>OY757024.1:72174927-72774927 GCA_963580285.1 Lucinisca nassula | reverse complement strand
AACTCAGGACGAAGGTTGTGGCCACGTAAAGGCGGTGCTTCTGTTGTGATCTATCTTTGTCAATATTTCTTTGCATGCTTGTTTTGTTTAACATTAGAAACTGTATGGAATATTTTCTCGACACATTATGCAAGTAGTATATACTTTGATATGATGTGCACAATAAAATCTCTTCGCTGTTCAGAAGGTCAAAATGTCGTTATTTGAGAATCAAGGGGACGCAACTCTACTATTGTTGGTCCTATCTAACCCATTTTCGAACTCGTCCGAGATTCGATACATGTCATTGCTTTCTGCAATTTTCATTACGATTCGACAAAAACTTGAGAAGCTACGCAATTCAGAATGTCAAAGATGGCCATTATTGAGAATCAGTGGGTCGTAAC
The DNA here is from genome assembly GCA_963580285.1 of Lucinisca nassula. Lineage (NCBI taxonomy): Eukaryota > Metazoa > Mollusca > Bivalvia > Lucinida > Lucinidae > Lucinisca > Lucinisca nassula. The sequence continues at coordinate 72,774,541 of OY757024.1, read as the reverse complement.
TCTGAATTCGAACTCGTCCGAGATGTTATGAATGTTATTGTTTTCTGCGATTTCCATGAAGATCCAACAAAAAAAAAAAGAAGCTATGCTATTCACAAAGTCAAAAAGTTCCAATGTTTGGGAATCAAAGGGGACGTAACTCTGCTATTGTCTGACCTGACTAAGTTTCGATCTCCTCCAAAATTGTAGGCATGTCATTGTTATCTGTAAGTTTCATTGTGATTCGACAAAAATGGAGAAACAAGACTGTTCACAAGTTGAAAAATGGCCACTTTTGAGAATCAATGCGACATAACTCTGCTATTATTGATCCGATCTGACCAAGTTTCGATAACGTTTGAGAAGTAATGCATGTCATTGTTATCTGCAAGTTTCATGAAGATCCAGCAAAATGAAGAAGTTCTCTGTTCAGAAGCATTTTCCCATAGTAAGCATATGGGACCTATCAGTTGTTGGAGCATTATCCTAAAAAGCATATGCAAGCAATACACCACCAAAGACATGCTACCGATAAAATTTGTTTGAGATCTGCTGGCAGGCTGTAATGATATTACAGTTTGAAAGTGTGGACGTCGGACGACGGAGGCTGCCATCCTTTTGGCTCCTCCGGAGCTAAAATGTCAAGCTGGTCAAAATCTTATCGTTCTTTGGTAGGTTGCCATCTATATTGTTCCACGTTTGACCAACAAATGGGAGAGGATTCAGACATGCCTTTTTTTTGCCAAGAAATGACAGTTTTCTGGAGCCCATGACCTTGAATAATCAAGGTCACCAAAATCTAACCAAATCTTTGGTAGGTTTCATTGATATATTGTAACAAATTTGATCAAATACCAAGATCAACCAAATTTCATCCATAATTATGTATTGGCAGTTTGGGAGATATTTGCCCTTGAAAATAAGGTCAAGTTCGTCGAAATCTAATGAAATGCTGGTAGGTTGCAATGATACAGTGTACCAAGTTCGACCAACTTTCATCAATTTATTCATTAGATAGGGTACAGACAAGCCGAAATTGACAGTTTTGGGGAACTGTGCCCTTGCAAATATGGTTAAGATCACACAAATCTAATCAGTCTTAGGTAGGCTGCAATAATATATTGTACCAGTTTGACAAAAAAAATACAACAATTCGCTTATGCAACATGATACAGACAAAGTAGAAGTGGAGGCAATGATCAGGAATCGATACAATTAACCCACAGCTCCCATCAGAGACAACAAAGGGAAAGAAACAAAAGCACGAAACTACAGACCCAAATGGAAACAACAACAGCGGAAAGCCAAAAGGACAGTCACCCTCCCACAAAACGGCCAACAGGCTATCTAAAACAAAACAACACAAGCGACACAAACACCCAAAGACAAACCATAACAAAAATAAACCGCGACAGAAGAACCGCCCTGGAACGGCCAACAGAAAAGAATTCCACTGGGGAGCTTAAATCGATTTTACGTGGCCACAATCCTCGCCCTTACTTCCGTCGCGATTAAGACAAATAATTTGTTCAGTCAGCATGAAGGTTTCCTAACTCATCAGTGCAACATCTCCGTGAACACAAAAATCAAACAACCACAGAGATGAAACAACGGTGAGAACAAGCCTTTTGTGGCCCAAAATTGACAATCTTTATTTTGCGTTGGGGTGGGGCGGGCGGGTTGCCTTAAAATAAGGTCAAGACCCTCAAAACCTCAGCTTAATGATATGAGCTTGCAAGTCTGGTCAAGTCCAGCAATAGGTTCAGAAGATACAGCGCTTCAAACAGGCTAAGTCGACGCCGACGTAAATGGACTCCGAAACCGTAAACAAAATTACCCCTCCCCTTGATGAGGAATAATAATATAGAAGAAGAAGAAGAAGAAGAAGAAGAAGAAGAAGAAACAGAAGAAGAAGAAGAAGAAGCACAATATCAACAATAAGTTATACCTACCAATTGTCATTTTTGAATCACCAAGAATATCCGGCTCTACATTCCTTATCAACAACAATAGCAAGTGAAGTAAGCTTATAAGTAATGATCTGGAAGTTGCCATAATTTAGTGAAACCACTTCCCATTCAGTTTAAACACACATTCTATTGGCTTTGACTATTATACAGTGCGGTAAACTAATAAGTAATGATCTGGAAGTTGCCATAATTTAGTGAAAACACTTCCCATTCAGTTTAAACACACATTCTATTGGCTTTGACTATTATACAGTGCGGTAAACTAATAAGTAATGATCTGGAAGTTGCCATAATTTAGTGAAAACACTTCCCATTCAGTTTAAACACACATTCTATTGGCTTTGACTATTATACAGTGCGGTAAACTAATAAGTAATGATCTGGAAGTTGCCATAATTTAGTGAAAACACTTCCCATTCAGTTTAAACACACATTCTATTGGCTTTGACTATTATACAGTGCGGTAAACTAATAAGTAATGATCTGGAAGTTGCCATAATTTAGCGAATTTCACTTCCTATGCAGTCCAAACACATTCTATCTGCTTTGTCTATTATACTACATTTTCACCATGAATTTCCCTACTCAAGGTATCTGACATGACACATATTGTCGCGATTTTAGATGAACATAAGTATTTTCATTGACGCGAATCCCTTCACAAAAATGTGTTCTCACGTAATGAGAAAAGAATTTGTTTTTCAGAAATTAATTCCAATTTAATAGAAGTCAACATTTTAGAACAACTCCGTTCGTAGAAGACTGCACTGCAAGCCATTATGACAAATGATTTTTAATTTATTAGGACGTTCTTCAAACATCGTTAGCTTAATGAACTCGATAACTATTCTAGCAATATCTTATTCTCCTGTATGTTTGCCGAAAATTTGTGTAGCGTTTGCATATGCAACAACTACTAACTTTTTTCAGCAAAATATGAGTGTATATATTTGCCGTATCTAATGATCAAAGTTTTGACGACAATTCTAATACCCTTGCGTATGTTACGCGACGTCCGATTGGATAACGTCAAAAATTTGCGACAGAATATCCTGCTGGTTACGTTTTACTATTCTCTAAAGCCAAACATCAATGGTGGTTCTCATTGTAACAAAATAACGAAAATTAATGTTTCCAACACAAACAAAAAACAACATTCTCTGAAAAATATCACAGATACATGGTTGGGTTCCCGTCATGAGCTGGCATATTAAAATAAATTCTGTCCATTAGTCCTGTGTACTCCTGTTTGTTTTGTATAATGCAGGAATAATCCGCATTAGCTTGTTAATTATCTATTTCCTAGTTTGTCAGATATACCACGTAGATAAGAGAGAATAATAATTGCCGGGGGTTTATTTAATTAATTACACTAATCAATTCCATATACCTGTATAAACTGATGGCATTTCCTATACTTCGGTCACTTAAGCAACCAGCTGTGGATTATAATCGATTCAGGTTTTATAACTTTCATTGAATTTCACGAACACTAGTTCGTCAAATATTCGATATTATCACGTGACGTCCCATATATTTAGTTGCGTAAAATGTCATACAACTCGTATTATAATTCCAATTGTATGCGCCGCTCGTTCGTGTTTCGTCTGTTTTTGTGTGTGCCCCAGTGTCACTTTCTATAGGTGACTTGAGACGGCTGCGTTTTTGGATTGTGGCCTTTCCTGAGTGACTTTTCTTACTAATCACCATCGTTATATACATTTAGAGCGATTTGACTGGTTGAACTAATAGAGAATACCAGGTGAGTGTCTTTTGATATCTAGTTTATCAGGTAAGGCTTCGAGAACGCTTGTAGAATCGCGAGGCTTGCCGAGCGATTCTACATGAGTTCACGAAGCCGAGCCTGATAAACTTGATATCAAATGGTACGAATCTGGTATTCTATTTATCAGTTTATCCCCTTGTACACTCTTAAATAAGCAATTTACGATCAGTTATTGATGGTCCTCAGTGCGTCCCAGCATTCTGGCGGTCGATATAATTAGTATCAGCTAACCATATTTTTACAATGATATTTTTTTCATGTATTTGTTCCATTTTTCTCAGTAGCAATAACATTTGTGTCATTTTTTCAGCGGTCCGGTTCATTCATAAAAGTGCAATGTCATGTTGACGTGATAAAGCTCACTTGACCTGAGATAGAATGTCTTTATCAGGTCAATGCGTTGCAATGCAATATATATAGTGGGTAACTGATAAAAAGTTTTATACTTCGATAAATTCCAGTCAGAGCAAGAATCTCAGAACTGTATTACACAACGACTGGTAGTTATATAACGTGGCGTCAAAGAGCACGTTTTTTAACACGCACGTTACGTCATTGTATAAGAAGTAACGTCAACAGCGTTCGATTAAAAGACTGCAAACTATTGAAAACGTAACTGTTAGAAGAGAAATATAAAATTGAATTGAAACACTTGACATGTTTTTTCTCTTTTTTTTTTTTGTATTTTTTATTTTGCTTGTGTTTCTTTCAAAGATGGTAGCTGCTAATTGAATATTTGCCGCGGCCGTTGGTAAGTTCTTAATTACGCTTTCGAAATGATTCCTAAAAATACCATTTTGGTGACCTTTTTAACATTTCAATGAAAAGCTGGAATTATAAGAAATGAAGTATCATTTTTGTAGATATTATCGATGTGTAAACTCCGGCGAAACACTCACAAACTTTGCATAAAGCCCGATGGGGCTTTATGCAAAGTTTGTGAGTGACTCGCCACGGTAACGCCATAATGCAAACGGAATAATCAGGAAAGAACCCCTAGTATTATCCGATTGAGGGAGACGCACGGATACCCTTTCAAGTATTCCAAGTACTCCTCCACATGCCCCTGAGTAGCAATGTCTCTGGCGAGACTGCGTAAATGGACAGGTTCGCCAGAGAAATTGCTAGCCGCCAACGCGATGGGTAACCTTTTCTAATGAGCAGAATATTTTTTATAATGCAGAAATATCAAATAATAAATAGACAAAAAATAACAAAACAAGTTGCTTAGGTTGACCACGGTCAAGTAACACGGACATCTCTAGCTATCGAAACAATAAAAGTTTGTAGTGAAGTGGAGACAGTCAAACACAGATTTATTACTATTAACTGAAAAATTCTTACATTCAACGTTTCATATGTTGAATGAATATATGCCTATATAAAAGAAGCCTTTTAAAACATCTCTATAGTTGTCGTTAATCCAAAGTGTATTTGTTATTTTTGGGACATTTCGTTCATTACCAAGTGATCAGCCAGTAGAAGTCTATACCTCAGTCTCACACATGACACGACACAAATTTTGCGCCAATAGAAACAAGGTGCTTCTTTTTAAAGAAGCCATGTGAGAGGCTGCAGCATTATTTTGTTTGATGAAGCGGCAGAAATTCAAAGCGCTAAGGGTACTTGTGGGTCGAAAGTCTCTGAGTGAAGCCTTGGAAAAAGTACAGAACTCAGACTTAAACTGTTTCGTTTAACCCTTGAAGTAAGCAGTGAAGTCCTAACCGCGCAATGCGGCGTCTGATCTTGGTCTGCACTGTTTGCCAATGCCCCGGTACACGAACCAAGTCCAGATTTTACATTTAACCCAGCGCTCCGACGCCCCAAGCGCTGTTCCAAATAAACCGGTACCTGGAATGTAGCTATTTGTATATAGGGACGGATTTTTTACCCCCCACCCCCTCCCTCACATGGTAAGTGTCTTTAATAATAAAATATAATCGGTGAGCCTTAGACAATTTTATTGAAGCGAGCTTTAGCGAGCCCCTATGAAATTGTCGTGGCGAACCGATTATATTTTATTATTAAAGACACTAATCATGTATTTAGTTTATACCGCAATTCAAAACAATCATGGGGTTTTGCAATAAATAAGCATTTAAGCAAAAAAGACAGCAGACAGGGTGGCATGTTAAACGACATCCAGTGCCTTTGCGCGCACACGTAGTATAACTTGACGTCAACGAGTGCAAAGTTTATGACGTCACCGCGCCACAAAGACGTAGGGAACAACATGGACGCTCGAATTAAATTTCTCAGCGCTTTACATTATGTATGAAAATCTGCAAATAAATAGTTTATTTTAGCTTTAGAAATTCTTTTCGAGGTTGAGACGCAACTGCAGTAGCAGTGCGCAGTCATTCCAACGGGTCATTCAAACCAGGAAAGGCCGAGAAGGTAAGAATTTAGCTGAAATTTCTGAATTTCTGTTTAAATAAATATTGTAAAGAATTTAACTTGCAATTTCGTTGTTTTCCCATGTATGAAAGGTTGTATGTTATTGTTTGCGCTTGTAAATTAGTGACCTGAAAAGTAGGTCCGGTCTATGAACGGTCACTAGACGTATTATGGGTCAGTTGAAGGTATTATAGGTCACTACAGATTATAGCGTGCAGTTATCCGACCCCCTTTAAAAGGTCATTAGAATGCCTGATTGCGGTATAAAGTCACATGGACAAGTGTTGGAGGGAACGAAGCCAATGCCCCAGTACAGTTGCCCAGTCCAGATTTTCCCTTCTCCGCAGCGCTCTGACGTCACATGGTGAAAAATATGTTATAAATGACTGGAACCTAGGATTTACAATGGTCAGCGACAGTCACGCGGACAATAGCAGGCGGCCACATGCTGTTACCCTGCTCTCTCTATATAATGAAGACCGTGATTATAAGAAAATATGACGTTCTTTGGTATTTCACGGGAAGTATATTCTGCCCAGGTTTTCCAGTTTTTTTTATTTATTTATTTATTTACTTGTTTTCTGCCGATGGCCCACACTCTTTTATGCTTCCTCGTGGGTATTTCGTGTAAATGTATATGCCGTACTAAATAGGTTTGCAATATTTCATTGATAATGCTGAAGCGCATATGGAATACGCAAAACAAACTTTGCTGAAATGTTTCATGTAAACATTTTTGCACACTTAACATTAACTGCCTTCTTAGTATTTTTCGAGTTTAATTTATTTTTTTTATTTTTTTTTTTTTTGGTAGTTTAACGGCCCAGACAACAGTATTCAGGTCAGTTTACCTATCCACAATTGTTCTAAGCAGGCTTATAAATACGTAAGCAGTTAAACAGTACAGTACACATTCTTTGGCCAGCAACTGACAACCGCCTTCATGGAGAGGTATCGTAAAAAGGATTTCATGATCCAAAACGTGCCGTCGCATCAGGATCTACACTGCTATTGTTTTTGTAACGCTTGTGAAAGATGGATGCTTCTTGCACACCAGACAAGGAAATCCATAGTTTTAGCTTGAGATAGTAATTCTGTTCTAACCCTGGTGTTCTTACGCAAAATCGAATATTCTCGCGTGTCTGATAAATGCACCTCATAAGCGCCGTCGTTAAGGCTGACGTCACAGCACGTTGCGTGACATCACTAAACATTCCTGTAGTGTCATCACCATATGGAGGACGTCGGCAACCGAAGTGCCTGCAGTATTAAAAATTCCACGCTCAGAAATGGAAGGGTCGTACATGGTTGCGTTCCGTTCCTCCGGATCACTGTCCGGCATCACTCGGCAAACCTCGTGATGCCGGACAGTGACCCTTGGGACGTATTTTTCCATCCAACCCTCACACCCATTTAAAATAAGAAAAAAATCCATCCTTCGGGATCACTGTCTGGCATCACACGGCAAGCCTCGTGATGCCGGACAGTGACCCTTGGGACGGATTTTTACCCCCCCCCCCCTCACACCCATATAAAATTCTGATGATCCTAAACTAAAAATGGAAGAGTTCACTTCAGAAACACAGGGGTGATAGGATTAAAGTAGAAGTAAAACAAAGATCAGGAATCGATACAATTAACTTACTCCACCCAACAAAGACACCAAAGGGAAAGAAAGACAAATATAAAGCGACGAGACCATAATGGAAAGCTAAACAAAGGAAGGCCATAAGGACAGTTACTTTCCCACAAAATGGCCAAATGGCCATCCAAAATAAAAAGACACAAGCGATACACACAGTAAGTAATAAACAACAACATAAATAAATTGCAACAGAAGAACCGCCTTGGAACGGTCAGTGGAAAGAATTCCACTGGGGGGCTTAAATCGATTTTACATGGCCATAATCCTCGCCCTTACCTCTGTCGCGGTATACCTTAATTTTGTTTAGTCCGCGTAAAGGCTTCCTTACTCATCAGTGTAACATCTCCGAGAACATACAAATAAAAAAAAAAACTATAGAGATGAAACAAGAAACTTGATTATCTGTGTAGTTTGTGTTTTACCTGGTCGCAGACCCCGAAAACATGTCTTCTGATGTCGAGGCCAACGACACAAAACAGCTATTAGTAAACCAGTAATTTCTGGCTGGATATGATCTTTCGCCATGTAGATAGAGTGTAGATATCTATCTGCGTAGCTGGGCTGGCCGTTTGTGCCTCTTGGCCGCAGACGCCGAAGGCACGTCTTCTCGTAACGAAGTTTATTTGTCTGCCACTTGTTTTTCTTATACAGTCAACCCTCTTTATACCGACAATTGTTATGACGGCAAAACTCGTTATAACGGCAATTTGAATGGAATGACTACTTAGCTAAAGGCTTAGCCTCTGTTCCGAGCGATGTGGGCTTCCTTCGGGTTCAGATGGCACAAATCGAGTCCATTGTCATGAAGTGGACTTGTAATCTAATACTACAAGAAACAAATGATAAAGATATTTGTTAGAATCGCCGAGTCGATTCTAACAAATGTCTATAACATTTGTTTCACAATTCTAACAAATGTCTATAACATTTGTTTCGCGATTCTAACAAATGTCTATAACATTTGTTTCTTGTAAAGGCCTTTTATTACCTATCATACTCCTAACTGGGAATCTTTAAAACGGCAAATTCTTTATAACGGCACAATAATATGGAACAAATACTGTCGTTATAACAAGGCTCCTCTGTATAATTTGATTGAGTAATTTCCGGACTAAGAACTACCTGATCTCAAAGTCTTTGATCTATATTTGACTGCAAAGGCTGATCTGAAACTTTACTAAGTAAGCGTGCTTTCTCCCATGCTCTCTTAAAAGGCCAATCAACGGACACACAGGTCTGTGAAACATATTCACTACGACCTATAAGAAAAAGGTCATTGAAAATTTCCGATTTATGCCCTCAAAATGCGCATGCGTTACCAGCTTAGTTCGGCAAGATCCGAGACAACTTGCATGAAACTACCTCAGGCTTTCCTCTACATGTATGCAGCAATGGCTCTGCACCCATAGGGGCTTGAAGAAATATATGGGCTGCATGATGCTTCCACGCAGAGCTGAATCCGGCCCGCACACTAGTACTGGTAAACCGCTTAGAGGATCTAAGCCTGTCCAGGAACCGCGGTGCGAGGCGGACCGTCCATGCTAATAAACTCTATTGGTTTCATTGGGTGACAGGGCTTGTAATGTCATTTCATCTCAATGTCGGGTAAAAGTCCCACAAAATTGGAAGCACTGTCTTCAAAATGACCTTTACAGTGTTGACGGGGACGTTAAACCTCAAATCAACCAACCAACCAATGGCTCTGCGAGACTGCGCATAAGCGTGGTATCATCTGAGCCTTTGCTGGTTACCCATTCGATCAGTATCGTTTGCTCATGAGATGTGTCAGTTCATTTCATACAAACACAGCGATATAAATTTCGACACAAATGTGGATTGTTGACAGTAATCTTCCTTCACAACATGCGTCTACTCCTTGGAGAAATAGATTGGGTTGCATGATGCTTCAACGCAGAGCTGAAACTGACCATATTGGTACTGGTAAACCGCTTAGAAGGGCTAAGCCTGCCCAGGCAAAGTGGTGTGAGTCAGAACGTCCAGTGCATGTAAGCCTTTTGGTTTTATTGGACGGCAGGGCTTGAGATTTCATTTCATCTCAATATCGAGTAAAAGTTTCACAATATTGGAAGCCGCGTCTCCAAAATGACATAAATAATGTTGAAGGGGGCGTTAAACCTTAATTCAGATAAACAAAACTCCTAATTTTACAATATGCCAGCGTCAACAAATTCCATACGCATGCCTTAAAATGTAGCAGACACCTCTGATGAGTATGATCTCACCTTCGTATGTTTAAATGTAGCGCAAAAAATAAATGCTCATTATGTGATTGGAATGGTATTGGGTTACAGTAAACTCTGATACAAGTTACTTTTTCAATTATAATATATTTACTTGCTTTCTACGTTCATGCGACCTTGCAAAATTTTGCTGAACTCATATGCATACTTGCTGTACAACGCTACCGAGTATTAACAAATCAGTGCAAATCGTCCTGTTCGCCTAAGCTTTTCTGGCAAAATTAGTGTAGTAGATAGTGACAATTAGACCTTCCTTACATACGAAACGCAACTATAATTATTACAAACTTAAGTGAACGGGCTGGTGCCCTCTAGACATCAAGGGACAATTAATCGAAGCACTTGTTTGTCCGCGCCACACTAAGTTTTTTGAAACTGTTCTGACAACTCCTGCAGACACCGTTATCTCCTGTTTTGTTTTCAAAGTGCTCCACATATGCACAAAATCAAAACACATTACCAACGAAACTTTGCAGCATCATTCCACTTATCTCCCCCGCTATTTTTGTTACATACAAAAAGCATGGCTCCACCTCACTTTGATTTACCCCCGCAACACCAGTACTTGACACCTGTTGAAATGTCTTGCACACTCAGTCACATGCAAAGAAATAGACAGAAAGTATACCACAACAGTAAACTTTATCTGGAATCCTCTATGAAAAACAGCCACTGTTTAGTGCCAAAGCTACCTTCTTCAATTCAGATATGCCGCTGCACCTTGATCTTTCAGAACATCCAGACAGCTGGACTGCTAGTTTCGTATTCCATTTCATAAAAGTACAGATACTCAGCAAACAAGTCCACATTGACAAAAATATCCACATATCACTATTTCTTTGAGCAATAATGCCATTATGTTTGCCCTGCTACTATAATACTTGTAAAAGTTCTGCCCTCAAATGCATTACTGTTCCCTGATGCCTCTACAATCACCACTGCTGCTTATCCAAAATAGAAATGTGATGGTAAAAAAGTCTGGACGAATGATTCTGAATGGGGAGGATTATTATTAAATATTAAGATGATTGAAATATCAGTATGTTTCATTTTGTTTGAAAAAAATAGAGAAAGCTTTAGCTACATTCTCATCATATCTACATATCGTAGACGCAAATTAGACATCGATATTTTGTATAAAACTTGTTGAAGCACACTGGCACTTTGGCCTCTGACCTTGAATATTAGGCTAAATACACAATCTGTATATCTACGAACCTGAACCTCTAAATGTATGAAAACATAGAAAATGCTATTTTATAATGATAGTGTACATAAAGACATGATCTTGAAAGCTAAATGGGGTCACCTCGTTCCAACGGATTTTTCGAAGCCAAAACAAATTATTTTTACTTCAATCCGACTATCACTCAATAGTGGAGTGCTTACTCAATCTAGTGTTATAGGCCACACCTTTTGCTCAAGCTCTAGCTCAAATACTTTTTGAGATATATTGCTCATAAGCTTTCTATGTTATTTAATTAAAAGGGAAATAACGCGAAAAGGGGAGATAATTCAGATAAGAACAAAACAAGAGGTCAACTATTGTTTCGTGAGGAAACCGTATATGAAATTTCAAAACACTAGCAAACATGGTTATAAAATTATGTTATGCACCAGAAAGCAACACAAATAAATGGCCAGAAATTGCAAAGGGCATAACTTTAACAACATTTCATTAAATTGGTTGAAAATTTAATCAGGTAGTTTCCTCCTTAGTCCAAATCAGTTTACCAAATATCAAGGCTCTAGCTAAAATACGTACTCAATCTAGAGTTATAGGCCACACCTTTGAACAATTCTCATTTTCCAGAGAAAACTTTACATAATTAACTTCTCTAACAAACACACAGCAATCGACATTCTAGCATGCGCCAGTGTTGAAACACTACAACGCCTGTTTGTTGAAACCCTTCCAATACCGCCAACAAGGGCGTGTTTTGTGACATGTTGATCACATATATGTAATATGTATGTCCCCGTGTAAAGGTCTTACGGGTGTGTTGTCCAAATGATATGTGATTGGTTGTTAAGTGCATTGATTTCTGATCTATCTTTGTATGGCGTAAGTTTGTGCCTAGTGTTAGAGATAAGTCATACCGTACTGTCGCAATAATTTTGACTGTGGACCCATATAGGCGTTTCTGACGGGCACCCAGCAACGAGGGTCTACGGAACAATTACCATATGTGTACCCATAAACAAACAAAAAAATGCTTAATGAATGCACTTTGTCGCAGGGACGAGTTATCCCATTGTTTAGTTTTGCATGAATGTACATAGCGTATGATAACACTATGCCCAGCACGATACTGTTTTAAACCGACATCCTCTACTTGTAAAATGCATGCAAACAAAAAGGATTTACGGCCATGCCCCACTCTTTAATGATTTTGACTGTATCGGCTAGCAGCAAAGTTTAATACAATATTTTGCACTGTCACTTTTCCAATTCATGTGTACTAGATGGGTGGAGCATGTCCGTAATATCCTGCTACACAGTCATGTAGACTTGTTCTTACTATGGTATATTCCACACACTTCCAAGCTGGAAAAGTCCGTTTTAATCCATTCATAATCATAACTATGTAACAAATTTAATACTGAGGTGTGGCCTGTCTACCACGTGCGCGCACGATTTTGTATACAGTTCATTGATTACAACAGTTCCTGACCTTGTAGTTTTGTATAGTAAACGTACTTTCTATGCGTTTACTGTTGTCGGATGATGAGTTGAGGGTGACGTCGGCATTTTTTTTTTTTTTTTCGTTGGACATTGCCCTCTGTTGTCAAAAGGTGACGACGCTTTGGTTATGATTATTATAACGGTATGGTGTGCATTGCCAGCCAACTGGGGTGGTGGTGATAACGGTGCAGCCTGTCAAACCTACCTATGGTGGTGTTTTCTCTTACGACACTGTCTGCTTATCATCCGACAACAGTAAGATGTGATACTGGCATTCTATCATTGATGTTGCTGTTGTTGTTATTCGGTACAGGGAGCAGATCCGGAGATGTTGTTCGTCGCATTTATTTACTTATCCTAGATATGAAGAACAAGCCTACGGCTAGTATCTGAAGTTGCTACGTACTTAAATAGAATGTGGGAGAAGAACTTTACTGCACCATTGCACTTTACTAGGCCCGGTACCTACATGTTACACTAATGCAGAATGCAGGCGGTGATGACTTGGATTCGACTGTACAGTTGCTCAAGCGGGACTAGGCCATCGCTGTCTCCATGTGCGATAAGGGCCCTTTTATGATGATCACGCAGCATATAAGTTGCATATTCTCCCTCATACTATTAATAGTTTAATAGTTTATAACCTTGTACCACCTTAGCTACCATACATCTGTATTAATATGTTATTCCTTATATGTCATGTAAATGACTGAAGAGAATAAAGTTTTGTCTGTCTGTCTGTCTGTCTGTCGGAGCGAAGGCACCTGGTCGAGTGCTTTCATCGCTATCTTTTTGTGCATTTTCTGTGTTTATCCATTTCCCACTCAGATACGTGTTTTCACGTGTCTGCACCCCCCCCCCCCCCATTTTAAGCCCCAAAAGCACATAAAATCTGCATTTCCTACCCCTCGATAGTTATATTTGCTTTTGGATTTGTTGACCTAAAAAGTGACCTGTTTTTTCGCGCGCCTCCCCACTAAAACTATATTCTGTGTGTGTGGGGGGGGGGATGCCTAAAATTTGATGCTGATAAATAAAACATGCTGTAAACAGTGAAAATGGCCAGTGCCAAACCCCTTAATTGTTGCCTTGCAAGCTGTGTGAAGATTAAGATTTGGTCAAAAATTCATGTGAAATCACACTTTTTGCCAAATTGAGATGCCCCCTCATTACCATGACAAAGAAGATCAAGTCATGAAAAGTTGCATTTGAAAGCATTCTGCCCAATGAACAATCATACCGAGTTTGATGTCAAACAGACCATCCATTATGAAACAATGGCTAGATAAAGTTGCTGTCAGATGCAACACTGTAAAAATCAGCGAAATTCACAAAATCCATGCCAAGTAATTTTAAAATCCATCCAGAAACAAAAATGTTATTGACCGGATAGGAAAAAGACATTTTCCTTGACCATAACCTTGAAGCTACCAACCTGGTTCTTGCATATCACACATCATCTCGTGATGGTTAACATTTCTGCCAAGTAATTTCAAAATCTAAGCAGGAATATGAAACTATTTGACCGGACAGAAAAAAGGCCTTTTTTGACATTTGTCCTCTACGTATGTTCTTAACCTTGGCGGTACTCATCTTATTATTGTGCGCGACACATCTTTTAAAGATGGTTAACATTTCTGCCAAGTATTTTGCAAAATTCATCTAGGAGTTAGAAAGGTATTGATCGGACACAAGCTCTAAGTATGACCTTAATCTTGGAGGTACTGACCTGGGTCTTGCGCGCGGCATGTCATCTCATGATGGTTAATATATTTCAAAAACAATCCACAAATAAGAAAGCTATTCGAATATGATAAAAAAAACATTTGACATTTGACCTGAAAGTATGACTTTGACCTTTGATCTGGGTCTTGCGCGCGACACCTCGTCCCATTAACATTTCTGCCAAGTAGTTTTAAAACCATCCAGAAATAAGAAAGTTATTGACCGGACACAACAAAATTGGCCTACAGGTTTGACCTTGACCTTGGAGGTACCGCTCTGGGTCATGCGGCCACATATCGTCTCATAATTAAGAAATGAAATTTATTTTTCTGCAGTTCATGGAAGTATGAACACAGTGGGTCGCGTGCAAAGTAAATGAACCCTGAAGGGGTTCATGTAAACTTTGCTAGCGACCCACTGTCGCTCATACTTTCATGAAAAGCAGAAAAATTAAGTTTATTTTTTATATTTACATTATTTGCCCCTCTTCACTGGGCGAAAAAATGCTTGTAGGGCAAACTTTTAAACCTGAAAAACATTCATACGCTGTTTTTCTACAAAGAGCGGAGCAGCGTTGACGTCATCAACGCCCATAGAGAACAATGGTTTAGAATGACGTCACTTAACGTCACTGAAAATCATGTGATTCGATGCGTTCATGGAAGTATGAACGCAATTGTTTTCTATAGGTTTACATTAGACTTTACACTGGAAATGTAAATATTGGTTAATATTTCTGTCAAGTTATTTTTAAAAGTTGATTTTTTAAATCAAGTTTCTTTGTCATTACATTTCTACTTCCGGAACTGGACCGCGTTGCTCCACTTCCGCTGTTCGTTCGCTGCATAAAATAGTCCAAATGAACTCTTGAAAATTAATTTTGCAGGCCGGCTCCGCATGGAACGTCTTTCAAAATATTTCAGTTTTCGAGACTTTATACGGATTGAATATAAATTGGCACAGAAAGACGAATTCTGAAAAGAAAACAGTACTCTGGAACTATTTTCCTATGCGTTTATCGGTGATATTTATGAAGGAGTTCGACCATCTACCAGACCATGGTAGCGGAAGTCAAATTGTGCACGTTCTTCCCATGATTTCCATGTTTTTTCACCGGTGTGATCGAACGACGTCTGGTAGATGTTTGGTTGACTGGTACACAGACCCTCTATTTCTTGAATAGACGCCGTCAATTCCCGGACATTAGTGTTCGCACCTTTCGCCGACATCTTTCTTACGTATGGTGTGACGTATCTACCAGAGTAACCCACGCTTTAGTCTGGTTCGACCAGAGTGACGTCACGACACTTCCGCCATGCTACCAGACCGCTACCAGACTGAGTTCACACTTTGGTTAACCACTGGTTAACCATGGTTAACCACGGTTCGTGATCGAACTACCTCTATGTTTTACTCTTTCATCCCTGAGTGTCTAAAAAGGACCCTTCTCGCTTTAAATGTATTTTTATAGAAAAGGATTTCTGATTAGTTCACTGACAGGATGGCAAACAGTGTACATGTAGATTCTGGCGAGACGTTCTAGCTACGTGCCGTCTTATCAGGATCTTCAAGGTTTGCATAGATACAGTGTATTTCTACCTCGGCGTCTGCACCGGTCTACAGGGTTAAAAGAGTTAGCTTATCACAACCCTTTACTGACCTACAATTCGCCTGCTTTCGAGAGCTCTAATATTACAAAACACGTGTTCCGTACTTTAGCAAATATGAAGACACCGTTCAGAAGCAACATTCTGTGGCATCTAATCTATCTTAACTGTTTCCAAATGTCACAGTATTGAAACAATTGACATTTATGGATCAATGTTTTTAGGACCCCGTACAGGTGGGAATAAACGTATTTTAATTCACCTTGGGTAAACGCGGCGTCTGACCAGAGTTATAATGTCTAAATCAAATGGATTAAAAATGATCCTTTTTGTCAAGCTATTCTCCTTTTTATGTCCCGACGCCCGCAGGAACATAGCTCCAAGCGGCTGCACAACGTATGTGCATCGTCGTATCAATGCGACGTTGATGCGACGTTGCTAAGACATCATGTGCCCGCTAGGAGAACTTCACTGTAAGATTATTAGCAGACATGTACTGAGCTAATTTAGAAATTTATGGTTGGACCATGAAAAAATAGGCAGGCACTTTTTTCTTTCTTTTTTTTTTTTTTTTCGTATTTTCTTCGCGGGGGTAGTTGAGTGAGGCAATGGCGATGTGTATCTTGTGTCACTGGGGAGTCCAGCTGATATTGACTTACAGTTGGGCAACACCTGCTGTCCTTGCAGCAGGTAACGGTAGAGTGAGGGAGTGTTGATATTTCTTCTGTTTCTACACTTCAATTCATTTTCCTCTTTCTCCTCTGTCCCTCACTTTCATCTTCTCTACAACGGCCCTGCCCATCGGGGTTGAAGAAATATATGGGCTGCATGATGCTTCCACGCAGAGCTGAAACCGACCCGCACACGAGTACTGGTAAACTGCTTAGAGGATCTAAGCCTGCCCAGGCAAAGCGGTGCGAGTCGGCCCGTCCATGCTTATGAACCCTATGGGTTTCATTGGGCGGCAGGGCTTGAGATGTCATCTCAATGTCAGGTAAAAGTCTCACAAATTGGAAGCAACGTCTCCAAAATGACCTTTACAGTGTGGACGGGGACGTAAAACCTCAAATCAAACAAACAAACAAACAAATCATCTCCTCTACTGTCTCTTCTATCTTTTTCCCCAAAATGATCCACTAGGGTTGACCTGTCGTTAAACTCAAAACAGTCGATGAATCATTTTTTCTTTATCGAATTTTTTAACCCACTTGGACCTTGTCAAATCAGAACCAGAATCAGAATTGTTACTGGTGACACGTCAAATGTCATTCATACACCACGACCTGTGATATGGGAAGTTAGTCTCTATAATTTTTTTTTTCAACAAAATATCTAGATAACTGCTTGATTGTTATTTAATAATTAATCCTCATAAATCAACTTTCCTCAGTACTTTCAGTACTTTGATTATAAGTACACCCGGAATTAAATATGTTTTTGCTCGGACACGAGAAAAGACCCTGTTGTTTGACATTTGACCTCTAAGTATGACCTTAATATTTGAGGTACTGACCTTGATCTTGCGCGCGACACATCGTGTTTTTCTGCCAAGTAACATACATACATACATACATACATACATACATACATACATACATACATACATACATACATACATACATACATACATACATACATTCATACATACATACATACATACATACAAGAATACGCCCCCCGCCCATAGGGGCTTGAAGAAATATATGGGCTGCATGATGCTTCCACGCAGAGCTGAATCCGGCCCGCACACTAGTACGGGTAAACCGCTTAGAGGATCTAAGACTGTCCAGGAACCGCGTTGCGAGGCGGACCGTCCATGCTAATAAACCCTATTGGTTTCATTGGGCGGCAGGGCTTGAGATATCATTTCATCTCAATGTCGGGTAAAAGTCCCACACAATTGGAAGCAACGTCTCCAAAATGACCTTTACAGTGTTGACGGGGACGTTAAACCTCAAATTAAACATACAAGAATAAGAACGTTATTGACCGGACACAATACATACATACACACATACATACATACATACATACATACATACATACATACATACATACATACATACATACATACATACATAGTAACATACATACATACATACATCATACATACATACATGCCGGCCTCGGTAGATCAGTCGGATGCGCGTCTGACTGGTGATCAGGAGGACGCGGGTTCGATACCTGCCGTTGTCGGCAACATTATTTCGAGGGGAATGATCATGAAATCTTTTCTACGGTCATTTCTCCCGTCCGCTGATCCCAGAAGGGCAGTTGTAGGTAACTTGACCGGCTCAAAATGACCTAAAATAGTGTTGACTGGGCCGTTAAACTCCAATACATACATACATACATACAGACAGACAGACAGACAGACAGACAGACAGACAGACAGGGTAAAATCAATATGCCCACCTCTTTCGGGGGTGGGGGGGATACTGAAAACTATCGCCCTGTTTGTATCTTACCGTCACTATCAAACATTTTGGAACGGCTCGTCAGTGACCAGCTTACAACGCACAACAACTACCTGTCCGCTTTCCGAACAAACAACCGTGCTTCGGATTGTGGAAAATTGATAAAAAAAAAAACATGTATGTGGGTGTCACCATGAAGGACTTCCTTTGATTGTCTCCCCCATGACGTGATAATAGCAACACTGAAAGCATGTGTGGAATCAGACAGTTTATGTAGGCGTATTGTAGTTACGTCACAAACAGAGCAGAAATATTGTCAGCTTATGGGCAGAGATCATCGAAGGAAATCCCCACGGTCCAATCTCTTATCTTTAATGTAGTGACATTCCGCTATTAAGAAGACCATAAATTAAGATTTTTAAAACCTATTAAAAAGGGTTCAGGTTTTTACCGTTTTATTTTCTACACCGAGCATACTCCAGCAAGAAACACTTTTTGGATTGTTCAAAAGTAGTCTTTAAGACCACTTTTAACATTCTAAAGGTGGTCATAATATTATTGATTTACTGCCCTTGTATGAGGGGAATATGACGATTTGTTTACCCTCGATATGTGATATTGCCCTCAGGCGGCGTTTTGTTCACCGGAGCAGGTAATATTGCCCGAGGGCAAGGTCCGATGGCAATATTACCTGTCGAGGGTGAACAAATAGTCACATTCCCCTCACACAAGGGCAACAAATGATTTATTTTACCGAATTCTGACTTCCAGAGATACTTTCAGTGAATGCTTCAAAGTATGGGTACTGCAAGGTATTTAACACAAACATAAGAGATGAATGAAATAATTTGATTTATCCAATTGTGCACTTGTACTTTTGAGCAGTGACGTCAGAGAGGCATATTGAATGATTTTGTTTGTAAGGTAACGGGGCACTAGAAGTACATTGGGGCTGTCCCGAAGGGGAATATTGCAAGGCAAATGATAATTTATTGCCTTGCGCTTGGCATGCTCCCGACCAATCAGAATTCTAGAATAGCTTATGAATATTTGGGCCCCGTCAAGCGATGTTGGTACATATTGCCAATGCGAGTAGCGAAGGTTCAGGCGGGCCTGCGCATCCGCGCATTCTCGCCAGAACCTTCGCTGCTCACTCATACAAGCAGTGAATCAAGAGGAACCTTCAGACAGAAAGCCATATCCCTGGCCCCTCTGAATGGCTGGGCATGCGCAGTTAAAATTTGTCATGACGGAATGCTCGAAGACACACATTCGCTTGGCGGGGGCTCATTTGGTATAATAAAGGAATTTTACTGTCTCGTATTTATCATTGGTATCTTCTACTCCATTACATTAAAGGAACTGATAATACCTTAAAAGAGAATACCAGGTTCGTGTGTTTTGATATCAAGTTAATCAGGCAAGGCTTCGAGAACGCCTGTAGAATCGCGAGGCTTGCCCAGCGATTCTACATGCGTTCTCGAAGCCGAGCCTGATAAACTTGATATCAAATGACACGAATCTGATATTCTATTTATCAGTAAATACTCTTGGACACTTCTCCAGTTTTGCTATTTTTTTCCAGTAATCCAGTTTATAGAAGTGCAATATCACGTTGACCTGATAAAGCTCACTTGTCCTGAGATAGCATATATTTATCAGGTCAGTATGTTACAATGCAATTACCGTCGTGATATGACTGAAAAATTGTTGAAAGCGACGTTAAACCCGAATTCACACACACACACACAATGCAATTAATATAGGGGTTAACTGATGAAATCAGATACCAAATTATTCCCACAATATCATTAGGGAAAGAAGTCATAACAAAGAGTGAAGACAGTGAACAAACGGACAACAGGTAAACCGTGTCAGCAGCTCCTTCCCAACAGGTGGTGACTCAGGATATTCGAACATAACTAAGTAGCAATATACATGGGGGGGGGGGGGGGAATATACATACCCGACGATATACAATTATGCTGATGGCAACACGATTTCATACTGGCACAAGGAGCTCGACATCATCAAACACAGTTCCTTGATAGTGAAAGCCTCACACTAACTGACTGGTTTAATTTGAATGAAATACAAGCAAGTCCAGATAAATTTCAGGCCTTCTTTGCAGGAAAGAAAAACGTTCTAAAAGTTTTTTGTTTGGTTTGAGGTTTAACGTCCCCGTCAACACTGTAAAGGTCATTTTGGAGACGTTACTTCCAATTTTGTGGGACTTTTACCCGACACTGAGATGAAATGACATCTCAAGCCCTGTCGCCCAATGAAACCAATAGGGTCTATTTGCATGGACGGTCCGCCTCGCACCGCAGTTCCTGGACAGGCTTAGATCCTCTAAGCGGTTTACCAGTGCTAGTGTGCGGGCCGGATTCAGCTCTGAGTGGAAGCATCATGCAGGCCATATATTTCTTCAAGCCCCTATATGCGGGGACCAACGTTCGAAAAGACATCACGAAAACAGGCCTATATAATCTTGACCCCTTGAAACCCACTTTTATATGTAAAAGTGGGGTTTACAGGGGTAAACCTTGTGTTTCTTATTGCTGATCTAAAATATAGATTGTGGGTACTCGTTAGACCGCCTCGATGAGGCGGTTCTAACGAGTACCCACAATCTATATTTTGAGCAGAAATAAGAAAAATATCACATTTTTCATCTTAAAATATTCGCTTTTTTGGCGCTAACATTTACAATGTATTTATTTAGGCGTATTTTCGTAATATTAAACTTTTAAGTGTGGCTATTGTGAGATTCATTGTATGGAAAAATTTCAAACTTGCGCGTGGAGCTCTTTCAGGATCAAGAGGATCCCTTGACGGAGTACTGAATATGCACATTCTTTACATCACGCCTATATAATTTTGAACCCCACTTTTATATAGTATAACTAGGGTTTACAGTGGTAAACCGTATTTTTCTTATTTCTGCTCTAAAATATAGGTTGTGGGTACTTGTTAGAACCGCCTCGATGAGGCGGTTCTTACGTGTACCCACAATCTATATTTGGAGCAGAAATAAGAAAAATATCACAATTTTTCGTCTAAAATTTATGTTTTTAGAGGGTTAAATTTACAATGCATTGGTATAGGCGTGTTTGCGTAATAAGCCATAATTACCGCGCCAACCACCGACTCAACTCGTAGTGTATTGTAATGAAGGAACAGGAACGTCTTAATCCATATATTTCTTTTTTTATTTCAGGGGTGGTCAAGTTTTGAAATCCTAAAGCCTTTACTTGGCACTGAATCTATATAAGAAGATTTTACAATGCTTTGAAATAGGTATACGAGTATGGTTGGATGTAAACAGAATCCAAGCAAACAGTCTGAAACTAAGTGTTTTCGGCTGAGTTTGAACAAGCAAAAACCCTATTTTCATCTGAAATGTTGTATGTTTGTTTGAATTTAGGTTTAGGTCTCCCGTCAACACTATTAAGGTCATTTTGGAGACGTTGCTTCCTATTCTGTGGGATTTTAACCGACATTGAGATGAAATGACCTCGCAAGCCATGTCGCCCAATGTAACCAGTAGGGTATATATTCATGGATGGCCCCACTTGCACCATTTTGCCTGGACAGGCTTGGCTCTTCTAAGTGGTTTACCAATACTCATGTGCGGTCGGTTTAAGCATTCTGTAGCCCAACAGATGGGCGGGGCTGCATTCCTATTTATAAAAAAAATACATTGTTGCGATTCTAATGAGTGCACACAGCAGTATGTTTTAAGGTAAATTTAGAAAAAAAAAAGAAAGACAACTCGCTAAATTGTCATACATATTTAAACAGCTACGGGAAGAATTCTGAAGGAAATTAAGGGGATTTATTACGCATTCAGGGGAGGCAACTCCTGTAAATTATACCTTTGTCTCCCATATCAACAGGATTCAACTCTTAAAGGAAGAAATTTGCTCCTGAGCAGCAAATTCTTTCCTTTAAGAGTAGACCCCTTTTCAGTTGGACAGGACTTATAGAAAAGCGAACAAGAAAAGCCGAAAGTTGTCTCCCTTTGGCAAATGGCGAAAAATCTGCCAGATATTCCCATTCCCCTTAAGACCGGGTTCAAATTAGTCATGGTAAACGAGACATTCGAGTAATCGTCGTTATGGCAACAGTGTCTTTGTTGCGTTTTCAAGCATTTCGCCCATGGCCTGTAATCAGCAAGTTAAGTCCGGGCATCGACAGAACCAACCGCTTGCTACAAATGTCATCTGCTAAATATATAGTATTAGCACTTGAAGTGTTAATTGAAGCGGTAGCCCACATTAAGTGTCTGTTTAATCAAGTGCTACGGAAAATGGCAGAGCAGACAATTGAATCTATTCTATTTCTAAAGCATGGGGGAACAACCTACGTCAGAGCAGTGACGTCATAACCATAATAGGTTTGTCGGCATTTACTACCCAAAATGCATTTGTCACAACAAGTAGGCGCAGTCGGTGCAGTAAGTCATAAAAGAATCAAACATACTGAAATCTGTCTCCGAAATGTGGCTCATTCTTTAAATAACTCGACACAAGCTAATTTGGCAATGATGTCGGAACCACTATTGTTTACAGCGCCGAATCAAATCTTGTGGCGAAGCTATCGAAGCCCTTTCAATGTTTCTAGGTAAAATTAGCTCACCGATTGGATGTAAATATTGTTCGTTACCAGCTGCAGTATGTTTACTGAAGACTCGTAATGTACATATATCTAGTTTGAAGCATATTATCTACCCTATTAACACCATAATGGCCGCTACTGAAATGGGTACAACATCTCTGCTATGACCTTGGTTGTCACCCTTTACAGGTCTGAAATTACATGTTTGTTTGTTTGTTTGTATTGGGGTTAAACGGCCCAGTCAACACTATTTAGGTCATTCTTGAGCCGGTCTGTAGAAGCCTCTGTGGTGTAGTGGTTATGCTTCTCGCCTTGCAAATCAGGGATCGCAGGATCGTTCCAGGGTTTCCCAAGACTTTCGGAAAAGTCTTTAAACCGAGGTCCCGTCTCCTTATGACCTAAGCTGTTGGTGAGACGTAAAACTGAAACATTGAATTGAGCCGGTCAGTTTACCTATCCACACTTTTCCTTGGCAGGCTTATTCGTAAGCGGTTAACCAGTAGGCCTACAGTGCACGTTCTTTCGCCAGAAACTGACAACTGTCCTTCTTGAATCAGCGGAAGGAAGAGAATGACCGTAGAAAAGATTTCATTATCAAAAGAATGTTGCTGGCCCCGGAAGGTATCGAACCCGCGTCCTCCCTATCACCAGTCAGACGCGCATCCTACTGAGCTACCGAGGTCGGCAAAATTACAGGTGACTCGTCTTCGACATTACGCAAACACGCCTATACAAATACGTTGCCACCTTTATCGCCGAAAAAAGAAAATTTTTTGATGAAAAATTGTGATATTTTTCTTATTTTTGCTCAAAATATAGATGCAGAAATAAGAAAAATAAGGTATACCCCCGGAAACCCCAGTTTCACTATATAAGAGTGGGGTTCAAGGGGGTCAAAATTATATAGGCGTGTTTTCGTGATGGTGAATCGTCAGAGAGACATGTGAAACGTCTGCCAATCCATATTTACTTTGAAAACAAAAAGAAAATGCATACTTTGTCAGTATCGTCTGGTGGCCCCCGCCCATAGGGGCTTGAAGAAATATATGGGCTGCATGATGCTTCCACGCAGAGCTGAATCCGGCCCGCTAACTAGTATTGGTAAACCGCTTAGAGGAGCTAAGCCTGTCCAGGAACCACGGTGCGAGGCGGACCGTCCATGCTAATAAACCCTATTGGTTTCATTGGGCGACAGGGCTTGAGATGTCATTTCATCTCAATGTCGGGTAAAAGTCCCACAAAATTGGAAGCAACGTCTCCAAAATGACCTTTACAGTGTTGACGGGGACGTTAAACCTCAAATCAAACAAAACAAATCAGTATCGTCTGCAATTTTGATTAGCACTTTAAGGGGGTTATCTGGGTACATTGACTTCAATATATGTTTTGAACAACTGGGTCAGCCACTGACAAAACGTGCAAGAATTAAGTGACAATCGAAGACTGATCAGCTTGCGCGCATAAGCGCAGTCTGATCTAATATCCCTTCGCATGAGTCTCCTACAGCCTCATGGATATCCCAGAAATACTAAACAAGACCGATTTACAGCTAATTGCAGGTTCTCTTGTGATTAAGCATTTCCTCCTTGGTTTGGAAAATAAAACTGAATGACTATGCTCTTCGTGCATTTCAGTAGCTCGGGAGCGTGATAGCTCAGTGGTTAGTGCCCTTGTCTGTGATGCTAGAGGCCACCGGTTCGATCCCTGACGGCGATGGTTGTTTCGGTGACCGAACACGCTCCATTGGCATCATTTGCAGGGGTGAGACCACTTTTGAACAGTCCCAAAGGTGGTCTTTATAGAGGAATTTTACTGTATACTAAGGGGAAAGTACTAATACTAAGGCTTGTCATACCCAGGCTGATTTTAGCCTTTTCATTATTTTTACCTACACTCTTTCTTTCCACAATTGCAATATGTTTTAACAAATATTTAAATATGCCACACCCAACACTGATTATCAACCAAATTATTGCAACAAATTTATAAACTGAATGACAAACAATGAAGATCCTGATCAGATGGCTTCTTCAGAAGCCATCTGATCTGGATCTACATTGTTTGAAAGCTAAGACATATCCGGGTTCAGCAGGACAAGGGCTTAATGGTAATCCGTTGGAAGCATGGAATATAAGTACTGAAATTGAAAGTACATAGTGTACAAGACTGCATAATGAAAACCCATGTAAACCTAACATTATAACAAGCGATGTGGGGATTATAATAGCTATTGTTGCTGGAAACATAGATTGTGGATACTTCTTAGAATAGAACTGCCTCAGCGAGGCTGTCCAACGAAATACTTACAATCAAAGGTTGCACTAGAATCAGTATGCAATACATCAGAATGTTATCATAGAATAACTTTTTTTTCTTTTGGAGTGGTTTGCACGAGGTCACAAGTTTATTAATTGCATTGCCACGATTCTGTATCATGCTGTTTAGAAGGTAGGTATGGCTAATTATTTCTCCATGGCTCCTTAGTTTTATTACAGGTTCTCAGAACCTATTTTCTGACACTTAGTCCACAGACTTATTGTGCTTTCTCTACTTTAAGAAAGAGTGGATAAGGATACATTCATTCATTCATTTTGATTCATTCATTCATTCATTCATTCATTCATTCATTCATTCATTCATACATACTACTGGACGTTACTGGACAAAATAATGATAAATCGGGTATTATACAAGTACAATATCAGCCGTGTTATGAGAAATTTCCTTTGCTATTTACAAGCAACAATGATCAGATCGCACAGCGCGTTTGCGCAGTCTGATCATTACCTTAGTATGTTCTGCTCGGAAAATAGCACAGACAGTGGTGCGAGTGGGAAATAAAAAAAACTGTTGGCCTCACTGGGCGGCAGGGCTTGAGAGGTCATGAGAAGTCATGTGATCTCAATGTTGAAAGCAAGGTCACCAAAATGACCTAAATAGTATTGACGTGGACGTAAAATACTATTGATTTCATTAGGCGGCAGGGCTTTAGATGTCAATATTAGAGGCAACGTCTCCATAATGACCTAAATAGTGTTGACGTGAACGTTAAACATCAAATATAAAAAATGTTTACTTGCAATATAGTATTAGTCGGGAAGGTGGGCGAGGAGTGGGGGGGGGGGGGGGGAGGAGTGGGGGGGGGGAGAGGGGGGGGGGGGGGGCAATTTCTCTAAGAGAAAAAAAAAACACGGCATGCAAAAAGCTATGCATAATCTGCTAAGGTAGATGATTGAGGGTAAGGAATTGTGAGCCGTAACTGGATTTGGAACGGAGTATTCTATCTTCCCCTCACACCCATTACAGGTTCTTTTTCTTGCATGTCTTTGATTTCAAAACGTAGATTCTAACACAGCGCGCCTATATAGGCAATGGAAAATAACTGTGTTTTATTCTGCAACAAATCTCAGCTCGGAAGAGCGTGACGAGTGACGTCATTAAAATTCCCAATTTATGACGTCACTAGTCGATTTCCTTGACGTTAGACGGTGTAACGTCATTTTCGCGCATCGAAAACGTAAGAAAAGTATATAAATGCATGTGTTTCAGTCGATAATTTTAGCGGGATTTCTTCTAACAATGGCGAAAGGTTGTGAGATTTTGAAGGAAACAACAACATTATTGCCGATTTTCAGCGTGTTAGAATCGAAATAGATCAGCTCTTGTCTGTGATTTGTTGAATAATAAATCACAGTTTGTCGGTCAGTTGTAAGTAGACAAATCACGCGCGCTACGCGCTTGTGATTTGTCTACTTTACAACTGACCTCCAAACTGTGATTTATTACTCAACAAATCACAGCTAGAGCTGATCTATTTCTTAATTATTTTATAATTGCTGACGTCCGCCATATTGTGATGCAATTATGACGTCACGTCACTTGCAAAACCTTAACCCTACAGAGAGTGCACATCAAACACCCGAGCGACAAACGCGAGAGTTCGCGACTTTTATACCGTTCCTTGGTAGGATAACCTGGGTAGGATAAAGGTTTCTATCTCAGGTTAATATTCAGGATTTCCCTAATCTGATATGCAAGATAGTAATAGGAATAATCACTACAATTCCGATTGTAGAAGTTTTTTTATGAATTAATAAAAACGATTTATTTACATCGATACCTAGAAACATAAAAACTCTTTAAATAGCCGTGGCCATGTAATCATGTAATTCTTTTAATTGATAGACCCTTCAAACGAGTTTTTTTTTTTTTTTTTCTGCGTGTCATGGCTTTGCCTTCTGTGACCGTGCCATAACTAAAAGATTATTTGATAAGTACAATTTACTACCCAATGTTGTGTCTAAAAAAGCTGTATGAGCTGCAAATAATGTAGACCCAGATGAGAAGCCGTGTTCTGTGGCGTCTCATCTGAGTCTAAACTGTTTGTTCATGTTTGTCTGTTCAAATACATATGGCAAAGTACAGTATATGGTAGTGGTCGTGCTCAGACAGAAAGCCAGACAGGTAAATTTATGACCAAATCTTTAGTGATTACTAATCGATTATCGATCGCAATACAGGAATAATAATCGATAATCTTTTCAGCCCTTCCTGTCAGTTTACCTAACCACACTTTCCTGGGCATGCTTGTATATAAGCGATTGACCAGTACAGTTCGGACGACCACCTTCTTGAATCAGTTAAAATATCAATATACACTGTCCTGGTTAACAACATGTAAGTCCCTCAGGAAAATGCCTACGGTAAACTGGCCTGCTCAATATGACCCGCATTAGGTTGGCTAGGCCATTAAACTCCAAACAAACAGACAAACAAACCCTTGTATGCATGAAGGAGTTTTTGGTCATCACACATTCTATTGTACTTGCGTATGCAACGTGACGTCTGATTCGATGACGTTAGAAGTATTCTGTGATATACATTCGGAAACCCGACGTCATCTCGTAATGTCGCTTTTTAGTTCACCTCGCCCGAGGGCACCAGTTGAGCTTATAGGATTGTTGTCCACCCCATGTCCGTCTGTTCACAACTTTGACCAGTTATTTAGAAGCCTCCGTGGTGCAGTGGTTACGCTACTCGCCTTGTAAACCAGGGATCGCAGGATCGATCCCGGGCTTCTCCAGACTTTCGGAGGAGTCTTTAAACCGAGGTCCCGTCTCCGTATGACCTTAGCTGTTGGTGGGACGTAAAACTAAAACTCACTCACTTGACCAGTTATATCTCTGCAACATGTATATTATAAGAATGTTTTATGGGTGCAAACGGCTGACTATCTTGTCTTGGAAGCTAAAGTTTTCATGGGGATGTGCGCGTACGGATTTAGCGCCTGTGCGCACAGTGTTTTTTTTTCTAATTGTAAAGATAAAAGAACAAAGTTTCTTTCCAAAATTACCACCGACTTCGAGAAAATCACCCCAAACCTTGAAAAATGAGCCAGAACATGACTCAAAATTTGAAGACATTACGATAACACACCCGTGCGACATAGTGCATTTTTCTCATCTCAAAAATGGCTAATTTTCTGATGAAAATCCGTGATATTTGTCTTATAAATACTGCAAACATAGGTCGTGTGTGCTCGTTAGAACCGCCTCGTTGAGGCGGTTCTAACGAGTACCCACAACCTATGTCTTGGAGTAAAAATAAGAAAAATAATGTTTACCCCCGTAAACCCCAGTTTTCTCTATATAATGTGGGGTATAGGGGGGTCTTCATTTCACGGACTTATTCACGTGATGCAAAATGCGTTCATGCCTATTTTTCTTCGAATTTCAGGAAAACAGGTTCATGCAACTAATATATTTTGGTGAACGTTTGTTTGTTTGATTTGAGGTGTAACGTCCCCGTCAACACGGTAAAGGTCATTTTGGAGACGTTGCTTCCAATTTTGTGGGACTTTTACCCGACATTGAGATGAAATGACATCTCAAGCCCTGTCGCCCAATGAAACCAATAGGGTTTATTAGCATGGACGGTCCGCCTCGCACCGCGGTTCCTGGACAGGCTTAGATCCTCTAAGCGGTTTACCAGTACTAGTGTGCGGGCCGGATTCAGCTCTGCGTGGAAGCATCACCCAGCCCATATATTTCTTCAAGAACGTAAATCAATTTCCATTGATGTTCGAAATGGCTGAGATCATAAACTTCAGAGACATATTGAAAAGTAACTAACTATTCAATAAAATGGTATCTCATACGAATGCAAATATTCACGACTGCAAATGGTTTTCTTTGATCTAGGGTTCGTGATCTTGATTAAAAAGATGTATATTGAATGACAAAACAAAGGCCCCAAGTGTTTAAATCTTCAAATAATTTCATTCACTTCAGCTTCGAATCTAAATGTAACCAATTATTCAGTAATTGCCACCACAGCTGTGATGATGTCCGGAACACTGACATCAAAAGTCAGCTTAGCATCATGAAAACACGCCTATATAATTTTGACCCCCTTGAACCCCACTTTTATACAGTAAAACTGAGGTTTACAGATATAAACCTGACCTAAAATATAGATTGTTGGTACCCGTTAGAACCGCCTCAAGGAGGAGATTCTAACAGTACCTAGAATCTATATTTTGAGCAGAATTAGAAAAAATATTACAATTTTCCATCTAAAAATTTTCATTTTTTTTCGGCGATAAAGGTTACAATGTATTTGTATAAGCGTGTTTTAGTAATGGTCACAAAACAATTTTCACACAAGTCAGTTATGTCCCCACAACGAAGAGGACGGGTAGGGGGCATATTATTTTTGGTGCGGGTCCCTTCGGAGTATGCGTGCACTTTCTTGTGCGCATGATATCTCATGAACTACAAGTTGGATTTTAAAAAAACTTGCATGGGTATAACATTGGGACAGGATAAAGCACATATTAGATTTTGGTGACCTTGACCTTAATTTCAAGGTCGCAGTCGTGCTAAATAGGTCAAATTTAGGCCAAAACAGCTCCCGCCAGAGACACCAAAGGGAAAGAAAAACAAATATAGAACAACAGACCCTAATGGAAACATCAATAGCGGAAAACCAAAGGACAGTTACTTTCCCACATAACATAATGGCCAATTGGCCATCCAAAACAAACTATTATAAGCGAAACCAACACCCAAAAACAAACCATAACAAAAATAAACCGCGAGAGAAGAACCGCCTTGGAACGGTCAGTGAAACGAATTCCACTGGGGGATGGGTTGGGTGCTTAAATCGATTTTACGTGGCCACAATATTCGCGCGATTTAGACAAATAATTATTTCAGTCCACATGAAGGCCTCCTTACTCATCAGTGCAACATCTCTGTGAACACACAAAACAAAAATCGAAAAAAAAAAAAAAACAACAACAACACAGAAAAATTCTGGGGCAAAAGAAAACCAACAGTTAGACTCCGATGGGCCCGACCAGAGGCAGAAACCCGAATTCATCAGCGAAAAACACAAGTCCTAGTCGACAAGGTGTACTATATAATCATATTAACAAAAAGAATTTAGATTTAATCGTGCAACAGAAAACTGAAAATTATCCGCACCATGCCATGATGCAAGCGTTTATGTACAGAATCCCCTAGGATGATATTATTGCGGGGGTCGGGAAGGAGCGGGATGCATTTGGACAGATAATTAAAAACGTTGCTACTTTTTTCTGTACTTATAAGATTTGCACAAAAAGAGTGTGGCGTTTGTTTTGTCACTCTGTTTATTTTAGGCCCTAAAAACCTTATTTTTTATCGCACACAAACCCACATACATCGCACAGTTATAGTCTAAAATGTCGGAGGCGGTTAACAGGAAGCGGGTATGTGTGATCGGTTGCGGCCCCGCCGGCATGTCGATGCTGCATCATCTGGGAAAACTGCCAGATGATCAGCTGCCTGACGTAGTATGCTATGAGAAACAGGATAAAGTCGGAGGGATGTGGAATGTAACCTGGAGAACAGGTAGGTCACAAATGAAAAATAAAAGCAAATGTAATGATCAGGAATCGACAAAATCACCGCGTACGGCCCCCGCCCATCGGGGCTTGAAGAAATAGATGGGCTGCATGATGCTTTTCACGCAGAGCTTAAACCGCCCGCACACGAGTACTGGTAAACTGCTCTAAACCTGTCCAGGCAAAGCGGTGCGAGTCGAGTCCATGCTTATAAACCCTATTGGTTTCATTGGTTCATTAGGCGACAGGGCTTGAGCTGCTATTTCATCTCAGTGTCGGGTAAAGGTCCTACAAAATTGGAAGCAACAACTCCAAAATGACCTATACAGTGTTGTCGGGGACGTTAAACCTCAAGTCAAACAAATCAAACAAACCCAATCCTCCCATCAAAGACACCAAAGGTAAAGAAAAAACAAGCACAAAACAACTTCACCATAATGAAAACTTCTCAAGCGGAAAGTCGAAAGGACAGTTACTTTCTCCACAAATGGCCAAAACCGCTGTCCAAAATAAAAAGACACAGTATAATTCCGCTATTAAGACCACCTAAAATTAAGACTAAATCTGCCTGAAAAAGCTAATTTAGAAGGGTGCAGTTATTCTTTCTTAGTATTTTCAGCACAGAGTATCCTCTGGTCAGGGACCACCTTTGGGTCTGTTCAACATTCTCAAAGGTGGTCTTAATATAGGAATTTTACTGTATTAACAATACATACATGCAAAGATGATCTATATCAATAATAAACCACAACAGAAGAACCGCTATGGAGCGGTCAGTAAAAAGTTCTTTACTGGGTAGGGGCGGGGCTTAAATTTATTTTACAAGACCATAGTCCTTGTCCTGCTTCTGTCGTGGTGTAGACAAATAAAGTGTTGAGTTCGCATGAAGGATTTCTAACTCATAAGTGGAACATTGCCGAGAAGAGAGATGAAACAGCGATGAGGACTCTGGAGTATGAGATATTTGAAATGGTAGAGTAAAAGAAACCCAACAATGGATTCGGGTAGGCCCGGCCAGCGACAGAAGCATACATGTTGTTAATCGAACTAGTTTCATTCCTTCAGTGTTCTCTGCACCAAGTAGGCGCCAAAAGTATATTTATTTGTAGAGCTAAAGGTACAGAGAACCCTCGTTATAACGACAGTGTGTGTTCCCTAGTATTGTGCCGTTATAAAGAATTTACCGTTATAAAGAATCCCAGTTAGGGGTATGATAGGTAATAAAAGGCCTTTTCCCTATCTATCTATCTATCTATCTATCTATCTATCTATCTATCTATCTATCTATCTATCTATCTATCTATCTATCTATCTATCTGTCTATCTATCTATCTATCTATCTATCTATCTATCTATCTATCTATCTAATCTATCTTATCTATCTATCTATCTATCTATCTATCTATCTATCTATCTATCTATCTATCTATCTATCTATCTATCTATCTATCTGTCTGTCTATCTATCTATCTATCTATCTATCTATCTATCTATCTATCTATCTATCTATCTATCTATCTATCTAATCTATCTTATCTATCTATCTATCTATCTATCTATCTATCTATCTATCTATCTATCTATCTATCTATCTATCTATCTATCTATCTACTACTACTGCGTCGGTCACATTTGACCATTACCGCAGGTGTACATTACATACACTCCAGGTTTGCAGGATGAAAGCCAACACAGTAATCATGTAATTACAGTAGGGATATTTAACCTGCACAGGGGATGGTTCTCCCTGCACAAGGGGCCTCCAATTAACGTCCCGATCCGAAGAACGGTGCACTTTATGACAATCATCCCTGCAAATGATGCCAGTGAAGCCAATGCCCATCATTACTCCAAGAAAAATTGTTATAGACATTTGTTAGAATCGCCTCAGTGAGGCGATTCTAACCAATGTCTATAACATTTGTTTTTTTGGAGTATTAGATTCCAAGATTCTTGTATGACTATTGACCCGATTTGTGCATTTTCAACCTTAGGGAAGCCCACGCCGCTAGAATCCTAGGCTAAGCCTTTAGCAAAGTATTCATCCCTTTAAAATTACCGTTGTAACGAGTTCTGCCGCTTTAACGAATGTCGGTATAAAGAGGGTTGACTGTATTAACCATTTCCATCCTGCAGCCCGAAATCAAAACAATGTTAATCTTTATTCAAAACAGTGTTAATATAGATGATAAGGTTCATACAGGGCCGCCTAATTATCATCTACACTGTTTGCTATCTATTTTAGCATTACGATAACACGCCTATTCAAATTTATCGGCAATATTACATGTACCACCTAAGACCACCTAAAATTAAGACTAATTCTGCTTTAAAACCTTATTAAGAATGGTACAGTTACTCATGTTCTTGTTTTCTGCACATAATTTCCTCCAGTCATAGACCACCTTTGGGACTGTTCAAAAGTGGTCTTAAAGACCACTTTTGAACAGTAACAAGAGTGGTCTTAATATAGGAATTTTACTGTTTTGAGCAGAACTACGAGTAAGAAGAAAGAAGTATTGTTTATTTGTTTGTTTATATTGAAGTTTAACGGCCAGGCAACACTATCTATGTCGTTTTGAGCCGGTCAGTTTACCTATCCAGACTTTTCCTGGGGGATTAACCAGTACAGTGCACATTCTTTCAACAGAAACTGACAACTGCCCTTCTTGAATCAGCGGAAGGGAGAGAATGACCATAGCAAAGATTTCATGATCAATCTCCACGAAAGAATGTTGCCGACCCGGCAGGTATCGAACCCGCACCCTCCTGATCACAAATCAGACGCGCATCCGACTGAGCTACCGAGGCCAGGTGGTATACTCCTGTAAACCCAAGTTTTACCATATAAAACTGGAGTTTAAGGGGTTTTTCGTGATTATGACACACGTGGAACGCTTATCTGCAACCTTGGATGCATCCAAAACTCGAAAATTGAAGAGCCCACTTCTACTCAAGTGGACCCCATTTTTATATAAATAAAGTGTGGTTTATGGGGAAGTTCATTTCATGGACTTGGCATGATGATGAAAATTATATTCCTATCATTCATAGCATAAATGAGCCAGTGCATTGCAAAAAGCTACAAGAAGTCTTGAGCGACTAGCGAAGACTCAGATCAGCCTGCTCATTCGCGCAGTCTGATCAGAGTCTTCGCTGATCGCATGTACCTACTACAGGCTAATATATACGCAAAGAGACATAAACAAAAAGGAATTGTCATAGTGGATGCGTGCGCAGTTTGATTTGAGTCTCTGCTGGTCGCACTGGTCTTATTGTAGATTTTATCATGCGCCGGCTCAAATATGAGGGGTATTTCATTTTGTTCTGAAACCGACACTATCTGCAGCTTCAGACTGACTTCGTTCGGTTAGTAAACATATGTTGACGTGCTTAACCCATTTAGTACCGGAAACCCAAAAGGGGTACCTTAGCAAACCGTGCAGGCCCAGATGAGAACGCGGCGTCTCATCAGGGCCTACACTATTTGCAGCAAGGTCAGCCATTTTCCAAATCAATTTTGAAGATACCACAACCTGTCACCCCAAATTTTAGAAATTGACTCCGGCTATATATAAGGAGGAAGATTCCATTTGATAGAAAAAAAGGTTAAAGTGTTTTGGGACATACTCTTTCGTAGTAAGTTTTACCTCACCTGGGCCGAATGCTCCAGGGGAGCTTATAGTATACTGGGTCGTTCATCCGTCCGTCCACAATTTTGACCAGTTATATCTCTGCAACCTGCATTTCTCATTTATAGCATGCCTATGGTGGGGCATTGATGACATTTGCTTTGTTTTCGAATAAAACTTAAAAAGGTCCAATGGACTTACAATGGGTAAATTCTTGTCATTACCATAGCGCTTTCAGTTTTGATTAGATCTTTCTGAATCTTATATGTACGGTGGATGGGAATAAAAAACGAGTTCGAAAACTGGCTAGGTCAGCCTATCAGTCATATAGTTATGTCCCTTTTGATTACTGAAAATGCCTATTTTTGACCTTGTCAACACTGTAACCCCATCAGTTTAATCGGATCTTCCTGAAACTTATTTATTAGTAAGCCAGGGTTAAAAGTTCGGATGAGTTTGAAAACTAGGATGTCGGTCGATTGTTCATGGAGTTATGTTCTCTACTTTGCTGAAAATGCTTATTATTGACGTTGTCATCGGTCTAACCCCTTCGGGTTTGATCAGATCTTTTTGAAACTTACGTACAAGTAAGCCATGGATAAAAGCTCGGACGATTTCAAACACTGGTGCGGTCGGATTATGTATCATAGAGTTACGTCCCTTTGATTGCAGAAAATGCATATTTTTGACCTTATCATAACTGTAGCCCCCTTCAGTTTTTATCAGCTCGTCTTGAAACTTACATGTAAGTCAGGGATACGAGCTGGGATGAGTATGAAAACTGGTGAGGTTGGTATATACATCATAGAGTTACATCTCCTGGATTGCAGACAATGCCTTTTTTGACATTGTCATCGCCCTTCAGTTTTTATCGAATCTTCTTGAAACATACATGTAAGTAAGTCAGGGATAAAAGCTCGGGCGAGTTTGAAAACTGGTGAGGTCGGCCAATTTTTCAGAGAGTTACGTACCTTTGATTGCAGAAAATGCCTATTTTTACCTTGTCATAACCATAGCCCCTTCAGTTTTTATCGTATATTCTTGAATTGTCAGGGATAAAATCTCGGATGAATCAAATGAAACCCAACGACAAACTATTGGACTTTTTAGGGTTGCAAGTTATACTCTGAACAACAAAAGGAAAGTGAAGTTTCAAAAATAACCAAACAATTGTAGCATTACAACACGCTTAATTCAGTAACAAAGGGCACCCTTCCCTTATGCAAAGAAGGTTAAATCAATCAACCGTGACGTTTGGATACCAGTACGGCCACGTCGATCCCGTTCCGGTTACCAGTCCGACCACGACGATCCCGTTCACCACCTTAACAACCGTACGGATAGAAATCACATGTTAAGGACCACTATTTTAATGTGTAATGCAAGGTAGTGCCTAGCGAAGAAGAAACAGAAATTTGTTCTCAAAACGCATTGAGTCAGCGCGTACCGCAACGTCTTTCATGAAGGAATCGTGAGCATGTCCCTGGACATTAGAAGCTGGTCGGAAAGCGGATGACATTGCTTCTGATTTTGGGTGCCAC
The DNA here is from genome assembly GCA_963580285.1 of Lucinisca nassula. NCBI lineage: Eukaryota > Metazoa > Mollusca > Bivalvia > Lucinida > Lucinidae > Lucinisca > Lucinisca nassula. Next base: position 72,738,387 of record OY757024.1, on the reverse strand, counting down.
ATGTTTATGATCATCTATCGTCTGTTGGAAGGAGCCGCTATTGGGCGTCGACGTAGCGGACGACCGACGTCAGTACGTCAAGGTCGATTAATCCGTCTGACGCACCTACGAAACAGATTTCAACCGGCAGTTGGTACCTGCAGACAAACAAGAGGTCTCAACAACGGACTAATAAGCGCTGACACTATATGTCGCCTTATGTGATGCAGGTTTGAGTGCTAGACGTCCCTATCGTGACCAAAGTTAACGCGTCGACACAGGAGGGAACGCTTACACTGGTGTATGAACGACGTAAATTGGCGTCTAAGCGACTGATATATGCGTTTGCCGATGATCGTTTCCGGGTGTTTCGAAGTACATGTGTAAGGTTTGCCAACGCGACCCGTGATAGATCGGGTGGAACAAGCGTAACTGTATGGGGGAGCTATCGCATATGGTAAGCGAACGCAGCTTAATGTCATTAAGAACTTTTAAGATCATGGCTGGGACGTGGACTTAACAGCGCGACGTTACATCTGTCAGGTGCTTCGGTCTCGTGTGTTTCATATTTTTTACGCTCAGAATCCGGGGTATCTTTTCCAGCAGGATAACGCGCAGGCTCATAGTGTTGTTTTTACTCAAAACTTTCTTCAAGCCAACGGAATTCATATACTGGACAAAGTCAGCCTTTCTCCTCGAATGTTCCCGGGGCTTTGGGGCGAGTTGGGAAGATTTATCCATAACCGACCAGACACAACTGTTTTTTTATGGATTCCGATAGTAGCATTGTTAAAACTTGAATTTCACTACTTCCGTTGTGTTGATGACTATGGAAATTTTGTCCACATTTTGCATAAAATTACTAAAAATTAATAAATTCATAATTAACGTGTACGATGCGCATTTTTCAAAATATATTAAAATGAAATGGTTTTTCGCGTTGTTTCGCTGTTCAGTATATATCTCAAAAACCTAACTCAAGCTGCACTGAAACTGTGACTGAAAATTACGCAAACTGCGGTTTTCATCCAGTGTATTAATAAAAGCAAAAATCTGCAAATTACACAGTTATGTCTTATTTCTTACGTTAAGTATTTCTTTTGTAAACTTCAAGTTTTGTTCAGGTTAATTATGTTTGATTCTGAAAACGTACCCAGTTTCTTTTGAAAATGTCAAACGTCGAATGGCACTTCATAATACCACCGGTGTATACATGTAGGTATGTACAAACATTTCATAATTGAATTTGCAGAACTGTTTTTATAACTTTTGAGAGTTTTTTAGAAAGGCTCTCTGTAAGTATTAAGAGTGTCATGATTTTCTCATAAAATCTGTCATTCCAGTGCATTTGGCGCTTTGATTTATCGTTGCAGGTCTTGATGAATACGGAGAGCCAATTCATGCTAGTATGTACTATGACATGTTCACTAACAACCCAAAAGAGTCTTTTGAATACCCTGATTACACATATGAAGATCACTATGGAAAGCTACTACCGTCGTATCCACCCCGCGCTGGTGTCAGAGATTACATTGAAGGTAATTACTGGTTCTTGTTGTAAACTATCTTAACATTTAAGAAAAGTTCATGTCTAGTTGAATGTTATTTAAGAAATAATCTCCACGTACCGTGTGTTATCGTGATTAACACACGGTGTTGGAGGGCAGATTGCGAAATATTAATTCACGACGGCGAAGCCGGAGTGAATTAATATTCGCATCTGCCCGACAACACCGTGTGTTAATCACGATAACACACCGGGTGCCTGGAAATTATTACGATTCTAACATGATGCTAAACTGAAATACAGAAGTAACAAAGCGTTATCTTGGGGACTATTTTGCAGCGGATGTCGACAGAAGGAAATGTTTACATGCAACGTCACGATGACGCCAAATTGCACGCACCACGTTGACGACGTAAATTATCGCATATTTGCAAACGCTGACGTTTCCACTGGGTTCAATGGGAAAAAGGTTAACGTCATGTTAGAATTTCTGTTAACATGTCATTCGTGTTATTGTCTTCGCCCTGAGGTGTAGACTACCTAACAATGGGCGTTGACTACCAAAGGTTTACTCTTGTTCCGGAAGCATAGACTCTTTGAATGCTATTTTCTCTTGACTGGTCATCAGTGTTATTTGTCACAATGATTAAAAACCGGGATTAACCGGAACGCTTGTGAAAGCTAATCACACCCTCTTTGCTTCCAAGAAACAAAAAAAAAAAAAAAAAAAAAAAAAAAAAAGGATTTTGTTTGGGTTCACATGATGTTGACTTCCCGCTCATGATACAGCATATCTATTTTTGTTTGTTTTCACTAAAAGAAGGTTGATGTTGGACTGTGTTTTGGGTGATGTTTGCTCCGGAAGCATTTAAGAAAAGGGTATGACCAGTTGAATGTTATTTTCGTTTAATATATCATCCCTGTTCTCGTCTACGCCCTGTATACTACCTAACCGTGGGCGTTGACTATCAAAGGTTTACTCTTGCTCCAGATGCATTAACTGATTGAATGCTATTTTCTATTGACTGGTCAATCGTGTAATTTGTCACAATAATTAAAAGCCGGGATCAACCGAAACGCTTGCGAAAGCTTATCACATCCTCTTCGCTTACAAAATAAACATATTATTTTGGCTCACATACTGTTGACTACACTCCGTTGAAACAGCATATATGTATTTGTTTGTTTTGACTAAAAGAAGGTACACTAGTATATCTGTTCTGCTGATTTTTTTTGTTTGTTTAGTACGAGTGGTTGCCATAGTAAAGGATTGGTAGTTTGGATTATATATAAAACTGGTATCAACTTGTTTAAATTTTAATATTTGGCTATTATACAAGTTTATCATATGACGTCGCGTCTGAGAGTGTAATAACGCCATGTAACATTTTCGATAATCCACTAGTGGATTAAATATGCAAATTAGGTAGATACGTCCCGTAACGTTACATGTACGACGTCCTTAACGACGTCGTGTTCACTAATGGCGGAATATTGATATTTTTTGTAAACAAACGTGAATAAAAAGCGTTGTAAATATCATATGATGAATAGAATCTTGCATTCGTGCTCATGTATTATTGAATTTATTAAACTCGTTGAGGAAATTGGATGAAATGCTCGGCAAAGCCTCGCATTTTATCCCTTTTCCTCAACTCGTTTAATAAATCTAATAATACATGAGCACTCATGCAATATCCTCTATATATTTACTGGCACACTAATACAGCATACACATGAAAAGTTTTGTTATTTGACTTCAGATCCTATGACTACAAAAATTAACGTGTGTTAAGCGTAGACCCAAGCTTTTTGTACAGGCTAGTACTTGTTAAGCCGATGTCGTAAAGCAACGTCATGGATAAACGGCCATTTTCACTGGTCAGCATTTAAGTCGATTACGTCACGTCATAGCAATAAGCTACGAGGACAAGTCAATAAGTAACCAGAATATCCCATTTCCACTTGACCGAGACAACCAAGGTTTTCATGCCTTGTGTCAATACCTGTTTTAGGCAAGAGGGCAAAATTGAATCTGTATCGTGTCATTCACTCATAAAATATTGAACGCCAAACATGATTGGCTAGCGATACCATTTAGCAAGCTTTTCGTCAAAAGTTGAGTACCGTGCTGTAATTCGTTACTTGTATTTGAAAGAGAAAAAATGTTAGGAAATGTATTGCGAGTTGACCAATGTTTATGGGCGTATGAGCAAGTTAAATTTTGAGTTAGGGAATTCAAACGTGATAGAACGTCTTTAGAATACATTTGGGGTTAAATAGACTTTACGTGGCCAGATCCTGTCCCTTGGTTCCGTCGTGGTATAAACAAATAAATGGTTCAGTCCACCTCACCAGTGGAACATCTGCGAGCACATAAAACTTAAACAATATTCAGATGAAACACTGAAATGCCGGAGCAAAAGAAAACCAAGAATTTGAGTTCGGTGGGCCAAACCAAAAACGGAGCATCAGACACGAACCGACATTGCTAAAAAGTCTTTCGGCCGGAGCCGTCATAGAGTCTGAGGCCCGACCCGCCGGTTGGAAGGTAAAGAAGGAAGTAAAGTTATCAACCATGATTGAGTTACAACCATGCATGTGATCTGTCGTATAACAGTTATGTTGTACCCACTCTTTTTATATTTAAGAATGGCTTTTAAGAGAGTCGTTCGGCGCCTATACTATGTATCTATGGTTTGACCCAACGGAGTCCAGCTTTGTCTTCTGTATTTAGTTAGTTCATGCTGTCGAGTCCTCGGCGTTGTTTCATCTCTGAATCAGTTTGATTTTTATCTACTCAGAGATGTTTCAGAAGAGTTAGAAACCTCAAATGCTCACAGAACAAACTGTTAAACCACGGCAGGACCAAATGGCGAGAATTGTGGCGACGTTTTAAGGCAGTGCTTCGGTTTTGTTTATTCATTGTCATTGTTTGTCTTTGCATGTATGTACTGGTAATATCTTTTTCTTTTGGATAGCCACTTGGCTATTTTGGGGAAAAATGGCCTTTTCCCTTTCTACTTGTACTGTTTTAGTTACTGTGTCATTGCTTTATTTGTTTTGCTTCCTTCCCTTTGATGTCCTGGATAGAAGGTGGAAGGTACTTGTATCCAAACTTTTATTACGAAAACACGCCTATACAAATACATTGTCACCTTTATCGCCGATATACTGAAAATTTGATGGTGAAAAATTGAGGTATTTTTCTTATTTCTGCTCAAAATATAGATCGTGGGCACTCGTTAGAACCGCCTCATCGAGGCGGTTCTAACGAGTACCCACAATCTATATTTTAGAGCAGAAATAAGAAAATGAGGTATACCCCCGGAAACCCCAGTTTTACTATATAAAAGTTGGGTTCAAGGGGGTCAAAATTATATAGGTGTGTTTTCGTGATGATATTTGCCTTCAACTCTATTTTTGTAAGCATTAGTAAATTTCCCTTTTTATGGTTACTTAGTAGTATTTAATAAAAGATGAAAATGTAGGTTTCATCATTTACATATTTACTCCATGTGTATGTATAGGGAAACAATTGTAACTTCCACAAACTTTAACAACATATTCACTTTATGTGTTTCAGGTAGATTTACTCGTGGCAACAAGCGAGATATGTCTAAGTGCGTCAAATTGTCCACTGTTGTAAGAAGAGTTGAGTTCAACAAAGACACAGATGATTTCAAAGTAATAACAAAGAATCTGAAAGAAAACATAGAAGATACAGAGAGGTTCAGTCATGTAGTTGTTGCGTCAGGAGTGTTTGGAAATCCATATGTTCCAATGATACCAGGTGTCGATAAGTTTAAAGGGCGCGTTTTGCATTCAAAAAACGTCCGACACTTCAGCGAATTCAAAGGTCAGAGAATTTTAGCCATCGGCTCAGCGTGGTCCGGGGAAGATATTGCAATGATGTCAATGAAGTTTGGAGCTTCAAGTGTGATCATTTCGTACAATTATAAACCATGGGGTCCAAAATGGCCCTTTGGTATCACTGAACGGCCTTTGGTTGAGAAACTTCATGGATACACGGCACATTTTACAGATGGGACGACCGCCGAGGTAGATGTTGTCATTTTCTGCACCGGGTACCGTATAGAACTTCCGTTTCTCTCTGATGAATTGGCAGTAAAAACACATGTATTGATGTATCCTGAAAATCTATTTAAAGGCATTCTTTGGCTGAAGGGTGGTAACAACAAGCTTATGTACGTGGGTTTACAGTACAACGTCTACAGTTTTGTTCTGTTCGACGTACAGGCAATCTGGGCATGCCAGAACATCATCGGTGCTCAAATCTTACCGTCGAAGGAAGAAATGCTTGCAGAAAATATGCAATGGGTGCAAAAAGCGAAAGAAGCCACCAAAGACTACGGTGTGCGACGTGGTTTCATGACAGTGTATTTTCAGTATTTAGTGGCAGAGGTAGGCTATAGAAAAGATGTTCTGGAGTTAAAAACTCTTTTAGATGAGATGACGAAATATCGGACTGACGACATATGCACGTGGAGGGACCAGCAACACAGATGTATCTACACAGGGAAGCTGACACCACCTCCTAAAACTCCCTTTATGAACAATTTTGATGAGTCCCTGGAAGAGATACAGAACAATATTGATACAAGTTTCGATTGACAAATGAACATTTAAGAAAATAAAAACGTCTGTGCTATTGTTATTGTAACATTAAATGTCTTCCGAGCGGGTAGTTAGGCTCCTGAGCTAATGTAGCTCAGTAATTAACAATAATAGTGAGGTGATAATAAAGATATTGATATTTTTTTCCCAACATACATATACAGGTCATTTCTAACATGTCTTATATTTCTCCTACAATGATATACTGTCATATAACATCTTTTAAAGGCCAGCAGTACATGAGCAACCATACTGAAACTAAGGTAACTAGCTATACATTTGTATTGCTAATTTACTATCTGATATTTATCACAGGCCATCCGTATCAACATCAGGTCAACCAATCTTAACAAAGCATTTAAGAATTCAAGTTTAACCAAGCAGGTGCTTTTCCCCCTCCCTTTCTCCTTTCTTTGTAGAAACACGAAAGAAAGAAAGATAATAAAGATCACAGTTACCCAAGAATATTATATACTTCTGCATTAAAGTCTGTATTCATCATGTGCATATCTTATTATTTCTGCCATAGTAACATAGGCCGTGGGTGCCCACTGGGATACCCTCAATGAGGTGGTCCCAACAAAACCCCACAGCCCACGTTTAAGAATAAATAAGAGAGGGGAAAATATCATACATTATCATCAGAAACGTAACCATGGCGAAGACTGAACAGGATGCACCAAAGCACACGAGTGTATTATCGTTATATATCCGCCCATAAATGCAGAAATACCAATACATGCGTTGACACTTTCAATTATATCGGCAGGATTTCTTTAACCAACACCGGAAGACAGGGGGGACCTGTGCAATTATTAGCATATCCGTCACCTTTTAGTGTGTTAAGAGTCCAAATAGATCAAGGGGCATCTTTCCCTAGTGTTGCTAGCACGGCGTTATGGATATCCTTGGGTGTTAAACAATTTTTATGCAAATATTGAATCACTGCTCTTTCACCGATTTTATCCAGTTTGCAAAAGCTGCTTGTCTTGTTTTCTTTAGAGCGCTACCTCGTCGATATAAACTGTCCAAATGAGACGAGTCCTTTAGTACACGGCCATATCTAGTCAGAGAATAGCGGGTTTTAAAAATAACATCCCTGCGTACCTCCTTCAATACGAGGCACAACATATCAATCAGCCCTCGTATGTTTATGAAATTTCTCACATATGTAAAGCACCAAAGTACAACGTACGCAGATAAAAAAGTTAAATATATATATGAGGAGATTTCGGTAATATACATAACAGTCAAACTCTGTCGGTAGCACTGGATCCAGTTATGGATGCGCAAATGATATAGATAAAGTATATAGGGGGATGTACACAACATCTAGCTTGTACCTGCCCGCGCTTTCGCCTTTCGGCTTCTTCAGAGGTAAGTGTTTGCTACATTGAAATACATATATTACAAGAACATGAAAAATATTTTTAAGTATCGAGAACCACTTGGGAGTTTTAATCTATTCTATGGACCCTACCTTCATTCTAGGTTGTAATATTATTTACAACACACACAATAGTGGGTCCATCTGAAGGTAACTAACACAATCAATAGACCATCACAGAATAATATACATATAAGAGCAAATTGAAATACAAATCAAATGGAATATTAAACTGTAATAAATGGGCCCCGTCAAGCGATTTTGGTACTTATCGCCTATGCGAGCAGCGAAGGTTCAGGCGAGCCTGCGCATCCGCGCAGTCTCGCCAGAACCTTCGCTGCTCGCTCATACAAGCAGTGAATCAAGAGGAACCTTCAGACAGAAAGCCATATCCCTGGCCGCTCTGAATGTCTTGGCATGCGCAGCTACATTTTGTCATGACGGAATGCTCGAAGACACAAATTCGCTTGGCGGGGCTCAAATTAAAGATGAGAGCTCGTAGCTTGTAAGCTGGAGCTAAAGAAAACCACCCGGTAGATCACGAAGAATCAAGCCAAAGACAAATCATCAGGCACCAACTACTAATAAGGTCCCCGTTGGGTTTGATCAGGTAGAAGAAAGTTGTTTTATTTAAAGACAGTCTGTAAATTTAAAGACTGTCTGTAAATTTAAAGACTTTTTAGTCTGTAAATTTAAAGACTGACACAAATAAAATCATGAAAATAGTGTGAAACGGAAAAATCGCACTTTGCTTTTTATAGTAATTTGAACGTTATCTGTGGACTATTTTATTATGTGTAACTGCAAATTATATAGTTGTCTTTATTTAATTAAATTCCTTCAACCATAATTGAAGAGTTCTCAGAAAATCAGGTTTGTGAAGAGATCCATATGTAAAATGAGCTAAGAAATGAAGGTGTATAACGCTTTTATCATTTTGCCAACATACTGATAACTACCATCGACAGACAGTTTTTTGACAACTAAAAATTCAAAAAAGTTTCAAACAGTAAAATGTCCAGAAACGAAACGACGTCAGTACGAAACTCATCTTATGTTCGACCTTTGACAGATATTTCCTACCTTTCTGTCGTGTTTAGCCGCATTTGTGGTCTAAGGGAAGGAACTGTGTTGTTTTATTTCTTAATTATTTTCTATCATTAAAAAGATATTTATAGACAATAAAATACATGCAACCTTCAGCAACTCTTAATTTTTAATGAGATGATGAATGAGGCTGCGTATGAAAATGCAATTTGTTCGTGTTTCATCATTTTCATGAAGTTCCTTGTGCGCTGTTGTGTGAGTCTTTAAATCTACAGACTAAAAAGTCACAGTTAGTATTAAAATGAAATATTATATTGAAAATAAATGCCTACGAGCGTGCATAGGGGGTCCATCAGTCCCTCCATCTATCGGTCTGTCCATACATCTATCCGCCTGTACATTCTATTCATATTTTGCACCGTCTACATTTAAAAGAAACATACTTATTCGGTTATAAATCATTTCTTACTGTCGTGTTTATGCTGCTGTTCCTTATAGACATTTTTCACCAAGATTTAGAAGTTTGAGAGCGGAGTTTTACGCCGGGATGTTCTCAACGTTACCTTTATGTGTACTAAAAGGCGTATCTAGCAAAACGGAGACCACAGTGCATCAAAACAGTGGAATGTTGTACGCAAATGAAAGACAAACGGGGTGTTTTATCAACCCCAGAAATGAATTGCTGTGTTATAAACCTCACATATGAAACGAAGATCACATCACGAGCGCGGAGTGCGAAATACTACATATAAATACTTAACGACGGAGCGCGAGATATATATCTGAGAAAAAAATCACTTATTATGCAAAAATTCACTTTATATACAGCTTGAAAAAAAAAACTTTCGAGCTATTGTCATCACTCCGGCGTCTGCGTTGTCGTCCTGCGTCGTCCTGCGTTGTCCTGCGTCGTCCTGCGTCGTTCCAAAAAAACTTAACCTTGGCTATAACTTAAAAAGTATTAGACCTAGCCTCATGAAACTTCATACACACACTCATCATCACAAGAGCTACATTTTGACCAAGGACCATAACAACATTTTTTGCTCTCATTTTAATATTATTCACAACAGAGCCTTCAAACTTCACATGAATGTTCCTTGGGACAAGACCTTTTCAGTGATACCACACTTTTTGATCTGTGACCTTGACCTTTGAACTTTGACCTATTTTTCGAAAATTTAACCGAAAACCTTAACCTTGACCATATTTCCAAAAGTATTTGGCCTACCTTCATGAAACTTCATACACATTCTCACCATCACAAGAGCTACATTCCCTACAAGTTTTATAACTCCATCTTGCAATTTGATTGAATTATCTCCCCTTTTCTCTCCGTTTTTTTAAAATTGTTTTTGTCTCTTATTTCAATACTATTCACAATAGAGCCTTCCAACTTCACATGAATGTTCCTTGGGACAAGACCTTTTCAGTCATACCACACTTTTTGACCTGTGACCTTGACCTTTGAACTTTGACCTATTTTTCGAAAAATTAACCAAAAAACTTAACCTTGACCATATTTCCAAAAGTATTTGGCCTACCTTCTTGAAACTTCATACACATACTCACCATCACAAGAGCTACATTCCCTACAAGTTTTATAACTCCATCTTGCAATTTGATTTGACTTAGAACTTTTGTTTTCTAAAAGAAACTGCAGACGAGCGTTGGCACCCGCTTGCGGTGCTCTTGTTTTCCTTATTGCAACACTTAACAAAAGAGAAACAATACTCGAGGCTTCATGTCTTGCCGAGTCTCCCAGCCTTTGTTTTCGCGTGCAAATACAATATACGTTGGGTCCAGAAATTTGTTGTAGGATAGAACATGTTATTTTTTTTCATGGTCTCTATCGGCATGCTATGTAAAATTAGATTTTCATACTATTCTTTCTTGCACACCAGATAAGGAAATGCATAGTTTTAGCTTAGGATGGTAATTCTGTTCTAACGCTAGTGTCCTTACCCAAAATCGAATATTCGCTCGTGTTTGATAGACGCACTGGCTGAATACGACCTCATATGCACCGTCGTTAAGGTTGACGTTACAGCACGTTACTTGACGTCACTAAACATTCCTGTAGTGTCATCACAATATGGCGGATGACGGTAACCGAAGTGACTGCAGCATTAAAAATCCGCGCTAAGAAATGGAAGGTATGCAAGAAAAAGAAACCTATATGGGTGCGAGGAGCGGATAGAACTATCCGTCCCTCGGAATCAATATCCGGCATCACTCGGCAAGCCTCGTTATGCCAGACAGTGACCCTTGGGACGGATTTTTCCATCCACCTCTCACACCCATATAAGATTCTTATATTCTATTACCACAGAGATGATTCATATACGATTATCTTAAGTGACATGGCCTTCTGCTTTCATCACGTTTTGGTAGACAAAATATAGTGTTTGATTGAATTGAGATTTTACATAGCCCCAGAGAAAAGGGGTATCCACGTGTTATGTTTCCTTCTTTGCACAAAAAATATGTTGTGGGTATTCATTAGAAGCGTGTCGTCGAGGCGCTTCTATTGCGCATCCACAACATATGTTCTCATGAAGAAGTTAGAAAAATAGCAGTACTTAAAGGATGAAGAAAGCGCCATATCTGAGGCTATGAGTTTACGTCCCTTTCAACACTATTTAGGTCATTTTGGAGACTTTGCTTCCAGTTTTGTAGGACGTTTATCCGACATTGAAATCAAATGACATCTAAAGCTCTACTGTCCAAACAAACCAATAGGGTGGTCCAGCTCGCACCACTTTACCTGGGCAGACCTTCATGCAGATGAACAAATTATTTGTCTTAATCGCGACGGAAGTAAGGGCGAGGATTGTGGCCACATAAAATCGATTTAAGCCCCCCCCCCCCCCAACCCAGTGATATTCGTTTCCGCTGACCATTCCAAGGCGGTTCTTCTGTCGCGGTTCATCTTTGTTATGGTTTGTCTTTGGGTGTTTGTGTCGCTTATATTATTTTATTTTGGAAAGTCTATTGGCCATTTTGTGGGAAAGTAACTGTCCTTTTGGCTTTCCGTTATTGATGTTTCCATTGGGGTCTGTTGTTTCATGTTTGTGTTTCTTTCCCTTTGGTGTATCTGATGGGAGCTGTGGGTTAATTGTATCGATTCCTGATCATTGCATCCACTTAGACCTTCTAAGCGGTTTACCAGTACCCATGTGCGGTCGGTTTCAGCTCTGCGTGGAATCAACATGCAGCTCAATCTATTTCTTCAAGCTCCGTTGTGCCAGGCTTAAACTAATGTGTAACATTTTTTCCCATTTTACACATATTCGTCTTATGAATGCTGTTAGATGGCGGAACATTATTTCACGAAAACGAATGTCGTTAACAAAATGATTTTAATATCAAGTTTAGTCCTCTTCTGGTCTAACATGAATGGAGAAAAGAAATGTGCCAATAATAGGACCCTGTTGGCGGGACATCGACAACCCAACGTCACCAAACGAACACATATTTAAGTATCCATCAGTAATTGAACCAACACAACTAACAGTTTCTATTGTTACGATGTATTTTGCTAGCGAATGCATATGCAGCAAACTGACACTGACGAAAAATAGTCCAAGGCAACTCAGATTCATATTTCAAACAAATCTCCTGTCGCGCGATCAATCTCAAGATACTACGTACCAGGCTTCAACATCATCAGTCTTTTGGGATTCTGCTTGTCGTCAGCAGCTACCATCCTTCTATTCCCTGGAGACTCGAGTTAGTTCTTTGACGACTTCGCCTCAGGTGAGTTCCCCTGGAGATTTCGATTAAGGTGAGTAAACTGGAGATTCGCCAAAGGTGATTTCGCGGGAGACTTCGTCTCAGTTGAGTTCGCTACAGATTATACCTCATACGAGTCCTTAGTTCCCCGGGGTGACTCCGCTTCCGGTGAGTTCCCTGAATATTTCGCGTAAGATGAGCACCCCGGATACGTCGCCTCAGGTGAGTTCCCTGAATACTTCGCGTCAGGTGAGCACCCTGGATACGTCGCCTCAGGTGATTTCCCTGAATACTTCGCGTCAGGTGAGCACCATGGACACGTCGCCTCAGGTGAGTAACCTGAATACTTCGCGTCAGGTAAACACCCTGTATCCGTCGCCTTAGGTTAGTTCCCTGAATACTTCGCGTCAGGTGAGCACCCTGGCCATGTCGCCTCAGGTGTGTACCCTGAATATTTTCCGTAAGGTGAGCACCCTGGATACGTCGCCTCAGTTGAGTTCCCTGAATACTTCGCGCCAGGTGAGCACCCTGGATACGTCGCCCCAGCGAGTTCCCGGAATACTTCGCGTCAGGTGAGCACCCTGGATACGTCGCCTCAGGTGAGTTCCCTGAATACTTCGCATTAGGTGAGCACCCTGGATACGTCGCCTCATGTGAGTCACTGAATAGTTCGCGTCAGGTGAGCACCCCGTATCTGTCGCATTAGTTGGGTTCCCTGAATTCTTCGCGCCAGGTAAGCACCCTGGATACGTCGCTTCGGGTGAGTTCCCTGAATACTTCGCGTCAGGTGAGCACCCTAGACACGTCGCCTCATGCGGGTTCCCTGAATACTTCGCATAAGGTTAGAACCCTGGATACATCGCCCCATGTGAGTTCCCTGAATACATCGCGTCAGGTGAGCACCCTGGATAAGTCGCCTCAGGTGAGTTCCCTGAATACTTCGCGTCAGGTGAGCATTCTGGACACAACGCCTCAGGTGAGTTCCCAGAATACTTCGCGCCAGGTGAGCACCCTGGATACGTCGCCTCAGGTGAGTTCCCAGAATACTTCGCGTCGGGTGAGCACCCTGGAAACGTCGCCTCATGTGAGTTCCCTGAATACTTCGCGTCAGTCGAGCACCCTGGATACGTCGCCTCAGGTGTGTTCCCTGAATACTTCGCGTCAGGTGATCAAACCTGGACACGTCGCCTCATGTGAGTTCGCTGAATAGTTCGCGTCAAGTGAGCAAACCTGGACACGTCGCCTCATGTGAGTTCCCTGAATAGTTCGCATAAGGTGAGCACCCTGGTTACGTCGCCTCGTGTGAGTTCCCTGAAAACTTCGCGTCAGATGAGCACTCCGGATACGTCGCCTCAGGTGTGTTCCCTGAATACTTCGCGCCAGATGAGCACCCTGGATACGTCGCCTCAGGTGAGTTCCCTGAATGCTTTGTGCTTTGATGAGCACCCTGGTTACGTCGCCTTATGCGAGTTCCCAGAAACCTTCGCGCCAGGTGAGCACCCTGGATACGTCGCATCAGGTGAGTTCCCTGAATACTTCGCGTTAGGTGACCACCCTGGATACGTCGCCTCAGGTGATGAATACTTCGCGGCACGCACGTTCTGTCTCTCTCTCTCGTTCTCTCTGTCTGTCTCTATGTCTCTGTCTCTGTCTCTCTCTCTGTCTCTGTCTCTCTCTCTCTGTCTCTCTCTCTCTCTCTCTCTCTCTCTCTCTCTCTCTCTCTCTCTCTCTCTCTCTCTCATCCCGATCTCGATCACAGGCCAACAAACGCTCATGCACGCAAGTTTAAGTGCTATTACTTTAATTTCTTATCGAATACTAACAATCGTGATCAAACTAGTTTGGTCACGGTCAAGGAGGCGCCCAGAATTTAACCAGTTTTTTCCCAATCTGTCAAACGGAGTCCTGTCATCTGGCGGATTTTATTCGAGTTAGAAGCAAACGGAGAAGGTCGCCTTGAAGTTCGATAGATTCGATCCCGGGAACAGAACTGTATCTCAGTCAGACTGTCACTTCATCACGATAACGAGTCAGTGGAATGAACACCCATTTAAACCCCACTTTATTAGTGAAAACTGGGGGGTTGCGAGGTATACAATAGTTTTTTCTTAATTCTGCTCCAAGAAATAGATTCTGGGTACTCGTTAGAACCACCCCAATGAGGCAGTTCTAACGAGCACCCACAACCTTTGTTTGATTTATAAATAAGAAAAATAACCCATTTTCATCCGAAAAGTAACTAATTTTGAGATATGAAAGAATGCACAACATGTAAGTCACACGAGTGTGTTATCGCAATGTCGCGCCGCCGCCTGCCCATCGGTGCTTGAAGAAATAGATTGGGGGCATGATGCTTCCACGCAGAGCTGAAACTGGCCCGCGCGCGAGTACTGGTAAACCGCTTAGAGGATCTAAGCCTGCCCAGACAAAGCGGTGGGAGTCGGACCGTCCATGCTTATAAACCCTATTGGTTTAATTGGGCGGCAGGGCCTGAGAAGTCCTTTCATCTGAATGTCGGGTAAAAGTCCCACAAAATGGAAGCGACGTCCCCAAAATTACCTTTACAGTGTTGACGGGGACGTTAAAACTCAAATCAAACAAACAAATCGTAATGTCGCAGGGCAGTAACCCTTTTTGTACCAAATGGAATCTTCCTTCTTATATATAGCAGGAGTCCATTTCAAAATTTAGGGGTGTCAGATTAAGTTTTCTTCAAAATTTATTTCGAAATAGGGTGAAACGATTCATTGAAATCGTATCGTATCGAGATACTTTTGATGACGATACGTATATCGTATCGTGGGGCTAATATCGCGATACATGTACCTGACAATACGACAAAAAGTACAATTTTCAAAGAAAATGACAGCTTTAACATATTTCAAGACCATTTTCATAACAAATTACAAATATCTTAATTGTTACTGAGATACATTGATCACTTCTATGACAAATATGGGCAGCTTACAGAGGCTTTGTTACACAACATTGAACTCTGAGATGGTTTTGAGCCAGTTTGAAAATTTTCGAGCTGTGATTTAAGCAAGAAAGTAGTATCGTGATACGTATTGTATCGTGAGGCAAGTATCACGATACGTATCGAATCATGGGGTGACTGTATCGTTAAAGCCCTATTTGGAAAATGGCTGAATTTTTGGCAAACAGTGTAGGCCCTGATCAGACGCCGCGTTCCGCGGCGTCTGATCTGGGCATGCACTGTTTGCCAAGGTACCCCTTTAGGGGTTTTGGTACTGAATGGGTTAAAGGACACCATTCCACATTGTCCACTCATCCAAGCACATGTTTCTTAATCTACCCCGAACATATGAAGGAACAAGAGGACCATGATGGTCCTATATCGCTCACCTGAGCTAAGAGATTTACATGTGGGTCCCTTGACGGGACAATTTTTGGCCTCAGAGTTATAATTTGAACAATCTTTGTAGAGGTCCATTAAATGAAGCTTAATATCAAATTACATAGACCTGGGCCGTCTGGTTTAAGATTAAAAGATTCTTTAAGGATTTCCATACATAAGCCTACGTAAAGGATGTGGGCCCCGTGCCTGGGCCATTTTTGGCCCCTAGGCTATAATTTGAACAATCTTGTAAGAGGTCCATTAGATGAAGCTTCATACCAAATATCCACGATCTAGGTCTTTTGGTTTCAGATAGAATATTTTTAGGGTAATCCCTATATCTGCATATGTAAAACCTGGGGCATTGCCATGTTTGGCCCCAGAGCTATAAGATTAACAATCTTGGTAGAGGGCCACTACTTGAAGATTCATACCAAGACCTGGGCCTTTTGGTTTCAGACAAGAAGATTTTTAAAGATTTCCCCTATATACATGTAAGCCAATGTAAAATATGTGGGTCCTAGGGCTGGGCCATTTCGGCCCCAGGGCTATAATTTGAACAAACTTGTTAGAGGTCCATTAGATGATGCTTTATACAAAATATGAAAGACATGGACCTTCTGGTTTCAGACAAGAAGAGTTTTAAAGGTTTTCCCTATCTAAGCCTATGTAAAACCTGTGGTCCCCGGGGCGGGGCCATTTTTAGCCCCAGGGCTATAATTTGAACAGCCCTCGTAAAGGTGCACAACATGAAGCTTTATATCAAAAAGCAAAGACATGGGCCTTCTAGTTTCAGATCTACAAGAAGATTTTTAAAGGTTTTCCCTATATAAGCCTATGAAAGGCCAGTGACCCCCCCGCGCGGGGGCATTATTGGTCCCAGGGCTATAATTTGAACAATCTCAATCTTGGTAGAGGTCCACTAGATGAAGCTTCATATCAAATATCAAAGACCTGGGCCAAGAAGATTTTTAAAGGTTTTACCCTATATAAGCCTACGAATAACCAGTGCGCCCCGGCGCGTTGGCATTTTGGGCCCAACGACTTTAATTTGAACAATATTTGTAGAGGTCCACTGGATGAAGCTTCATACCAGATATCTAAGACCTGGGCCTTCTGGTTTCAGATATGAAGATTTTTAAAGGTTTTCCCTATTATAAGCCTATGTAAATCCAGTGGGCCCCGGCGTGGGGGCATGTTTCAGCCCCAGGGCTATAATTTGAACAATCTTGGTAGAGGTCCAGTAGATGAAGCTTCATGCCAAATATCAAAGACCTGGGCCTTCTGGTTTCAGACAAGAAGATTTTTAAAGGTTTTTTTTTTCTTTCTTATTTTCTCCTTTTCGTTGCCATGGCAACCAGATTTCTGCATGGAATTGAATTCTTTGAACAACTTTGTGACAGGACCACCCAAGGATCATTTCTGCCAAGTTTGGTCAAAATCTGTTCAGTGGTTTATGAGGAGATGTCGTTTAAAGCAATTGTGGGCGGACGGACGGACGACGGACGATGAGTGATCACAATAGCTCCGCTGAAGGTCTATCACTGCTGTGAGTTCGAGCCTCGCTCGAGTCACATGTGAAAAGCCAAGTTCGGCAACCTAAGGTCATGCGTTTTTTCTCCGCGTACTCTGGTTTTCGCCCATCTTTAGTTGACGTTAGGGAAATTATCTGAAAGGGCCGTGAAAAACAGAACCGAAAAAAAAAATCCCGTCGGTGGCTTCTACCCAACTGGATACGCATTTTAGATATACGTAGGATCAAATAACATTGAAATGATCCCAGCTGATAAAGTCCATTTACAACTCCTAAATTAAACCGCTTAGAGGATTTAAGCCTGTCCAGGAACCGCGGTGCGAGGCGGACCGTCCATGCTAATAAACCCTATTGGTTTCATTGGGCGACAGGGCTTGAGATGTCAT
This sequence comes from Lucinisca nassula, assembly GCA_963580285.1. Taxonomy (NCBI): domain Eukaryota; kingdom Metazoa; phylum Mollusca; class Bivalvia; order Lucinida; family Lucinidae; genus Lucinisca; species Lucinisca nassula. Next base: position 72,720,816 of record OY757024.1, on the reverse strand, counting down.
TTCATCTCAATGTCGGGTAAAAGTTCCACAAAATTGGAAGCAACGTCTCCAAAATGACCTTTACAGTGTTGACGGGGACGTTAAACCTCAAATCAAACAAACAAAAACAACTCCTAAATCCGTTCTCCGTCTTAGTGAAAAATGTCTAATAGAAGGGAATAGAATAAATTGACAAATTATTGATGGTTTTCTTATTGTTTACGCCCATGGGGGTAGATTAGCTATAACCTTTGTTTGGATTTCGTACAAATCACTGATAGTCAAGTGGACATCAGATGCATAAAGCTACTGCGCTTAGTAATTTTGGTTGTATTGACAAATTGACCCCCAAAAAAGAACATTTTTATGTTATCCTTATAGCAGGCATAGTCAATTAAAGTCCAAAACAAGAGAGTCAAACAAAGTTCAATAAACGCTTTGACCTAAGGGATGCCCTTTTAAACGAGTAAAAAATTTGGACCTCCATTTCTAGAGTGGTCTGCTGTCAAGTATTTGTACCGCTTCCATTTTCTGTACATAGACACATTTGAAGAAGCGTACTTTCTCGAATTCTCGATATAAATAACTAGGGTAAAATAATCATTTCACCCCTTACATTACGAAACCATGCCTATATAAATATTGTAACATTGTAAATTTTACCGCCGAAAAAACTAATTTTTAAGATGCAAAAGTGTGATATATTTCTAATTGCTGCTCAAAATATAGATTTTAGGGTACTCGTTAGAGCCGCCTCATCGAGGCTGTTCTAACGAGCACCAACAATCTATATTTAAAAGCAGGATTAAGAAAAGTAAGGTTTACCCCCTTAAACCCCAATTTTCTCTATATAAAGTGGGGTTTAGGGGATGTTCATTTCCCGGACTTGTTCACGTGTTGGTTTCACCCCTGAGTTTCTGAAATGGATTCTTCAAACATGACCATTCTTGTGAATAGGGCTTTCAGTCAAAATCATTAACAGGATGTCAAACAGTGTAGAGTCCTAATGAGTGGTAGTAATGAGAAAAATCAAAGCCCTGACAATACTGGTGGGTCGAATGGCTCTGAGTGTAGGCTGGGAAAATGGTCCTGGACTGAGACTTCAACTGTTTCGTTTAACCTTTAAATTCCAGTTTTTTAAGCAAAAGGTGTAGACCCTGACCAGACGCTGCGTTTTTGCGGCGTCTGGCTCTTATATTTCCTGTACAACAAGCAAACAGTGTAGAACCTGATCAGACGCCGCATTCTGCGGCGTCTGATCTTGATCTACACTGTATGCGATAAGATTAATGCTGCTGTTTTCTATACATATAAGTTACCTGGATTTCCTACAAATCAGTGATAGCCGCGTGGACATTAGCATGGAAGAATGTTTGTTTGTTTGTTTGTTTGTTTTGGGGTTTAACGGCCCAGTCAACAATATTTAGGTCATTTTTGAGCCGGTCAGTTTACCTATCCACACTTTTCCTGCACAGGCTTATACGTAAGCAGTTAACCAGTACAGTCCTTCGCCAGAAACTGACAACTGCCCTTCTTGAATCAACGGGAGAGAGAGAATGACCGTAGAAAAGATTCCATGATCAATCTCAACGAAAGAATGTTGCCGACCCCGGCAGAAATCGAACCCGCGTCCTCCTGATCACCAGTCAGACACGCATCCGACTGAGCTACCGAGGTCGCGCACGGAAGAATGAGTGAGTGCGTTTCAGTTTTACGTCCCACCAACAGCTAAGGTTATACGGAGACGAGACCTCGGTTTAAAGACTCATCCGAAAGTCTGGAGAAGCCCGGGATCGAACCTTCGACCCCTGGATTATGAGGCGAGAAGCATAACCACTACAGCACGGGGGTTCTGTTAGCACGGAAGACATCATGAAAACAAGCCTATATAATTTTGAACCCCTCTAACCCCACTTTTATATATTTATTAAACTGGGGTTTACAGGGGTCAACCTTATTTTTCTTATTTCTGCTCTAAAATATAGATTGTGGGTACTCGTTAGAACCGCCTCGATTAGGCGGTTCTAACGTGTACCCACAATCTATATTTTGAACAGAAATACGAGAAATATCACAATTTTTCATCTTAAAGTTTCGAGTTTTCGGCGGTAAAATTTACAATGTATTTGTATAGGCTAATTTTCGAAATGGTTCCTATGCTTAGTAACTTTCAGTCGATTAATGAACAATCGACCAATAAAGTACTGTTTGTTTGAGTTGAGGTTTTACGCCCCCGTCAACACTATTAATGTCATTTGGAGACGTTGCTGCCAGTTTTGTGGGACTTTTACCCGACATTGAGATGAAATGACATCTCAAGCCCTACCACCAAATGAAACCAAAATGGTTTATATGCATGGACGGTTGGACTCGCACAACTTTGCCTGGACAGGCTTAGACCCTCTAAGCGGTTTACCAGTACTCATGTGAGGTAGGTTTAGCTCTAATCTATTTCTCCTGGCCCCGAAGGGCGGGGGCCTCGACCAATAAAGTGTGCGCAAACCAAAGAAAATTCGGTAAATATCTCTCCATATTATAGCTTACAAAATGGAAACCACTCTTACAGAAAAAATAAAATGCTCCCAAAGAGTAATCCATGTAAAGATGGAAATCAAAATACTGACAGTACTACATTGTAAATTTTACCGCCGAAAAAAAAAATTAAACTTTTAAATGAAAAAGTGTGATATTTTTCTTACTGCTGCTCAAAATATAGATTGTGGGTACTCGTTAGAACCGCGTCTTCGATGCGGTTCTAACGAGTACCCACAATCTATATTTTAGAAAATAAATAAGAAAAAATAATGTTTACTCCTGTTAACCCCAATTTTTTCTGTATTAAAGTGGGTTTCGAGAGGGTCAAAATTATATAGGAGTGTTTTCGTGATGATTTCTGAAATGGATTCTTCCCAATACCACCATTCTTGGGAATAAGCCTAAATAATTCTGATCCTCTTGGACCCCACTTTTATATAGTAAAAATGGGGTTTACAGGGGTTAACATGTTTATTTCTTCTGCTCTAAAATATAGATCGTGATTACTCGTTAGAACCGCCTTCTAACGTGTACCCACAATCTATAGTTTGAGCAGAAATAAATTTGAACAGGCGTGTTTTCGTCAGGGACCGTTTCGTTTAAATCATATACATCTTGTACTGTAAGCAAACAGTGTAGACCATGAGCATGCACCACGTCTGAACTGCTTGCCATACCCAGCTTTCGGACCAGGCTATATAGATAGCCCTCTTACGCAATACTGGATCTTAACTCGGCTATTGTCTATAAATAACCGTTACCTGGGCTGCCTACAAATTAGTGATAGCGACGAAAAGTTATTTTGCTTACAAAACAATCGACAAAACAAAAACATTTAGGCGATCTGCTATTCATAACTAAGGAGCGTAATGATATTTTTTTTTTTTTATAGACACGTGCATTTTGTTTGTTTGATTTGTTTGGAGACGTTGCTTCCAATTTTGTGGGGCTTTTACCCGACATTGAGATGAAATGACATCTCAAGCCCTGTCGCCCAATGAAACCAATAGGGTTTATAAGCATGGACGGTCCGCCTCGCACCGCGGTTCCTGGAGAGGCTCAGATCCTCTAAGCGGTTTACCAGTTCTAGTGTGCGGACGGTTTCAGCTCTGCGCGGAAGCATCATGCAGCCCATCTATTTCTTCAAGCCCCGATGGGCGGGGGCGGGTAGACACGTGCACACTTTGCCACTTCTGTGTATGTATATTGTACGCGTCTGCGCTTTCGCGTAGAGTATGCCATGCCTCTTGACACTGTTGTTTGCATGCGCCCCCGCCCATCGGGGCTTGGAGCAATATATTTTGCAGCTTTGTGCATTAAAACCGACCGCACAGGCGTACTGGTAAACCACTGAGCAACCTGCTCGGGCAAAGTGGTGAGAGTCGGATATTCCCTGCATACAAACCCTACTGGTTTATTTTGGCGGTAGGACTTGAAATGTAATTTCATCACAGTGTCGGATAAAAGTCCCACAAAATTGGAAGCAACATCTCCAAAATAACATAGTGTTGACGGGTCGTACATGTTGAGTTTGTTTGAGTTTTACGTCCAACCAACAGCTAAGATAATACGGAGACGGGACCTCGGTTTAAAGACTCATCCGAAAGTCTGGAGAATTCCGGGATCGAACCCACGACCCCATTACACTGAGCCACCGAGGCCGGCGCATACGTGAAGTGAATCAATGACCTTTGATAGTTCAAAATTAAAGCGTGACGAGACTATTCCGTTTTCTAACCACGGATTTTTCGATAACATTACGCAACTTAGTGCATTTTGCACATCTCCAAAATGGTTACGTTTCTCAGGAAAATCCGTGATATTTTTCTTCTAAACACTACAAACATAGGTTGTGGGTGCTCGTTAGAACCGCCTCATTGAGGCGGTTCTAACGAGTACCCACAACCTATGTCTTGGAGCAGAAATAAGAAATAATGAATACCCCCGTAAACCCCAGTTCTCTCTATATAAAGTGGGATTTAGGGGGTCTTCATTTCACGAACTTGTTCACGTGATGAACTTGACGTTTGTACAAATTGTTTCTACAACATAAAGAGGTACAGAATTAAGAAAAGAATTGTAAATATCAACCAATGTAAACTACCAGCTAAGGGCGACACCCTCAAAATAATAAAAAAGTGTAGTCACGTCTCATTGCGTTTTGAAAGGCCATATAGAGTTGAAAAGGTTTTATTAAGGCAAATACTGTCAAAATAAAAGTTCGTGACCCTGGTCGATTATACTGGATGTAAACATTGTATACTGCATGGCAAAGGGAATGATACACATGTTTAACGTATGCACTTCAAATTTCAAACCAAGAGCAACCGGAACATTATTTCCAATCCATCATGCTTTAGCAATGCCAACATCCCATTTAGACGCCAATTAAGACACTTTTCCGGATGTAAACTCGAAGAAAAAAAAAACTCGTTTACAGTTCCACAAACATAGATTATGGGTGTCTGTGAGAGAGGTTGGGTAAAATGTTTCGTACGTATGCATACAATAATAGTTTTGGAAAAAAATAATGAAACTAATCGTTACACCACTGCATACCTCCCTTCGCCTTGTAATAGCTAGCGTTTCTTGACTTTTACATTTAACTCGGTGGATTTGATCAAGTTATGTAAAACGACTAGCGTATTAGGAACACAATTATTTGGTACAGCGAAGACTATGAATAGACAGTCGGAGTATGCAAACTGATCTCAGTTGTGGCTAAATGTTCGTATTATTTTACATTTGCTCATGACTGTTTACGTTTTATCAAGGCTAACCTACTTGAAAGGTTGCAGTAAATGGCTTGCCATTGTAAATTTTTCATTCAGGGTTATATGTCAAATAAATAAATAAATAAATATATAAATAATTGCATCATGTTCTTACAACTGTAATAGAAGATTTTTATCACTTAACCATCATCGCAATGGAGAATAAGGAAGTTTTCAATGAGAAAGTTTGTTTGGTATCCAATGACATTGCCGGTCAACGCACGTAAAATTTGGCGGCGACGTCATTTACGTATTCTTGACCTTAACTCAAGACTTAAAATGGTCAGAGACTCGGTGTTTGGCCCCTTGGTCACAACAGACTGATTATAGTGGTCTAAACGTCTGCAAAAATTCTTTAAGTTAATCCATATAGTAAAAGAGCTATGGGCAAAAACAATTCGGTACATATATCAAGGGCAGATAACTCAAGAACCAGAATTTGCAGAGAGACCATTCTTGGTCGTAATATGCTTACTTTATTGTTTTATACTATTGTAAAAGTTTATCAAGATATTCCCTTTAGCAAAGAAGAAACAGGCCAAAAACATTTTCACATCCATAAGGCGCAGATAACTCAATATGGTCAGGGTGGTGGTTCTTGGCTTCCTTTAGTGGTCATATATCTGTAAAGTTTCATTAATATATTTCATTTACAATAATAATAATAATAATAATAATAATAATAATAATAACAATCGTCTTTATTTTGAGAGGGTAACACATTTAGCAACAACAAGCTAATCTTCCATGAGGCCATCTAATATGAACAATATTTACATGTACAGATACAATTGACAAAGAAACCACACACATATATATGCACACATACACACACCATATAAGTAAAAACAAAAATATCAGCTTCAATGAAATTAGAGGGTTCCCTTGATCCACTTAATGCAGTTTCTATGGAAATAATGCAGTTTCTATGGAAACTGTCAAGTGAACCTAAAATTTTGAGTCTGTATGGTAAATTGTTCCACACCACTGTACCAGAATAAAGTAAGCTCTGCTTAAGCATTTCCTTTTGTGGCCTTGGTATTAAATAATTTATGGTACCTGTGGATCTTAGAGACTGAAGAGTGTTATTAGAGGGTCTTAAATGAAACATTTGATAGATATATGGGCCCCGTCAAGCGATTTTGGTACTTATCGCCTATGCGAGCAGCGAAGGTTCGGGCGAGCCTGCGCATCCGCGCAGTCTCGCCAGAACCTTCGCTACTCTTTCATACAAGCAGTGAATCAAGAGGAACCTTCAGACAGAAAGCCATATCCCTGGCCCCTCTGAATGGCTGGGCATGCGCAGTTAAAATTTGTCATGACAGAATGCTCGAAGACACAAATTCGCTTGGCGGGGCTCATATAAAGGAACAAGAGTCCAAAAACAATTTAATGGGATTGTCAACGGCCATAACGCTGTCAAAAAGAATTTCAACCATTACTAATTCCAAACCACACTGTATTTGCAAAATTTGAAGAAATTCCGTGAAAAAAAAAATACTCAAGTTATCGATCGGAAACGCCCAAAAACCACTTCTAGAAAGTGACAATGACCATAACTCTGTCAGAAGTTGACGGATTTTTCTTATCAACAAACCCAAACCAAACATCCTGAAATAAATGTATGAAATCAAAATGCAAAATTAACAAAAAAAATATCTGTGAAAAATACTCAAGTTTTCGATCGGAAAAGGTGCGGACGAACGAACGGACAGACACCGGAGGGTTGAGTAAATTACGCCATCACTATTGTGTGGTATGGTATAAAAAACGTGACATAGATGTAAATGGTTTGCTGATTGTTATTCTGGAATTCGGTCCCATCAGGGCAGCGCGTAATTAATTCAACGTAAAAGGGTCTTAACGTCGGAGACGAAATCTCCTAAGTGCAAGGTCGGCGACAGAAATGGCGAGATAACTCGCCGAGTGATATACGTAAATGTTGTTACGTCTACGTTAATTCATATTGTCACTAGAAACCCTTGAGCGGCCGTTATTCTGTTGAAACATTCCACCAAGGCACAACTTGCAGTTCAAGAATATCATGACGATGTTTCTTGGCGTTTGGTACAAACACATTTGAGCCGGGGCCCAGCAATTCCTTTAATTAACATGTGCGCCCAACGAAGACTCAGATTGGCCTGCGCCTGCGCGCAGGCTGATCAGAGTCTTCGTTGTGCGCTCTAATGATAGCTGAGGGCCCAGTACTCTTTCATGCAGCAAGAGAAGTTTCTGGTCAGACTATATTGGTGCGCGGGTCGATCTTATTATTCGCTGGGCGCACATGTTAATTGTTTGAAATGCATTTATTTCAACAATATACAGCTATTACGATTGGAGGAACGAAAGCAGAACGCAGAACATCTCCTTTGGGCCTACAAGTTTGGCATCTCATATTTGACTCGAGCGAGGCTCGAACCACAGCGGTGGGAGACCTAATCAGGGGCGTAGCTAGAAGAAAATTTGTACACAAACCAACGAAAATACTAAATTTACCAAATGGGGACCACTTGCTTTCAGGAAAGAATTTGCTCCCTAAAGGGAGCAAATTCTTTCCTGTAAATGCGGTCCCCGTGACAAATGAGGAAACTATGCTAGCTAGTAAATAGGGTTGCGTATATCCTGGACACATAGTTTTCTTCTTCTTCTTCTTCTTCTTCTTCTTCTTCTTCTTCTTATTTGTCTTCTTCCTCTTCTTCTCTCTTGTTCTTATTCTTCTTCCTCTTTTTTCTTCTTTGTGTTCTACGTCTATTTTATACGTTTATAATGTGTACGCGAGTGCGTATCTGCGTACAGTTAGCTACGCCCCTGCTAATGATGTACAGCCAGCGCTCTCGCCCCCGCCCATCGTGACTTGAAGAAATAGATGGGCTACATGATGCTTCCATGCAGAGCTGAAAACGACCACACATGAGTACTGGTAAACCGCTAAGAGAATCTAAGCCTGCCAAAGCAAAGCAGTGCAAGTCGGACCGTCCGTGTTTATATACCCTTTTGGGTTCATTGTGCGACAGGGCTTGAGATATTATTTCATCTCAATGTCGGGTAAAAGTCCCATAAAATTGGAAGCAACGTCTCCAAAATGACCTATACAGTGTTGACGGGGACGTTAAACCTCAAATCAAACAAAACAAAACAGCCAGCGCTCTTATCAACCAGTTGATTTATTGTCTTTCGGTGCACACAAAGATTCTAGCTGCTTCTGTTTGTGACAGACTGAGATCAAGCATACCCATAGCCCACTCCCTCCTGAATTTTGTCAGGTCAGCATACCAGTAACAATGAACAGTGAAATTCCGCGATTGAGACCACTTAAAATTAAGACTAATCCTCCTTTAAAATGCATACAGTCGACCTTCAATGGCTCGAACACCTTTGGGACCATGAAAATCTGTTCGAGACAGGGGTAGTTCAAGCCACTGAAGGCTAATGCCAGGAGGCATAACGACTTACTTTAGGATATCTTTTTCTGTGTTCTATAATGAAGAATGTATGATGTGTGTACTCATTAGAATCGCCTCATCGAGGCGATTCTAATGAGTTCAAACAACATACATTTGCAAGATAAAAGACGAAACTATCCTTATTTTTACCCTCCCTATTTCTTATGTACAGAAATACCATAGGGACTCAAGAACGGGTTCGACTCAGCCATGGTAAACGAGCCATCGGTGTTCGAGTCATCGAAGTTCTACTGTATTTAAATTAGTTCCAACCATTCTTTTTGTGTGTTATCTGCTCTCAGTGTCTTCTAGAAGGAGACCGCCTTTGAGACTGTTCAAAAGACCACTTTAAAACAGTCCAAAGAGTGGTCTTATCACAGTAATTTTACTGTCTGTTTTTTTTTTTTTTTTTTTTTGTTTGTTTAGGTTAGTGAATAGACAAAAGAGAATTCGAAAGACCCAGTGCGACGTAAAACAGAACGTCACAAACGAGCGCAGATGCAAGTGCACTGATTCACCTGGGATAATACCTCTACCAAAGGGGATATTTTTCTTTACCTTAATGCGTAGCGCTCGTTTTGTCAGTCAGTATATGTTTGGCCTAAACTAATTGACACTTAATTTTTCCACATGAACTATACAGCCCATTTATTGACAGTCTCGACTCAATACCATACAGATTCAAATGTCTGAGGCCGTAAACAGGAAGCGGGTATGTGTGATCGGTTGCGGCCCCTCGGGCATGTCGATGCTGCATCATCTGGGAAAACTGCCCGATGATAAGCTGCCTGACGTAGTATGTTATGAGAAACAGGATAAAGTTGGAGGACTGTGGAATGTAACCTGGAGAACAGGTAGGTCACAAACGGGATCTTTTGTTTGTTTTCAGGCTTAACGTCCCCATCAACCTTGTATAGGTAATTTCGGAGACGTTGCTTCCAGTTTTGTGGGACTTTTACCCGACATTGAAATGAGATGACATCTCAAGCCCTATCGTCTAATGAAACCAAAAGGGTATATATGCATGGACGGACCAACTCTTGCCACTTTGCCTGGACAGGCTTAGACTTTCTAAGCGGTTCACCAGTACTCGCGGGTGGTCGGTTTCAGCTCTGCGTGGAATCAGCATGGAATCAGCATGCAGTCTAACCCATTTCTGCCAGCCCCGATGGGCGGGGGCAAATAAATGGGTTCTACGTGTACATGCAATTAGCCGAATTGGCTTGTACGGTCCAGCAAAAAGTTGGGGACTTACTCTGAGTGTTTTACAAAGTTCTCTGTTTTGTTTGTTTGATCTGAAGTTTAACATCCCCGTCAACACTGTAAAGGTCATTTTTGAGACGTTGCTTCAAATTTTGTGGGACTTTTACCCGTCGCCCAATGAAACCAATAGGGTTTATAAGCATGGACGGACCGACTCGCACCGCTTTGCCTGGACAGGTTTACCAGTACTCGTGTGCGTGTCGGTGGCAGCTCTGCGTGGAAGCATCATGCAGCCCATACATTTATATTTCTTCAGGGGCCAGAAAACTACAATAGTAAACTCTTGGAACGTAATGTTGTTCCTACCTCAGTGAATACATTCACTCAAGCGACGTCACATTTGTTTGTTTCTGTTGAGATTAAACGTCCCGTCAACACTATTTAGGTCATTTTTGAGTGACGTTGCTTCCGATTTTATATTTTATTTTAATTTCCCAAAATTAAGACGTCAAAATTAAGTCATTGTTCTCTGCAATATGATTGGACAACGGTGACGTTACGTTATGACCTAAACGACGCTCTTCCGCCGTTAAATTATAGGAAAACAGCATGCAGCTTAGTAGGAAAACATCATGAAGGGTACATTTTCAGGGGAGGCAACTCCTGCAAACGTTTTTTGTCTCCTACGTCAACAGAGGTCAACTCTTAAAGAAAAGAATTTGCTCCTGAGGAGCAAATTCTTTCCTTCAAGAGTAGACCTCTTTTTCAGTGGGGCAGGGCTTAAAGAAAAGTGAAAAGGAAGTTCCGAAAAATGTCTCCTTTTGAAAAGTGGCCGAAAATGTTCCAGGTGTTTCCATTTCCCTTAAACCAGAATATTTCGTCACATGACGAATGGAAAAGAATGTAAATATAAGTTATAACGGTTATTTGTCAAACGTTCATTGAAGTTTAAACAACATCGGGTCACGAGCAAAGTTTAACCCTTGTCATGCTGAATATTCATATATGCCACACCCACTACCGATTATCATCCAATCAGATTACTTGATGCAAATTATTGCAACAAATTCCTAAACTGAATGACAAACAATGTAGATCCTGATCAGATGGCTTCTTCAGAAGCCATCTGATCTAGATCTTCATTGTTTGAAAGATAAGAAATATCCGGGATCAGCAGGACAAGGGTTAAGTGAACCCCAAAAATACTTGATTATACTTCAAGTCAGTGTTAGGTTATATCAAAATGTTGCAGCTTGGATAAATAACAATTGAACAAGAAACAAATACATATATATATATATATTTACATTTCCAGTGTAAAGTCTAATGTAAACCTATAGAAAACAATTGCGTTCATACTTCCATGAACGCATCGAATCACATGATTATCAGTGACGTTAAGTGACGTCATTCTAAACCATTGTTCTCTACGGGAGTTGATGACGTCAACGCTGCTCCGCTCTTTGTAGAAAAACAGCGTGTAAATATTTTTCAGCTTTAATAGTTTGCCCTATAAGCATTTTTTCGCCCAGTGATGAGGGGCAAATAATGTAAATATAAAAAATAAACTTAATTTTTCTGCTTTTCATGAAAGTATGAACGACAGTGGGTCGCTAGCAAAGTTTACATGAACCCCTTCGGGGTTCATTTACTTTGCACGCGACCCACTGCGTTCATACTTCCATGAACTGCAGAAAAATAAATTTCATTTCTTAAATATATTTACATTTCCAGTGCAAAGTCTAATGTAAACCTATAGAAAACAATTGCGTTCATACGCCCATGAACGCATCGAATCACATGATTTTCAGTGACGTTAAATGACGTCATTCTAAACCATTGTTCTCTACGGGCGTTGATGACGTCAACGCTGCTCCGCTCGTTGTAGAAAAACAGCGTGTAAATGTTTTTCAGCTTTAAAAGTTTGCCATACAAGCATTTTTTCGCCCACTGATGAGGGGCAAATAATGTAAATATAAAAAATAAACTTAATTTTTCTACTTTTCATGAAAGTATGAACGACAGTGGGTCGCGAGCAAAGTTTACATGAACCCCTTCGGGGTTCATTTACTTTGCACGCGACCCACTGCGTTCATACTTCCATGAACTGCAGAAAAATAAATTTCATTTCTTAAATGAACACAATCAAACGTTCTTACATAAATATCTATGTGCATGGCTGTTTGAAGCCATTGTCAAATGGACCGAAAGCCTTGCTCAGACAGCAAAAACTATCTTCAAATCATGAAATTCGCGTGCTGTTGAACATGGATTTTGAGCTTTTGATATCACAAGACGGGCCTTGCTTTGTTTACGCTACGTTAAACGGCATCACGTTATCGCCCTGAACGTAGCGTTTTATGGAGCTATAATGGCGTCAGATAGTCACTGCATGACAACGTCATTGTAATCACATTCTGAACTGGCTGCCATTTTGGCTTGCCTGTCGCATTTCAAGAGTTTGCATGGAATTTATATGGAGCTTTTGGGCGTTTTCGTCAAAATTTGCTGTCGGAATCGTAAGTTATGCAAGAACAAAAGTGAAACAACCCAGTCATGACCTTTTGTGAAATGCTTTTGTAGCAAAAGTCATCCTTAAGATAGTGGACGTAGACAAATATTGCTAAAGCCAGGCCCCAGCACTTTTGGGGCAGAGGATTTAAAAGAGGATCAAATACTAGCTGCGCATTCCATTGGTCATACAGGCTAAATGTATTCAGTGTTACAAAAGGGTAGTTATAACAAAACAAAACAAAACAACAATTGTTCTGCAATTACATCTGCAAGCACAAAAATATGACTGCCAAATTATTAAGTCATTGAGTTTATTGAAATCAGCCCTACTATACAGCCAAAATGGTACAACCCTGTATGTAGGGGGTTGTACCATTTTGAAAGAGATGTGTATGTATGTAGCATGATGATCGCTTATATTATCCAATACTCCAGAGTCGAAATCAGTTTATGAGCTAGATATAAACGATGGCAAACCAACCTCTAATCAGTATATTGGCAGCGCAGTTATTGACTATAGTATGATAAGTACATCATGGTTATTTCATTGCATTAACATTTGCCGGATCCGTCGGGAGATATCTGAGTATTCGCCTAGCGGCCTCATGTTCGAACAGCTTCCTCGGGACCCGGCGAATGTTAATGCATGAAAAACCATGGTTGATCCCTTTATTCTTGCATAAATATCTATGCGCATGGCTGTTTGAAGCCAAATGGACCGAAAGCCGTGCTCAAACAGCAAAAACCATGTTCAAATCATGAAATTCGCGTGCTGTTTGAACATGGATTTTGAGCTTTTGATATCACAAGACTTGCCTTACTTTGTTTGCGTTAAGTTGAGCGACGTAACGTTATCGTCCTGAACGAAGCGTTTTATGGTTCTATGATGACGTCAGTTGGTTACTGCATAACAACGTCATTGTAAACAACATTCTGAACTGGCCGCCATGTTCATATGGCACTTTGAAGGTCCACTGAGATCAAGGGGCATAATCCAATTTTCTCTCCTGATTGCTATTCCTCACGAATTACCTTACTTTATTGACCAGCGGAGTTTACCGATTATCTTTCACGAAAGAGAGGATAAATACGAAGGTTACCTGTTTATTTGCGCATCACCTGGACGCTGCTTTATCAATAAAAAAGCAATGTCTCCAAAATGACGTATATAGTGTAGACGGACTTGTATAACAAAATAAAGTATGCAGGTCGGACCTCCATGCTCATGAATCCTATTTGGTTTCATTGGGCGGCATGGCTTCAGGTTTCATTTCAATGTCGGATAAAAGTTTCACAACATGATCTGAGATGCTACATGCATCAGATACACTAAAATTTACCTTAAAATGGCAACCGCATTAAAATCTAATTATATATATAAACTATCCCTTTTACATGAAATACCGGCCCCGATAGCGCAGTTGGTAGAGTGTCCGCTCCGGGGAACGGGAGGTTACGGGTTCGATCCCGGGCCGCGACATACCAAAGTCGTTAAAAATGGCACTAGCTGCTCCTCGCTTGGCACTCAGATTTACGGGGTAGAGCTAGGACTGGTCGACCCAGTGTCAGGATAATGTGACTGGGTGTGGTATCATGTAATGTGTCTGGGACATGATACATCAGTGAGGCAGCACTATAAAAGTGAGCATTGAGCTCCCTGTCACAACCAGACACCGTCGTGATATGACTGAAAAATTGTTGAAAGCGACGTTAAACCCGAACACTCACACACACTTTACATGAAACTGATACTTTCTTCTTGATATTTTTTTTTCCTGATACTTTTTTTCCGATACTTTTTTCCTGATACTTTTTTTCCTGATACTTTTTTTTCCGATACTTTTTTTTTCCTGATGCCTTTTTCCTGATACTTTCTTTCCTACATTCGTTTGACCAGGCACTATTACTCAAAACATTTATATGTTCTTGTGTATTTGAATATTGCCATAAAATTGGCAAGGATATACCTTCACAAACAGTGAACACACAGTGAAGACCCATTTCAGACGTATCGACGTCTGGCCTGGACCTACATTCATTGCCACTCATCTAAGACCAACGTATTTTAAAACAGACCGTTTAGTCTCTTGTGTTGGGTAGAATGGTTGGTCTCAACCCTTGCGCCGAGGTGATAAAACTTTTTGTGATCAACTCATTTGAGTATGAATTTTGTCCTGCTCACAATTTTTAAAATGCCAACATTTTTGTTGGAATTGTTTTTAACAATAAAAAATGGCGTTTCTAACGAGTACCCACAACCTATGTATTGGAGCAGGAATAAAAAAAATAACGTTTACCCATCACCAATTTACTCTATATAAAGAGGGGTTCAGTGGGGTGATTATTACACGGACTTGTTTACATGATGTGGACAATCATTAGAAGCGCTTAATACAAATATTGTGAGTACTCTTTAAAAGTGTCATTTTTATAAAGATGTTGTGGCAATTCACTAGAAGCGCTTTTTACTAAACGTGTTATGGGTACCATTACTCAAAGTATGGATAGATAAAGCAACAGGTTCAATATGACCAAAATAGTGTTGACCGAGCCATTACGCTGCTGATCCCAGAAGTTTATGGCTTAAACCTTCCAACCTTGTAGACCGGTTCATATACCTATGCAAACAGTGTAGATCCAGATGAGACTCAAAATGCACCGTCTCATCAGGATCAACACGGTTTGCCAGTAAGCGAATTATACTTGAACAAGTAACTCATCATAATGCCCAATGTGCTCTTGATCTGAAACATTATTTTAAAAAATTATCAATTCCTAATAAGAAGGCGAAAGAATGCACTTCAGAAAGTCGGGGGTGAAAGGGTTATTTACCTATCCCTTAGGGGCAATTATTGCTTGTCCTGGATAACGCAATAAACAGTTTGTCTGAATTATAAAAATCATAAATTTACTTAAACCTTAAGATGTCAATAACAACAATTCTCGTTGTCTTTGTTGTCAGCTGATTTATTGCAAAACGAGCAGACTGCTACCTGAGTCTGATCGGAATCTACACTGTTTGCATGCGTGTCAAATGTTTGCGAATGTTAGCAAGTATGAAGCAGACGACATAAAGTGACAATATTTTCAGATGCAGTTTTTCTTGGCATCTTAAGGGTTAAAGGAGTTCTTTCACAAAACATATGGGCCTGTGCATGTCAAAACCTACAATAAGATTAATACAACCAGCGAAGAAACAGATCAACCTGCATTTACGTTCAGTCTGCCCAGTCTTCCCGTGTTGCTCTCTGGCTAATCCGGATGCCTTTAAAGACTCATTCAAACAGCAAAGACTGTGATCAGACTGTGCACATCTCAGGTTTGCTGGTTGCAATGGTCCTTTTGCAGGTTTGTCATGCGCAGGCTCATATATCATTATTTTTCGAATAAGGAAAAAGTTCAGACCAGATCTAGATCAATGGTTCTGTATAACAATAACCCATATGATTCTGACTATGAACAGTCCAGACCCAGAGCATATGCCGCATCTGATATGGGCCTTCACTGGTCCACCAATTATATGCAAACATTATTTAATATCATGCGAAAGAAAACCTGTTTATGCCCTACATTACAAAGACACGCCTATTTATATATACATAAATAGCTGCAGATAAAAAAGTCTGATATTTAAAAAAAAAAACAGAGATTAGAACCGTCTCGGCAAGTAACGAGTGCCCAACATGTTTGACTCGGAGCAGAAATAAGGAAAATACAGTGAAATTCCGCAATTCAGACCACCTAAAATTATGACTAAATCTGCTTTAAAAAGCTTATTTTGAAGGCTGCACTTTATATCTTTCTTCGTGTTTTCTGCACTAATTATCCTCTGGTCAGGGTCCACCTATTAGACTGTTCAAAAATGTTCTTAAAGTCCACTTTTGAAGAGTCCAAAAGGTGGTCTTATTATAGGATTTTACTGTACTATGAACGCCTTTAACCCCAGTTCTATTATTTAAAAGTGAGGTTTAAGAGGGTCAAATTTATAGGTGCGCGGAATTTTTTTTCCTCTGACTTTTTTTCCTACAACCAACTTATATAGGTATGTTTTGGTAATACATCTCCCTTGCTTATTCAAGAAGGGCTTATTCTAATTAACACCTACTTGAAAAACAACAAGACAGAAAGGAGACATCATAATTACCAAACAAACTGCAATCATAATATTTTTTTCTGCTCCGCTAATTAAAGAAAAGATAATTGTCGCTATTAACCCTTTTTGTACCAAATGGAATCTCCCTTCTTTTATACAGCAGGAGTTCATTTAAATATTTAGGGGCGTCAAGTTGTGTTTTCTTCACGGATTTATTTGAAAACTGGCTGAACATTTTGCAAACATTGTGGGCCCTGATCAGACGCCAGGTTCTGATCTTGGCCTGCACTGTTTGCCAATCACCCCTTGAGGGGTTTCCGGTACAAAAAGTGTTAAGGCCTGGTCCCGAATTATAACTCGATATTTTCCGCTTTCTTCCGATAATTTCCGAATCAGAATTTTAGAAGAAAAAAAAGAGTACCACAACTAACAAAATGCCAAAAGGACATAGTAATTTTCATTCTATTTAATTGAAACAAAAACTAAATCGTTCATAATTATCAACACTACGTTTTTTTCCCAGCAACTTTTTCCGAACATGGTATATAAATCTCCTTTTTTTAAGTTTTGTTAATAAAACCTAGGAGAGAAATAGACATTTTACTATATATTTTAATCATTTCGATAGGCACCTTAAACAATCAACAAAAGGTATAGCAAATTTTTGTCCAAAAAATATGAAAATAATATCAGCATATTCGTGAATAAATGAAGTTTCGTAATTTTCCAGCAACAATTTTGTAAATATTTACAAATTTATTTTATGAAATAAAAACTAAAGTGTCGTTATACATTTCTTTACATTTCACCGCCAATATTATTACAGGTAAATCGGATACGGCGGTCGCCCAAAGTTGGATACGGGTTCGCCGGTCGTATTTGAAGAGTTTATATGGAGTTTATATGGAGCTTTTGGGCGCTTTCGTCAAAATTTGTTGTCGGAATCGTAAGTTATGCAAGAACAACGAGCATCCATGGTTATCGCATTGCATTAACATTTGCCGGATCCCTCGGAAGATATTTGAACATTCGGCCTGGTGGTCTCATGTTCAAACAGGCGAATGTTAATGCATGAAAACATTGTTGATCCCTATATTTGAAACCGGGGAATTCCGAAATACACCCAGCAAGTTCCTTAGTGTATTACCTCCCTTCGTAACTTAAAAATAGAAACTTTTGAGGCTTACCTTGGTAAATTATTGTTATGTTATGTTATTTATTTATTTTTCATCGTTTTTATCATCATCGGTTTAAGCTCAATCAAAATTTTTGTGGCTCGGCTATTTTACAATTATTAACAAACAAATTAACAACGCCGACAAAAAAATATTCAAATGCATACCAAGTTGACTCATATTAATTTTATAACAAGACTAAGCTTTTACAAAAATCTTGGGACAACGTTTCGCACAGTCACGAGATTGGAAGCCTTAGAACAGGTAGGTCTTCCTACATTTTCCTTCATTTCGAAGGGTTCGTAAAGGGGGTCTTTCAAGGTATAGGGAATTTGCATTGGTTTCTGCCCACGCTTGGATTTTGATGAAATTATGCACAATAATTGCCTTGGGTATAACCATTATAATTACGATGCATTCGCTTTTAAATTTTATTTCCGTAGTAAATTTATTACATATTTTATGAAGTCACTATCACAACAGAGAGTACTCTCATATAAACTTGTCTACAGTTTTCAGAGTTTCATATATCTAATGCTGTTATGTTTTATGAATCAACGCCATAATTGGTGAGTTAGTTGATACTATGAATTACCTCATATGTCTAGTAATAGTGGCTTGGCATTCAGTTTTCTTTGATGGTGTCCCCATATTTCAGCTCCTATTTTTGTATTCATTAAAAGTTTATATGCATTTTTACCATGTTCCAATTTTTGTCAAGACACCATTTTAGCATAATAACTACCCACATATCTTAGGAACATGTTGATGAATTTTGATGGAAATTGAGGACCGGTAACATTGTATTTTATCAGACTGAATACTGATAGTCCTGTTTCAGCAAAATGTGAAATTATATGATTATCATGTTTTGGTCATGCTGTTTAATAATACTTTACTATTGCTTTCAATTTGGATGGCTATAGTATAGTAGGGTTTGTGTAAATTTGGTAATGGTGCTAAGGTGATGTTTAGATTTAACATTCAAATCAACAACATACCAGTCACTTTAGATGTTGCTTCAGATTTTGCGAGATTTGTTATCCGACTCGAGATAAATGACTCTCAAGTCAAACTGTTGTTTGTTTATTTAACCCTAACTGTCCATTTAAAAAGAAAAATTTACTCTAGGGAAAATCAATAACATTTGAGATTACTTTTCCTGGACATTAAGTTTTCAGAATTTGTATCTGCATAGGCACTACCCAATCTATCTATTTTGTATAGCCCCTATGAACGAAATCAAACGGCTTCCTGAAGCTGTATTCCAAAGCCATTTGAATTTGCTTTTAGAATTCACAAGGTCGTACATTTGTCAGTGTTCCAAAACTTATGTGATCATGATTGTGTTGTCTATATATTTGTATAGGTCTTTCACTTCATTTACTCAGCAGTTGTTGAGGTAATTACAAATCACAATATGTAAGATATCAAGAAGCACTTAAACTGCTGATAATAATTATTCAATCTGTGAGTAGTTATCGCATTACTCATAGGATTTTAAATTATTTTCAGTAAATACATTGTCATGGTTTTTTTCTGTCCAAACACTGCAATGCTCTTAATAAGCTGAGAGATACATTACACAGAAATGTACTGGTAATTATTAATGAACCAAAAGCAAGCAAGAACAGTGCTTAAAAAAAAAAAAAAAAAAACAGTGAACTTGCATTCAGCAGAAACATTCAAGAAGTGGTTGAAAGTTTTACAACCAGAAAAAAATACGAAAAGCTCGCTTCCGATAAATAAACCACTATATTGACAAAGTAAATAGAAAAAAATAAGACACTAAAGAAACGTCAACAATACCAATGCAGAAAAGAGACATATTTATGCATGTGTACTATAAGGAAGGAAACTGTTTCTCTCCGTGTCTAATAGCAAAATTTCTCTAGGTCATGGAACAGCTTTGTTTACACCAAATAGTCTGTGCCTCATCCATCAATGATATCTTTTGCAACAGAAACTCAATATCAGTGACATTTCGATTTTTGGAAATACTAACCAATAATTACTGTAACTTTTTTGTTAGGATAATAATCCAGCGTTCATAAAGACAGAGTATATCTAAGGCCTAATCTGGCCATGGATTTACCAACAGAACTATTTTTACTAGTAACAACAAACAACTGACCATTGCGTCCTTGCATACCAGTTTGGTATGGAAATGAAAATAATGGATCTCCTTGCCTTACACCTATTTGAGTAGCATGACTTATGCAAAGTAATTAAATAAAGTTGCACATGTTCACAATAATTTTGCTGCTGATAAAAACAATATATGTTATTAAAAGTAGAAGTAAAACAAAGATCAGGAATCGATACAATTAACTTACTCCACCCATCAAAGACACCAAAGGGAAAGAAACACAAACATTAAGCGACCAGACCATAATGGAAACCTAAACAAAGGAAGGCCATAAGGACAGTTACTTTCCCACAAAATGGCCATATGGCCATCCAAAATAAAAAGACACAAGTGATACACACAGTAAGTAACAAACAACACCATAAATAAACCGCCACAGAAGAACCGCCTTGGAACGGTCAGTGGAATGATTTCCACTGGGGGGGCTTAAATCGATTTTACGTGGCCACAATCCTCGCCCTTACTTCCGTTGCGATTTAGACAAATAATTTGTTCAGTCCGCATGAAGGCCTCCTAAGCCTAATTTGCTGATTAGAATACCTTTTGATTTAGTGTTTTACGATCTACTATTTTGGGTAGATCATAGTGTATAAATGAAAGGAAAATATCAGAAATTCATGATATTCTAATAGTTTCTAAGCTAGATCAGCTCAATATGTAATCATTTTGATTTGTATTATCTCATTTTTATCACGTAAGTGTTACGAATTGCCCTTTTGTAAGGTTCTTGGATGATTTCAATAAAATAGTAAATTTTGCAGGAACGACTTACATCCATTAAAGGTGTAAAACTACAGTGTTACCGGTTTCGGATTTTCATGAAATTTGGCATAACTGAAGAAGATACATATGGCAAGTTTTCCTAGCAAAATGAAATCTTGACAAAGACTAGAACATATTTATCTTAGGGATTTAATTTTGATATTTTTTTTAAATTTTAATTAAAAAATGAGATTTTTGATAATTATTTTATCAGAAAATGAAAACTTTAATTAATTCAAAAGGTTTTTTAGTATCAAAGGAATGCCTATGGAGTTCTGCATTCAATCCAGTACACAGATCTTGAAACTAAATAAAACATAAGATTTAAGACGCACTTATTTAGAGACAGACACCAGCTAATGGAGGGAGTCAGTTAGAGTGGCCTCCTGAGTCCTATTTTGATTTATATAATTTATTAAATACATTTTTATAGGTTGTATATGATGTGTTATTAATATACAAAGTTTAAAGAAAAAACATGCATGGGCACAAATGAAAGACCCCCTTTTATGGAAACAAATCATCATGCTATCTGGCTGTCAAAATAAGTGAAAACAAACAAAAAGTAGATGTACTCAACAAAACGTGAACAATGCCGTGGAATGAACACCCCCGTGAAGCCCACTTTATATAGGGAAAACTGGGGTTTATGGGGGTATACATTACTTTTATTATTTCAGCTCCAATACATAGGCTGTGGGTACTTGTTAGAACCGCCTCAGTACGGCGGTTCTAACGAGCACCCACAACCTATGAAGTATACACAGATTTTCTTCAGAAAAGTAGCCATTTTGTATGGGGCGCCGTTTTACTATTTAATCCGTATTTATGGATATCCATAATTATTTATGGATATCAATAATTCGAATTATGGATATCCATAATTCGAATTAGGGATATACATAAATCGAAGTGAATTAATGATATCCTTAAATCGAATATTGAATATCCATTATTAGATTTATCGATATCCATAAATCGAATTATGAATATCCATTATTCGGAAGATTTATGGATATTCATAAATCAAATTATGGATATCCATAAACGAAATATGGATATCCATAAATCGATTTATGGGTATCCATAAATCGATTTATGGATATCATTAAGTTAGATCGAAATATGGATATCAATAAACCGAATTATGGATATCCTTAATTCGAATTATCGATATCCATTATTTGGCTGATATATGGATATCCATAAATCGAATTATGGATATCCATAATTCTCCTCTGCAAATAAACCTAATGAATAATGACTGCTCCCTTTGCAAAAAAAAAAAAAAAAAAAAACTCGGCTATTCGCGTCATATTTTCGATTTAGGTGTGTACTAAAAGCCGGGATGGAGGTGGAGGTAATGTCGGGTAGGCTTTGTGGTGGCCTATGGTGGCGGAGAGATATGTTTTGTTTCATTTGAGGATAAACGTCCCCTTGAATATTATTTAGGTCATTTTGGAGACGTTGCTTCCAACTATGGTGGTCATTAAGCCTTCATTGAGATTAAATGACATCTCAATCCCGCCGGCTTCGGTAGCTCAGGCGGATGCGCGTCTGACTGGTGATCCGGAGGAAGCGGGTTCGATACCTGCCGGGGTCGGCAAAATTCTTTCGTGGAGATTGATCAAGAAATCTTTCTACGGTCATTCTCTCCCTTCCGCTGATTTAAGCAGGGCAGTTGTCAGTTTCTGGCGAAAGTATGTGCACTGTACTGGTTAACTGCTTATGTATAAGCCTGCCCAGGAAAAGTGTGGATAGGTAAACTGACCGGCTCAAAAAATGACCTTAATTATTGATGACTATGCCGTTAAACCCAAATACAAACAAACAAACAAACATCTCAATCCCTGTCGCCCATTGACTCGCACGACTTTGTTAGGACAGACGTAGACCTTCTAAACGGTTTACCAGTACTCTCAGCTCATGCAGCCAAATCTATTTCTCAAAGCCCCAATGGACGGGGGCCAGGAGATAGATCTGAATCTGCCTGGTACTTCATACATCTCAAATAAAGTATTTGTTTGTTTGATTTGAGGTTTAACGTCCCCGTAAACACTGTAAAGGTCATTTTGGAGACGTTGCTTCCAATTTTGTGGGACTTTTTCCCGACCTTGAGATGAAATGAAATCTCAAGCCCTGCCGCCCAATGAACCAATAACCAATAGGGTTTATTAGCATGGACGGGCCGACTCGTACCGCTCTGCCTGGGCAAGCTTAGATCCTCTAAGCGGTTTACCAGTACTCGTGTGCTGGTCGGTTTCAGCTCTGCGTGGAAGCATCATGCAGCCCATATATTTCTTCAAGCCCCGATGGGCGGGGGCCGTCAAGTAGAGTATTATATGGATATATGTTAATACTATATATAACGACCATATGAGTTTTTTTTCCAGAAAGCATGCACGGATTGCCTGTTTGAATCATTATACTCTTGCGTCCGATTAGGTTCTCAGTCCTCATAGAGGTGATTCCAGAGGGACCGGATGCGTTGGCCGGAATTTCCAGATCTAACGGCTGATTCCGATATTTAACTGCACACATTGCGGGCGTTCAGCGTATACCACCCGTTGCTTTGGAAGCCTTACGGGCTGAAAAGGCTGCACGGCAGATAAGTCCTTTTGACCGGCCATGATCGTCCAGCGATGATGAAGACCTTGAAGATTTTGAAGATTTTTACAATAAACAATCACGTGTTTTAGGGAGAAATCATTAAACAAAAAGCTTTGGCGGTGTTTTATGGATATCCATAATTCGAATTATGGATATCCATTATTCGGCTGATTTATGGATATCCATAAATCGATTTATGGATATCCATAATTCAATTTATGGATATCTATAAATACGGTTTAAATAGTAAAACGGCGCCCCATAATTTTGGAGATGTCGGAAAATGCACTATATCGCACTGGTGTGTTTTCGTAATGAGAGAAGATTAGATGATGGTGCTACTTGCAGTAATGTATTATGGGAGCAAAGTCAACATCATGTAAACCAATTTTTATACATGTTTATTTGTAAGCATGTGAGCATGCATACGCGTGATACACTTAAAGAAACGTGCCGGTCATTCCCGTGGTTTAGTCAGTGTGACAAATAACAATGGTGACCAGTCAAGAGAAAATAAACATTTAACCAGACATGGCTTTTTTTCTAAATGCTTCCGGATCAAAAGTAAACCTTATGTTGTCTACGCCATTCGTAGAAAAATATGTATGGTCTAGAAGGTGCAGATCTAACCGGGTTTTGAGATATTAATTACAAAGAGGACCATAAAGTTAGTTCCGTTTTCCTCATTCCTTTTTCCTTATACCTTTTTACTTATTCTTTTTTCCTTATTCACCAAGAAACTGAATCAGTTAATTGAAAAAGATTAGTGATACTGAGAGTCGTTACATACAGAAATGTGCCTTATGACATGCACACATAGTGCGTTTGTTAAAGGCGACATAAAAAATTGGCATTTCATGATTGTAAAACGACAAAAGTTAGATATGTCTAGATTGAATGAGTAATACTAGTCATAAAAAGCGACAGCAGGCAGCTGCAACCTAAGAAACTATGGAGTTACAGCGTCATGCAAAACGAATAAAGCAAAGGAATAAGAAAAAAGATTGTTTCCTTAATTCCTTTTTCCTTTTTCGACTCCGAAACAGAGTAAGTACACTGAAAACCATTAATGAAACTGAGAGCCGTTACATGCAGGAATGTGCCTTATGACATGCACAGATAGTGCGTTTTTGAATGGCGACATGAAAAATTGACATTATATGAAGGTAACACGACAAAAGTGAGATATGTCTGGAATGAATGTCAGAGTAATTCTAGTCATAAAAAGCGACAACAGACGGCTGAAACCTAAGAAACTATGGAGTTACAGCGTCTTGAAAATTGAATAAGGAAAGGAAAAAGGAAAATAGTTTACTTGTTCCTTTTTCCTTATTCGACTAAGAAACTGAATCAGTGAATTCAAAAAGGTTAATGATACTCAGAGTTGTTACATACAGAGATGAGCCTTATGACATTTGTTTGTGCGTTTGTGAAAGACACATGGAAAATTGACATTTCAAGATTGTAAAACGACAAAAGTGACATATGTCTAGATTGAATGTCAGAATAATACTAGTCATAAAAAGCGAGAGTAGGCAGCTGCAACCTAAGAAACTATGGAGTTACAGCGTCATGAAAATCGAATAAGAAAAAAAGAAAATATTTTTTCCGTATTCCTTTTTCCTTATTCGACTAAGAATCGGTGAATTGAAAGACGATTAATGATACTAAGAGTAGTTACATACAGAAGTGTGCCTTATGACACGCACAGATAGTGCGTATGTGAAAGGCGACATTAAAACTGACATTTCATGATTGTAAAACGACAAAGGTGAGATATGTTTAGATTGAATGTCAGAATATTACCAGTCATAAAAAGCGACAATAGGAAGCTGCAACCTAAGAAACTATGGAGTTACAGCGTCATGAAAATCGAATAAGGAAAAAGGAAAATATTTTTCCTTTTTCCTTTTTCCTTATTCGACTAAGAAACTGAATCAGTGAATTAAAAAATGTTTAATGGTACTAAGAGTCGTTACATAAAAAATGTGCCTTACGACATGTACCGATAGTGCGTTTGTGAAAGGCGACATAAAAAATTGATATTTCATGATTGTAAAACGACAAAAGTGAGATATGTCTAGAATGAATGTCAGAATAATTACTAGTCATAAAATGCGACAGCAGGCAGCTGCAGCCTAAGAAACCATGGCGTTAAAGCGTCATGAAAACCGAATAAGGAAACATGAAAATATTTTTATCCTTATTCCTTTTTTCCTTATTCGATCCCGAAACAGAGTAAGTATACTGAAAACGATTTATGGTACTGAGAGTCGTTGCATGCAGAAATGTGCCTTATGACATGCACAGATAGTGCGTTTTTGAATGGCGACATGAAAAATTGACATTATATGAAGGTAAAATGACATAAGTGAGGTACGTCTAGAATGAATGTCAGAGTAATACTAGTCATAAAAAGTGACATGCACAGATAGTGCGTTTGTGAAAGGCTACGTGAAAAATTGTCATTTCAAGATTGTAAAACGACAAAAGTTAGATATGTCTAGAATGAATGACAGAGTAATATCAGTCATACAAAGCGACAGCAGACAGCTGCAACCTAAGAAACTATGGCATTCTGACATTCATTCTAGACATATCTCAGGTTTGTCGTTTTACATTGAATTTCATGAAATATCTATTTTTCATGTAGCCTTTACAAACGCACTAGCTTTGCATGTCAAAAGGCAAATTTCTGTATGTACCGACTCTCAGTATCATTAATCTTTTTCAATTCACTTAGTTTCTTAGTCGAATAAGGAAAAGGAATAAGGATTGTTTTTCTTTTCCTTTTTCCTTGTTCGATTTTCAAGACGCTGTAACTCTATAGTTTCTTAGGTTACAGCTGTTTGCTTTCGCTTTTTGTGACTAGAATTACTCTAAAATTCATTCCAGACGTATCTCACTTTTTTCGTTTTACCTTCATATAATGTCAATTTTAAATGTCGTCATTCAAAAACGCACTATCTATGCATGTCATAAGGCACATTCCTCCATGTAACGACTCTCAGTACCATAAATCGTTTTCAGTTTACATACTCTGTTTCGGAGTCGAATAAGAAAGAAGGAAAAGACTATAAGGAAAAAAATCTTATTCTTTTTCCTTATTCGATATGTATGACGCTGTCACTCAATAGTTTCTTAGGTTGCAGCTGTCTGCTGTCGCTTTTTATGACAAGTATTACTCTGGCAATCATTCTAGACCTATCTCATTTTTGTCGTTTTACAATAATGAAATGTCAATTTTTCATGTAGCCTTTCACAAACGCACTATCTGCGCATGTCATAAGGTACATTTCTGTATGTAACGACTCTTAGTATCATTAATCTTTTTCAGTTCACTGATTCATTATCTTGGTGAATAAGGAAAAAAGTAAAAAGAATAAGGAAAAGAGAAAAAGGAATAAGGAGGCGGTTCTTACGTGTACCCGCAGTCTATAGTTTTGAGCAGAAATAAGAAAAATAATGTACACCTCTGCAAACCCCAGTTTAACCATATAAAGTGGGGTTCAAGGGGGTCACAATTACATAGGCATGTTTTCACGATGTTTTAAAATTTACTGGAGAAGCTCAACTCGATTTTGCATGACCACAATCATTGCTGGATGAACTTAGATGGATTAACATGGCCACAACCCTCGCCCTTAGTTCTGGTGTGGTTTTCACGTGTTATTTGTACAGTCCTTGAAAACCGAACCAAATTCAGAGATGAAACAATGATGACGACGAGCAAGTCAGTGGTGCAGCACCGCATATACCCCTGCTGCTAAAATCATGCCTCACAATTAAAGGATCCAAAATACTACTTTTTGACCTCTGTTGTCCCCCAGAATCGACTCCAGGAAATGCTTTGCACCACTATGTTCTAGATTTCATTACCTTATAAAGGGGTCTACTCTTGAAGGAAAGAATTTGCTTCTCATGAGTACATTCTTTCCTTTAAGTGTTGATCCCTATTAACATGGTAACAAAATACATTTGTCTCCCTTGAAGGTTTGCCCTATTACCCTTAATGGGTTATTTTATCATTGCAGGTCTTGATGAATACGGAGAGCCAAGTCATCCTAGTATGTACTATGACCTGTTCTCTAACAACCCAAAAGAGTCTTTTGAATACCCTGATTATACGTATGAAGATCATTATGGAAAGCTACTACCGTCTTATCCACCTCGCGCTGGTATCAGAGATTATATTGAAGGTAATTATGATATGGCTTTTACATTTTATTATATACTCTGCAGTAAAATCAATGCATATCTGAAACAAATAAAGATATTTCCACACTAAAAAAAATTGTGATATTTTCAGACTGTGAAAAATAACATGACCTTGTCATTGGACTACTTTTTCTTTCCAAAATTCATATGTTGTTGATAAAATAATCCTGTAAAATACCTTGAAAAACACTCTTTGAACTGTAAAAATGCTGTTTTCCAAATGGCGATCTATTTATGTTTTAAACTGACAGTTGTGACGTCATAGCCAGGTCAAAATTGTGACGTACGATAAGATTGATCAGTTACCGTAAATATCCGCATAAAATTATAAAATGAAAAATTCTATTTTTGAATCCACCTCAAAAAAAGGAAATAGCCTCTATATTTGGTATTGTCGTAAGGCAACGCCAGTGATAAACAACAATCTTGATCAGTCAACGTATTGTTCGATTGACATCACGTCATGTCGATGTTTTTTTTTGTTTGATTTGAGGTTGAACGTCCCCGTCAACACTGTAAAGGTCATTTTGGAGACGTCGCTTCCAATTTTGTGGGACTTTTACCCGACATTGAGATGAAATGACATCTCAAGCCCTGTTGCCCAATGAAACCAATAGGGTTTATTAGCATGGACGGTCCACCTCGCACCGCGGTTCCTGGACAGGCTTAGATCCTCTACGCGGTTTACCAGTACTAGTGTGCGGGCCGGATTCAGCTCTGCGTGGAAGCATCATGCAGCCCATATATTTCTTCAAGCCCCTATGAGCGGGGGCTCCCGTCATGTCGATGGCTGTTTTGCATTTTTGCACAGTGTATTTCACACTATCGATACAAAGCTTGAAAAATTATACACGAAATAATCTGAAATCAAGTATAAATAGAACATTTCCATGCTCATGCTGTAATGAAGGCAACGGTCGTCGCTGATTTTTTTTTTTCAGATTCCGCGATTGATGGTTATTCAGCCCCTCCTGTCCTCAATGCATAGGCAACATAGACAAATAAAAGTAATTTTCAAGGGTAAATTATTCCTCCATAAATTTGACCCAAACACTACCTAAAATGGAGTAAATGTCACCAGTTTTTGGTTATGTTGCACTTATATACTGTACCAAGTTTAGCATGAATGCTTCAATCGGTTCAATATTTTTATAATTATGTTTTTTTCTTCTTTTATTTTAGGAAAGGCAAAAACTGATCAATATATGGACCTGTGTGACCTTAAAAAATAGGCGGAGATAACTAAATCTGTCATTTCGAATTTGGTCGTAAAATCCACCGAATGGTTCAGGAGATACACTGTTTTACACTCTTGTGACCCTGAAAATAATGTCATAGTCACCAAAATTTATAAATTGTACCTAGTCGGACAACACTTCATAATTTCGTTAGGCTACAGTCAATCTATTTACGGCCCAAATATGATCTTGAGAGCCCGTGACCCTCAAAATGAAGTCAGTTTCAAGCCGTTGGTAGAGTGCATTAATATATTCCGTCCCATATGACCACTATTCACAAGTCCAATCAGAAGATAGGGTACCAGCAATATATTTTCAGAAATTCTACCCAGGTCTTTGGTAGGTTGCAATTTAATATGCTATTATTCTGCCCAGTTTAAATATAATTCGTAAATACGGAATTTTTGGCCCAAATTTAACAGCTTTGTCAAAGCCTGTGACCTTAACATCCTAAGTATGTAAAAATGCAAATTTGGCAGGAATCCGTCGGACAGCCAACTCAAACGAGACCCGTACTAAAAGACAATATTTTGCGTTCCTCTTCAGTGTGTGTGTGTGTGTGTGTGTGTGTCTGTGTGTGTGTGTGTGTGAAAGAGGGGTGGCAAAATTCCAGTTCTTAAATGGCGTCATTACATTACGTAAAGGTAAACAAATATAACCGTCCTGGCATTAATTTGTAACGACACACTGTTTGCCCTTGGCCAGAGGTAATGATCAAACTGTCCGGATACATTTGCCATTTTGTGGTAAAGTAACTGTCCTTTTGGTTTTCCGCTATTGATGTTTTCATTAGGGTCTAGTTATTTCATGTTTGTGTTCCTTTCCCTTTAGTATCTCTATTGGGAGCTGTGGGTTGATTGTATCGATTCCGGAGCATTGCCTTCACTTCTATTTATTCGCAAACTGCAAAAAACAGTTTTTAATGACGTGGTGCATATGATGTTTTTAATCCCACTCAATCATTACTTTTCGTCAAGATGGGAAAAGGTAGAAATTATTCAAATTGTTCTATGCATTTCATATTAAATGAACTCTCAAGATTTCTTTTATCTACTAAACGCCAATAAAACGCAATTGGTGTGTTTGTTGTGGTTTTACCGCTTAAATTTGCTAAAATATTGCAAAACCCCTTGATTGTTTTGATTTGGGGTATAAACTAAATACATGGTTAGTGTCTTTAATAATAAAATATAATCGGTTCGCCCCGACAATTATATAGGGGCTCGCTGAAGCTCGCCCCTATAAAATTGTCTAAGGCTCACCGATTATATTTTATTATTAAAGACACTAACCATATATTTACTATGTAATGCACAGAAGCTTGGAACAGGTCCATATTTAATTTTTGTTTAATATGTTGTATGTTATAAGCGATCAGTGTAAATTCTGATATTGGTTGACGCTGCCTGCCAATGTCTCATTTTTTTCGGGACGCTGGACTTATACACATGAAGTAATTTCCTTCAGTAGTGTAAAATACAGTTTGGAAAACGTATTTGTCAAGATTTGCACACTTACCCTGTGTTGGTATTGGGAAGTAATTGTACCTTCCATTGGGAAGTAATTGTGCCTTCTTGCACACCAGACAAGCAAATCCATGATTTTACCCTGGGATAGACATTTATGTTCTGACCCAGGTGTTTCGACCCAAAATTGAATATAATCGCGTGTTTGATAAATGCACTGGTTGATTACGAGCTCGTTTGCGCCGTCGTTATGGTTGACTTGATAGCCACTAAGCATGCGTCAATAGTCAAGACAATATGGCGGACGTTGGTAACCTAGGTGACTGCATTAAAAATCCGCGCTAAAAATGGAAGGTATGCAAAAAAAAAGAAGAATCCAACATGGGTGTTAGAGGTGAATAGAAAAAATCCGTCCCTCGGGATCACTGTCCGGCATTACGAGGCTTGCCGAGTGATGCCGGACAGTGTCCCTCGCGACGGATTTTTCCATCACCACTCACACCCATAGAAGATTCTTATATTCTTGCATAAATACCTATGCGCATGGCTGTTTGAAGCAAAAACCATGTTCAAATCATGAAATTCGCGTGCTGTTTGAACATAGATTTTGAGCTTTTGATTTCACAAGACGGGCCTTGCTTTGTTTACGTTACAGTGAGCGACGTAACGTTATCGCCCTGAACGTAGCGTTTTAGAGTTCTATGATGACGTCACTGCATGACAACGTCATTGTAAACAACATTCTGAACTGGCCGCCATTTTGGTTTGCCTATCGCATTTGAAGAGTTTATATGGAGTTTATATGGAGCTTTTTGGCGTTTGCGTCAAAATTTACTAGCGGCCTCATGTTCAAACAGCTTCCTCGAGATCCGGCAAATGTTAATGCATGAAAAACCATGGTTGATCCCTATATTCTTGCACACCAGACAAGGAAATCCGTGATTTTACCCTGGGGTAGAAGTTTATGTTCTGACCCTTGTGTTCCGACCCAGGCAAATGACATAAGTGCGCTTCAATTCTATTCAACTGCCGGAACTACTTCCGCACTACTTTTATTTTGTGCGAGCCGTCAAAACTAACCGGAGGTGTTGTGCAAGAAAAAGAATCCAATATGGGGTTCCGTTGTAGATGGGCGTTTCCAACCCTCGGGATGACCGTGCTGAGCGGAAACTCGGCGTAGCCTCAGTTCCGCTTAGCACGGTCATTCCTCGGGTTGGAAACGCCAATCTACAATAGAACCCCATATCAGATTCTTATATTCCACAAACTATACAGGCATGTGTACCATATGTATTTCAGGTCGATTAACTCGTGGTAGCGAGCGAGATATGTCAAAGTGCGTCAAACTTTCCACTGTTGTAAGAAGAGTTGAGTACAATAAAGACACAGATGACTTTAAAATAGTCACAAAGAACCTGAAAGAAAACACTGAAAACACGGAGAAGTTCTCCCATGTTGTGGTTGCCTCAGGAATGTTTGGAAATCCATACGTTCCCACAATACCAGGTGTGGATGAGTTTAAAGGACGTGTTTTGCATTCAAAAAACCTCCGGCATCTTAGCGAGTTTAAAGGGCAAAGACTTTTAGTCATCGGATCGGCGTGGTCTGGTGAAGATATCGCAATGATGTCGATGAAGTTTGGAGCATCAAGTGTGATCTTGTCGTACAAGTATCAACCATGGCTTCCCAAGTGGCCCTTTGGTATCACAGAACGGCCACTAGTTGAGAAACTTCAAGGCCACACGGCTTATTTTAAAGATGGAACGACCGCCGAGGTTGATATTGTCATCTTATGCACCGGCTACCGTATAGAACTTCCGTTTCTAGCTGATGATTTGGCAATGAAAACACACATATTGAATTACCCTGAAAATCTTTATAAAGGGATTATTTGGCTTAAGGGCGGTAACAATAAGCTTATGTACGTGGGTTTGCAATACAACATCTACTCTTTTGTTCTGTTTGATGTACAAGCGACTTGGGCATGCCGGAACATCATAGGTGAACAGATCTTGCCTTCCAATGACGAGATGCTTGCAGAAAATGCGCAGTGGGTGCAAAAAGCGAAAGACGCCAACAAAGATTACGACTTAGTTAAAATCTTTGGTTTCATGACTGATTATTTTCAATATATAGTTGGAGAGGCTGACTATAGAAAAGATGTTTTGAAGGCAAAGAACCTTATATATGAGCTAATGAAATATCGGGCTGACAATATATGCACGTGGAGGGACCAGCAACATAAAAGTATCTACACAGGGAAGCTTACACCACCTCCTAAAATCCCGTTTATGAAAAATTTTGACGACTCTCTGAAAGCGTATACAGAGCAATATTAATATACCTACTGAATTACAATGAAATTTCTCACATACATGTACAGCATTTAGCAAGGTTTCAGTGGGTTGGGCTTGGCGTGGATTCTATGATAGATCATTGGTAAATTCAAGCGACGATAAAAATTGAAGTGAATGCAATATTCAGGAATCGATACAATAACCACAGACCTCGCATTCAAGCAAACACGAACATAAAACAACTAACGTCACAAGCCATTACGCAAACACGCCTATACAAAAACATTACCACCTTTATCGCCGAAAAACTGAAAATTTTATAATGAAAAATTGTGATATTTTTCTTATTTCTGCTCAAAACATAGGTTGTGGGCACTCGTGAGAACCGCCTCATTGAGGAATGAGGCGGTTCTAACGAGTACCCACAATCTATATTTTAGAGCAGAAATAAGAAAAATAAGGCTGCTCAAAATATAGGTTGTAGGCACTCGTGAGAACCGCCTCATTGGGAAATGAGGCGGTTCTAACGAGTACCCACCATCTATATTTTAGAGCAGAAATAAGAAAAATAAGGTATACCACGCCAAACCCAAGTTTTACTATATAAAAGTGAGGTTCAAGGGTGTCAAAATTATATAGGCGTGTTTTCGTGATGCGAAAAGCCAAAAGGGCAGTAACGTTCCCACAAATTGCAAAAACGAACTATAACAACAACAGACCACAAAAGAAGAACCGCCTTGGAACGGTCCGTTAAATGTTTTTTTTTATTTTTTTTGAAACTGCTAGAAACTCTGAAAAGTTGTTTGCAAAATTTGTCGTTTATATAAAAGTATGGCATTATATGGGCCCCGTCAAGCGATTTTGGTACTTATCGCCTATGCGAGCAGCGAAGGTTCAGGCGAGCCTGCGCATCCGCGCAGTCTCGCCAGAACCTTCGCTGCTCGCTCATAAAAGCGGTGAAACAAGAGGAACCTTCAGACAGGAAGCAATATCCCTGGCCCCTCTGAATGGCTGGGCATGCGCAGTTAAAATTTGTCATGACGGAATGCTCGAAGACACAAATTCGCTTGGCGGGGCTCATATGGCAATATTCTCCGTACACTATCCATTTTATATGAGCTTATACAGAATCACAAACAACCTCAAAATTTCTATATGAATCTCTCAACAGTATTGAATGATTTTGCTATATACAGAGGACCCTCGCTATAACAACAGTATTTGTTCCCTAACAACGTGCCGGCCCCCGCCCATAGGGGCTTGAAGAAATATATGGGCTGCATGATGCTTCCACGCAGAGCTGAATCCGGCCCGCACATTAGTACTAGTAAAACTCTTAGAGGATCTTAGCCTGTCCAGGAACCGCGTTGCGAGGCGGACCGTCCATGCTAATAAACCCTATTGGTTTCATTAGGCGACAGGGCTTTGGATGTCATTTCATCTCAATGTCGGGTAAAAGTCCCATAAAATTGGAAGCAACGTCTCCAAAATGACATTTATAGTGTTGACGGGGACGTTCAACCTCAAATCAACCAACCAACCAACCCTAACAATGTGCCGCTTTAGTGAATTCGCCACTTTAAAAATCCCAATAAAGAGTAGCATAATATGTAATAAATGACTTTCCCCTAAATCACTCCAAGACACAAATGTTATGGACATATATTAGAAACGCCTCGCCGAGGCAATATATAGAGGATCTTGCATGAGTGCTCATGTATTATTGAATTTATTAAACGAGATGAGGAAAAGGGATAAAATGCGAGGCTTTGCCGAGCATTTTATACCTTTTCCTCAACGCGTTTAATAAATTCAATAATACATTAGCACGAATGCAAGATTCTATTTATAATATGACATTAAAATGTTTGAATGTTTATACAATTGTCAAAATTCCGCCATAAGGAAACGCGGCGTCGTTAAGGACCTCGTCCATGTAACGTTACGGGCGTATCTAACTAATTTGCATATTTAATCCACTAGTGCATTATCGAATTTTTACATGGCGTTATTATATTCTCAGACGCGATGTCATGGGATTAAACAAATTTATCATATGACGTCGCATCTGAGACGGAAATAAAGCAATGTAATAAATTCGATAATTCGATGGATTAAATATGCAAATTAGTTTTATACTCTAACGTTACATGTACGATGTCCTAAACTACGTCGCTTTTTCTAATGACGGAATATTGACATTTCTGCAAAGCAATCGTGAATAAAATGCGTTTTGGTTTAAACATATTTATTCATAATACATGCATAATACAAACATACAATATGTATTAATGTTCATTACAATATATAGTATATGAAGGGATCCAGAAAGAAGTCGATCGACTTATATGAATCTGTTTCCCGAAAATTACATAACCATTGCAATCAACCGGTGAGAACATACATTAAGATAACATCAGTTTAAATCAAGTATGTAGATATGCACAATGTGATAGAACATTGACTCAACAATATCAGAGAGAGAGAGAGAGAGAGAGAGAGAGAGAGAGAGAGAGAGAGAGAGAGAGAGAGAGAGAGAAAGATAGAAAGAGAAAGACTTCGTATGTATCCTCATGTTTTGAAACGTTTACTCTCAAGTATATACTTCTGAACTGCTAGGAATATTTGGGTATTGGCATGATTGTCTAAACTATTATCACCAAAAAGAATAGATTTTAGGTTGGGAGTACAAATTGGACTTAGACTATTCAATAAAACAATTCTTTCAATATCAAACCGTTGGCATTCCAAGAAAAAATGTTTGGTTGTTTCGATGGCTCCGCATATGCGTTTTAAATGTCATACGATAAACAGAACCTTGCAGTCGTGCTCATGTATTATTGAATTTATTAAACTCGTTGATTGTTTGTTTGATTCGCGGTTTAACGTCCCCGTCAACACTGTAAAGGTCATTTTGGAGACGTTGCTTCCAATTTTTGGGACTTTTACCCAACGTTAATCTGAAATGACATCTCAAGCCCTGTCGCCCAATGAAACCAATAGGGTTTATAAGCATGGACTTTTCGACTTGAACCGCTTTGTCTGGGCAGGTTTAGATCCTCTAAGCGGTTTACCAGTACTCGTGTGCGGGTCTGACTTAGCTCTGCATCGTGCAGCCCATATATTTCTTCAAGCCCCGATGGGCGGGGCCGTTAAAACTCGTTGAGGAAGTGGGATGATATGCGAAGCTTCTAATGCTGCACTTCCATTCATTTTCCTCTTTCTCCCTTGTCCCTCAATTAGATCTCCTGTACTAGCTTATTTTTTCTTTTCTTTTTTTCAAAATATAAGTGAAGGCAACCGGCAGGAATCGATACAATAACCTCACAACGCCCATCCAACATATTTAAGGGAAAGAAACATAAGTACAGTAGAACTTCGATGGCTCGAACACCGTTGGCTCGTTTACCATGGATGCGTCGATCCCATTCTTGAGCCCCTAGCGAAATCCTTTACCGACGATATAGTGGGGGATGGTTAAGGAGATTTTAGTCTTTTATCTTGCAAATGTATGCTGTGTGTACTCATTAGAATCGCCTCGATGAGGCGATTCTAATGAGTACACGCAACATACATTTTCATTATAGAACACCGAAAAGATGTCTAGAAGTATCTCGTTATGACTCCTGGCAGTCACCTCAGTGGCTCGAACTACCACTGTCTCGAACAGATTTTTGAGGTCCCGAAGGTGTGCGAGCCATTGAAGTTCGACTGTATATAACAACTTCACGGTGATGAAAACGTCATAAGCGGAAAGCCAAAAAGGATTGTTATTTTCCCATAAAAGTGCTAAATGGTTATCCAAAATAAAAAGACATTGGCAATTGTGACAAAGTCAAGAAATAAGTCTTGTAAAATATATTCAACAGCTTTTATTTATTATGGTTTGATCGTATAGTTTTAAAATATATAAGAGCATATTCTAATTCTTAACTCCTGCTCTTACAACGTATATTCTCTCTCTCCTTCTGACCCAGAACCTGGTATTATATACATAATCACTTGGGTCAGTCATTTTCTAGAAAACTGGTTAGTGTCACATGCTTGACCTTAATAAAGAAACTCAAAACAGAGCATGTATAATTTAATGAGATTTATGCAAAGAAAGGATAAAACCTGCCATAAAACAAAAGTGTCAAATTATTTATTGTGACAAAAATATATTTTAGCCTTTTAACGTTAAAATTAATTATATGAATTTAAGTATATCGTGATCATAAATTGTATATAAATATTTAATTAACCGAATTCTGCCTTGCATAAAAAACATGTGAATATTATTATCTAAAGTACATTTCCCCACTTTAATACTTTTAAGAAATTTAGACTGTTACAGTTGATTTAGTTACACACGCCCGATAACACTGGAACAATAATATCCTTCAGAAATTATTATACCCCCGGCATACGGAGTATGCCATGGGGGTATATAGTTTTCGTCTTTTCTGTGTGTGTGTAAACTTTCTGTGTGTGTGTGTGTAAACTTTTTTTGTGTCAAAGATTTCTCAGGAACTACTATACCTAGAAACTTGAAATTTGGTACAAACAACATGCATAACTAGTTGTATTGTGGGAAAGAAAATTGGGGCTGTGGGGCCAGGTTCTTTAGAGTTATTCCCCTTTGTTATATTTGCTACTGAGATGTGCATTTTGTGACTTACCTTAAATTTTGTGTCAAAGATTTCTCAAGATCTACTGTACCTAGAAACTTGAAATTTGGTACAAGCAACATGCATAACTAGTTGTATTGTGGGAAAGAAAATTGGGGCTGTGGGGCCAGGTTCTTTAGAGTTATTCCCCTTTGTTATATTTGCTACTGAGATGTGTATTTTGTGAGTTACCTTAAATTTTGGGTCAAAGATTTCTCAGGAACTACTGTACCTAGAAACTTGAAATTTGGTACAAACAACATGCATAACTAGTTGTATTGTGGGAAAGAAAATTGGGGCTGTGGGGCCAGGTTCTTTTGAGTTATTCCCCTTTGTTATATTTTTTTTTTATAAAATTTTGTCAGCAAGATATCTCAAAAACTATTGGAGCTAGAGCCTTGAAAGTTGGTGAATAGATTGGTGGTGATGAGTAGATGAACTGATTAACTTTTGACAAAATTCCGAAAAATACTTTGTGAGTTATGGCCCTTTATCATTTTGGTAATTTGTGCCATTGTACTGTATGGTAAAAGTGATGCATAGCATAACTTTAGAACCGTGTATGCTAGGGTTTTGAAATTTCATATATGGATTCCTCATGGAAAATTAGCCGACACGTATTTTTTTTCTCGTCCGGATTATGCTCCTTTCAAGAGTTATTGCCCTTTGAAATTTTTTTAATAAAATCTTGTCAGCAAGATATCTCAAAAACTATTGGAGCTAGAGCCTTGAAAGTTGGTGAATAGATTGGTGGTGATGAGAAGATGAACTGATTAACTTTTGACAATATTACGAAAAATACTTTGTGAGTTATGGCCCTTTGTCATTTTGGTAATTTGTGCCATTGATCTGTATGGTAAAAGTGATGCATAGCATAATTTTAGAACCGTGTATGCTAGGGTTTTGAAATTTCATATATGGATTCCTCATGGAAAATTAGCTGACGCGTATTTTTTTTCTCCTCCGGATTATGCCCCTTTCAAGAGTTATTGCCCTTTGAAATTTTTTTAATAAAATCTTGTCAGCAAGATATCTCGAAAATTATTGGAGCTAGAGCCTTGAAAGTTGGTGAATAGATTGGTGGTGATGAGTAGATGAACTGATTAACTTTTGACAACATTCCGAAAAATACTTTGTGAGTTATGGCCCTTTGTCATTTTGGTAATTTGTGCCATTGATCTGTATGGTAAAAGTGATGCATAGCATAACTCATGGAAAATTAGCCGACACGTAT
This sequence comes from Lucinisca nassula, assembly GCA_963580285.1. Lineage (NCBI taxonomy): Eukaryota > Metazoa > Mollusca > Bivalvia > Lucinida > Lucinidae > Lucinisca > Lucinisca nassula. Next base: position 72,682,477 of record OY757024.1, on the reverse strand, counting down.
TTTTTTTCTCGTCCGGATTATGCTCCTTTCAAGAGTTATTGCCCTTTGAAATTTTTTTAATAAAATCTTGTCAGCAAGATATCTCAAAAACTATTGGAGCTAGAGCCTTGAAAGTTGGTGAATAGATGAATAGATTGGTGGTGATGAGTAGATGAACTGATTAACTTTTGACAATATTACGAAAAATACTTTGTGAGTTATGGCCCTTTGTCATTTTGGTAATTTGTGCCATTGATCTGTATGGTAAAAGTGATGCATAGCATAATTTTAGAACCGTGTAGGCTAGGGTTTTGAAATTTCATATATGGATTCCTCATGGAAAATTAGCTGACTCGTATTTTTTTCTCCTCCGGATTATGCCCCTTTCAAGAGTTATTGCCCTTTGAAATTTTTTTAATAAAATCTTGTCAGCAAGATATCTCGAAAATTATTGGAGCTAGAGCCTTGAAAGTTGGTGAATAGATTGGTGGTGATGAGTAGATGAACTGATTAACTTTTGACAACATTCCGAAAAATACTTTGTGAGTTATGGCCCTTTGTCATTTTGGTAATTTGTGCCATTGATCTGTATGGTAAAAGTGATGCATAGCATAACTTTAGAACCGTGTATGCTAGGGTTTTGAACTTTCATATATGGATTCCTCATGGAAAATTAGCTGACGCGTATTTTTTTTTCTCGTCAGGATTATGCCCCTTTCAAGAGTTATTGCTCTAAGAATTTTTTTTTATAAAATTTTGTCAGCAAGATATCTCATGCTATGCATCACTTTTACCATACAGATCAATGGCACAAATTACCAAAATGACAAAGGGCCATAACTCACAAAGTATTTTTCGGAATGTTGTCAAAAGTTAATCAGTTCATCTACTCATCACCACCAATCTATTCACCAACTTTCAAGGCTCTAGCTCCAATAATTTTCAGGAGTTATTACTGAATCAGACAATTGGAAGAGAAATAGCCTTTGTTCTAAAAAGACTAAACAGACAACTTGTGATACTGACATTTCAAACATCTGTTCAAGATCTCATTAGTTATCAGGTGAGTTATTTAGATGTAATGGTATTCTCCTTACTTTTGCAAGATTAATTCTGTGTTCATAATAGGTTTTTGTCAAACTTGATGGCTTTGAATTGCCAGAAAGTTACCGATGGCTTTGGCCGGGGGTATTAGTGAGCATATGCTCACTTGATAGTCTAGTTGTTTCTATAAAACATTGTATAACAAAATCATAAAATAAAAGTAGTACACTAACCTAGTGTTCCAGAAGCAAACAATCGAAAAAAAAACTTTAGAAAAATATAATAAAAATCCGAGTATAACAGGTAAAACTAAATATCATATAATGTGAAACAATATTAGTCATCAATTGTCAAGTCTATTATTTCGTTATCACTAGTAATGACTGAAATGCTCCCTTGAACTGTCTCCATTTCACTTTCTGAATAGTCAGAATTATTTGAGTCACAGTCAGAATTATTTTGTGAAGTGATAACACAGTCTTCTGTTTCCATGATGATATTGTTCTGTTCATCCTTCAATTGTTTTGACAGTAGCTCTATGAAGATAAGCATATACGTACCATGGTAATTGGTGGAGTTGTATAAAGCTCTAGATGTTAATTACTTTTCAACAGCGCCAATGTCTTGTCCCTACGAAACGACAATCTCAATCATCTTTTGTTTAGAATAATCTGTATAAGTGGCAATAGCATCCAATAGAAATGAGTAAGCTATGAGAAATTTCTGTATTAGTCCCATTCTACAAAAATACTCTGTTCTATCATACTTTGCCCTACACACATGGTGTAAACAAAGAAAATCTGTCACAAGCCTCATCTTGCAGTCCGCCAACACTAGTTATATTAAGAATCATGATGATCTCTTTCAGGATTACTTCCTGCATTATTTCACTAATAATACTTTCCATTTTCTATTTTTCTTTTATTATTATTATTATTCCAAAAGTCGATGCACAATTTGTTTGTTTGAATTCTATTGTTGGTTTGAACAAAAAAGATAATATTTTATTTTAATTTATGCGCAAACAGTTTTGTTTTATGCTAAACACATAACTCAACAACTCAACAGTTTCAAATTATGTTTTCATAATTTATTCATAGAACACTATTCCTAGTCACGTATCTGTGTCCTAATTTCACAAAAGTTAAGATTATATACAACTATGTACATGTACACGGGATCCAAATCTTATAATCAATTTCACGATGTAACATCGATCAGTCTGCGTAGCTTGTTGACTGAACCTTCCAATATTGGTTCCATAGGGATCACTGTTTCATCCAGCATTGAGTTATCCGCTCGAGCAGTACTATCCATACCGATAGACTGTGTCACCGTTGGTCACCTTTGGTGAGCAACCGCTTGTGATTCTTTACTGCCTCCTACTACCACAATAAACGCAGAATGGTTGAATAGCCTTGATTAAAACTGCTTCGCATATATGACAGCATTGTGCTGTTGCAAAAAGTCCAAAGTTTTTATCTTTATCTTCTACCGGGCAATTATGTGGTTGTCCTTCAAATTTTAAGATACAATAACAGTATTCACACTCTATATAACATAATTGTCCACAAAATTTACAATGTCCATTTTTTTTTAACTTTTGACATTTTCCTCTTTTAACATTTAACTGTGATCGAAACAGCTCGTTCGTAATGTATTTATTTAAACATAATCCTGGTCACGGCACCAAAATAACTTCTTGTTCCTTCTGTGTGACAAAGACAAGAAATAAGTCTTGTAAAATATACTCAACATCTTTTATTTATTATGGTTTGATCGTATAGTTTTAAAAATATAAGAGCATATTCTAATTCTTAACTCCTGCTCTTACAACGTATATTCTCTTTCTCCTTCTGACCCAGAACCCGGTATTATATTTATACTAAATTGGGTCAGTCATTTTTTAAAATACTGGTTAGTGTCACATGCTTGACCTTAATAAAGAAATTCAAAACAGAGCCTGTATAATTTAATAAGATTTATGCAAATAAAAGATAAAACCTGCCAGAAAACAAAAGTGTAAATTATTTATTGTGACAAAAATATATTTTAGCTTTTTAATGTTAAAAAATTAATAATATGAATTAAAGTATATCGTGATCATAAATTTTATATTGATATTTAATTAACCGAATTCTGCCTTGCATAATAAACATGTGAATATAATTATCTAAAGTACATTTGCACACTTTAATACTTTTAAGAAATTTAGACATTAATAGTTGATTTTGTTACACAATACATACATGTAAAGAAAAGACGAACTTTAAAAATACTAAACCACAACAGAAGAACAGTCTAGGAAGGTCATTAAAAAGTTTTTTCTAGTGTGTGGTGGATATGCGGGAGGTAAATAGATTTTACGTGGCCACAGTCCTCGCCCTTGGTTCTATCGTGGTTTAGACAAATAATTTGTTCAGTCCGCATTAAGGATTTCTAACTCATCATTGTAACATCTCCGAGAACATAAAAATCAATCGAATGCAGATTTGAAACAAAGATGAGGACTCGACAACATGAAATAACTGAAATGCTGGAGCAAAAGAAAATCAACACGTGGAATCGGGTGGGCCCGACCAGAGACAGAGCATTAGACACCAACCGACATTTCTTAAAATAAAAGATGTAAGTCTTTAGGCTGAAGCTGTCATAGAGTCTCAGGTCCGACCCACCGGCTTGCAATGAAAGAGGGAAGCAATGTTTTCAACCGTGATTGGGTTAACTACCATGCTTGCAGTCTGTCGTATAACATATATGTTGCACACAATCTTTTTAAATCGAATAATGATTTTACGAAATTGGGTACTTCAGTCGTTACAAGAAGATACGTTTTTGAAATCATATACTAAGTCACCATAAAATACACGTTCTGATAGGTCTTTTTGCAGAAAAGATTTAAGTTCAACATTGAAATTAAATCGAAATGACGTCTATAAAACTAAGAAAAGGCTTTGCAAAGTTTATGATTCCGATAACACTGATAAAGATGTTTAGCAGTAAATAATTAATTATGAGTGTTGAAGTCAGTTACATGATTAGGCACTCTTTCAAACCGAATTAATTGCGATATATAAACACCATAGTATGCGATGAATATCACCCTCCAATAAAGGAAACATTCCAATCTCACTATCAAAATCTCCGCGTTTATCATACATTTTGCATTAAACAAATCCATCTGAAATTAACAAATCTAAATAAAAAACAGGGATTCGGTAGCAGAAGAGTTTGCTTTATTTAATTGAAGTTCTATAGGGTAAATTTGACTGATCAAACCATCGAAGGCATTTTCGATATTTAATGAATCGTGCAAATATCTAGACGTCAGTTTTCAACTGAAAGTCACATGACATCATGAAGTCTCTTTCATAACAGCACAAGAACAAAGCCACAGGGGATGCGCATACGTGTTGCGTATTCATTCACAGTTTAATCATCTTGGTGCTACATCAAACTTGTGATAGTGCTACGTTTTTAATGAGCTAAAGATCCATTACGCAAACACGCCTATACAAATACATTGCCACCTTATCGCCGAAAAAATGAAAATTTTATGATGAAAAATTGCGATAATTTTCTTATTTCTGCTCAAAATATAGATAGTGGCACTCGTTAGAACCGCCTCATCGAGGCGGTTCTAACGAGTACTCACAATCTATATTTTAGAGCAGAAATAAGAAAAATAAGGTATACCCCCGGAAACCCAGTTTTACTATATAAAAGTGGGGTTCAAGGGGGTCAAAATTATATAGGCATGTTTTCGTGATGTGACAAAAAAAAAAAAAAAATAATAAAAATAAAATAAATTAAAATTTTGACTGCAAAATGTCCAATATGTTTTGTTAACAATTTCAAAATGTCAGTCAATGGCCAAAATATTCACAATCAATAAATTTCTTTTTAGGAGTCGTCTCGGTACTACATTTCTCTGGCCTTAAACTATCTCGAACTACAATGTATATTTTATTCCTTACGGAAGGGAATAGAATTGAATTACCTCTCCAGGATTGATTAAGGGTCTTTGAACTAAAGTGGACATAATTAAATAGCGGATCTGAAAGGCTAAAGCTAATTTTGTTTAAGTCTAACACATCTAGTTTCATTAAAATCCTCAAAAAATGAAATTGTGTTATAGTCTTTATCGTTCATTGTTCGTGATCAGTCAGGAGCATCACGATAACAAGTCCATGAAACAAAGACCCCACTAAACCCCACTTTATATAGAGAAAAGTGGGGTTTACGGGGTATACATTATCTGCCTTATTTTTGCTCAAAAACATAGATTGTGGGTACTAGTTAGAACCGCCTCGTTGAAAGAAGAAATAATAAAGATGTTATCATTTTTACCTAATATTTATCATTTTCTTGCACCATGTTGGACGCCGTTATTTCTTATGGACTTGTTTTCCTAATGGTAAATAACTATCATTATTTGTTGAAACCAGATTTCCAGTCTTCTACTCCAGGGTAAAACTCACTAAAAGTTGCTCAGACTGAGCACCCCAATATATCAAATATTTGACAGCTCTTGTAGAATTTATCAACATGTGGTTGTACTCTCATTGTAATTAACTTGATTTATGGCCAAGCATGCTAGACAAACATAAAAACTTTATAAGAGTAATTTAGACCTTATCATCCTGCCATGCCTTTGCAAACAGTGAGGATTCAGATCAGATGACAGTGGAAGAATCCATCTGATCAGGATCTACACCGTTTGTCTTTCAGCTTGTGAATTTGAAAGAAAACATTTTATCATGCCAGCTGATTGGCTGATATTCAGAATTGGTGTGGCTAATTAAAATGTTCAGCAGGATAAGGACTTTATAAAGTTTTTGCTGACTTCATTTATGTTTGCTTTTAATTAATTCTTCTGATTTATTCATGTTTGGTCATCTGTTTGAGACAGAGAGAGAGAGAGAGAGAGAGACACGAAAACAAGCCTATATAATTCTGACCCCTCAAAGTCCACTTTCATATAGTAAAACATGAATATGCACGGATATACATTTTTCTTATTTCCGCCCAACAGACGGGCCTTCGTGGCCTAGTGGAGAAGAGAGCTGACTCTTATACATTAGGTCTCTCACCGCTGTCGGTTCCAGCCTCGCTCGGGTCACATGTACTACGCCAAGTTCTGCAAGGAAGGTCAGGTGGTTTTTCTCCGGATACTCCGGTTTTTGCCCACCTCTGATTAACGATCGGCTCGATATGAGTGAAATAATCTTGAAATGGCCATAAAACCAAGACTAAAATAAAAAAAATGTGCCCAAAAACATAGAATGTGGGTACTCGTTAGAACCGCCTCTAGCGAGTGTCCACAATCTACCCTATTACATGCAGTTTTGTTTGTTTGTTTGATTTGAGGTTTAACGTCCCCGTCAACACTGTAAAGGTCATTTTGGAGACGTTGCTTCCAATTTTGTAGGACTTTTACCCGACATTGAGATGAGATGACTTCTCAAGCCCTGTCGCCCAATAAAACCAATAGGGTTTATTAGCATGGACGGTCCGCCTCGCATCGCAGTTCCTGGACAGGCTTAGATCCTCTAATCGGTTTACCAGTACTAGTGTGCGGGCCGGATTCAACTCTGCGTGGAAGCATCATGCAGCCCATATATTTCTTCAAGCCCTACATGCAGTTAAACATGCATTATGTCTATGGTGAATTGTCTTAAAATTATTGTCAAGAACAATAAAATATATTATAATAGCCCACTGTTGCTATCTTTAAACTGAAATTTTCATGAATGGATTTTTTGCATCCCAGTTAAGAAACACGTCTAATTGCCATATGTTTAGGCAATTAGTGTGGGTTATCAGTGTGAGCTGAGATTTATTGAAATTTATACTGACAAGTTAAAATAAACATAGCTGTTCTGAAACCTCCATACCTTGAGTTTTGGGGTAGTAATATCTAAGAGTATCTTCCTGGAAAGTGGAATTCTAATGTTCACCACTATGTTGGATGTTATCCTTTTTCATTATGATAACACACCCGTGCAATATAGTGCATTTTTTTCACATCTTCAAAATGGCTTCTTCTCTGATGAAAATTTATGGTATTTCTCTTATTTCTACTGTAAACAAAGGTTGTGGGTGCTCGTTAGAACCGGTGCTAACGAGTACCCACAACCTATGTCTGGCAGCTATCTGAAATACATGTAATTGAAGCTTTCAGCTCGACGTCTAGATATTTGGACGATTTATATAGAGTTTATTTGGTTGTTTCGATCGATTGCGGTGAAATAATTCACAAGTGTTCAAAGGCTTCCGAGTAAAAACGAGTGAGCGATAGCGAACGAGTTTTTTACAGGAAAGCCTTAGAACACGAGTGAATTATTTCTCCGATATCAATCAAAACAACAAAATAAACTATTTATTACATTTCCATCCGTGTTTTACCTTTGCATTTTCAAATTCAACCGTTCTGATTTCCAACGTAAATAGTTTTAGTCAGGGCATGGATTTCAGGGGGCGTGGTTTAGTTTGAAAATCAGTCGCCATCTTGTTTTCATTTCAATGCAAAAATTATCCTGTGCTTGAAATACAGATACAACAATGTCATGAAAGTAGAACTGTATTATCAAGAAAATCATACTTTATATTACATTTTTGCTGCTATTTTAAGTAATTTTTGGGGGAAATAAAAATTATATTTTCCTGCACGGAAAATATTGCTTTCAGGCGGGGATATATTTCCTTTCGAACGTCATCATGCACTATGACGCGCCAAAATCGGGACAAATTACGTCACGTCACAGCGCTAATTACGTCAGTTGTAGACGTTAGAAAGGCCAAAAAAGGCGGATTTAATAAATGTGATATAAACTTGAATACAGGAAATATTTTCCTCGAAACATGCAAATATTACAAACAAACTCGTGCATTCGCACTCGTTTGTTTACTTGATTTCCAAGTCTCTCGGGAAAATATTTCCCGTATTTAAAACTCAAGATGTAGTAACCTCTATATCTTCGTGTTGCAGGTCTTTCCTCGAAAAACGTCAAATGGACGCGAAAATTGAAGTCTGATTTGTTTGATTTTATCAGATTTTCCGCCAAACGTCAACAATTGTTAGTGTTGTTACAAACTACGTCAGCAACGTCGCCTAGCAATTATGACGTCAAAACGTTCGAAATGAAATAGATTTATAATTCACTGAGAAATCTCAGAAAATCACTACTGAAAATGTAATAAATATAGATTATTCATTCTCCTAGTTGAAATATGGGATTTATAAACCGAGGGAGGTAAAACAATCCGATAAAGAAACGAGTGCGAAGCACGAGTTTCTTTAACGGATTGTTTTACCTCCCGAGGTTTATAAATCCCATATTTCAAATAGGAGAAATGTATAATCTGTATATTACATGCACTTCCATAGACTTTTAGGAGAGTTTGGATCTTGAATTTTGGATCTGAATGCCCGTTCAGTTGACTGTTTACAGCCCATGTAAACGGTTCAATCAGCGAAGTGTTACAGAATCTGGGTGGAAGAACAACTGGGTGGGCGCCATTTTGAAAGCGCTTTCTACAGTTTTGAACAAAAATAGAAGAAACAAAGTGTTTCAGTGATAAAACAAGTAAAACGTTAGATTAAATAAAGCAAAACTTACATCCTAATCAATGGTCATATCCATGTTTTCTTTTGTTTCAGCGTTGCATCCGACTCAAACGTCACGCATTCTGAACGTCTGTTGATATTTCTTAGACGCCATTACAATGACGTCATGAATAACGTCGCCGTGATTGAAACTTTCCCGCGTTTGAATAGAACAATTTCACTGCAAAGCGGTATCTCGTATCTTGTACATAAAGTAGTTCCAGCTGAAGGGATTTATTTCCCCGGCTAAGAGGAAATATTTCTTCTTAGCAAAAAGTAAAATACCAAGTTTATGTCTGGTAGAAATCATGGTATTTCTCTGTAATGCATGTAATATATATTCATAATACCTACCTCGATAGTTTGACAATCATTTTTCCGTTCAAGATTCAGTTAAAAGGGGCTTTTCTTCTGATAACAAAACACCTTTTTCACTTGCTTTTGTCTAGTTTGATGGGGTTATTTCATGTAAAATTAATGGTAAACACGATGTTTTTTGTTAGTATTTTTTTTTTCTTTCTTGGGTGATGCATCCTTTGGCGTTTATGTATCGCATCCAATTAGGTTCGCCAGAGTGTCTAATGATGTTACCGACTTCACCACTCAAAATTGGACCCGGGCCATCGGGGTTTGGAGAACCTGAATTTCATAATGGCGTTGCATATAATTGAATACAAATGTATGCATATAATCACTTTGGTACTCGATTTCGTAAAACGATATATAACGATTGGTTTTTGTTTGTTTGATTTAAGGTTTAACGTCCCCGTCAACACTGTAGAGGTCATTTAGGAGAAGTTGCTTCCAATTTTGTGAGACGTTTTACCCGACATTGAGATGAAATGACAATGAAACCATATAACGATTGGGCAGAGAAAAAATGTAATATGACAGACTATGTGCACTTTAGTACTCCATTTCGTAAAATGATATAAACGATTGGGCAGGGTTGGGAATGTATTAAGGTAGACTACGTGCAATGTAGATAACCAAATGTGAATTTGTTTGATTTGTATCTCGCGGGTAGGAAACTTCATAATCGGAGCTAGTGGCTCCGATAAGCAAATGTTATCTGCGTCTTCCGGAGCACGTGTGGCTCTGAATATATCGACTTGAAATGCATGTGTATTATACAGCGTACAATTTTGTATTTGTGAGGTAAATTTTCTGATGAAAGGAAAATGTCATGCTATTCTCCGGTCTTTTAATTGGTATCCTACCTAATGGCAAGTTGATTAATATATACGATCTTGTCTGAATCACATGTGACGTGCGGTTACCGGTACGTAGTCGATCAACAGATCGTTACAGAAACATCGACCCTAATCCCGGTCGGTTTTTTCATCAAATCCGTATGTACCTGAAATGTTTTGCACTATTTACGTGTAGCTATTTGTCAGATCTGTCTCAATTCTCCGAAAAGAAAAAAATGCAACCATATAACGAAATTGTTGAGTAATTAAAGAACAAGTGCTTGTGTTCGCAAACTCTTGGAATTGAACCAATTCTGTTGATTATATATACAGGCTTCGGTAGCAAAGTCGGATGCGCGTCTGACTGGTGATCAAGAGGGCGCGAGTTCGGTACCTGCTGGGGTCGACAACATTCTTCCGCGGAGATTGATCATAAAATCTTTTCTACGGTCATTCTCTCCTTTCCGCTGATTCAAGAATGGCAGTTGTCAATGTCTGGCGAAAGAATGTGCACTGTACTGGTTAACCCCTTACGTATAAGCTTGCCCAAGAAAAGTGTTGATAGGTAAACTGACCGGCTCAAAAATGACCTAAAATAGTGTTGACTGGGCCGTCAAACTCCAAAACAAACAAACCGTTGACTTTATCTAACTAGATATTACGGAACATCGATTTTATACACGAAATACGCAAGAAATTTGATGGCAATAATATAATGTTATTAATCAAGTAATTTCCTATTGGCCAAGGTACAGGTCCGAGGTCTGATTAATGACAATTTTATTAATTGACACAATTAAAAAACATGATTATTGATTTTTGACCTCATTTGACCTCAGTTAATATTGGTTGACCTTGTGTTAATACGGATGACCTCCGATCAATACAGGATAGTCAGTTAATGATCACTGATGATCTACTTAAACCTTAACCATAAAGCTGACATCTACAGTAGATTAAACTGTTTAGAAGAAAACAACTCGAGGTAACGGTCGCGCAGAAGCTTTGATCTGTGTCTTTGTAATCCTGTATGAATGAGAAACAAAATGTGCACCAAAAAGAAAAAAAGTGGTCATATGATAAACAGAATCTTACACTCGTGTTCATTTCATATGAAATTTATGAAACTCGCCGAAGGCTCGTTTCATAAATTTCATATGAAATGACCACTCTTGTAAGATTCTCTATTAATCCATTAGTGGATAAATATGCAAATAATAGTACAATTAATAATCAATAATTATAATAATAATCGACATTATTTAAAGAGGGTAACACATTTAGTACTAGTACTAATCTTCCATGTGGCCCTCTTTTCCCTGGTAGAATCCAGTACTTAGCAATTGCATAAAGTCTCTTGCCCAAGGAAACAATACATTGCGCTTGCGGGGATCGGACCGGCTGCCTCTCTATCTCAAATCCGATGCACACTGCATCACAGCGCACCACGTAATTAGTTAGATACGCACCGTAACGTTACAAGTGTGACGTCCATATTACGACGTCGCGCTTATTAATGGCGGAATATTGACATTTTCATTAAACAATAGTGAATTTAATGCGTTTTAAATGTCATCTTACATCGTGTTCATGTATTATTGATTTTATCAAACTCGTTGAGGAGAAGGGATGAAATGCTCAGCAAAGCCTCGCATTTATCCCTTTTTCTCAACTCGTTTAATAAATTCAATAATACATGAGCACTCATGTAAGATCCTCCAAGAAATAGTAAAAATTTATCGCTGTCATTATTGTCTTCCTACACAGAAGCCTCAGTGGTGCAGTGGTTACGCTACTCACCTTGTAAACCAGGGGTCGCAGGATCGATCCCGGGCTTCTCCAGACTTCCGGATGAGTTTTTAAACCGAGGTCTCGTCTCCGTATGACCTTAGCTGTTGGTGGGACGAAAAACTCAAACACTCACTCACTCATTGTCTTCCAACAACTATGCCACGTGAAGAATATAGAGGATCTTACACGAGTGGTCATTTCATATGAAATTTATGAAACGAGCCTTCGGCGAGTTTCATAAATTTCATATGAAATGACCACGAGTGTAAGATTCTGTTTATCATATGACCACTTTAAATTGGATTTCATCGCCTTTAAATTTGACAAATGTTCCACCAAAAATGCATTGTTGACATGGACGTCGTCATGACGTTACGTAGTCCCGCCAAAATGTTATTACACGTGTGGTCATACGATTTTTATTACACGACGTTATCCACTGCTTATCAACGACGTCATGTGATAAATAGGGATTCCGGGCATCACGAGGCTTGCCGACTGATGCCGAACTGTGATTCCGAGGAAAAAATTCAATCTACCCTTAACATCCATCTAAAATTTCTGTTCGTTTGCCTTTCATTTCTGAGCGCGGAAATCACTTAAATACAGTCACTACCGACGTCTGCAGTAATGTGGTGACAATTATGTCACGTTTAGTGACGTGCAGTGACCTTAACCTTAAACTGATTAGGATAACCCGGATAGGATAAGCGTTTATAGGAATTCCTTATCTGGTATGCTTGGGGAAATCTAGACTTGCCCAAGTCCCTACATTTACATTTTTTATTTTTAAATGAAAGTCCCTGTAAACAAAAAATATGTAAAAGTCTCTGCTGAATGTAGGGACTTGTATACTCTGAAAATTATCCGACCAGCTTCCAGCTTGATGTAATAGGATCTCCCACTTGGTGATAAGAGCATTAGCCTCTGCAGTTAATGTTTACTTAATAAATAACACCCACCTGTGCCTGTCAGTGAAAGGGAGGAAAATTCTAGTATTTTTGAGGTTTTTGTTTTGTTTTGTTTGATTTGAGGTTTAATGTTCCTGTCAACACTGTATAGGTCATTTTGGGGATGTTGCTTCTTTTGTGTTGGGACCTAAAACTTGTTCGAGACAGTGGTAGTTCCTGCCATCGAGGGTTGAATTTAATGAGGATAATTTCGGCATTACTTTCAGTCCTCTATTTAATTAATATATTTTGTGTGTGCTCATTAGAATCAACTCGTGAGAACACACAATATAATTTTTCCAGATAAAATACGCCAAATCCCCATAACTATCCCTAAATATTTGTCATATGGATATGTGTGAAGAATTTCTCAGGTACTCAAGAGCGAGTTCGAAAACAGTCATAGAAAACGAGCTATTGGTGTTCGAGCCATTGAGATAACATTATACAGTCAAACCGGTCATAGTGGCCACCTCTATTAAGCAAGCAAACTGTCTTACGCAAGCAATCATTCAAATCCCGCAAAAGGCGAATGCATTAATATCCACCTTTATTAAGCAAGCACCTGTCTTAAGCAAGCATATTTTGATTATTCCTAAGGTGCTTGCTTAACACAGGTTGGACTGTAATTGTTTTTGCACTTGTTTTTATAGAAAAAAAGGCAAGCAGGCAGCATAATATCATTATCCTGGCATAATTACTTAGTTAATAAGATGTGTAATTGCAGAGTCTTTTTAACATTATCTTAACAGGAGAAACCATTGAGAAAAGTGGCATTTACAAGGGTTTACATAATGTTCTTATTTCTGCTCAGTAGTATAGATTATGGGTACTCTTTAGAACCGCCTCTAACAAGCAATCACAATCTATGTTTGAAGCAGAAATAAAGAAACACAAGGGCTACTAACTTCTGAACTTAATGTCTTCATCAGCGACACTAGTTTTCACAATTACCATAATCATGCCCTAAACATGTCCATACAATGAAACCCCTTGTTAACCCCACTTTATATAGAGTAAAGCGGGGTTTACTAGGCTAGTCATTTTGTAATTTCTCCTCTAAAACATAGATTTTTGGTACCCATTAGAATCGCATCATTGAGGCGGTTACACATAGATTGTGGGTACTCATTAGAACCGCCTCATTGAACCGGTTGTAATGAGTACCCACAATCTATATTTTGAGCAGAAATAAGAAAAATTCTGATTAACGCCATTGTGGGAGCCTTCTAATATAGCATAGGCATGTTAAGAATAAAAGATTAAAATTTTAAAACCCTTTGCCTTCATGTGAGTTTCCCCCACTAATGTAAATAAATCATGATAACAGGCTCTGGAGCCTGTCAGTGAAAAGTTATCTAAACAAACTTCTCACCCATATCTGACAATCATCTACAGGAAAGGTGAATGAGTTCTTTCAATATTTACAAATAAAAATCAAAAATGAGTTCCTTTAAGAGCAATGAAAACATTCATAAGAAAGAAGATGGGTCATACTACGTAGTTTCGGCTAATAAAGCCTCATCAGTGACCCTGTAATGATCCGACAACGAAAGCCAGAGGAAACATACTGCAAATTTGCGAATGTCGAATTGGCAGTCGATTCAAAGACTGGTATAAATCAAAATGGGGTCCAAATAATTAAAAACCTGTCTAGAATATGAGTCTAAACCAATAATTAACTTCTGATTTCTCAGAATATTCACGCTGATCTCAAAGGACCAAAAGTAAAATATAAACTGCACTATGGTTGATGTACGGGGAGACGTTTTACGGCCGCCACACGGAACAACACCAGCTGCAGTGAAGGCAAATAAAAATCAAAATTGAGTTCCTTTAAGAGCAATGAAAACATTCATAAGAAAGAAGATGGGTCATACTACGTAGTTTCGGCTAATAAAGCCTCATCAGTGACCATGTAATGATCCGACAACGAAAGCCAGAGGAAACATACTGCAAGTTTGCGAATTTCGAATTGGCAGTCGATGTTAATTTCACAATTCATAAATTCATTTTCATAAAAGACGGTATTGCTATTTCATTTACAATGTGTTTATTTATTTATTTTTTTTTTTGTAAACAATTATTTCCACAATGGACACCTAATAAACAGACTTGCGCAAGTCTAGGGGAAATCATAATCAGTGCGAAGACGCGAATCAGCGTCCATACAACTCAGTTCCTCACGGGCCTCAGTGGCCTAGTGGGTAAGAGCTCACTCATTATATCTCTCCCCGCTGTGTGTTCGGGCCTGTCTCGGGTCACATGTGCGCCGCCAAGTTCTGCAACGGTAGGCCAGGTTTATTTTATTTTTTTCGGTTACTCCGGTTTTCGCCCACCTCTGATCAACGATCGGCTCGAATTAAGTCAAATAATCTTGAAAGGGTCGTAAAACCTACAAAACACACACACACACACACGCGAACGCATTTGGTTGTCTGTGGTCATCTCATTACAAAAATACGCCTATACAAAGAAACTGTAAATTTTACCGCCGTAAAAATGAAAAAAATTAAGGTGAAAAAATGAGATATTTTTTCTTATTTCTGCTCAAAAATATAGATTGTGGGTACACGTTAGAACCGCCTCATTGAGCAGAAATAAGAAAAAATAAGGTTTACCCCTGTAAACCCCAGTTTTACTATATACAAGTTGGATTCAAGGGGATCAAAACTAGACAGGCAGATGCGTGATGTGGCATTCAGTGATCAGACTGTGCTGATGCGCAGACCCTCGGATTCATATTTTCTCTTGCTCGGGTAAGTGAAGAAAAAAAAACCAAACAAACAAACAAATAGCGTACTACTGGCCTTATAGGGTCAAACAAAGGACAACTAAGGCATTGACCTAAATGATGCCCTTTTGAAACAAACTAATTTGACCCCCGTTTGTGTCTCGTGTGTGGGAAGATTACGCTGTGCATGCTGCATATTTTTCAGCAGACGAAATTTTCCGTATTTTCCCAGAAAACAGGATTTGTCATTTAATGCACAATTTGCATGAGATTCAGGCAAAAATAAGTAAAGTATCAGCGATCGCCCGTGGCCTAGTTGGTAAGAGCGCTGACTCTAAATCATTAGGTCTCTGACCGCCATGGTTCGAGCCTTGCTCGGGTCACATTTGAGACGCTAAGTTCAGCAACGGAAGGTCAGGTGTTTTTTATTATCTGGATACTCCGGTTTTCGCCCACCCCTGATTAACGATCGGTTCGATACAAGTGAAATAAACTTGAAATGGTGGTAAATGCAAAACCCCAAAAATGTACACTTTGGCTAATATAATGTAAATTTTACCGCCAAAAAAGAATGAAAATTTTCACATGAAAAATGTTGATATTTTTCTTATTCACACTCCAAACACAGGTTTTGGATGCTCGTTAGAATGCGGTTCTAACGAGTACCCACACCTTATTATTTATTGAAGCAAAAAACAGGAAAATAATGTTTAACCACTAAACCACGTTTTCTCTACATAAAGTGGGGTTTAAGCCGGTCTTTATTTCGGGGACTTGATCACGTGATGTGAAATTATGAAATTTGGCATGCCCATTCTTGCATATTAGGAGTGTTTTTTTCTTTTTTTTTTTTTTTTTTTTTTTTTTTGGTTTTACGGCCCTTTCAAGATTATTTCACTCATATCGAGCCGATCGTTAACCAGAGGTGGGCGAAAAACGGAGTACCCGGAGAAAAACCACCTGACCTTCCGTTGCAGAACTTGGCGTCTCACATGTAACCTGAGCGAGGCTCGAACCACAGCGGTGAGAGACCTAATGATCAAGAGTCAGCGCTCTTAACCACTAGGCCACGGAGGCCCGTTTTATATTAGGAGTGTAGTCAAATTAATTAACAGGATGACGAACATAGATCCTGATGTGACTTAGCTAGGAGAAAATAAAATGTACGCAAACCAAGGAAAACTCTAGAAAAATACTTTCATAGTATCGCAAGCAAAATTTGGACAGTGGCCACCCTTGCAGGAAAGAATTTGCTCCCAAAATTATTTCCTTCAAAGGCGAGCCCTGTAATCATAACGAAAACACGCCTATACAAATACATTGAAAATTTAACCACGGAAAAATGAAAATTTTCAGATGAAAAATTTCGATATTTTTCCAATTTCTGCTCTAAATATAGATTGTGGATACTCGTTAGAACCGCCTCGACGAGGCGGTTCTAACGAGTACCCACAATCTATGTTTTTGAGCAGAATTAGAAAAATAGTGTATACCCCTGCAAACCCCAGATTTACTATATACAAGTGGGGTTCGAGAGGTCAAATCATATAGGCGTGTTTTCGTGATGTCATTACGAAACCACAGCCGTGTGAATTAGTACAACTTTTCAAATCTTTTCAGGCGAAACATTTTTGTTTAATTCTTATTTATATTATCAAACAGTAAAAATAAGAAAAATAATATTATAAATACACCCGAAAACCTCAGTTTTCTCAATAAAAATTGGCCTTTAATGGGGGTTTATTGCGCGCACCAAAGATTAATTCATATTTTTAAAATTCTGCGACATGTTTTCCTTAAAATTGAATAGTCTCATCACGCTTGAACTTTGAACACTCAAAAGTCACTGACCAAACGTAAATATTGGTCAAACCTTCATTACACACTGTATACTGAATGTCAAAAGGAAGGCTACGGGTGTTAACCATTATCTTGCCGTTCACGACAACCCCTATCTTTGCAAACAGTGTAGATCCAGATCGGATGGCTTTTTGAGAAGCCATCTGATCAGGATCTACACTGTTTTGCATTCAGTTTATGAACTTGTAGCAATAAATTACATCAAATAATTTGATTGGTTGATAGACAGAAATGGGTGTGGCTTAGATGAATATTCAGCAAGATAAGGGTTAAAGTCCTCAAATATTTGTAATCACTTCAAACTCCAAACCAAATGTTTTGTTTTGATTACTATTTATTCAGTCATTACTGTGATGTATGTCCCGAACAGCGGCCCCCGCCCAAAGGGGCTTGAAGATATATATGGGCTGCATGATGCTTCCACGCAGAGCTGAATCCGGCCCGCACTCTAGTACTGGTAAACCGCTTAGAGGATCAAAGCCTGTCCAGGAACCGCGGTGCGAGGCGGACCGTCCATGCTAATAAACCCTATTGGTTTCATTGGGCGACAGGGCTTGAGATGTCATTTCATCTCAATGTCGGGTAAAACTCCCACAAAATTGGAAGCAACGTCTCCAAAATGACCTTTACAGTGTTGACGATACATTAAACCTCAAATCAAACAAACAAATGTCCCGAACAGTGGCGTCAAGCATAAATGTTTTGTTTGTTTGTTTGATTTGAGGTTTCACGTCGCCGTCAACACTGTGTAGGTCACGTTGCTACCAATTTTATAGGATTTTACTCTACATTGAGCGGCCCCCGCCCATTGGGGCTTGAAGAAATAAATGGGCTGCATGATGCGTCCACGCAGAGCTGAATCCGGCCGCACACGAATACTGGTAAACCGCTTAGAGGATCTAAGCCTGCCCAGGCAAAGCGATGGGAGTCTGACCGTCCATGCTTATAAACCCTATTGGTTTCATTGGGCGACAGGGCTTGAGATGTCATTTCATCTCAATGTCGGGTAAAAGTCCCACAAAATTGGAAGCAACGTCTCCAAAATGACCTATATAGTGTTGACGGGGACGTTAAACATCAAATCAAACAAAACCCTACATTGAGATGAAATGGCATCTCAAGACCTGTCGCCAAATGAAACCAATAGGGCTTATAAGCATGGACGGTCCGACTCGCACCGCTTTGCCTGCGCAGGCTTAGATCCTCTAAGCGGGTTACCAGTACTTATGTGCGGCGGGTTTCAGCTTTGCGTGGAAGCTTCATGCAACCCATCTATTTCTTCAAGCCCCGATGGGGGGGGGGGGAGGCCTAAAGCATCAACGTACCTAGCCAGAATTCAATTATTTATTTATTCGCAGCCGGCCTCGGTAGCTCAGTCGGATGTGCGTCTGACTGTCAAATTAGTCTGATGATCAGGAGGACGCCGATTTGATATCTACCGTGGTCGGTAACATTCTTTCGTAGAGATTGATCATGAAATCTTTTCTACGGTCATTCTCTCCCTTCCGCCTATTCAAGAAGGGCAGTTGTCAGTTTCTGGCGACATAATGTGCACTGTACGGGTTAACCGCTTACATATTAACCTGCCCAGGAAAAGTGTGGATAAGTAAACTGATCTGCTCAAAAATGATCTAAAATAGTGTTGACTCGGCCGTTTACTCCAAAACAAGAAAACAAACACAATATCTCATCGCGAACCACCGACGTAGCATAGACGCAGTGAGTCTGATGTTATTTATGGAATATGGTTGCACTCTTCCGACAGGACATCGCGTCACTCATTCAATGCCAAAGGCTATTAACGAGTGCTAGCCGGGTGATTTAACAACAATGTTGTTACGTCTATGTAATTCCATATTGTCACACTGTCAACCTGTGGGTGGCCATTATTTTGTTGAAAAGTCCCACCAACAGGATGTATGAAAGGCACACCTTGAAGAATATAACGATGGAACTTTTGGGCGTTTAATTTAAACATACTTATTTCAACATCAACATTCCCAATATACAACACAACCCAGCAGGCACACGTCGCAATGGCAACATCAAATCAACGTCGGTGCAGCGTCACGTTGCACCGACCTTGTGTGGCGTTGCATGAAAGTCATGACTTTGCACGGACGTTGATGTGACGTCACAATTACGTCATGTACCTGCTGGGAAGATAACACAAAATATAACACCGGAAAGTAAACAGTAACATAGAGCATAATAGATACTTCTCTGAGCTTTGAACGTTCTGTTAACGAACACGAAATCAGTTCTCGGACATATTGTACTGATGCGTTAGAAACCTCCGCGCGCATCGAAAAAAGTAGCCTATTTGTCGACGAGGATTGTGGCCACATAAAAATCGATATAAGCCCCACTCAATGTCTTTGCATAAGTGTGCATAATATATCTTTTATTTTTGATGGCCATTTGCCCATTTTGTTCTCTCTTTTTTTTCTTTTTGGAAAGACATTGTTCTTTCGGTTTTCTTATAAGAATCTAATATGGGTGTGAGGGGTGGATAGATATAAATCCGTTCCGAGGGTCACAGTCCGGCATCACGAGGCTTAGCCATGCTATTAGGCTTCCTCCTACCTAGCGTTCTTGACGTTCAACACAAGTGTCACTAAATTGCTTCTTACGTCTTTGGAATACCGTGGCACGTCCGTCAGCAACAGAAACCCGGATTCATCAGTGAAGATTGTGGCTACGCATATGCACATTTTTGGCGCCGATTTAAGGGGAATGGTTTGTTTTGTTTGATTTGAGGTTTAACGTCCCCGTCAACACTTTAAAGGTCATTTTGGAGACGTTGCTTCCATTTTGTGGGACTTTTACTCGACATTGAGATGAAATGACATCTCAAGCTCTGTCGCCCAGTGAAACCAATAGGGTTTATTAGCATGGCGGTCCGCCTCGCACCGCGGTTCCTGGACAGGTTTAGATCCTATAAGCGGTTTACCAGTACTAGTGTGCGGGCCGGATTCAGCTCTGCGTGGAAGTATCATGTAGCCCATATATTTTTTCAAGCCCCTATGGGCGGGGGCCTACACCTTCAGGGGAGCAACTCATGCAAACGTATTTTGGTCTCCAATGTCAATAGGGGTCAACCACAGCACTTATAGAAAAGCGAACAAGAAGTCATTAAAGTTGTCTCCCTTTGAAAATTGCGGAAAATCTGCCAGGTGCCCTGACGTAGCGCCAGATAAGTACCGTTATATGGCATGCGAGGCAGACAGTTGTCGTAAAATTCTATTGCGAAAGTGTAGTTTAGCAATTTGATTACGCAGTTGCCGTAAGTATATGTAACGTTTCTGGATATGCGACGTCACTCACTGTCTTCCCGTGACCATCACTGGTTCCACTGAATTATAGGCGCTGGTGAGTAACGTGGCGGCATGAATATGAAGCGCGATACGCGTACGGCCTGCTAGAGTGTATCCCTACAACAACACTCATTTGCCGTAAAACTGTCCTTTACTTATTCTTATTTTAAGTCCAGCTTGAAACCGACGCAGTTGAGGTAAGTGTACGTAGTGTTTCTGGATATGCACCTTCGGCCATTCTGTTTTCGGTCGGTTAAAGTGGTAGGAGTGGTCCTCAAGCGACCAATAAGTCGATTTATCGACGTTCGTTGTACACTTAAGCGTGGCTACTTCTGTTTGACAGCCTGACATCAAGCATACCCCCGGCCCCATTACGAAAACACGCCTATTCAATTATATTGAAAAGTTTAGACCGCCCCCCCCCCCCCCCCGCCCACCACACACACACACACACATACACACACACACACACACACACACACACACACATACACACACACACACACCCACAACATCACCCCACCCCACCCCCCTCCCCCCCCAAAAAAGTGAACATTTTCAGGTATTTTTGTTTTCACATTTTTAATGAGAACCCACAATAGCACCGCCTCGGCGAGCCTGTTCTAGTCGGTACCCAAAATAAATGTTTTTGAGCAGAAATAAGAAATATTATGTCCATCCCTGTAAACCTTGGCGTGTTTTCGTGATACATTGTCGATGCATTCAAAATCTTCAATGTGTGTTTTGTTTCTATAATGCTAACAAGGCGAAGATTAGACACAAGTTGACGATGCAAGTGTTCAGGTACAGAATATAAGAATATTATATGAGTGTGAGTGGTGGATGGAAAAATCCGTTCTAAGGGTCACTATCCGGCATCACGAGGCTTACCGAGTGTCGCCGGACAGTGATCCCGAGGGACGGATTTTTCCATTCGCCCCTCACACCCATATAGGATTCTTTTTCTTGCATACCTTCCATTACTTAGCGCGGATTTTTAATGCTGCAGTCACTTCGAGTACCGACGTCCGCCATATTGTGATGACACTGCAGGAATGTTTAGTGACGCCACGTAACGTGCAATGATGTCAATCTTAGCGACGGCACATGCAAGGTCGTAATCAACCAGTGCATTAACAAACGCGCGATTATATTCGATTTAGGGTCGGAACACCATGGTCAGAACATAAATTTCTGTTCCAGGGTAAAATCACGGATTTTCTTGTCTGGTGTGCAAGAATCTCCTAGTATCATATTGCTTGGAAAGATAAGGCCTAAAATAGCCGTGTTTCCGCTAACCTGACCGATTCTGCTTCAGACCCCCCCACCCCCTCCCACCTACCATCGACCCTAACATTTTCAATTTCCGACCCTACCCAGTGTCGTCTTTGCATTTTCCCTTAGTAATTTCGCGTTTTAAGTACATGTTCGTAGTTTTTGGCATACAGTACCTTCCAAAATACAGAGCTGACATTTTTTGAGCATCTAAAATGAATTATGATATACAGTGCAATACGGAACCCGGGAAGGGACGAGATTTATTTTTTAATATGTTGTGCGAACAAGATATTAAGTTGTGCGAACAAGATAATATCTTGTGCGGACAAGATATTATGATGTCCGCACAAGATATTATCTTGTGCGGACAACATAATTTATCTTGTCCGCACAACGTATTATCTTGTTTGCACAATATAGATCTTGGGAAGTTGTGCGCACAACTAATAAAATAAAAAAAATCATGTCCCTTCCCGGGTTCCGTAGGGCAAGTCTCAACATGACAATTTTATTAACAAAAAAAAAAAAAAAAAACACATGTACAAAAACAAAAACACATAAACAAAATAGACCCGACCCCGTTTTTTTTTCGGGAGAAAAAACAAAATAATAATAACGGTTTCTCCTATCTACAGATCAAATTTTTGTTTCAGCATGTTAGCGGAAACACAGTTATTTTTTACGACTAATTACAATCTTTTGCTATTATTCTCTATCGTTGTAAGATATGCCCAAAATTGGTCAGGCGTTTATTTTGTCAGTCAGTTTATTGTGGGCCTTGTACTGGAGAGTAAATAACATTGTTTTTTTCTCACATAAACCAAACAGCTTCACACAAAAATGTCGGAGGCGGCTCATAGGAAGCGGGTATGTGTGATCGGTTGCGGCCCCGCCGGTATGTCAATGCTGCATCATCTAGGAAAACTGCCTGACGATCAGCTGCCTGACGTAGTCTGCTATGAGAAACAGGATAAAGTTGGAGGACTGTGGAATGTAACCTGGAGAACAGGTAAGCCACTTATCATGTTATGATGCTTTCATGTAGGTTTCAATTATTTGGTGTTTTATTTTTACTTCAAAGATCTATCTATTTTTATACACACTAAAGTTATTCTTTATAATCGTATAAGGTATTTCATCTTTCCAGTGATACTTACATCCCAGCAAGCACTCAGCGTTGAACTAACGTTGAAACAACGTTGAAAACGTTGTTTCAACGTTAGTTCATCGTTAAGTCAACGTTTTGTGCCTGCACGGATACCATCCCGCTGGCCCCCGCCCATCGGGGCTTGAAGAAATAGATTAGGCTGCATGATGCTTCCACGCAGAGCTGAAACCGAGCGCATATGGGTACTGGTAAACCGCTTAGAGAAAGTGTTGCGTGTCGGACCATCCATGCATATAAGATCTATCTATTTTTATACACACTAAAGTTATTCTTTATATTCGTATAGTCCGACAAGGAATTCCTGGCAGTTACGTCATAATTAGTTTACTCGAATATTCATATGATATGGCCTTTACTTGAAACCTAGGACTTAGATGATTTACATAACCCCAAATATTTGTGGATTTCGTGGCCGAGAGAGTAGAGGGGTTGTTCTACCGACCAAGACATGGCTGGTTCGAAACCCACGCCAGTGTCGAATGAATTTTTTTTACCCCTCGTAATACACACACACACACGACATGTGAAATCTGCTTTACCCGTGTGGCATGTTAAAAAGTGGATACTTACGACCTGTACAGAACATATTTGTTGTTCATTTTCAAGCACATAACACTTGACTGCATAAAACTTGTTTATGAGAAATAAAGATGAAAAAGTGAAATAGAAAAATATATATATACACAATTTACTAAAAAGTGAAATAGAAAAAAAGATATATATATATACAATTTACTATTGATTTTAAACCAGTAAAATATAAAAATATGAAACAATGAGCATTAAATTTACTGTAAAAAATAAAACAAATATCTAATAAAAAAACCGCAATCAGTGAGATTCGAACTCGGAACGTCAGCATGACAAGCAGCGTTGAGATCCGCTGGGCCGTTGTGACTGCTGTATAATCAGTGGGCGTGTCCTGTTCATACGATAAACCCAAACGCAAATTTATACTGGAAAATCTTTTCTAATTTTAGCTTTGTTATTGACTTGACGTCACTGCTAGACGTAGTTTGTTTACCAGTACACATAGTACACATGTACAGTGAAATACCGCTATTAAGACCACCTAAAATTAGGACTAACACAAACAAACAAAAGACGCCATTCACAACAATTTTCATCTGCTTTGTTGTATGTTTGTTACTTGCAATCAATATGGACCAAGATCAAACTGCTCATAGTGTGCAAACAGTGTGGACACAGATCAGACTGCAGTTTGATCAGGGTCCTACATTTGCCAGTAAGTCAAAATATGTTTGAAAAGTTTAGAAGATGCAGTAGACGACCTATATAGACGACATTGCCAGATGAAGTTTTTCTTGACAATAGAATTCATAAAGATTTGTTTGTGACCATAGGTATTTTTTGACACGTAAATAATGTCCCTACTCCCTTGAGGTTGTTTGGCCCTGATCCAAATGTACGTATATGTATAAAATCATGGAACAAATTGCATTAAACCAGCCCCCGAGGTTATAAATCTTGTTTCGTGCTCAACTCAGCTGAGCATGAAACTTGTGGTGCACATAAAAAGTAAAAAAATAAGAAGTTGAGCGATTTTTTGTTCTCAGATAGCAAAGAATGTTATTTGTCCTGCTCACAAATTTTGAAATGCCGAAAATGGTTGGCATTAAAAATTTGTGAGCAGGACAAATTCCATGCTCAAGTGAGTTGAGCATGAAAAATTTTTATAACCTCGGGACCAGAGTTCAGAGATTTTCTGTTTAAACTGTACCATTCAGTCATAGTTACGACACGTTTCATTATACATACAAAATAAGTCCTCTGCCCCTTTGTTAAATGCTTATGCAAAAGCATTCCCCTTTGTTAAATGCTTATGCAAAAGCATGCACAAACCCAACAGGCACATGACGTAATTGTGACGCCACATCGACGTCGGCGCAACGTCATGACTTTTATGCAACGTCACATCCACGTCGGTGCGACGTCATGACGTTGCAACGACGTTGATTTGACGTTGCCCTTCAAACGTGTGCCTGCTGGGAAGTAATAAAACACCCTAGCTATTGTCTTTCAAAATGCAGTGAGACGTGACTGCACTTTTAATTTTAAACTCGACCATGTTTTAGGAAAGTCCCTTTTGTTTTAGCTGCGTTAATAGTTACAGTTTTGTATTTAGATTTAGCGTCCCTGTTAATTCTAATAAGGTAATTTGAAGACGTAGCTTCCAACTTTCAGGGACTTCTACCCTGCAATGAGATTAAATGACATCGCCGAAAAACGCAAAATTTCAGATGAAAAATTGTAACATTTTTCTTATTTCTGCTCTAAAATATAGATTGTGGGTATTCGTTAAAACCGCCTCGATGAGGCAGTTCTAACGGGTACGCACAATTTATATTTTGAGCAGAAATAAGAAAAATATCACAATTTTTCAGCTGAAATTTTGCGTTTTTCGGCGATAAAGTTCACAATGTATTTGTATAGGCGTGTTTTCGTAATCACATGCACCAATCACAGATAAAAGTTCTATTTTGAACTTGAACCTGTGAGCCATTGTGACAAAAGATTTCTTTTTCATAAAACAGTCATAGACTTTGACTGCCCCTTCCCCGGGGCTGTGTAAATGTTTTTATCCGTTACCCCCTATTGCATTGCAACGCATTGACTTGATAAAGATATGCTATCTCAGATCAAATGAGCTTTATCACGTCAACATGACATTGCACTTTTATGAATGAACCAGACCTACGAAAAAATGACAAAAATGTTATTGCTACTGAGAAAAATGGAAATAAATTACATGAAAAAAGATATATCATAGGAAAAATATGGTCAGCTGATACTAAATATCGACCGCCAGAATGCTGGGACGCTCTGAGGACCATCAATGACTGATCGTAATTTGCTCATTTAAGAGTGTACAGGGGGATAAACTGATAAATAGAATACCAGATTCGTATCATTTGATATCAAGTTTATCAGGCTCGGCTTCGAGAACGCATGTAGAATCTCTCGGCAAGCCTCGCGATTCTACAAGCGTTCTCGAAGCCTTGCCTGATATACTTGATATCAAAAGACACTCACCTGGTATTCTCTATAAGAATCATACACAGACATAGTGTAAAGAGATTTTAAGAAACTTCGATAATATGTTCATAGTCCTTGGAGGTAACTGCTGTCTCCCGGGGATTAGAACTTCCTAACCTTGAATTATATAGGCAGACAGTATAATGCAACAACCTATAGCATCCTCTGGCCATGTGAGCGATTCAGGACAATCGGTCCTCGGACTGAAGAATCTAGTAAAATTCCATTCTTATTTCTGTTTGCCCAATGCCCCATGAAACCAATACGGCTAAAGGCACTTGGGAAATTAAGACAGTTGATTATGTGGCCTTGTGACACAAGTAGGGCCAGCTGAACAGACTGTACTCCGCACGAGGAAATCATCTAACTGACTACAGTGGAGCATGCATCCAAGAAAGTATTTTCCGGTTATTTATTTGGTAGGTTATATTTAAACAAAGCAAAGCAGAAAGCTTCTTTCTCTCACCCCACAACAGAATTCAACCTGAAAATCCTAGGTGCTGGTTTTCGATTGGAAGCCATTTAGAATGACGTATTACTGGGAAAGCTTGTTTAGATAAGGCTGCACAGTGCGTTTCACGCAGGTTTACCCCCTCGTATATAGAATGTACTGGAAACCATATTTAAAACAAGAGCTCCGCAAGCGGGGCATT
Source organism: Lucinisca nassula (assembly GCA_963580285.1). Taxonomy (NCBI): domain Eukaryota; kingdom Metazoa; phylum Mollusca; class Bivalvia; order Lucinida; family Lucinidae; genus Lucinisca; species Lucinisca nassula. The sequence continues at coordinate 72,655,844 of OY757024.1, read as the reverse complement.
ATGCGCCCGTGGCAATATATATATTGTTGTACAAGTTTGGGTTTGTGATATGTAACCAAGGAACAATAGGCCTATGTGCTGCACATATTCTTACCTGGCACTATTAATAACCCTCAATGGCTCAAACCACATGTCTCCAACAAATTTAGAAGCCTCCGTGGTCGAGTGGTTACGCTACTCGCCTTGTAAACCAGGGGTCGCAGGTTCGATCCCGGGCTTCTCCAGACTTTCGGATGAGTCTTTAAACCGAGGTCCCGACTCCGTATGACCTTAGCTGTTTGTGGGACGTAAAACTGAAACACTCACTCACTCACTCCAACAAATTTGTTTTACGGCTCCCGCCCATAGGGGCTTGAAGAAATATATGGGCTGCATGATGCTTCCACGCAGAGCTGAAACCGGCCTGCACATTAGTACTGGTAAACCGCTCAGAGGATCGAAGCTTGTCAGGGAACCGCGATGCGAGGCGGACCGTCCATGCTTATAAACCCTATTGGTTTCGTTGGGCGACAGGGCTTGAGATATCATTTCATCTCAATGTCGGGTAAAAGTCCCACAAAATTGGAAGCGACGTCTCCAAAATGACCTCGAAGCAATATGCACTGCCCCACATCATAGTCTAAATGTGTATGAAGTTTAAGCTTGTCGGATGTAAAATGTAGGAGGAGTTATCCGGAACGAAAATTTACCAAAAAAAAAATCAAAGGGGCATAACCCTATTACAACTTGGTGGACCGTAACCTCTGCCCCACATCATGTTCTAACTATGTATGACATTTCAGCTTAATTGGAAGCACCCATTAAACTAAAGGAGGAGTTATCCGGAAACGAAAAGTTTAAAGCCGGACGGACAGGGCGTATAAAATAGCTGTACGCAGGTGATACATGACTGGTTGCCGGTTGCTAGACATCGATCGAACGGGAACGGGAGGTCACGGGTTCGATCCCGGGCCGCGACAAACCAAAGTCGTTAAAAATGGTACTAGCTGCTCCTCGCTTGGCTCTCAGACTTACGGGGTAGAGCTAGGACTGGTCGACCCAGTGTAAGGATAATGTGACTGGGTGTGGTATCATGTATTGTGTCTGGGACATGATACTTCAGTGAGGCAGCACTATAAACGTGAGCATTGAGCTCCCTGTCGCAACCAGACACCGTCGTGATATGACTGAAAAATTGTTGAAAGCGACGTTAAACCCGAATTCACACACACACACACACACACACACACACACCACATCGATCGGACTGTAAATTAACAAAAGAATTAGCTTTTACAAAAGGCTTGAGTCTACGCTAAGAAAACAGGTTTCTGCATGGTGCTTCTAGGCAGAGTTGAAACCGATCGTACATGAGTACTGGTAAACCGCTTAGAGAGTCTAAGCCTGTCCATGCAATATAGTTGGAGTTGAACCGTCCAAGCATATAAATCCTATAGGTTTCATCAGGTGAAAGGGCATGAGGTGACATTTCATCTCAATGTCGGGTAAAAGCCACGAAAATCTGGAAGCAACGATTCCAGAATGGCCTATATTGTGTTGAGGAGACATTAAACCTCAAATCAAACAAACAAACAAAATATGTATTCGAAAGTAAAATGACTCTTTTTTTCGTGCGTATATTGTATTAGTGTGCCAGTAAATATGGAAAACTAGAAATGGTGTTTGTAAAACACTATGTTTGTAAAACACTATGCCCCCAACATTATGCTAGTCCCTTCATGCCAAACTTTTTAAAGGGTCATAATTGAACAACAAGATTTCATCCATTTTTTTTTCAGAATATATTCAAAAGTAGGGGAGACCGGGGATGGTTGATGCATTTTTTAGACTTTTTGTTGTATCTCGTGATCTGTCCGGCCGATTATGGTCATCTTTGTATCTTCTTAAAGCTTTATATTTTCTGCATCTAAAACAATTTTACCATCCTTAAATGTTGGCTTATTTTGCCTCCGTTTATGTAGACTTTTCCGGCAGGTCGAATGCATCAACTTACCCCAGTGGTGGGGCATATTGATGCAAGGCTTGGGGCAAATTGTTGCAGTAATTTATTTTTCGCCTTTACAAGTGCAGGAAACGGAAATCACAATAAATTGTGCGAGTCGGACCGTCACTGGTTATAAACCCAGGCGGTATCTTTGGGCCTGTAGGGCAAGATGTCATTTCATCTCAGTGCCGGGTAAAAATCCCATAAAATCAAAAGTTACGTCTCCAAAATGATCAAATAGTTTTGACGGGGACGTTAAACCTCAACTTAAATAACATGTCACCAGATACCGTGGTGGCAACTGCCGCACAATCAAGGACCAGTACATCAGGTACAAGCTCTACTGGTCCGGAAACGATAAAGGCACTGCTGGTGTAGGCTTGTTTGTGGCAGAAGGGTGGATAAAGAAAGTGTTTGAGGTACAATGTGTCTCTGACAGAATCCTCTTAGTGGCGCTTGTATTCGGCCAGCGTGTGGTTACCTTTCATGGAATGGTCTAAGTGATGAGATTAAGAACCTGTTCTTTGCCAAACTGCGTGAAGTGACCGCCAGGATCCCAGGATCCGAACCGATCCCATGCGGAGATTGCAACGGCCACGTAGGCCGAGCAGGCAATCAATACAGGGAAGCACATGGTGGGATTGGGTATGGTAGACCTGAACCAGATTTTGAGGGTTTGAATTCTAGAGTATGCCTAACATTTGACCTGCATCTTTGAAACACATTTTTCAAGAAACGTGACAGTCATCTTATCACTTACAAGTCGGGAAGCGCAGCAACGCAGATAGATTTCATCCTTTTCCGAGAGACAATGCGCAAACTTGTCACAGATGTAAAAGTGATCCCTGGCTCAGATTATCTCAGATGAAGACTGGCAAAGCACGGGCCCATCAGGCATATTGGTGGAGGTGGTACGAGCAGCAGGCGATGCGGGTGCCTCGACAAATCGTTACCTCGCAGCTGCAATTATCCGTGATGGCAAGGTACCGTCTGACTGGAAGCAGAATTGTACTGTCTCTACAATGACATGGGAGTGCATTAGACAGGGGCAACTACTGTGGTCTCAAGCTGATAGAGCTGGCCGAGGATTATGGATGGCCTCACCAGATAGTTGGTGTCGATCGACGATTCCCAGTTTTGCTTCGTCCCAGGCAGAGGCAAAGCAGACGCAATCTTTGTTGTCAGGAAGCTGCAAGAGAAGTATCTGGCTACCAACAAGAGAATCTACATGGCTTTCGTTGACCTCGTGAATGCGTTTGATAGAGTGCCACAAACGGTCATCTGGCGGGCACTGAGAAAACTTGAGTTGACGAGTGGATTGTGCGACTGGTCTAATGCACGGAGCCGTGTCCGTGTTGGTGACAGTTACAGTGAAGAGTTCGAAGTGAATGTCGGTATTCATCCAAGCTCCGTGCTCAGCCCTCTGCTTTTCATCATTGTGCTTGAAGTCTTGTCACGCGAGTTCCGTTCTGGAGTCCCCTGGGAAGACCTATATGCCGATTGCTTTGTTATCATAGCTGAATCACTCGAGAAATGTGGCAGGAAAGAAGCTATGGGGGAGAAAGGGCTAAGAGTAAATGCAGGAAAGACGAGAATCATGATCTGTATTACTGGCCTTACAGGTGTACACGCTGCCAGGAAACTGCACATCCCTTAAACGACAGACCACAAAAGGAAGTCCATGTCAGACCTGACAAGCTGAAGGTGGTAGCTTCCTTTTGCTATCTAGGAGGCATGCTCCCTGCAGCCGGTGGCTATGATCTTTCGACCACATAACGTTCGAAATCACCCAGGAAGAAGTTGAATCAGCTTCTATCAGTTCTCTCTTCAAGCCACCTCTCGTTCATGACACTTGACCTTGTGTGTATCTCTTGTCGCGGAGCGCAATGCTCCATGCCAACGAGACTTGGCCATTGACAAAGCGAAACATCCAACGTCTGCAGCGGAACGACAGGCCTATGACCAGACAGATCTGCAATATCAAGCCGAAAGATATTGTCTCCATCAGGTCCAGTGAGCTACTTGCGCGGCTTAGCATTGAGGATCTGGATCTCAAGAGAGGCTCCGCTGGTATGGACACGTGGGGCGTTCAATGGGTGCAGTTTTTTGTTTGTTTGTTTGTCTGATGTTTAACGCCCCCGTCATCACTATTAAAGGTCTTTTTTAGACATTGCTTCAGTCAAGCATTACCGCGATGAAACAAGATCATCTCCAGGTCATGGGAAAAATACGTGGAAGTTTAAACAAATCCCTTAGAGTTTGTGTGAGGAGTTGCGGAGACAAGAAGTTTTGATGACAAAATGGCTAAAATTGACAAAGGGCCATATCCCTGGTACAAATCAGACGAGCGTGACCTTGATGAAATATGAGTGAAATATAGATATTTCTCAGTGAAATAAAAAATAACGTCACTGTTTCAAATATAGTGAAGATACGATTTTTTCTTTTTTTTGTATTTCACTGTTTGTGAATTTGATAAATGGCTAAGAATGGAAAACAGCTTCTTAAATTCACAGGTATATCGTAAATATACATGTATAGTTCCAACCTCTTCGTCTTAATATGGTGGGTTTGAAAGATCATATCACTTCTTCTTCGTATGTCCTACGTATGGGGATATTAGAAACTGATACTTACCGCAAGACTTACAAAACTATTATACGCGTGCTTTACTATTTGGGAAAGACAATGCTAACTCAACCGAAAACGAAATACTATTCACCGAAATTCAAGATTTTTTTTCTATACTATAGCACATTCACAGAAGAAAGTTACTGAATGACTATATTATATAGTTTCCTGAAGCTTGCATTACTCTAGTGGTGTAGTTAATAGTGATGAAGTCGGTCAGTATACTTATTCTTCTTGTTTTACCTTTTCAATGAACACAATACACGGGATACATCAGCTATCAGCTGAAGTACTCTCTCTCTCTCCCTCTCTCTCTCTCTCTCTCTCTCTCTCTCTCTCTCTCTCTCTAGTCTTAAGCCCCGTCCATAACTTGCCAAGGAAAGCCACGTTACCCCTATATATCATTGGCTAATCAAGCATCAACTTGTCCCAACCATGCCCCGCGTGACATTCAGCAAGGTAGACAGCTAATACAATATGCTTTCTTTCAAAAGAGCATGTGGTATGGAAGATGAAAGATTTGTCTACCTTTTTGCAAAACTGAATCACGAATTATCGGAAACAGATGCACGCTAAAAGAAAAGTTACAAAATATCGAAAAATTAACATGCACATGTCAAAATCAAACTTCATTTCACCAAAATCTCATTTGTTGTCCAAAGTTCATAAAACTTCCGTAGGAGATGGATATGTCAATGGCTTTTAAAATTCGCAATTGCTGGCATCATGCATGACTTTATAGTCTCATTATTTCGAGTGCATCAACTTGCCCCGTACATCAACTATCCCCGGTCTCCCCTAAATCAGGTTAACTTCTAATCACTACTAAGTCAGTCATCAACTTTCAAGCCTAGAGCTTCAATAGTGTTTGAGATATTGTTGCTAACAAAATTAATAATTTCATCCAAATGTTTTCAAAGAGCAAAAACTCAGGAAAGGGACAAACTCTGCATGAGAAAAAAAAACATGTATCAACTATTTTTTCAAGAGGAATCCATATATACTTGTATATAAAAATTCAAAATCCTAGCATACATATTTCTCAAGTTATCCTATGCATCACAAAGCATGCAAAGTACAAATGCCTTAAGTTACAATGGGTCATAACTCATACACTATTTTTCGGAATTCAGTCAAAATTTAATCAGGTTATCTACTGATCACTAGCAACCCATAAAAAACATTCAAGGCCCAAGCTTAAATGGATTTTGGGATATTTTGCAAGATAAGATTTCTTCAATTTTTTTTCAAAAGGCAAAAGCTCAGGAGATGGGCACAATCCAGTTGGGATAAAAAAAACTGTGCGAACTAATGTTTCGTGATTCCATATATGAAATTTCAAAACCATATCTTACACGGTTATAATGTTATTCTAAGCATCACAAAGCATACACTGTACAAAATGCCCAAAGTAACAAAAGGCCGTAATTCATGAAGTATTTTTTTTTCGGAATTTAGCCCAAACTTAATCAGATCAACTACTCTTCACCATTAAACGATTCACCAACATTCAAAGCTATAGTTCCAATAGGTTTTGAGATATTTTGTCCACAAGATTTTATGAAAAAAAGAGGGGGGGGGGGGATAGCTCTTAAAAGGGCATACCCTGAGTGAGAAAAAAATCGTATCAGCTGGTATTCGTGAGGAATCCATATATGCAATTTCAACATCCTAGCATACCTAGTTCTAAAGTAATGCTACGCATCACAAAGCATATACTTAACGAATGCCCAAAGTCACAAAAGGTCATAACTCATGGAAAAGTTTTCGGAATTTCAGGCGAAAGTTAATTAGGTCACCTACTCATCACTACCGATCTATTCACCAACTTTAAAGGCTCTCGCTCCAATAGTATTTTAGATACGCAAGGATGAATGCCACAAAGTACACCGCACTTCGGATCAGGACTTTAATTAGCGCCCCACCTATGAAGGAAGAACCATCTCGTGTGCAGGTTAAAAGATCCCTACCGCAGTTACAAGATTACATGATTACCATTTAGCGTCCCCAGCTTGGGTGAGCTTCAGCCATATGGGACCCCATACAAAAAAGGAACACCCATAATGTTGAAATGGTCCAAAGACGTGCAGTCCGTTTGACCATGAATGACAATGTCAGAAAAACTAACGTCTCTTCATTGTTGCACAAGCTGGACTGGCAACCCCTTGAAGAAAACTTTCAGCGGCACGTTTTTGTCTTTTCTACAAGATAGTCAACGGCCTTGTGGCTGTTCCCCTTCTTGATTATATCAAGCCCCGTACTCATAGGGGTTCAAAGTACTGCCGTTCTATGGTATTTCGTCAAATTCATACTGGCAAGGATACATATAAGTATTCCTTCTTTCCACTGAAAAAAAAAGCAAAACAATGATATTTCTTACTCTATCGTAGCCTATGACGTGGAAATAGAATTGGGTAATCAGATGAATGAACTTTTATAAATACCAAAGGTTAAGGTCTTTTCAAGACCTTCGTCATGAATACAACTGATTTAATTATTTTACTTTTGCCACCTCTGAAATTACTGGGCTCATTGAACGAAATTACACATGGAGCCCCCGAGATTGGATAAAGAAAGCTGTTCATAAGATCTTGGTCTCATGATCAAGACGGCCGCCATCCCCGGTAAAAATTTGCAAATCTTCTTTTAGGAAGCTAGAAACTTGGTATGCTGCATTGGGAGACTGTAGCCCTGCCGGATTTGTTGACACTTTGTTTACCTTGCCTTATTTTACGCCAAGATAAAATGTATTTGAATGGAAAATTGGCAAAACCGTGTATTTTTTTTCTAAGTTACTTTCCCCAAAACAACATCAAGACACGCAGTTTCATTTTCATTTCATTGCAGCTGGTATTAAGTGTCGTGTGGTGGCGATCGAACGTTTCCCAGTGCTTCATCATAGTATAGATTATATTTCTATTTCAAATGAAATCATTAAGCCAATTTTGATGTCTTTCAAAATAAAAGGAATACTGCTCACATAATCATCGTAGAGTCCTGCGACGTAAAGTGACGCTCTTTAAACGTCCTCTATTGTTTACGCGTTTCTAAAGACACATACAAAAAGGCAGATTTAGTCCCACCTAATTAACGTTACCACCCGATTGATAAATGTGCCACAAATTATCTTGTTTTTGTTTGTTATTCTACATTAAAAAAAAAATAAAACGGTTGAAAAATTCATTCACATGTGTTACGTTTATTGATAAAACATGAAAATCAAATGCTAGGCGGGCCGATTCAGCTTTTTTAAAAGCTATCCTTGTCATATATACCAGAGTTACTGGTAAAGTTACGCCGCAAATAAAATGCTTTATTATATCAGGAATTTTAATCCAGTCCTTATTAATTTAAAGAACATTAAGTGTCTAAAATTCTATTTGATATTCTCACCCACTTATTATAGTGTCTTCTAACTCACCTAAACATTCAGCACACAACATAACTTGCAAAATTTAATCTGACTTTAATCATTTTGAATTTAATGTCCAAGTCACTTCATGTCATTTAAGATTTTACCGAATTAAAAACTGACAGAAATTTAAATTAAGATAATAAGTTTAAATTATATTTTGGACACTTTCAATCCTCTCAGCATCTTAGGTAGGGAATACGTCAGCTATGATTCTGAAGTAGTCTCGTGTACCTTAAAATAAGATTCAAGGTCATCGGCACACGGCTCTGGGGAAGAGGGACAAACTATATAAACGTTGGTTCCTGTGAGGCATAGATATTCTTCAAAAATCTGACTTCCTTTGGTTCCGTGGTTTCTGGAAAAATGTTGTTTAAAAGTATAAAGTATAAACGGACGACGACTCGACCCAGGTGAGCTGAAAACCTTAAAAATGTATCTCATCCTGACCCAGTGGTCTCATTTCAGAGTAATTTTACAGAACATTTCCTTTTAAATATGGCCCTTTTCAAAAGTCGTTAAAATTGTTCCGTCTCCCTGAACAAAATGGCCACCAGACATAACCAGAGTTCTGGGCTTTTAGGGAGCTATTTAGTCTCTGAGAAGATTTTTGAAGGGTTTTTACCGTGGCAGCCACCTTGGTCATGCAACATAAACCATTTGAACAAACGTTTGTTCCTCCAGCCCCAAAAAGGCTTCATAGGACGGCATATAGTTTTTGCACTGTCCGTTTGTTCGTTTGTGGGTTTGTTTGTAATAATTATGTTCTATAAAAGGGTTCTCCTTTGGAATTAAGGCGTAACTATACCGAATTTAGTGACACAGAGGCCTTTCTGATATTTAATCTTCATCAGTGTGTCTCAACCCCAAAGTTTTGAAACCGAAACGGATGATGGACAAGACCCGGCAAACACAGCACATCCCCCTCCGAGCACACACCGACCGCCTTGGAAGCAAAGAATACACCACAGAACTGAAAATTCCACAATGGAATCCATGATCCCAAAGGACAAGAAAATATAATCTACACTAAGTCCGCACTATTTTGTGATGGCTCCCATTGGGGGGCATTACTCACTTATAGTGACAGCTCTTGTTGTACCATTCGATGTGACCTAGACCAGTTTAACAAAATCCATTATTTTTATCCCATAAAAATCTCATATGAAGTTTGACTCCAATTTGCCCAGCACGTTTTAATGAATTTAACACGTAAGAAAAGATCAATCAGGAAAGACCACAATCGAAGAACGCAGCCATCACAGGTCACCTGAAGAAAGTAAGCGACATTGAGGCACAAACGAAGTTTTTATGTCGATATGCCAGTAACCTTGGCCTAATGTCAATGGGTGATCTTGACCATTGATACTCATTTAGCTTCATTTACTCATTTAGTGATTGCTAATAAAAATTTTAAGTTCACAGGCAACAACAATTTCCGAAAAATAAACAATGTCCATTTTCCCAATCTAAGAGCATATGCAACCAACTTTGACCTTGATGTAAATTGTGTCAACGTCAAGACAGAGACATCTTTTGAATCAATTATAATGGGCCTGATACCCCAATACTACACACCAAGTTTGAAGGCAGTCGAGCCAGTGGTTCCAGATATAAAGGGTTTTGAAGTATTAAACCATATAGGGGCATGGTGTTCATTTTGCCATCGTGACAAATTTCATATTCATTTATTTTCATTTCCTTGTTCTTAAAAGTTGTCAAATGGGCCCCGTCAAGCGATTTTGGTACTTATCGCCTATGCGAGCAGCGAAGGTTCAGGCGAGCCTGCGCATCCGCGCAGTCTCGCCAGAACCTTCGCTGCTCGCTCAAACAAGCAGTGAATCAAGAGGGACCTTCAGACAGAAAGCCATATCCCTGACCCCTCTGAATGGCTGGGCATGCGCAGTTAAATTTTGTCATGACGGAATGCTCGAAAACACAAATTCGCTTGGCGGGGCTCATATGATATTTGGCTACAAATGGCTTAGTTCTTTCTGTGAAAATCAATTTTTAATTTTCATATCTGAATGACTTTGACCACGAATGCTACTGCAGATTCATTTACTCATTTTGCTAAATGCATCTACTAAAAGACTGCAATAGTGTCCGAAATAAAAACAGTTTGACATTTTCCATACAAAAGCCTGCACGACCAAGGTTGACTTTGGCCTAAAATATGTTTAAATTATAGCTGCATTGAGTCCCCAATGCTAAATACGATGCTTTAAGGCAATCGACATATTGGTTCCGGAGAAGTAGTTTTGTTGAAGTGCTTTCACCATATATTGGCATAGTGGCCATATTGGTCATGTGACTAAATATGTATTAATTATTTTTTTTTAGTTTCTTGTTCCTTAAAGCTTCATAGTGAAATTGGTTACAAATGGCCCAGTGGTTTTCGAGAAAAAAACGAGTTTAAATTTTCATATCTGAATGTCTTTAGTGAATAATCATGCAGTTTATTTAAGTCATTTAGCTAACTGCATCTACAAATTTTCAGATCATATCAAAGAGGCTATTCAAATGAGTATACACAACATACCTTCATTTCATTGGAATTAAAAATATTATCCCAATTATACTTGCTGAACTGGCCCTTCAGCTACTCCTGGCTAGCTCAAACTCCCTTTTATCATATGACGTCGTTGGTAAGCAGTGGATAACGTCGTATAATAAAACTCGTATGACCACACGTGTAATAACACTTTGGTGGGATTAAGTAATGTCATGACGACGTCCATGTCAACCATACATTTTTTGTGAAACGTTTATCAAATTAAAAGGCGATGAACTTCAATTTAAAGTGGTCATACGATAAAGAGAATCATACACTCGTGGTCATTTCATATGAAATGACCTCTCGAGTAAGATCCTCTATATCTAGAACAAATATTCATGGTTCCAAATGTGTTCGAGGCATTGAAGTTTGGCTGTTATTGTAACATTAACATTACATGCAGGTTCGTTCAAAAGTAGCAACCGAGTATCAGGGCATACATACAAAGACAAACAATTGCAAGATTTATCCATTACAGAAATACCGACTTTGAACGGCCAATATCCGTTTCCAGAAGGGGCTTTATTCAATTTAAGTGCCCACAATTATCATTAGAAGATTTTACGTGGTCACAACACTCGCCTTTAGTTCTGCCGTGGTTAACGTACAAAATTACTTCAGGCCTTGTTACGTGTTTCCAATTCACGAGTGCACCATCTCAGAGAATATAAGAATCTTATATGGGTGTGAGGGGTGGATGGAAAAATCCGCCCCAAGGGTCACTGTCCGGCATCACGAGGCTTGCCGAGTGATGCCGGACAGTGATCCCGAGGGTCGGATTTTTCTATGCACCCCTCACACCCATATAGAATTCTTTTTCTTTCATACCTTTCATTTCTTAGCGCGGATATTTAATGCAGCAGTCACTTCGAGTATCGACGTCCACCATATTGTGATTACAGTACAGGAATGTTTAGTGACGTCACGTAACGTGATGTGACGTCAACCTTAACGACGGCGCATACAAGGACGTATTCAACCAGTGCATTTGTCAAACACGCGATTATATTCGATTTTGGGTTGGTACACCAGGGTCAGGACATAAATTTTCTATCCCAGGGTAAAATCACGGATTTTGTTGTCTGGTGTGAACGAAGATACAAATCAAACAAATTTAGGGATGAAACAACGACGTAGACTCGGCAGAATGAAAAACAATCTGAAAATCCGAAGAAAAAAAAAAACAGCTGGACTCCGGTAGGTCCGAACAAGGACAGAGCATCCGACACCAATTGACTTTTTTATGTTTATTTTTTTTATTACGTCGGAGACATCAAAGATTGTGAGACCCGACTCTCTGGCGAGCAATCTAAGAGGGAAGCAAAATCGTCAACCATGGTCGGATTAGCAACCATGCAAACAGTCTCTCGTGTTATTTTAATAGGCAACCAATCTTTTGATATCGGAGGATGCTTTTTCGAAAAGCAGTACTAAAGTCATTGATTGCAGATATTGTCCTGAATGTATGTACAAAGTCAGGATAAAATTCAGCTTCCGATAGGCATTGTTGCAGCAAAGATTTAAGTCTTACACCTGAAAACATCTAAAGGTCACTGAAGAGGGCTATTTATCCGAAAGTAGCTAGCCTGGCCCAGCAAAAAACATGTCCTCTCAACAGTTTATAGTTCTGTGTTGTCGTCCTTACTTCCAAAGTCATAACTTTTCATAGAACATATTGAACTTTGCAATTCAATCATATTGAGGTTAGTAAAGTAGAAGTGGAGGCAATGATCAGGTCTCGATAAAATCAACCCACAGCTCCCATCATAGACACCAAAGGGAAAGAAACACAAACATGAAACAACAGACCTAATGGAAACACCAATAGCGGAAAGCCAAAAGGACAGTTACTTTCCCACAAAATGCCCAATAAGCTATCCAAAATAAAAAATGTAAGCGACACAAACACCCAAAGATAAACCGCGACAGAAGAACCGCCGTGGAACGGTTAGCGGAAACGAATTCCACGGGGGGGGGGGGGGGGGGGGCTTAAATCGATTTTACGTGGCCCTTACTTCCGTCGCGATTTAGACTGGTTTCCATAACGGCGTGTTCATGGTACCTGCATAATTCATTGCTGACTTTGAAATGGATAGCTTCGTGTAGTGGACACCCATTCTTGTAAAGTATGAATCGAACGGAACTTTGGTTTTGTGCTCATAGTGTATTAAAAGTGGGTGAGGTAAGTTCATATCAGTCAAACCTTAGGCAATTAAAGAACGATTTTCTATCTTCAAATAATAGCTATTCTAAACATTTTGATATATAATGCCTAGGTTGAAGACACATATTAAAACGAAAAAAGGTTCTAGTGTCTATCATTTAACCTTACTGAAATATATTACTTTCTTCGCAGATTTAGGATTGACATATAATTTGATCTCCCAAACTTTGCCAAAAACCTGCACATTTCTCTACCAATTGATAAAATCTTACCTTGTTTCGGTAAAGCACTTTTGAATAATTGGTCATTGCAGAATTTGCGGAATTTTGATAGATGGTCTGTGAAATGAGTTATGCGCCCTTGAAACAAGTAAATAACAGAAAATGCGAAGAAAATAAAATTTGGTAGCTTAATTTTTTCATTCATTTAACGGACAAGAAATGCTTACAAAAGCTACTTTCCAATTGGCAGCGTCGGTAAGAAAGTCCCATACATTTGTCACGTGTCTTAGATGGTTTGGTTGCTGTCTGATGCCGTTCAAACCCCAAATACAACAATACTGATGCAAAGTGGGCACAGCAATCAATGAATCTAGCCCCTTATTTGCATGTGCAAAATCAGCCAGAGATTGGAGTTAAACCGGTGCTGTACTCAATCCATAAGCTTTAGGTCCTGCAGCCGGTTTGTCTTGACCGTATTTGGGATATGATGACTCCTTCTTGTTCTGTTCTTTGTTGACCATAATTTCATATTTACCAGTATCAGTTTGATTTTCTTTGGAATATGACATAGCCTGGCGAATTTGGTACACTCTATTATTAGATCCTTTAATTCTGGTTCATTGAGGTGTGCATCTGGCATTTCAGATGTACCCACAGTTTCCCAAACTGTGCGCCTTTTATCCCACTTATTGTCTAACACATTTTGCCGTAGTTTATTTGGTGACTTTGCTAAAGTCATCATTCGTTTGGCTATCACAGCATCTGATTCCAGTGAGATGGGTTGTGGAGTCAGCAAATGGGCGTATAAAGCAATGGAAAGCTTTAAGCAATCTACTACCCAATTCTCAAATCCCGTTTGCTGCCGATTGTGTGCGAATTTTATGCTCAATATACAACACCTTAAGGCCACCTTTGGTGACAAGTTTGGAAACAGACGCTGTGATAGCCAAACGAATGATGATTATAGCAAATTGGTCAAACGGCTATCCAAATAAAAGATATAAGCAATAAATACCGGCAAAGATGAACTATAACAATAATAAAGCACGACAGAAGAACCGCCTATTAAGGTCAGTAAACAGTATTGCACTGGACTGGGGTCTTAAATCGGTTTTACGTGGCCACAATCCTCGCCCTTGGTTCTGTCGTAGTTTAGACAAATGCGCCCCGCCAAGCGAATATATATATTTGTCTTCGAGCATTCCGTCATGACAAATTTTAACTGCGCATGCCCAGCCATCCAGAGGGGCCAAGGATATGGCTTTCTGTCTGGAGGTTCCTCTTATTTCACTGCTTGTATGGGCGAGCAGCGAAGGTTCTGGCGAGACTGCGTGGATGCGCAGGCTCGCCTGAACCTTCGCTGCTCGCAGAGGTGATAAGTACCAAAATCGCTAGACGGGGCCCAAATCATTTTTAGTCATGATGACAGATTTTAACTCATCAGTGCTACATCTCCGAGAGCGTAAAAATCATACGACTACAAAGATGAAATAACGATGAGGATTCTATGAAATTGGGTACAGAAATCATTGCTAACATATATTTTTCTGAACGTATATACTAAGTCAACAAAATTCGGGTTCCGATAGGCATGTTGAAGACGAGAACGTGGAATTGTGAAATTAAATCTTTGTGACGTCTATAAAACTTAGAAAAGGCTTTTTATAGTTCATGATACCGATAACCCTGATTAATTAGTTTAGCAGTAACAATTTATTACGGGTGTCGAAGTCAGTTGCATGACTAGACACTCTGGAAAACTGAATTGCGAAATATAAAAACCGTAGGATGCCGCACGAGGAACAGCACCATCCGAGAAAGGAAAAATTACATCTCAAAAACAAAATTGCCAGACACTCTTGCGAAGCGAAGTAGTTGCGATATAGTATCTTGTTTATCCAGAAAAAGAAAGAAAAAAAACAACACATGTACACTGTGCAATGTTCAGTCTGTCGTGTATTCCATACATCCGAGGGATTGGCTTTTTAGAACATATTACATGAGGCGTTCAACAAAGCGAGTGGCCGCCGAGCGCTCACTTTGTTACCTACAGAACATAGGCAAAAAGATGAGCCCTCGGCGAGCGCCCGCGTTGCTGAACGCATCTCTTGTCGCAAACCCGAAGACAGGTTTTCTAGCGACGGAACATAACAGACTGCAATTAAAGCAGTATTCTTATAGTAATACATGAGTAATATTTGTCATTTTAGGTCTTGACGAATACGGAGAGCCAAGCCATCCTAGCATGTACTTCGACCTGTTCGTAAACAACCCAAAGGAGACTTTTGAATACCCAGATTACACGTTTGATGATCATTATGGAAAGCTACTTCCGTCTTATCCACCACGCGCTGTTGTCAGAGATTATATTGAAGGTAATGATAGACTCTTGGTGACCTGATATAAGGTGTACATCATGGCCAGATTTCTTCCATATGTTCAAGCAATATCGTGGAGAGAAGGAAAAAAATGACCAATTTATGAACCTGTGTGACTTACAAAATAGAAGTGAAAGCAGTGATCAGGAGGAATCGATACAATTAACCCACAGCTCCCATCAGTAACACCAAAGAGAAAGAAACACAAACATGAAATAATTAGACTCAAATGGAAACATCAATAGCGGAAAGCAAAAGGACTATTACTTTCCCACAAAATGGCCAACTGGCTATCCAAAACAAAATAATATAAGCGATAGACACACTCAAAACACAAACCATAACCATGAAGAAAGTGTGGGTCAACAAATCTAATGGGATCGTTTGTACATTAACCTAATATGCTATTAAAAATTTAATCTTTTTGTTATATTTTGTAATGATATAAAGATCTATTTTTTTATGTCAAGTATGCCACAATTGCATAATTTCGTCCAGGAGACTGTTTGCATACAATCTACTTTTCGGCCAAAATTTGATTTATATTTGTTACTCGTAGCTTTAGGATTAGACCAATGTCACCAAGACATAACCAAGCCTTTGATAGGTTGCTAGGATATATTCTGATTACTTTAACAAAATCGTCCCCCGACATTAGTCGAAGGAGACTATAGTAATGTGTCCGTGTGTCAGTCAGTCAGTCTATCTGTCCGTCCATTGACACAATTTTGTCTCCGCAACTACTCATACAGTTTTCAAGGGCTCTTGATGAAAAATAAGAGTGGAAGCAATGATCAGGAATCGATACAATCAACATATAGCTCCCATCAGAGACACCAAAGGGAAAGAAAAACAAACATGCAACAACAGACCTAACTGAAACACAAACAGCGGAAAGCCAAAAGGACATTTACTTTAACACAAAATGGCCAATAGGCTATCCAAAATAAAATAACACAAGCGACACAAACACCCAAAGACAAACCATAACAAAAATAAATCGCGACAAACGTTCCAGTTATTGTTTTGTTGACCCAACGATGGTCATTTTTTTTCGAGGTTATGTTCGACTGATATTTTACGGGAGTTATAGTCCTTTGTCTGTTTCAACCATTTTATCAACACAAGTTCTTGCACCACAACTTTTCCTACAGTTTTCAAGGGATTTTGAGGAAACTTTCCAGTTATTGTTCCCATGACCTTTAGATGATCCTGTTTCATGCTCGACTGATTTGTACAAGAATTAATTGCCCTTTGTCACTTTTAGCCATTTTATCAACATACATTCTTGTTTGCGCAACTCATACAGTTTTCGAGGGATTTTGATGAAACTTTCCAGTTATTGTTCCCAGGACCTGAAAATAATCACAGTTTAACGAGGTCATACCTGACAGATTTTTACTAGAATTATGGCCCTTTGGCAGTTTTTCAAGTGTAAGGCTTGTCTCTACTACTCCTCGTATTTTAGTGAAACCTTCCAGTTATTGTTCCCACGAGCTGAAGAGATTCATATTATACCGCTGTCACGCGTGACTGCTTTTACCATAGCTATGGGCCTTTATCACTTATAGCCATTTTATCAAAATACGTTCATGTCTCCGCAATTGCTTCTTCAGTTTTCAAGGGATTCTGATGAACTTTTCTAGTTATTGTTCTCATGATCTGAAGATAGTCATATTTTATCGAGGTCATCATCGACTGAATGTTACCACAATTATGGCCCTTTGGAAATTTTTTTAACAGTAAATATGTTCTAGAAGGGTTATCCTTTGGAAGTGAGGAATACACAACATAACTGGAAAATGTGGAGTGTACATGTTTTCTGGGCCAGACTAGCTAGTTTCGGTCATTTAGGCCTCATCAGTGACCCTAAAATATTTTCAAAATTCCACAGTGGAATCAATGATACCAAAGGACAAGAAAATATAAACTACACTATGATGTAGGGCAGGGAGATTTTACGGCCGCCACAGATTCCCAGACAACAGCTGTAGTGACGTCATATATGTTCTAGAAAGGGTTATCATTTGGAAGCAAGAAATACTCCACAGAACTGGAAAATATGGAGTGTACACGTTTTCTGTAGATGTAAGTTTTGTCTTAGCCCGGTCTATTGCAGTTTTCAGTGGATTTTAGTGAAATATTCCAGTCATGGTCACCATGACTTGAAGAGGATCAAATTAAACTGAGGTCACGCTTGGGTGCTTTTTACCAGAGATATGGCCCTTTGCCATTATAGCCATTTTTCAACAGAAGTTTTGGTTTTCGAAACGCTCCGTCCGTCCGTAGACACAATCTTGTCTCCGCAACTCCTCCTACCGTTTCAATGGATTTTGATGAAAATTACCAGTTATTGTTCCCATGACCTGAAGATGTTCATATTTTATCGCGGTCATGCACAAATGACTTTTACCAGAGTTATAGGCCTCTGTCACTTTTAGCCATTTAATCAACATAAAGTCTTGTCTCCGCAACACCTACCACAGTTTCCAAGGGATTTTGATGAAACTTTCCAGTTATTGTTCTTATGATCTGAAGACGATCCTATTTTATCAAGATCATGTTCGACTGATTTATACAAGAGATATGGCCCTTTGTCACGCTTAGCCATTTTAGTAACAAGCATTCTTGTGTCCGCAACACCTCCTACAGTTTTCATTGGGTTTTGATGAAACTTTCAAGTTATTGTTCCCATAACCTGAAGATGATCATATTTTATGGAGGTTATGCTCGAATGTTTTTTACCAGAGTTATTGCCCTTTGGCTATTTTTCAGCAGTAAAGTCTTGTCCCTGCAACTCCTCTGGCATTTTTCATTGGGCTTTAGTGAAACCTGCACGTTATTGTTCCCATGACCTGCAGAGGCTCATATTATACAGTGATCACGCTTGGCTGCTTTTAACCGGAGTAAAAGGGCCCTTTGTCACTTTCAGCCATTTTATCAACAGAATTTCTTGTCTCCGCATCTCCCCCTACATTTCTCAAGGCATATTGATGGAACTTACCATTATTATTTCAATGACCTGAAGGTGGTCATATTTTATCGAGGTCATTCTCAACTGATTAATGATCTTTCCTGGGGTTTTGGCCCTTTGTCAGCTTTAACCATTTTGTCAACAAAAATCTTGTCTCCACAAATGCTCCATCATTTTTGAAGGGATTTTGCTAGAATTTTACAGTTATTGTTCCCGTAACCTAGGGATGATGATTTTAGATTTTGGTCATGCTCTACTAATATTTACCAAAATTATCTTCCTTTATTTCGGTCAAATGAAGTATTGGCCGTGCATATCTATTTGCAGTTTGCAGTTGGTGCCTGATGCTCTGTCTCTGGTCGGGCTCATCGGAGTCTAACTGTTGGTTTTCTTTTGCTCCAGCATTTCAGTGGTTTCTTGCTGTCGAGTCCTCACCGTTGTCTCACCTCTGTGGTTCTTTGATTTCTGTGTTCACGGAGGTGTTGCACTGATGAGTTAGGAGGCCTTCATGCGGACTGAACAAATTATTTGTCTAAATCGCGACGGAAGTAAGGGCGAGGATTGTGGCGACGTAAAATCGATTTAAGCCCCCCCAGTGGAAATCTTCCACTGACCGTTCCAAGGCGGCTCTTCTGTGGCGTTTTATTTATGTTGTTGTTTGTTACTTACTGTGTGTATCACTTGTGTCTTTTAATTTTGGATGGCCATATGGCCATTTTGTGGGAAAGTAACTGTCCTTATGGCCTTCCTTTGTTTAGGTTTCCATTATGGTCTGGTCGCTTAATGTTTGTATTTCTTTCCCTTTGGTGTCTTTTATGGGTGGAGTAAGTTAATTGTATCAATTCCTGATCTTTGTTTTACTTCTACTTCAATGAATTAAATGAAATCTTTCAGTGATTGTTCCCGTAATTGTGCCAACAGAAATTATTAACTCTGCAAAATAGAAGTGAAAGCGATAATCAGGAATCGATACAATCAACACACACCTACCATCAGAAACACCAAAGTAAAGAAACCCAAACATTAAATAACTAGATCATAATGGAAACATCAAAAGGACAGTTACTATCTCACAAAATGGCCATATATGAGCGATACACACACAAAAAGACAAACCATAACCAAACATTAACCGCGACAGAAGAACCGCCTTTGAACGTTCAGTGAAAAGAATTTCACGCGTGGGTGGGGGGGGGGGGGAGACTTAAATCCATTTTACGCGGCACAATCCTCGCCCTTGCTTCCGTTGCTATTTAGACAAATAACTTGTTCAGTCCACATGAAGGTCTCCCTTCTAATCAGTGCAACCTCTCCGAGAAAACGAAAACAAAACCACAGAGATGGCACTACGGTGAGGACTCGACACCAACACACCACTGAAATGCGGAGCAAAAGAAATCCAACTCTTAGACAGCGATGGGCCCGACCATGCATGCAGTCTGTCGTATATAAGTTATGTTGTACCCAATCTTTTATATCGAAGAACGATCTTACGAAATTGTGTGCTTAAGTCATTGCAAGTATTTATCTTTCTGAATTTATGAACTAAGTCACCATAAAATTCGGGTTCCGATAGACCTTGTTGCAGAACAGATTTAAGTCCATCTCTTCTGCACATGAATTTTCATTGACTTTTGAAATTGAATCGGAATGACGTCTGTAAAATTTAAAAAAGGCTTTAGGTAGTTAAAAATACCGATAACCCTGTTTAAGAAGTTTACCAGTTAACTATTTATTACGAGTGTTGAAGTACGTTACATGACTTGACACTCTGGCAATTAGTATTAATTGTAAAATATAAATGCCATGGGATGCCGCTCGAGGAAGATAACCATCCAAGTAAGAAAAATCACAATCTCAAAATCAAAATCACCGCGTTTATCACAGATTTTGCAGCAAACTAACCCATCTACAGTAGATAAATGTAAATTCCGAAAACCGGCCCTTGTTATAAGAAGAATTTGTTTTATTTAACTGAAGTTCTATGGGTAATTTTGACTGATCAAACCATCAAAATTGGTATTGTCAATGTTTGATCAATCTTCCAAATATCTAGAAGTCGAGCTAAAGGCTCCAAAGGTTTCAAATTGGTTTTCAACGGAAAGGGACATCATGAAGTCTCTGTCATAACAAAACAATAACAGATCAGTCACAATGGGTGCGCAATTCGTACCCATCGGAATACCCACCATTTGACTAAATACTTAAGTGCCAAATCTTATGTAATTGTTGTCAAGTAGAAAGGTGAGAGCTGCACAAACTTTCTGACATGAACACAAAGTATAATTTTTATGCTCTTCAAATGTGAAAAAAGCATTTCATACATTACACGCAAGATATAGGGTCTTCCCTATGAAATGCTCATTCAATTTAATCAGTAAGGTTTTCTTTTATACGATTATTAGGAAGTGTTGTGTAAAAGGTGGAGAATCACAAGTAGACAAACTTGAAACACGATAACGTTTCTATTTCAATTTATTTAAAATAGAAGAGAAGGCAATGATCAGGAATCGATAAAATAAACACACACCCCCATCAGAGTCATCAAAGGGAATTAAACACAAACATTAAATAACTAGACCCTTATGGAACTATCAATAGCGGAAAGCCAAAAGGACAGTTACTTTCTGACACAATGGCCAGATGACTATCCAAAACAAGATGATATAGGCGATAACTCCTCATTCATAACTAATAACCATCATTATTAATCAACAGTTTTGGAGATCACTAATTCCGTAAATTGTTCTTACAACTTAAGTCACATAGAAACAAATAGTCTGTTGAAAACACCGAAACATATTTTACAGCATGTCAGTTATAGACATCTTAACCACATACGGGCATTTCAAACGTCGGGGGACACTTGGCCTGTGGTGTTTTATTCAAAACCTGAGTTAGGAGATAGGGTGCAGGTCAGCTATGTTCGGCAAAATACAAGCCGTGGCACAGTATTTCCTACAATTTACATGTGCACCCAACGAAGACTCATATTAGCCTGCGCATCCATATAGTCTGTTCAGAGACTTCTCTTGCTGCATGAAGGAGCATTGAGTCCTTAGCTATCACCGGAGTGCACACCGAAGACTCTGATCAGACTGCGCGGATGCGCAGGTTGATCAGACACTTCGTTGGGCGTACATGTAGGAATGCTGTGCTACGGCTCATATAATATAAACGTCGGCACTAATTTATGAATTCATGCAGGTAATAGCAAACACACGAAGTGTTTGCTTTACTGTAGAGAGACTGGAACAACATACTTAGGCACCCAAATCTCGCCTGGAATCTCTCGCGATAATCCGCCATCTTTACAGAGTTCATGAGAATTGTATTCCTATCCAAAAAATTGCTTCTCAAAACCAAAAGGAGTTAAGACTTATTACAACAGAAACACAAAATGCGTCGAACTAATTTTAAAAAGCTCTTTTCGATGACCGATGCATTAAACGCTAAAGTTTGGTCGCGGGAAAGTTTCGAAACTACGTCACAGTTTACATTAACTGAAACGTACCGCACTGAGCCGCAAAGGTTAGACGGTAAAACCCAGCACCGCGACTGGACCAACGATTAACCGGAGCATTTGCCGAAGCATTTACCGGAACTTCTCGGTAGGGTGGAAAGTGCTTCTCGTCTGGCCAAGCAATTCAAACTTTTCACAAACTATCACTCAGGGGTATAAAATAAAGAACTGGGAATTGTATAAGACACAATGAGCTATCTGGCTACCTGTGGATTTCTACCTTCTCAAGATTTACAAAATGATGATGAGCCCCAAATGTATAGAATAATGCTAGTGCTTCAGGGTACTTTAAAGTGTCCACGCTGCAAACTAACTGAATCACAAACTCAGTATATGAGGGTATAAATGAGTGTGTTTGCTCAAAAGGCAGTGCCTTTATTTCATATTATTATAGTGCAGACAACCTTGGTTTGCTTAAATTTAACAGAATTACGATTCTCTAAGCGATTGACCAGTACAGACTGAGATTGCTCCTCGGGAGTTATTGACAACAGAGGTAGGATCAAAAGCCGAGAATAAAAAATATAACTCACTGACTCCCCACGTGGTGCAACCATGGTAGGCCATTGGTCTAAGGAGCTTACCACTAAATATTTTCTAAAGGCGACAATAGTAACCTTTTACATGCTCCCACAAAAACTACATATACAAAACTTTTCAAACCTTACTTTTTTATAGAGCCATCCTAGCTCAACAAGCTGATGAGAATAAATCCACATGTTGCCCGTCTCCTTTTCAAGTTTCGGTCCGCTATGTTTGTTTACATGCAGATTCGCACTGAATACAAAATAGAAGTGGAGGTAATTATCAGGAATCGATGCAATTAATCCACCGCCCCAATCTGTTTACAAACCGACTTTTTTTAAACGGAGAGGTGACATATACAATCAGCAACAATTTCTTTGAGCTTGCAGATATAATTATAAAACACACACCATTTTATTTCCTTATAACTATCCTTTTCTCACATTGAAATGATACATGGGATCTTTATCCAATGGAATATGTTCTATAAAAGGGTTATCCTTTGGAAGCAAGGGATACACCACAGAACTAAAAATATTGAGTGTGCGTGTTTTCTGGGCCAGACTAGGTGGTTTCGGCCAATTAGGCCTCATCAGTGACCTCAGATATTTTCAAAATTCCACAATGGAACCAATGATCCCAAAGGACAAGAAAATATAATCTACACTATGGCAGGGAGACGTTTTACCGCCGCCACACATTCCCACACACCAGCTGTAGTGAAGTTAAATATGTTATATAAAAGGGTTATCCTTTGGAAGCAAGGAATACACCACAGAACTAAAAATATGGAGTGTGCATATTTTCTGGGCCAGACTAGCTAGTTTCGGCCAATTAGGCCTCATCAGTGACCCTCAGATATTTTCAAAATTCCAAAATGGAATCAATGATCCCAAAGGACAAGAAAATATAATCTACACTATGATGTAGGGCAGGGAGACGTTTTACCGCCACCTGGAAGTCTGCCTGGTATTTAGCCTGCACCTAAAAACTCAGTGATAAAACCCAGTACCTCCAGTATGTAGTGCAAAAGAGCCCCCGCCCATCGGGGATTGAAGAAATAGGCGGCCTGCATGATGCTTCCGCGCAAAGCTGAAACCGACCCGCATACGAATACTGGTAAACCGCTTAGAGGATCTAAAAATAGAAGTGGAGGCAAAGGTCAGGAATCGATACAATCAACACACAGCTCCCATCAGAGACCCAAAGGTAAAGAAGCACAAACATGAAACAACAGAACTAAAGGAAACACCAATAGCGGAAAGCCAAAAGGACAGTTACTTTCAAAAAAATGGCCAATAGGCTATCCGAAATAAAATAATATAAGCGACACAAACAACCCAAGACAAACTATAACAAAAATAAACAGCGACAGAACAACCGCCTTGGAACGGTTAGCGGATTATAAAAATAACCCTTGGATAATAAATGTTCAGTGACAAAGAATATTTGAAGTTTGCAAAAAGCTATCGCTTTCAGATTCTACAATGAAAGCCGAGCTTATTATACTAAGCCTGCCCAGACGATGTGGTGCGAGTCGGCTCGTCCATGCTTATTAACCCTTTTGGTTTCATTTGGCGGCAGGGCTTGAGATGTCTTTTCATCTCAATGTCGGGTAAAAGTCCCACAAAATTGGAAGCAACGTCTCCAAAATTACCTTTAAAATGATCATCATAGTGCAGATTATATTTTCTGATACTTTAGGATCATTTGGGATCATTGAGTTCATTTGGTATCATTTTGAAAATAGTGTTCTGCTTAAGCCGGTGCTAGAGCGCGTGGCCGGTATTGCACATTTCAGTACTGGTCATGAACAGACTCAATAAAACCTAGTCTGCTATTTTCGTTTATTTGGTGTATTCCTTGTTTCCGAAGGATCTTACTTCAGAACTTATTTATTTTCACTGTAGCTGGTGTTATGCCGTGTGGCGGCCGTAAAACGTCTCCCCGTACTTCATCATAATGCAGATTATATTTTCTGGTCCTTTGGGATCATTGAATTCATTTGGTATCTTTTTGAAAATAGAGTTCTGCTTAAGCCGGTGCTATAGGCCGTGGCCGGTGTTGCACGTTTCAGTACTGGTCATGAACAGACTCAATAAAACCGAGTCTGCTATTTTCGTTTATTTGGTGTTTTCCTTGCTTCCGAAGGATCTTACTTCAGAACTTATTTACAGTGCTGACGGGGACGTTAAACTTCAAATCAAACAAATGTAGTGCAACGCTACCTCTACTATAGTTCAAAGTTGTAGGACGAAAATGAAGATGCATTTGGTCTATACTCCTTTCATGCGCGTTCTATGTACTACGGCTGTCAGGTAATTTTATTTGTGTACGTTTTACAAAACAATCCTAAATTTCAAGCGCACAGTATAATCTACACATATTGCCAATATACTATAGTTCTGGATGCTACAGTTAAACGTGCAAGTTTGTTCCATTTATACGATTACTTAGTGGTATTGACTTAAAGCTGCAAAAAAAATTTGCCAACATTTTGACATTTAGCCTTTATTTATGTACAGGGAAGCAAATGTGTCTTCTATAAACTATACAGATAAACTCACTTTCTGTGTTTCAGGTCGATTTACTCGCGGCAACAAGCCAGATATGTCAAAATGCGTCAAACTTTCCACTGTTGTAAGAAGAGTTGAGTATAACAAAGACACAGATAATTTCAAAGTTATTACAAAGAATCTGAAAGACAACAAAGAAACCACAGAGAAGTTCTCTCATGTCGTTGTTGCCTCAGGAATGTTTGGAAATCCATACGTTCCCATGATACCAGGTGTCGATGCATTTAAAGGGCGCGTTTTGCATTCAAAAAACGTCCGACACCTTAGCGAATTAAAAGGACAGAGAATATTAATAATCGGGTCAGCGTGGTCTGGTGAAGATATTGCAATTACGTCAATGAAGTTTGGAGCTTCAAGTGTGATAATCTCGTACAAGTATAAACCATGGCTTCCCAAGTGGCCCTCTGGTATCACAGAACGGCCACTTGTTGAGAAACTTCAAGGCTACACGGCGTATTTTAAAGATGGAACGGCCGCCGAGGTTGATGTTGTCATCTTATGCACCGGCTACCGTATAGAACTACCCTTTCTAGCTGATGATCTGTCATTGAAAACAAAGCTCTTCCTGTACCCCGAAAATCTTTATAAAGGTATTCTTTGGTTAAAAGGTGGTAACAATAAGCTTATGTTCCTTGGTATGCATTACACCATCTACAATTTTATTCTATTTGACGCACAGGCAATTTGGGCATGTCGGAATATTATGGGTGCACAAATGTTACCTTCCAAGGAAGAGATGTTTGCAGAAAATGAGAAGTGGGTGCTTAAAGCGAAAGAAGCCAACAAAGACCACGAGTTTGCTGATATCCTTGATTTCATGACAGATTATTTTCAGTATATAGTTGAAGAGGTAGGCTACAGGAAAGATGTTTTGGAAGCAAAAGCTCTTTTAGATGAGATGGTTAAATATCGGGCTGACGACATTTGCACGTGGAGGGACCGACAACACAGATGTATCTACACAGGAAAGCTGACACCACCACCTAAAACTCCTTTTATGAAAAATGTTGATGACTCCCTCAAAGCGTTCACAGAACAATATTGACACAACTTTTGATTGACAGCTAGTTCATTACTATGACAATACATGTATGTGTTATTCATATCAATGGAATTCTCAAAGATCGTATTTAGAAACCTTTCAGATTTTTTTCTAAGCATCACGAAAACACGCCTATATAATTTTGAACCCCAATTTTATATAGAGAAACTGGGGTTTGCAGGGGTAAACACTGTTTTTCTTATTTCTGTTCTAAAATATAGACTGTGGATACTCGTTAGAACCGCCTCATCTTTTCTTATTGCTGCTCTAAATTATAGACTGTGGGTACTCGTTAGAACCGCCTCGATGAGGCGGTCCTAACGAGTACCCACAGTCTATATTTAGAGCAGAAATAAGAAAAATAACACAATTTTTCATCTTTAAATTTTCATTTCATTTTTTCGGCGATATGGGTTACAATGTATTTGTATAGGCGTGTTTTCGTAATGGAATAAGACTGAGTTCAAATTATGTGGTTAATCATAGGTTTATACGGGTGACCGATATTCGATTGAAATCGAATAATGTAAAAAATCCTAGACTGAGAATAAAACTGTAACGTTTAACCCTTTTTGTACCAAATGGAATCTTCCACCTTATATATAGCAGGAGTCCATTTAAAAATTTAAGGGTGACACGTTGTGTTTTTCTTCAAAATTTATTTTTAAAATGTCTGAACTTTTTGCAAACAGTGGGGGCCATAATCAGATGCCACATTCTGTGGCGTCTGATCTGGGTCCGCACTGTTTGCCAGGATACCCGTATCAAGGTTTCTGGTTCTAAATGGGTTAATCCTTAAATTCTCGTTTTATGAGCAAAATGTTTAGATGCTGATCACTCGCCGCGTCTGTTCTGGGTCAACACTGTTTGCCAAGCCCAACCCCTGATTCCAGTCAAGATTCTATAGATAATCTCTTACGCAACAGGTTTACCTCACAGCGATAAGAAGCGATAAGTAGTGCCAGGCTATTTTCAATTATTACCTGGATTTCCTACAAATCAATAGCATTCACATTGGCATACGAGCTGAAGAGCATATCCAATATGCTTACTAACTTTGGGTAGATTGGCAGACAAATGACCCAGAAAGCATGCTCACTCGCTAAACATATAGATTGCATAGAAAAATGACCATTGATCTTCATTTTTTGGATTCCAGTTTCGATTGGAAGCCATTTAGATCGGATTGGTAATACCCATGTTTAATCTCGACTGTCTGATGACTTAACTTTGGAAGACCCTGCAGATAAGGCTGCACACCACATATATTTACGCAGACTTTATGAATGTTTTCATTGCTCTTAAAGGCACTCATTTTTGATTTTTATTTGCCTTCACTGCAGCTGGTGTTGTGCCGTGTGGCGGCCGTAAAACGTCTCCCCGTACATCAACCATAGTGCAGTTTATATTTTACTTTTGGTCCTTTGAGATCAGCGTAGATATTTTGAGAAATCAGAAATAAATTATTGGCTTAGACTCATATTCTAGACAGGTTTTTAATTATTTGGATCCCATTTTGATTTATATCAGTCTTTGAATCGACTGCCTATTCGAAATTCGCAAAATTGCAGAATGTTTCCTCCGGCTTTCGTTGTCGGATCATTACAGGGTCACTGATGAGGCTTTATTAGCCGAAACTACGTAGTATGACCCATCTTCTTTCTTATGAATGTTTTCATTGCTCTTAAAGGCACTCATTTTTGATTTTTATTTGCCTTCACTGCAGCTGGTGTTGTGCCGTGTGGCGGCCGTAAAACGTCTCCCCGTACATCAACCATAGTGCAGTTTATATTTTACTTTTGGTCCTTTGAGATCAGCGTGAATATTCTGAGAAATCAGAAATAAATTATTGGTTTAGACTCATATTCTAGACACGTTTTTAATTATTTGGATCCCATTTTGATTTATATCAGTCTTTGAATCGACTGCCTATTCGATATTCGCAAAATTGCAGAATGTTTCCTCCGGCTTTCGTTGTCGGATCATTACAGGGTCACTGATGAGGCTTTATTAGCCGAAACTACGTAGTATGACCCATCTCCTTTCTTATGAATGTTTTCATTGCTCTTAAAGGCACTCATTTTTGATTTTTATTTATACCCTTGTACTGAAAACGCGTTCAAAATAAGCAGTGCGGAGCAAATAATGACTCCTCCTATCGATGTCTATTTATAAAGCGTTTCCAAATATTCAAATTGGAATCCAAAACGACGCTGTTACATTAGCAACAGCTTCTACTTCCGCTTTCGTCCTGTATTTTCTTTTACTCTCAAAAGCAGCTCAGTAAGGTAGTCTTTGTCGTCTCTGTTTCCAAGGGGATAATTCATTAGAATTATTAAGGTCAATGTATGAAAGCGGGAGTAGTTGATTCAAGTCTTGAGTTTAGAGTCTTTCATCCAAAACCTTGTCAAGGCCATCTCTCCTATTTTCCGGTACCCCGGTTTTCATCAACGTACAACACTGCTGATCACATGCTGAAATTATCTGCTATATATTATATAAGCAACCAAAATAATACCATTAATTTTGTACTTAGCAGTGAAATCAATGGACATCTAGAGAAAGTGAAAAAGATATTTTTCACAATGTAAGAAGATATGATTATTTTCACATTGAGACGTTGTTCCCAATTTTGAGAGACCGTACATACATACATACATACATACATACATACATACATACATACATACATACATACATACATACTGTGCATCACAAAGGAAAATACATACATACATACATACATACATACATACATACACAAATACATACATGTACATACATTATGATAAACATCTCAATGGAAACAACAAAAAAGCATACATACATACACAGTTTTGACGGACGTACCAACTACAATTTCAACAAACAAACAAAAAAGTATACAGACATATGTAGCATCTTTTCTCTACTGCCAACCCAAACTATAATTCTTACCGTTATATGCTTACATGCACACATACATACATTCATGATACACATAAGTAAAAGAGTACGTGCGCGCAGACGCATACACACGTTTAGATAGACATACATGGTAACATATATACATTTTCCTTACTTACTTTTTTTTTCACAAACGTTTTAATGAAGACTATACTTCTCTTATTATAAGTATTGCTATATCACATATATATGTATATTTTTGAAAGTTGATTTTTTAAATCAAGTTTCTTTGTCATTACATTTCTACTTCCGGTACTGGGCCGCATTGCTCCACTTCCGTTGTTCGTACGCTGTATAAAATAGCCCAAATGAACTCTTGAAAATTAATTTTGCAGGCCGGCCCCGCATGGAACGTCTTTCAAAATATTTCAGTTTTCGAGACTTTATACGGATTGAATATAAATTGGCACAGAAAGAAGAATTCTGAAAAGAAAACAGTACTCTGGAACTATTTTCCTACGCGCTTTTCGGTGATATTTATGTTTTACTCTTTCATCCCTGAGTTTCTAAACAGGACTCTTCTCACTTTAAATATATTCTTATAGAAAAGGATTTCGGATTAGTTCACTGACAGGATGACAAACAGTGTACATGTAGATTCTGGCGAGACGTTCTAGCTACGTGCCATCTTATCAGGATCTACAAAGTTTGCATAGATACAGTGTATTTCTACCTCGGCGTCTGCACCGGTCTACAGGGTTAAAAGGGTTAGCTTATCATTGACCAACTAAACAACCCTTTACTGACCTACAATTTGCCTGATTTCGAGAGCTCTAACATTACAAAACACGTGTTGTTTAAATCAAGTTCCGTACTTTAGCAAATAGTAAACATTCGGTGGTCTCTAATCCATCTTAACTGTTTCCAAATGTCACAGAATTGAAACAATTGACATTTATTGGTTAGTGTTTTTAGGACCCCGTACAGGTAGGAATAAACGTATTTTAATTCGCCTTGGGTAAACGCGGTGTCTGACCAGAGTAATAATGTCTTAAATCAAATGGTTTAAAAAATGATCTTTTTTGTCAAGTTATTGTCCTTTTTATGTCCCGACGCCCCAAGGAACATAGCTCAAAGCGGCTGCACAACCTATGTGTATCGTCGTATCGATGCGACGTTGATGCGACGTTGGTAAGACATCATGTGCCCGCTAGGAGATTGATTGACTGATTTGAGGTGAAACGTCCCCATCAACACTGTAAAGGTCATTTTGGAGACTTGCTCCCAATTTTGTGGGATTGTTACCCTACATTGAGATGAAATGACATCTCAAGCCATGTCGCCTAATGAAACCAATAAGGTTTATTAGCTTGGACGGTCCGCCTCGCACCGCGGTTTACTGGACAGGCTTAGATCCTCTAAGCGGTTTACCAGTACTAGTGTGCGGGTCGGATTCAGCTCTGCGTGGAAGCATCATGCAGTCCATATATTTCTTCAAGCCCCTATGGGCGGGTGTCTCCCGTTAGGAGAACTTCTCTGTAAGATTATTAGCAGATATGTACTGTGCTAATTTAGAAATTTATGGTTGGACCATGAAGAAATTGGCAGGCACGTTTATCTTTCTTTCTTCCATATTTTCTTCGTGGGGGTAGTTGAGTGAGGCAATGGCGATGTGTATCTTGTGTCACTGGGGAGTCCAGCTGATATTGACTTACAGTTGGGCCACACCTACTGTCCTTGCAGCAGGTAACGGTAGAGTGAGGGAGTGTTGATGTTTCTTCTGTTCCTACACTTCCATTCAGTTTCCTCTTTCTCCTCTGTCCCTCACTTTCATCTTCTCTACAATGGCCCTGCCCATCAAGGCTTGAAGAAATATATGGACTGCATGATGCTTCCACGCAGAGCTGAAACCGACCCGCACACGAGTACTGGTAAACTGGTTAGAGGATCTAAGCCTGCCCAGGCAAAGCGGTGCGAGTCGGCCCGTCCATGCTTATGAACCCTTTTGATTTCATTAGGCGGCAGGGGTTGAGATGTCATTTCATCTCAATGTCGGGTAAAAGTCCCACAAATTGGAAGCAACGTCTCGTAAATGACCTTTACACTGTCGACGGGGACGTTAAACCTCAAATAAAAAAAAAATCATCTTTGTTGTGTATTAGCAGTTTTATAAACTTTATGGATTGACTTATGGGTGGAGTAAGTTAATTGTATCAATTCCTGATCTTTGTTTTACTTCTACTTTACATCAAGAGTAAATACAATGGAACACACCCTCCATATCTATAACCACTGATAAAGGGTAGCCGTTTGTTTCTTTGTAAATAAATTAGTTCAGAGCTAGAACCCACATAGTTAAGTTGTGTATCCTAATACATAACAAAATTGTTTGGCGACGAGTTTTCGGAATTTAATGTGCCTGAGCTCAATTTTGGATTTAAAAAATAATTTCTTGGTTTAACATCACTAAAAATGGCAGCTTTCTCCATTGGTAATTTGGGTGAATATAATGAAATGACAGAAACATGGAAGTCTTATACAGAACGGGTTCAACAATTCTTCCTGGCAAATGAAATTCCAAATGACAGGAAAGTACCAGCTCTTTTGGCTATAATGGGAGGAAAAACATACGGTCTTCTTCGAAATTTGACAACACCTGATGATCCAGGAACAAAATCATATAATGGCATTGTGGGAATATTGAATGATCATCTGTCACCCAAGCCATTAGTGATTGCAGAACGTTTTCGTTTCCACAAACGTGACCAGAAAGAAGGCGAGTCGATACCCGTGTATGTGGCAGAATTAAGGAAGTTATCAGAACATTGTGATTTTGAGGCTAACTTGAATGACGCTCTGCAGGATAGACTAGTTTGTGGGATCAAAAATGAAAATATACAGAAAAAGCTTCTCTCGGAGTCGGACTTGACATTGCGAAAAGCCATTAACATTTCCACAGCGATGGAAACGGCGGCAAAGGACGCGGCGGAACTGCAACACCAACACAGACCGGACTCTGTGCATAAAATTAGTAAGAATCCAATTTCTTACACAAGGCCAAAACAGAAAAATAAGGCATGTTTTCGCTGTGACCGGACGAATCACACACCTGATCAGTGTCATTTTAAAGACGAAACATGTAGATTCTGTTCAAAGAAAGAACATATCGAGAGGGCTTGCTTGAGTAAGAAAGCTCAGCAAAACACCAATCCAAGAAACCAAAATCCAAAGCCGTGAAAACTGTAGAAGAGGAAGAACTTTTGACAGTTAGCATAAATACGGTAAAGAGATCCGATGTAATCTGTGTTACACCCAAGATAGAAGGAAAATTCTTGAAAATGGAGCTTGATACTGGCTCTGCTATCTCAGTAATTCCAATTAGGACATACAAACAGTTGTTTTCCCACAAAACGCTATCTCAGACAAATACCAAACTAAAGACATATTCAGGTCAAATAATTAAACCAGCCGGAACAATTAATGTCAGTGTAGATTATGAAGGACAACAACATAATTTTGATCTATTTGTGGTGAAAAAGGATAGTGCAGCATTATTTGGCAGAGCATGGCTAAAGTACCTTACGTTGGACTGGAATTCTATTAAGTTTCTGCAGACTGGCAAGTCTGTCGAAGTAAATCTTCAAAGCATTCTGGAAAAGTACAATTCAGTCTTCACAGCAGAGACAGGAACTGTTAAAGGCATAAAGGCTACGTTAACAATGAAAGAAAACGCTCAGCCAAAATTTTGTAAAGCAAGGCCGGTACCTTACGCTTTAAAGGAAAAAGTAGAAAAAGAATTAGAAAGGCTAGAAAAGGAAGGGATTATACAAAAGGTAGATCACAGCGACTGGGCTACACCTATAGTACCAGTTCCAAAAGGCGTTAATACAGTCAGATTATGCGGTGACTACAAGACAACAGTCAACCCACAGCTTAAGGTGGATCAGTATCCCTTGCCGAAAATCGAAGACATCTCCGCATCGTTGGCAGGAGGACAACGTTTCACGAAAATTGATCTTCGCCAGGCGTACAATCAGCTGGAAATGGAAGATAATTCCAAGAGTTATCTTACCATAAACACACATAAAGGTCGTTATTCTTACAACAGGCTTGTATGTGGAATTGCGGCCTCGCCGAGTATTTGGCAGCGCACCATGGATCAGGTATTGAGAGGTATACCGAACACCAGCTGTATTTTGGATGATATGATCATCACAGGAAGCACAGATGAAGAACATTTGAAAAACCTTCAGTCTGTATTACAGAGGCTACAAGACTTTAATCTACGTGTAAACAAAGGAAAATGCAGTTTCTTCCAAGAAGAAATTACTTACTGTGGACACAAAATCGACTCAAATGGTTTACACAAAACGAAAGAGAAAATAGATGCTGTTACCAATGCGCCAAAACCGGAAAATGTGACCCAACTACGTGCTTTCTTGGGCCTGGTAAACTATTATTCACGTTTCCTACCCAATATAGCAAGTGTGTTACATCCCCTTTACAAGCTTCTTAAGAAAGACGTTAAATTCACGTGGACAGCTGTTGCACAGAAATCATTTGAAACTGTTAAGAACATGATTACATCTGACACTGTCTTAACACATTACAACCCTAACTTGCCAGTGAAGCTCGCTTGTGATGCATCTGCATACGGATTAGGTGCAGTGATTTCGCATGTCATGGAAAGTGGTGAAGAACGACCATTAGCATTTGCTTCACGTTCATTAAATGCAGCAGAGAAGAACTATTTACAAATTCAGAAAGAAGCATTAGCTTTAATATGGGGAGTAAAGAAATTTTATTGCTATTTGTATGGACGTAAGTTCACATTAGTTACGGACCATCAACCACTTCTATCAATATTCGGTCCTAAGAAAGGAATACCAGCTACAACAGCAGCAAGGATGCAGCGTTACGCTATATTTCTGCAAGGACATGATTATGAAATCGAGTATAAAACCTCAAAATCGCGTGCAAACTGCGATGGACTCTCGCGTCTACCATGGTCACACAGTGAAGAACTACCAGATAGTGACCCAGTGGACATATATAACTTGTCACAAATTGAAAGTCTGCCTGTCAGCGCCAATGACATTAAACGTGAAACACGTCGCGACCCAGTTTTGTCAAAAGTCCTTGACTTAACATTGAAAGGATGGGCGTATAAACCTCAAGACGAGAGGCTGAAACCGTTCTACATGCGTAGATCCGAAATTTCATTACAGCAAGGTTGTCTTATGTGGGGAATACGTGTTATTGTACCCATAAAACTGCGAAATAAAGTGTTAGAGGAATTACATGTTGGACACATAGGCATTGTGAAAATGAAATAACTTAGTAGAAGTTTATTTTGGTGGCCAAAACTTGACAGTTACATTGAGCAATTAGCGCGAAGTTGTTCCGGGTGTCAAATCAACCAAAAGTCACCGAAAAAGGCTTCATTACATCCTTGGGAATGGCCTTCGGCACCTTGGGAACGGATTCATGTCGATTTCGCAGGACCATTTCTAGGACATATGTTCTTTATTGCAGTAGATGCACATTCAAAATGGCCAGAAATTCAAGTTATGAACTCCATTACTTCAGCAAAAACAATAGATGTATTACGGCAAATATTTGCTCAGTTTGGAGTAGTGAAACAAATAATATCTGACAATGGTCAGACGTTTACGTCAGAACTATTTCAAACATTTGTGAGGAACAACGGAATTATTCACAAAACATCAGTGCCATGGCATCCAGCTACACAGGGACTTGTAGAAAGATTCGTACAAACTTTCAAATTGGCAATGAAATCGGCTTCCGCAGACAGTAGTTCATTACACCAGAAAATTGGCAGTTTTCTGCTTGCATATAGAAATGCGCCTCATGTTTAAAGACTCATCCTAAAGCCTGGAGAAGCCCGGGATCAATCCTGCGATCCCTGGTTTACACTGCGAGTAGCGTAACTACTGCACCACGGAGGCTTCTACAAAGAAAAGGAATGAAAAAAAGAAGATGTGCGTGAAAAGAGTTGAAAAGGTACCAGTCCGTGAAAGCAGAAGATGTGTTTGAAAAGGATAATCCCAAAGAAAAAAAAATACACTGACGTGAACGAAAAATAGATAAGGCACCAATCCGTGAAAAAAGTGAACATCCGTGAAAAACGTGGACATGAAGAAATACAAAGAAAAGGATGGAAAAAAGGAAGATGTGCATGAAAAGGGTCGAAAAGGCATCTGTCCGTGAAAGAAGAATATGTGCGTGATAAGGATAATCACGAAGAATAATGTACGTGAAAGAAAAATAGATAAGGCAACAATCCGTGAAAAAAGTGGACTTCCGTGAAAAAAGTGGACATAAAGAAATACAAAGAAAAGGTATGAAAAAAGGAGATGTGCGTGAAAAGGGTTGAAAAGGTACCGTCCGGGAAAGAAGATGTGCGTGATAAGAATAATCACGAAGAAAAATGAACACTGTCGTGAAAGAAAAATAGATAAGGCAACAATCCGTGAAAATATGGACATCCGTGAAAAAAGTGGACATAAAGAAATGCAAAATAAAGGAATGAAAAAAAAAAAAAGATGTGCGTGAAAAGGGTTGAAAACGTACCAGTCCGAGAAAGAAGAAGATGCGCGTGATAAGGATAATCACGAAGAAAAATGTACACTGACGTGAAAGAAAAATAGATAAGGCAACAATCCGTGCAAAAAGTGGACATCCGTGAAAAAAGTGGACATAAAGAAATACAAAGAAAAGGAGTGAGTGAGTTTTAGTTTTACGTCCCACCAACAGCTAAGGTCATGGAGACGGGACCTCAGTTTAAAGACTCACCCGAAAGACTGGAGAAGCCAGGGATCGATCCTGCGATCCTTGGTTTACAAGGCGAGTAGCGTAATCACTGCACCATGGAGGCGTCTACAAAGAAAAGG
This sequence comes from Lucinisca nassula, assembly GCA_963580285.1. NCBI lineage: Eukaryota > Metazoa > Mollusca > Bivalvia > Lucinida > Lucinidae > Lucinisca > Lucinisca nassula. Next base: position 72,620,057 of record OY757024.1, on the reverse strand, counting down.
AATGAAAAAGAGAAGATGTGCGTGAAAAGGGTTGAAAAAGTACCAGTCCGCCATGCCCTGTTATGGTGAAAACCTTAAAAAATCTTCATCTCCGCAATCACTTGACTGATTGTCTTGAAACTTGGTTTATAGCATCAGGTGATTGAGTACTACCAAATTTGCACAGGGCTCAGGGGAGAGACCAGGACCTCATGGGCCTCTTGTTTTTTGTTGTTTTGCTTTGATTTTTCAGCGGCTTTTCCCTCTGTTTCTGTCGAATGAATGTGCACTGTACTGGTCAACCACTGATGTGCATGTCTGGCCAAGGTAAAATGGCCTGCTCGGTGTTGTCTCAATGGTGTTGACAAGGCCGTTAAACTTCACACAAACTACCGAACAAAAACTCGGACCCCGCCCATCAGGGTTGGCAGAATAGATTGGGCTGCATGATGTTTCCATGCAAAGCTGAAACCACTGGTAAGCCGCTTAGATGGTCTGAGCTTGCACAGGCAAAGTGGTGCGAGTCAAACCATCCATGCATATTAACCCTATTGGTCTCATTGGGCGGCAGGGCTTGAGATTACATTATATCTCTATGTCGGGTAAAAGTAGCAACATCCCAAATATGACCTATATAGTGTTGGTGGGGACGTTAAACATCAAACAAACAAACAAACGAACGAACAAAATTACTAGCAGGAATTTGGTTATCCTGCATTCTCATTGCGCTTGTCAATAATAAAACAGTGTATACTGCCTTTTTGGGGCCTTCATGGTCTAGTGGGTAAAAGCTTTGACTCTTAATCACCTTGCATGTGTGACGCAAAGTTAAGGTCATATATTTTTCAGGTACTCCAGTTGTCGGCCACCGTTAATTAACGGTCTGCTCGAAAACCAATGAGTCTTAACCCTTGTCCTGCTGAGCCCGGATATGCCTTATTTTCCAAACAATGAAGATCCAGATCAGATGGCTTCTGACGAAGCCATCTGATCAGGATCTACATTGTTTGCCATTCAGATTGTGAATTTGTTGGAATAATTTGCATCAAGTAATCTGATTGGTTGATAATCGATAGTGGGTGTGGCATATATTAATATTCAGCAGGACAAGGGTTAAAATCAGAAAAAAATCGCCTGGTTTTACTCATACCTAGCGTATAATGCCTTAGACGAATTGAACATAACAGCGCAGTAAAAGATATGTGGCTCGTACGAACAATGTCTGAAGACACCTTGGCAACAGGCTGATTTTAGGCTATATACAGTGATTCTGAAATGTTTCGAAGAGGGACGGCGGGTTTACGACGGATAATTCGAACTCGTTCTTAGACCCTAGAGAATTAATCCTATTCACCATATTTGCATTATTTGCTGGGTCACAGCTTTCACATTGTCAATATTGGGAAAAAAGGTAACCAGACCCCCCTGACCTTTCAAGGTCAGGGGGGTCTGGTTACCTGTTTTTCCAAAACTGATAACCTTCAGACTAGGAACCAGCAGATAATGCAAATAAGGTGAATAGCTTCCGTTAGGTTGTCCATATATAAAGAATAGTTCATTTTGTCTAAAAAGGTATGTTGCGTGTAGTCACCAGATTCGACTAAATGAGTACTCACAGCATTCCTTTAACCTTAACCCTTTTTGTAACAAATGGAATATTCCTCCTTATATATAGCAGGAGTCCATTCCAAATTTAGGGGTGACAGGTTGTGTTTTCTTCAACATTTATTTGGGAGATAGCTGAGCTATTTGCAAACAGTGTAGGCCCCGATCAGATGCCGCGTTCTGATCTGGACCTGCACTGTTTGCCAGGTTACCAGTTTTGGGGTTTCTGTTAACTTAGAGAAGACTGCAAAGACTGAGAAGACTCCTCTCATCACCATTATATCTCAAGACCAGGGCCCCCGCCCATCGGGGCTTCAGGAAATAGATGAGCTGCATGATGTTTCCACGCAAAGCTGAAACAGGCCGCACACAAGTACTGGTAAACCGATTAGAGGTTCTAAGCCTGCCCAGGCAAAGCGATGCGAGTCGGTTTCATTGAACGACAGGGCTTGAGATGTCATTTCATCTCAATGTCGGGTAAAAGTCCCACAAAATTGGAAGCGAAGTCTTCAAAGTGACGTATACATTGTTGACGGGGACGTTAAACCTCAGATCAAACAAACAAAGTTATACCTATATTTAAGTTTACATTGACGGACGGCGATTGACGCCGCCATTTTGAAAGTGGCGCTGCAGTGTCAGACGTAACGTCTTTCGCAACGCACTTAAATAATTGTGCCATTTATTTACGTGTTCTTGACCTTTAATAGTGGAAAAGAAATTCAAATTAAAACAATTATCAACTGTCATTTTGGCGCCCAAAAGTCGTGATTTCTTACCCTAAACGACCCGCGTTTGATGGAGGTCTCGTAATCTCACACTGCAATCTACGCTTGCTAGTGCACCTCACGATCAGATATTCCTATACTGATATACGACTACTGTCTCTGTTATAGGTGAGGTGAGTGTTTGAGTTTTACGTCCCACCAACAACTAAGGTCATACGGAGACGGGACCTCGGTTTAAAGACTCATCTGAAAGTCTGTCTGTGTTATAGGAGATACGTAAACTGTGCATCGGTTTAACCCATATACGCCTAGAAGCCTCTGTGGTATAGCACCTTTTCCCTGTGGCCTTGGCGAACATTGGATAAGGAGCGTCTGATCTAGGTCTGCGCTGTTTTCATAGTGTCCATACATAGAGAGTTTGGTATGATGTGAATTAATGGGCATCTGATCTGGGTCTGCAATGTTTCCTAGTGTCCTTTATTTTAGATGTTGGGTTAAATGGGTTAACCGACATCTGAGCCGGGTCTGCGAGGATCTGCGCTGTATCCATTTGGCCTTAAATAGAGGTGATGTGCTAATTTGGTTTAAGATTGAATAAATCAGCTCTAGCGGTGATTTGTTGAGTAATATATCACTGTTTGGAGGTCCGTTGTATGGTAGATCACATCACGAGCACGTAACAATAGAGCTGACAACACACTGAAGTCTACTAAAATGCTGTTGTTTCCTTCTTATTCTCTCAACATTCCGCCACTGTTTGAAGAGTTCCCGCCGACATGTTTGACTGTAACGCATGTGTAAGGTACTGAAAAAGACGTTACACGGTCTAACGTCAAGGAAAGGATCGATAACGTCGCAAAACTTCATAAAACGGCGGCTCTTCACGTCACGCTTTTTCGCCTAGTGATTTATCACGCAATATATCACCGGGTTTAACCATTGGCTGTATAAGCGACTGGTGATAGATAAGCTCTAGCTGTGATTTGTTGAGTAATAAATCACAGTTTGGAGGTCCGTATCACGAGCGCGTAGCGCGTGTGATAGTCTACTTACAACTGACCGACACCGACAAACTATGATTTATTACCCAACAAATCACTGGCTAGAGCTGAGTTATTTCGATTCTAGCACGCTGAAACTCTTAGATAATGTTGTTGTTTCCTTCAAATTCTCAAACATTTTCACCATTGTTAAAAGAAATCGACTGTAACACATGCATTTATGTCCTTTTGAAACGTTGTCGGTGCTAGACAGTGACGTTACACCGTCTAAGGTCTACGAAACTACGTATGGCGTCATAAATTTGCAGCTTTTAATGTTTTCACTCGGCCCACTTTTCCGCACCGTGATTTGTTGCATATAGACACAGTTCTTTCCCATTGCCAATTTAAAAATACGGGGCATCATCTGGTCTGCACTGTTTGCCTTTGTCATTAAACAAATATGCTGCGCTTAATTGGGTTGAGGAACATCTGAGCTACGTCTGCACTGTTTGCCTATGTCCTAAGAGACCCTAAGCTTATATGGGTTGTGTATGTCTTTGAGTATTACGTCCTAACAACAGCTAAGGTCATAATGATACAGGATCTCGGTTTAATATCCGCAAGTCTGGAGAAGCCCGAGATGTAACCAAGTAACCCTGGTCAATGAGGCGAGTAGTATAACCATTTCAAGGCTCAGGCAAACAATGCAGACCGATATCAGGCATTGCTTAACCAGCGTTAGGCTTTCGCTTCTACTTTAGGACTAAGGCAAATGGCACAGACCCAGGTCAGACACCGCTTTAACGTCGTAAGCTAAGCGTTTCTTTCAGGACTGCGAACAGTGCAAACCCAGGTCAGACGCCGATTAACCCGTATTAGCCTGGCATATCAAATTTAGACCATAGACTAACAGTTCCGATGCCGCAAAATATGTTGTTTGATCGGGTGCTTCCCTTTTTAGTCACGATGCCACGCAGAGCGGAATCCGGCCCGCACACTAGTACTGGTAAACCGCTTAGAGGATCTAAGGCTGTCCAGGAACCGCGGTGCGAGGCGGACCGTCCATGCTAATAAACCCTTTTGGTTTCATTGGGCGACATGGCTTGAGATGTCATTTCATCTCAGTGTTGGGTAAAAGTTCCACAAAATTGGAAGCAACGTCTCCAAAATGACCTTTACAGTGTTGACGGGGACGTTAAACCTCAAATCAACCAACCAACACGAAGATTTACGCCCCGTCCATCGGAGCTTGGAGAAATAGATTGGGTTCACCATGCTTGCACGCATAGCTGAAACCGACCGCACAGGACTACTGGTAAACCGCTAAGAGGATCTAAGCCTGACTACGCCAAGTGTTGTAAAACGGAACGTCACCTATATATAAACCCTTCTGGTTTGTTCAGGCGGCAGGGCTTGAGATGTCATTTCATATCAATGTTGGGTAAAAGTCCCACAAAACTGAAGCCACCTCTCCAAAATAACCTAAATAGTGTTGATGGGGACGTAAAACACTAATTCAAACAAAGAAAACATGAGGGAAAAAGACGTGCTATGAGCAAGAACCATAACTCCGGGTGTCATGGTATTTTAGTTATCATCCCTGAGAATATAATCTTGGCAACACAATATCTCTAAAACCTTTCTTCATGTTAACACGTCCGTGAAATTAAAACCCTCTAAACCCCTCTCTATTCAGAGAAAACTGGGGTTTACAGGAGTATAAGTGGGTATAAGTTATTTTGCTTTTTTCTGTTCTAAGACATAGGTCATGGGTACTCGTACGAGCACCTGCAACCTATTTTAGGAGTAAAAATAAGACAAATATCACAAATTTTCATGGAAAAAGTAAAAAAGAAATTGCACGGGTGTGTCATCGTAATGTGAGAATAATGATGGGTCGTTGTACAGTTGTACAGAAGGTTAAGAAGGTGCGTGCGTGCGTGCGTGCGTGCGTGCGCGCGCGCGTGCGTGTGTGTGTGAATTCGGGTTTAACGTCGCTTTCAACAATTTTTCAGTCATATCACGACGGTGTCTAGTTGTGACAGGGAGCTCAATGCTCACTTTTATAGTGCTGTCTCACTGAAGTATCATGTCCCTAACACATTACATGATACCACACCCAGTCACATTATCCTGACACTGGGTCGACCAGTCCTAGCCGTAAATCTAAGTGCCAAGCGAGGAGCAGCTAGTACCATTTTTTAACGAGTTTGGTATGTCACGGCCCGGGATCGAACCCGTGACCTCCCGTTCCCCGGAGCGGACACTCTACAAACTGAGCTATCGGGGCCGGTTATGGTGTGTACTGAACAAGAGCCGCAACTCTGGGTGCCATGGTATTTAAGTCCCCCCCCCCCCTGACAATTTCACATGGTACTTGGTTTAGTTTTACATGAGGTTAAGGAGGTGAGTTATGAGCAAGATCTACAACTATAATGTACATAAAGTTAAAAGACGTTATGGGCAAGAACCACAAATCTGGGTGCTGTAACATTTTTGTTATCTCTCCTCTCAGTAAAACCTCGGTATCACCCGTATGTAACTGATATTAGCATGCTGCAAAAGAATACAAAAGAAACTGATGTGAGAATTTTAAGAAGTCATACATTGTTACAGACTTTAAAACTGAAAGTGACTTGGTGGTGGTGTCTGTTCCATCTGCAAACGCTGTTACAAGGAGAACTCACCTTAAAGCTCGCTAACAGGGCGAATGAGGGGAGGTAACTGCCAGACTACACGATAATTAAGCAAAAAGCAATCCGATAAAAACGTATCTAAGGTAGGCGGAGCAAATGTGTTGCGCATGCGCAGTGGCGGAAATGTCGCATTTTTTCACGGTCCACTTTTTTTACGTTACACCGCCCGTTGAACATTGTAAATAGCGATCCAAACCATAAAACTGTATCCCTTCTATAGATACAAAACGGTTTTAGAGATTTTCTTGAAACCTTGCAAAAATGTAAAGCAACATAATATAACATGTAGAACATGAGAACCATAACTCTAGATTTTTAGCTCACCTGGGCCGAAGGCTCCAGGGGAGCTTATAGTATAGTGGGTCCTCCGTCGTCCGTCGTCCGTCGTCCGTCCACACTTTTGAGCAGCTATATCTCTGCAACCTGCAGCCTGATCCCAATCATTTCTCATCTGTAGCATGCCTCTGGTGGGGCATTGATGACATAAACTTTTTTTCGAAATCGCTCAAAAACTTTGGTTGCTATGGCTATCACAAGGTCCCATAGACTTACAATGGGAAAATGCTTGTCATCACCGTAGCGCCTTCAGTTTTGATCGGATCTTTCTGAAACTTATATGTAAGGTGGCTGGTGATAAAAACTCAGATGAGTTCGAAAACCAGCCAAGTCGGCCCATTTATCATAGAGTTACGTCCCTTTGATTGCTGAAAATGCCGTTTTTTGACCTTGTCAACACCGTAGCCCCTTCAGTTTTGATCAGATTTTTCTGAAACTTATATGTTAGGTAGCTGGGGATAAAAACTTGGACGAGTTCGAAAACCGGACAAGTCGGCACATTTATCATTGAGTTACGCCCCTTTGATTGCTGAAAATGCCGATTTTTTACCTTGTCATCACCGTAGCCCCTTTAGTTTTGATCGGATCTTCCTGAAACTTATATGTAAGGTGGCTGGGGATAAAATCTCAGAAGAGTTCGAAAACCGACCCAGTCGGCCCATTTATCGTAGAGTAACGTCCCTTTGATTGCTGAAAATGCTGATTTTTGACCTTGTCATCACCGTAGCCCTTTCAGTTTTGATCGAATCTTTCTGAAACTTATATGTAAAGTGGCTGGGGATAAAATCTCGAATGAGTTCGAAAACCAGCCAAGATGGTCCATTTATCGCAGAGTAACGTCCCTTTGATTGCTGAAAATGCCGATTTTTGACCTTGTCATCACCGTAGGCCTTTCAGTTTTGATCGGATCTTTCTGAAACTTACATGTAAGGTGGCTGGGGATAAAACCTCGGATGAGTTTGAATACCGGCCAAGGTGGCCTATTTTTTTCATAGAGTTAGGTCCCTTTGATTCCTGAAAATGTTGATTTTTGACCTTGTCATCACTGTAGCCCCTTTAGTTTTGATCAGATCTTTATGAAACTGATATGTAAGGTGGCTGGGGATAAAACCTTGGATGAGTTCGGAAACCGGCCAAATCGCCCCATTTACTATATAGTTTTGTCCCTTTGATTGCTGAAAATGTTGATTTTTGACCTTGTCATCACCATAGCCCCTTCAGTTTTGATCGAATCTTTCTGAAACTAATATGTAAGGTGGCTGGGGATAAAACCTAGGATGAGTTCGAATACCGGCCAAGTTGGCCCATTTATCATAGATTTACGTCCCTTTGATTGCTGAAAATACCGATTTTTTACCTTGTCATCACCATAGCCCCTTCAGTTATGATCGGATCTTTCTGAAACTTATATGTAAGGTGGCTGGGGATAAAATCTTGGATGAGTTCGAAAACCGACCAAGTCAGCCCATTTATCATAGAGCTATGTCCCTTTGATGGCTGAAAATGTTGATTTTTGACCTTGTCATCACCATAGCCCCTTAAGTTTTGATCGAATCTTTCTGAAACTTATATGTAAGGTAACTTTGGATAAAACCTAGGATGAGTTCGAATACCGGCCAAGTTGGCCAATTTATCATAGATTTACGTCCCTTTGATTGCTAAAAATGCCGGTTTTTGACCTTGTCATCACCATAGCCCCTTCAGTTTTGATCGTATCTTTCTGAAACTTATATGTAAGGTGGCTGGGGATAAAATCTTGGATGAGTTCGAAAACCGGCCAAGCCAGCCCATTTATCGTAGAGCTATGGCCCTTTGATGGCTGAAAATGTTGATTTTTGACCTTGTCATCACCGTAGCCCCTTCAGTTTTGATCTGATTTTTCTGAAACTTATATGTAAGGTGGCTGGGGATGAAACCTCGGATGGGTTCGAAAACTGGCCAAGTCAGCCCATTTATTTTAGAGTAACATCCCTTTGATTGCTAAAAATGTCAAATTTTGACTTTGTCACCGTAGCCCTTCAGTTTTGATCGGATCTTTCTGAAACTTATATGTAAAGTGTCTGGGAATAAAACCTTGGATGAGTTTGAATACTGGCCAAGTCGGCACATTTGTCATAGAGTTACATGCCTTTGATTGCTTAAAATGCCTATTTTCGACCTTGATAGCACTGCTGCCCCTTCAGTTTTTATTGGATCTTCATGAAACTTACAAACAAATAAGTCAGGCAGAAAAGCTTGGAGGAGTTTGAAAACTCGTGAGGTTTGTCTATTTGTCACAGAGTAACATCCCTTTGATTGCAGCAGTTAATTGCTTATTTACGATCTTGTCAACACCATAGCTCCATCAGTTTATATCGGATCTTCTTAGCAAGTCAGGAATAAAAGCTTGAATGAGTTTGAAAACTGGTGAGGTCAGCCTATTTATCATAGACTTACATTCTACTTGATTTGCAGAAATTGCTTACCCTGTCATCACCATGTCCTTCCATTAATCCTTCAGTAAAGGTTGGCACTTCCTGAAACTTTGAATCTGTTAGCTCAGGTGAGCGAAACAGGACCAAGCTCAGCTTGGTCCTCTTGTCGTCCTTGTCATCACTGTAGCCCCTTCAGTTTCGATCGGATCTTTCTGAAACTTATATGTAATGTGATTGGGAATAAAACCTCGGATGAGTTCCAAAACCGGCCAAGTTCGCCGAATTATCATAGAGTTACGTCCCTTTGATTGCTGAAAATGCCGATTTTTGACCTTGTCATCACCGTAGCCCCTTCAGTTTTGATCGGATCTTTCTGAAACTTATATGTAAGGTGGCTGGGGATAGAATCTTGGATGAGTTATAAAACCGACCAAGTCGGCCCATTTATCGTATTTGTCCCTTTGATTGCTGAAAATGCTGATTTTTGACCTTGTCATCACTGTAGCCCTTTCAGTTTTGATCGAATCTTTCTGAAACTTATATGTATAGTGGCTGGGGATAAAATCTCGAATGAGTTCGAAAACCAGCCAAGTTGGTCCATTTATCACAGAGTAACGTCTCTTTGATTACTGAAAATGTAGATTTTTGACCTTGTCATCACCGTAGCCCTTTCAGTTTTGATCGGATCTTTCTGAAACTTATATGCAAGGTGGCTTGGGATAAAACCTTTGATGAGTTCGAAAACCGGCCAAGTCAGCCCATTTATCGTAGAGTTATGTCCCTTTGATGGCTGAAAATGTAGATTTTTTAGCTCACCTGGGCCGAAGGCTCCAGGGGAGCTTATAGTATAGTGGGTCTTGCGTCGTCCGTCCGTCGTCCGTCCACACTTTTGAGCAGCTATATCTCTGTATCCTGTAGGCTGTTCTCAATCATTTCTCATCTGTAGCATGCCTCTGGTTGAGCATTGATGACATAAACTTTTTTTCGAAATCGCTCTAAAACTTTGGTTCCTATGGCAACCACAAGGTCCCATAGACTTACTATGGGAAAATGCTTGTCATCACCGTAGCGCCTTCAGTTTTGATCAGATCTTCCTGAAACTTATATGTAAGGTGGCTGGGGATAAAAACTCGGATGAGTTCAAAAACCGACCAAGTCGGCCCATTCATCATAGAGTTACATCCCTTTGATTGCTGAAAATACCGATTTTTGACCTTGTCATCACGGTAGCCCCTTCAGTTTTGATCGGATCTTTCTGAAACTTATATGTAAGGTGGCTGGGGATAAAACCTAGGATGAGTTCGAAAACCGGCCAAGTCAGCCAATTTTTCATAGACTTACGTCCCTTTGATTGCTGAAAATGCTGATTTTTGACCTTGTCATCGTGGTAGCCCCTTCAGTTTTGATCGGATCTTTCTGAAACTTATATGTAAGGTGGCTGGGGATAAAACCTTGGATGAGTTCGAAAACCGGCCAAGTAGGCCCATTTATCATAGAGTTACATCCCTTTGGTTGCTGAAAATGCCGATTCTTGACCTTGTCATCACTGTAGCCCCTTCGGTTTTGATCGGATCTTTTTGAAACTTATATGTAAGGTGGCTGAGGATAAAAACTCGGATAAGTTTGAATACCGGCCAAGTTGGCCCATTTATCATAGAGTAACGTCCATTTGATTGCTGAAAAACGCCGACTTTCGACCTTGTCATCACGGTAGCCCCTTCAGTTTTGATCGGATCTTTCTGAAACTTATATGTGAGGTGGCTGGGAATAAAATCTTGGATGAGTTAGAAAAATTGGCAAGTCGGCCCATTTATCATAGAGTTACACCCCTTTCATTGCTGTAAATGCCGATTTTTGACCTTGTTATCACGGTAGCCCCTTCAGTTGTGATCCGATCTTTCTGAAACTTATATGTAAGGTGGCTGGGGATAAAACCTTGGAAGAGTTCGAAAACCGGCCAAGTCGACCCATTTATCATACAGTTACATCCCTTTGATTGCTATAAATGTCGATTTTTGACCTTCATCACCGTAGCCCTTTCAGTTTTGATCGGATCTTTCTGAAATTTAAATGTAAGGTGGCTGGGGATAAAACCTCAGATGTGTTCCAATACCCGCCAAGTCTGCCAATTTATCATAGAGTTACCTCCCTTAGAATGCTGAAAATGCTGATTCTTTACCTTGTCATCAACGTAGCCCCTTCAGTTTTGATAAGATCTTTCTGAAACTTATAAGTATGGTGTCTGGGGATAAAATCTTGGATGAGTTCAAAATCCCGCCAAGTCGGCCCATTTTTCATAGAGTTATGTCCCTTTGATTGCTGAAAATGTCAGTATTTGACCTTGTAGCCCCTTAAGTTTTGATCGGATCTTATATGTAAGGTTGCTGGGGATAAAACCTCGGATGAGTTTTAAAACCAGCCAAGTTGACCCATTTTTCATAGAGTAACATCCCTTTGATTGCTGAAAATGCCTAATTATGACCTTGTAATCACCGTAGCCCCTTCAGTTTTGATCGGATCTTTCTGAAACTTACATGTAAGGTGGCTGGGAATAAAAACTTCAGATGAGTTCGAATACCGGCCAAGTCGGCACATTTATCATAGAGTGCCTTTGATTGCTGAACTTGCCTATTTTCGACCTTGTCATCACTGCTGCCCCTTCAGTTTTGAACGGATCTTCATGAAACTTACAAACAAGAAAGTCAGACAGAAAGCTTGGTGGAGTTTGAAAACTATTGTTTTTGAACTTGTCATCACCATAGCCACTTCAGTTTAGATCGGATCTTCTTAGCAAGTCAGGAATAAAAGCTTGAATGAGTTTGAAAACCGGTGAGGTCAGCCTGTTTATCATAGAGTTACATTCTACTTGATTTGCAGAAAATGCTTACCCTGTCATCACCATGTCCTCCCATAAAGCCTTCAGGAAAGGTTGGCACTTCCTTAAACTTTGAATCTGTTAGCTCAGGTGAGCGATACAGGACCAAGCTAGCTTGGTCCTCTTGTTGACCTTGTCATCACCGTAGCCCCTTCAGTTTTGATCGAATCTTTCTGAAACTTATATGTAAGGTGACTGGAGATAAAACCTAGGATGAGTTCGAATACCGGCCAAGTTGGCCCATTTATCATAGATTTACGTCCCTTTGATTGCTGAAAATGCCGATTTTTGACCTTGTCATCACCATAGCCCCTTCAGTTTTGATCGGATCTTTCTGAAACTTATATGTAAGGTGGCTGGGGATAAAATCTTGGATGAGTTTGAAAACAGGTCAAGTCAGCCAATTTATCGTAGAGTTATGTCCCTTTGATGGCTGAAAATGTTGATGTTTGACCTTGTCATTACCGTAGCCCCTTCAGTTTTGATCGGATTTTTCTGAAACTTATATGTAAGGTGGCTGGGGATGAAACCTCGGATGAGTTCGAAAACTGGCCAAGTCGGCTCATTTATTTTAGAGTAACATCCCTTTGATTGCTAAAAATGCCAAATTTTGAACTTGTCATCACCGTAGCCCCTTCAGTTTTGATCGGATCTTTCTGAAACTTATATGTGAGGTGGCTGGGAATAAAATCTTGGATGAGTTTGAATACTGGACAAGTCGGCACATTTGTCATAGAGTTACGTGCCTTTGATTGCTTAAAAATGCCTATTTTCGACCTTGTTAGCACTGCTGCCCCTTTAGTTTTGATTTGATCTTCATGAAACTTACACACAAATAAGTCAGGCAGAAAAGCTCGGAGGAGTTTGAAAACTCGTGAGGTTTATATCGGATCTTCTTAGCAAGTCAGGAATAAAAGCTTGAATGAGTGAAAACTGGTGAGGTCAGCATATTTATCATGGATTTATATTCTACTTGATTTGCAGAAATTGCTTACCCTGTCATCACAATGTCCTTCGATTAATCCTTCAGTAAAGGTTGGCACTTCCTGAAACTTTGAATCTGTTATTTTGAAATCGCACGAAAACTTTGGTTGCTGTGGCAATCACAAGGTCCCATAGACTTACAATGGGAAAATGCTTGTCATCACCGTAGCGCCTTTAGTTTTGATCGAATCTTTTTGAAACTTATATGTTAGGTGGCTGGGGATAAAATCTCCGATGAGTTTGAAAACCGGCCAAGGTGGCCCATTTGTCACAGAGTTACGTCCCTGTGATTGCTGAAAATGCCGATATTTTACCTTGTCATCACCGTAGCCCCTTCAGTTTTGATCGGATCTTTCTATAAACTTATAAGTTTGGTGGCTGGGGATAAAATCTTGGATGAGTTCAAAAACCCGCCAAGTCGGCCCATTTTTCATAGAGTTATGTCCCTTTGATTGCTGAAAATGTCAATTTTTGACCTTGTCATCACCGTAGCGCCTTAAGTTTTGATCTGTTCTTTCTGAAACGTATGTGTAAGGTTGCTGGGGATTAAACCTCGGATGAGTTCGAAAACCAGCCAAGTTGGCCAATTTTTTCATAGAGTAACATCCCTTTGATTACTGAAAATGCCAAATTATGACCTTGTAATCACCGTAGCCCCTTCAGTTTTGATCGGATCTTTCTGATATTTACATGTAAGGTGGCTGAGAATAAAACCTCAGGTGAGTTCGAATAAGGCTGGAGCCGAGCGATGGTCTCCCCATTCACGGGCAACGTGGAATGGGGATACCACCGAACGGCTACGGTGTAGTGCCAGAATGGATTCGTTCCCTGGGACCCCACCAGCTTACGACCCGGGAAAACCTTTAAAAATATTCTTGTCTGAAACCAGAAGGCCCAGGTCTTTGATATTTGGTATGAAGCTTCATCTAGTGGACCTCTACCAAGATTGCTCAAATTATAGCCCTGGGGCCCAAAATGGCCCAGTGCCAGGGCCCACTGGTTTTACATAGGCTTATTAGCTCACCTGAGCCAAAGGCTGATGTGAGGTATTAGTATGCCAATGGTCCGGCATCCGTCGTCCCTTCACATTTTCAACTAAGTATATCTTTAAAGCCAGTTGGCCAATCGTGATTAAATTTCAAGTGAAGCACTATCAGGTTGGGAGAAAAGATGCTTTATGTTTTGGGGCAGATATGTTGGAAACTCTTGTTGCCATGGCAACATATAGCTCCCATAGACTTACAATGGGAAATACTTAAAAAATCTTCTTCTTTGAAACCGTTAGGCCCAGAGCTTACATATGAAGCATGTAGCAATGTCAAGTGGTCCCCTACATAAATTGCGCCAATCATGCCCTTAGGGTCTAAACTGGCCACGCCCCTGGGTCCCTTAGCCCCCATAGACTTATATTGAAAAAAAAAGCTTAAAAAATCTTCTAGTCTGAAACCGCTAGGCACAGAGCTTTCATATTAAGCATGTAAAGTAGAAGTAAAACAAAGATCAGGAATTGATACAATTAACTTACTCCACCCATAAAAGACACCAAAGGGAAAGAAATACAAACATTAAGCGACCAGACCATAATGGAAACCTAAACAAAGGAAGGCGATAAGGACAGTTACTTTCCCACAAAATGGCCATATGGCCATCCAAAATTAAAAGACACAAGTGATACACACAGTAAGTAACAAACAACAACATAAATAAATCGCCACAGAATAGCCGCCTTGGAACGGTCTGTGGAAGATTTCCACTGGGGGGCTTAAATCGATTTTACGTGGCCACAATCCTCGCCCTTACTTCCGTCGCGATTTAGACAAATAATTTGTTCAGTCCGCATGAAGGCCTCCTAACTCATCAGTGCAACATCAAGTGGTTCTCTACATAAATTGTGTCAATCATGTCCCTGGGGTCTAAACTAGCCACGCCCCGGGGCCCCATAGCCCCCATAGACTTATAATGGAAAAGAAGCTTAAAAAAATCTTCTTCGCTGAAACTACTAGGCCCAGAGCTTACATATTAAGCATGTAGCAATGTCAAGTGGTCCCCTACATAAATGGTGCCTATCTTGTCCCTGGGATCTAAACTGGCCACGCAGTGGGGCCCCCTAGCCCCCATAAACTTGTAATGGAAAAAAAGCTTAAACAATCTTCTTCTTTGAAACCGCTAGGTACAGAGCTTACATATTAAGCATGTAGCAATGTCAAGTGGTCCCCTTTATAAATTGTGCCAATCATGCCCCTGGGGTCTAAACTGGCCACGCCCCGGGGGCCCTTAGCCCCTATAGATTTATAATGGGAAAAAAAACTTAAAAAATCTTCTTCTCTGAAACAACTAGGCCCAGAGCTTTCATATTAAGCATGTAGCAATGTCAAGTGTTCCCCTACATAAATTGTGCCAATCATGCCCCTGGGGTCTAAACTGGCCCCGTCCCGGGGCCCCTTAGCCCCCATTGACTTATAATGAAAAAAAAAACCCTAAAAAATCTTCTTTTCTGAAACCACTAGGCCCAGAGCTTACATATTAAGCATGTAGCAATGCCAAATGGTCCCCTACATAAATTGTGCCAATCATGCCCCATGGGGTCTAAACCGGTCACAGCCTTGGGCCTCTTAGCCCCCATAGACTTATAATGGAAAGAAAAGCTTAAACAATCTTCTTCTCTGAAACAGCTAGTATTATTAGCTCACCTGAGCCGAAGGCTCATGTGAGGTATTAGTATGCCAATGGTCCGGAATTCCGTTCATATTTTCAAATAAGTATATCTTTAAAGCCACTTGGCCAATCATGATTAAATTTCATGAGAAGCATTATCCGGTTGGGGGGAAAAGATGCAGTATGTTTTGGGGGTAATTCAGATTGAAACTGGTGTTGCCATGGCAACATATAGCTCCCATAGACTTACAATGGGAAAAACTTTAAAAATCTTCTTCTCTGAAACCACTAGGCCCAGAGCTTACATATTAAGCATGTAGCAATGTCAAGTGGTCCCCTACATAAATTGTGCCAACCATGCCCCTGGGGTCTAAACTGGCCATGCCCCTTAGCCCCCATAGACTTATAATGGAAAAAAAATACAAAAATCTTCTTCTCTGAAACCACTAGGCCCAGAGCTTACATATTAAGCATGTAGCAATGTCAAGTGGTCCCCTACATTAATCCTACCAAACATGCCCATAGGATCCAAATTGACAATGCCGTGTCCCATTAGGAAGAACTTCAAAACAAAATTATGCTCAAAGACCATGAGACAAACAGATAACTAAAATGTTCCTCAGGGGAGCGGTTAGACTCAGGTCTTTGATATTTGGTATACACCTTTATCTAGTGGGCCTCTGACAAGATTGTTCGAACTATAGCCCTGGGGCCCAACATAGCCAAGGCGTCACTTATTTTACATAGACATAGGTAATAAAGGAAAAAGTTAAGTTTGTAAAATGCTTAGCTCAGGTGAGCGATATAGGACCATCATGGTCCTCTTGTTTGACAGAGTTATGACACTTGCTTGATGTAATTGCAGTGGCGGGGCACGATGCAATGTTTGCAGCGCTGTTATTTAACCATTGTATGCGGCAAACCCTAAAGGGGTACATTGGCAAACAGTGCAGGCACATATCAGAACGCGATGTCTGATCAGGGCCTGCACTATTTGCTAACATAATTTTCTGTCAAAAATAGAATAAAAACAAAAAATTGGCCTTGCACCCCTTATATGACAAATGGACTTGTCTAACATATAGCAATGGAAGAGTCTACTAGTATACAATGGGTTAAAGGTAAGACTACACAGCAAGCAGAGAATGTCGAGAAAAGCCGGGCCGATATCGATACGATGTTGCACCAGACAGTAAAAGTCTTTTACGAATCATCTTAAAAATCATATTTCTGTGGTGCGTGCGTGCGTATGCATGCGTGTGTGTGTGTGCTTGCATACCTACCATCATACATACCAATTAATCAACCTCAAACCAAACAACATCAAGGCGGTTCTAACGAGTACCCACAACCTATATTTTAGAGCAGAAATAAGAAAAATAAGATTTACCCCTGTAAACCCCATTTTTTCTATATAAAAGTGGGTTTCGAGAGGGTCAAAACTATATAGGCGTGTTTTCGCGATGGTGTCTGAAATGGATTCTTCCCAACACGACCATTCTTGTGAATAAACCAATATAATTCTGGCCCCCTTGAACCCCACTTTTATATAGTAAAACTGGAGTTTACAGGGGTTAACATTTTTTTTCTTATTTCTAAAATATAGATTGTGGGTACTCGTTAGCGCCGCCTCCTAACGTATACCCACAATCTATATTTTGAACAGAAATAAGAAAAATATCACTTTTTCCCCCATCTGAAAATTGTCGTTTTTCGGCGATAAAATTTACAATGTATTTGAATAGGCGTGTTTCGTAATGGACCGTTTCGTTGAACTCTTAACATCTTGTGCTGTAAGCAAACAGTGTAGAACCTGAGCATACGCCGCGTCTGAACTGTTTGCCAGACCCAGCACATGATTCCAGACCAGATTCTATAGATAACCCTCTTACGCAATACTCTGACCTTAACTAGAAGCCTCCGTGGTGTAGTGGTTACGCTACTCGCCTTGTAAACCAGGGGTCGCAGGATCGATCCCGGGCTTCTCCAGACTTTCGGATGAGTCAGTCTTTAAACCGAGGTCCCGTCTCCGTATGACCTTAGCTGTTGGTGGGACGTAAAACTCAAACACTCACTCACTCACTCACTCTGACCTTAACTCGGCTATTTTCTATAAACAACCGTTACCTGGGCTACCTACCCAGCCAGCAAATAGATCGGGCCAACGTCGGGCCGATAGCGGTGCGACGTGGCAACGTCGTACCGCTATCGGCCCGAGGTTGGCCCGCTGATTTATGCCGACAGGGTACAAATTAGTGATAGCGACGAAAAGTTACTGTGCTTAGAAAACAATCGTCAAAACAAAAAACATTTAGGTGATCTGATGAGCGTAATGATATTTTTTGTGTGTTTGTTTCTTATAGACACATGCATACTTTGGGACTACTGTGTATGCATCTGCGCTTTCGTGTATGCCTCTGGACACTGTTAGCATGCGCACCGCCCATCGGGGCTTGGAGAAATAGATTTGGCTGCATTGTGCTTCCACGCAGAGCTGAAACTGACCGCACATGCGTACTGGTAAACCACTGAGCAGCCTGCTCAGGCAAAGTCGTGTGAGTCGGATAATCCCTGCATATAAACCCTATAGGTTTGTTTGGGCGGTATGGCTTGAGAAGTCATTTCATCTCTGTATCGGATAAAAGTCCCACAAAATTGGAAGCAACGTCTCCAAAATAACACAAAGTGTTGACGGGACGTAAATGGTGAGTGAGTGTGTTTGAGTTTTACGTCCCACCAACAGCTAAGATAAAGGTTTAAAGACTCATCCGAAAGTCTGGAGAACTCCGGGATCGAACCCACGAACCCTGGTTTATGAGGCGAGTAGCTTATTCACTACATCACGGAGGCCTCTTGTTGACGGGATGTAAAACTTAAATTAAAACAAAACACAGTTTGCATACGAAAAGTTTTGTTTGTTTGTATTGTAGTTTAACGGCCCAGTCAACACTATTTATGTCATTTTGAACCGGTCAGTTTACTTTTCTACACTTTACTGGGTAGGCTTGTGCGTCAGCGGTTAACCAGTACAGTGCAAATACTTTCGCCAGAAACTGACAACTGTTTTTGAATCAGCGGGAGAGAATGACCGTAGAAAAGATTTCATGATCAATCTCCACGAAAGAATGTTGCCGACCCCTGCAGGTATCGAACCCGCATCCTCCTGATAACCAGTCAGACGCGCATCCGGCTGAGCTACCGAGGCCGGCGCATACGTATAGTGAATCAATGACCTTTGATAGTTCAAAAGACTATTCCGTTTCCTACGGATACTTTTTGTCACGGAATTTAAAAAAGTGACGTTGAATTGTAAATATCAACCAATGTAAACGACACCTTCAAACTTAAAAGTGTAGTCATGTCTCACTGCGTTTTGAAAGGCTATATAGAGTTGAAAAGGTTATAAGACAAAATAAAAGTTCGTTACCTTGGTCGATTATACTAGATAAACATTGTATACTGCATGACAAAAGGAATGATACAGGTGTTTAATCCCTCAAATAATTGTATCCACTTCAAATTACAAACCTACGAAAGCCTAATATTTTTGTAATTTTGATAGTTACTTCGAAGGGGCTATTGACAGTTACATGTAACTGGCAATAGTGGTTTAACGTTATAAGTGTTATTGCAAGTTAACTGGCAATAGCCATTTTAATGTAAAACCATTATTACCAGCTGTTATAGCTTCTTACCAATCTTTAGACTTTGTTTTGACTTTCACGCTCTAGTTGTGGGTACAGACTTATTCACTAAATAAGGGGTGTCACACCTGTTTGATTTTGCATACAATGCATGGGCAATGTCCATAACTATCTTACCTGGGTCGGACTTGATTCACTGTCTTCTGGGTCTTCTCGGATATCCTGAAGGCCCTCGATAAATCAAGTAACTTTGGGAAGAAAGAATCTCTCGGGATAAAAATACAGCAAATAGTCTTCATTATTTTTCTTTTTTTGTGTGTGTGTGTGAAAATGAAAGCATTTCATAAATAATTGTCTTTAAATTAGAGCAAAATATAATTATGTTAAATAGATGTAGCTAAAATACATATAGAGCGACTTCGACTGGAACTAAAGTAATACCTTAGTTACCAAAAATACAGCTGAGCTCCTAGTGCCGTCGGAGGCTTACCATACAAATATATGATGCTTTTGTTCCAACGAAGGTCCTATGACATATTTATAGTTATGCCGTCATGCGGTCTGCTAAATCAGCAACCATAGGTGTTCCTCTGATAATGCTAGTACGCGTGTCATTGGTAGCTACCCAAGTACCTACTTTAGTTCGAGTCGAAGTCGATCCTAAATGTACATGAAGTAATTTGGGCCGAAACAGTTTATAATGAATAACACAATTATAAAAGCTGGTAGTTTATTTTAAAATCGAGTAAATTGCAGATGTATATCTTTTTGATGACTGAATTAAATGCGTCGAGATTCTGCTCAACATTTTCCAACTACAATGCATTCAGCGACTTCTCTGCTTGAATCACGTGATCCTCCCAGTCACCCCACCTTTTTAAAAGTAGATTTGGAAGAGCCTTCCGAACAGTCTTCGGCGCCACTTGATTTAAAAGTCTTTACTTCAGAAGATTCTTGAGCTCGAATCAAGCACGACCCATGAATATAGAAATGTGTATATACGCAATTACAAGTCTCTATAGTATAGGGACATTTTTTAGCTTTGAGCAAGGGGTGGAATGATTGGAGTCAATGAATAGTAGTCGCAGATAAAATTGACTAGGTAGAGCTATCGTTTGTACCTGCCTTATAAATATTCCAAAAAGGTAAACCAAGTCACCCGATTGTGTGAATTCAACTGTAACACAAGCATAGCTGTGGCGTATATGACCATTTCGTCCGCTTGTAGAAAGCGTGCGAAAAGCACTCCACCGAATCTTCTGGTGGACTCAGCGAATTTGACATATATTGACAACAACCTGAATAGCTCCGCCTAGTCAGTCTTATTTGCGACTACTATACATTATATTGATCACTCAGATAAGACGTATTCAGGTATATGATTTAATCTTACATGCAGGTAAATATTGCAAAAATAGAGCTATATAAATGGGTAATTTTGTGGTTCACTGAGTGGTCAGTTATGATGAATTGGTGTGTAATCTGATGCAATAAGCAGCCAACCTTAAAGAAGATGGACTTGTCCATCCGACTCATCACAACAAAGTCTAAAGAGAGGGAATGACCTATAACTGATAATATCATAATAGCCATTTTAACTGGTATTATGATAATAGCCATTTTAACGTAAAAGCTCTTACGCCAGTTTTTGTTTGTATTGGAGTTTAACGGCCCAGTCAACACTATTTAGGTCATTTTTGAGCCGGTCAGTTTACCTATCAACACTTTCCTGGGCAGGCTTATACGTAAGCGGTTAACCAGTACAGTGCACATTCTTTCGCCAGAAACTGACAACTGTCCTTCCTGAATCAGCGGAAGGGAGAGAATGACCGTAGAAAAGATTTCATGATCAATCTCCACGAAAGAATGTTGCCGACCCCGGCGGGAGTCGAACCCGCGTCCTCCTGATCACCAGTCAGACGCGCATCCGACTGAGCCACTGAGGCCGGCTCTATCGCCAGTTAAATGGTAAAAACAAACATATCTTACGACAATATCTTATTGCCATTTAGCATGAAATGAAAAGAAAAGCCGAAAATAAAATAAATTAATCATCTGAATCATCATGTACATATGGTCTCTTAAGTGGCTAGCCCCCGCCCATCGCGACTTGAAGAAATAGATGGGCTGCATGATGCTTCTACGCAGAGCTGAAACCGACCCGCACACGAGTACTGGTAAACCGCTTAGAGGATCTAAGCCTGCCCAGGCAAAGCGGTGCGAGTCGGACCGTCCAAGCTTATAAACCTAATGATGTACAGCCCGCTCTCTTATCTACTAGGCCACTTAGATCCGTTGACGTATTGTCTTTCGGTGCACACAAAGCTTCTGGCTACTTCTGTTTGTGACAGATTGACATCAAGCAAACCCATAGCCCACTCTCTGCTGACTTTTGTCAGGTCAGCATACCAGAAACAATGTACTGTGAAATTCCGCTATTGAGACCACCTAAAATTAAGACTAATGCATATTTAAAAAGTTTCAGTCATTCTTTTTTGTGTGCTATCTGCTCTCAGTGTCTTCTAGAGAGAGACCGCCTTTGGGACTGTTCAAAAGTGGACCACTTTAGAACAGTCCAAAGAGTAGTCTTATCGTAGTAATTTTGTGTGTGTGTGTGTGTGTGTGTGTGTGTGTGTGTGTGTGTGTGTGTGTGTGTGTGTGTGTTTGTGTGTGTGTGTGTTTTGCGGGCGGGGGGTGGGGGTAGGGGGGAGGGGTTGTTTTGTGAATAGACAAAAGAGAATTCGAAAAATCCAGTGCGACGTAAAATAGGAAGTCAGGAACGAGCGCAGAAGCAAGTGCACTGTTTCACCTGGGATAATACGTATTTCTCTACCTTTGTATTGCATAAAAATGACGTAGCGTTCATTTTGTCAGTCAGTATATGTTGGGCCTAAACTAATTGACACTTATTTTTCCACATGAACTACTCAGCCTATTTAGTGACAGTTTCGACTCAGTACCACACAGATTAAAATGTCTAAGCCTGTAAACAGGAAGCGGGTATGTGTGATCGGTTGCGGCCCCTCGGGCATGTCGATGCTGCATCATCTAGGAAGACTGCCCGATGATCAGCTGCCTGACGTTGTCTGTTACGAGAAGCAGGATAAAGTTGGAGGACTGTGGAATGTAACCTGGAGAACAGGTAGGTAACAAATGGGATCTTTTGTTTGTTTTCAGGTTTAACGTCCCCATCAACACTATATAGGTCATTTCGGAGACGTTGCTTCCAGTTTTGTGGGACTTTTACCCGAGACATCTCAAGCCCTATCGGCCAATGAAACCAAAAGGGTATATATGCATGGACGGGCCACTTTGCCTGGGCAGTCTTAGACTTTCTAAGCGGTTCACCAGTACTCGCGGGTGGTCGGTTTCAGCTCTGCGTGGAAGCAGCATGCAGCCCAATCTATTTCTCCGACCTACGATGTCGTTTAAAAATATTGCACCCATTTTCTAAGTATTCTTTAAGGCTAGAAGTTATAACGTTGATGCTCTGCTCAACTGAGCGTGAAATGTGTTTAGCTTAAATTATCAAAATGCAAGTTTACAAGGTTTTTGTTAGAAGAAAATGATATGTGTCCTACTCGTAGATATTAAATGGAATGGAAACACCTGGCAGATTTTTCCGCCATTTTTCAAAGGGAGACAAGTTTCGGAACTTCCTGTTCGCTTTTCTATAAGCCCTATCCCATGGATAAGGGTTCTTCTCTTAAAGGAAATGATTTGCTCCTCAGGGGCAAATTCTTTCCTTTAAGAGTTGACCCCTATTGACCTGGGCGACAAAAATACTTTTGCAGGAGTTGCCTCCCCTGAAGGTGTTCCCATTCCCCTTAAATGTCAACAATTTTGGCATATTAATATTTATGAGCACAACAAGAGCAATCCTGATAAGTGTTGACCATGAAAATCGTTTTATAATTTTTGGGGCGATTGTTTCACAGTCGACCCTGTATTAACTATATAAATCGATTTTCGGCCTAATGCAGATGACCTAATCACCGCCAAGAGCATCCAAGAGAAAATATTGTTCCATATTCAAAACAACTTCGAAAGTTCCACAGAAAAGGTTGATGACATAAGAGTCTATAATTTTGATGATCTATCAATTTTTTTTTTTTATGAACGCGCATGTCCTTCATTTTACTTATCAGTAATTACAATTTCAAACACGAATTCTCCATTTACAAATTAAAGCTATGAATGAAAATCATTGTTGGCCTTGCGAATTAATTCAAGCCACGCTGAGGGTAATATGCGTAACTAACATGGTAACGGGACGTCTCGCCCCAAACTAGCCTCAAAGCGAAATCGGTTTGTCCCAGGACGTTTCATTCCGCAATTATACTAGGAAGGTGTTCTAACTGGGGCCAGGAAACGCTGTCGTTTTAGTGTCAGGCTGGAATTTAGATACTGGAGAATCCTGGCTTTCGGTAATTTTCGGTGTCTAGCGGGCGTGATTTTTGGTAATTTCATAAAACAATTGTTAATTCGTTTTCATAGTCTTTTTCCCTACTCGGTGGTATTTGCTCAAATTAACAACAGTATTTCCTAACAAAATTTTATAAGAAACAGAAATCGATACAATTTATTTGCATTTTTCGACCAAGACACCAACTTGAAAGAAAGACGCGTATAAAACTACGGTATTTTATCACATGACGTCGCGCCTGAGAGTGTAATAACGCCATGTAATATTTTCGATAATCCACTAGTGTATTAAATATGCAAATTAGGTAGATACGTCCTGTACCGTTACATGTACGACGTCCTTAACGACGTCGTGTTTACTTATTGCGGAATATTGATATTTTTGTAAACAAACGTGAATAAAATGCGTTATAAATGTCATATGATAAATAGACTCTTGCATTCGTGCTCATGTATTATTGAATTTATTAAACGAGTTGAGGAAAAGGGATAAAATGCGAGGCTTTTCCTCAACTCGTTTAATAAATATGTTCTTAAAAGGGTTATCCTTTGGAAGCAAGGAATACACCACAGAACTGAAAAATATGGAGTGTACATGTTTTCTGGGTCAGACTAGCTAGTTTCGGCCAATTAGGCCTCATCAGTGACCCTCAGATATTTTCAAAATTCCACAATGGAATCAATGATCCCAAAGGACAAGAAAATATAATCTACACTATGATGTAGGGCAGGGAGACGTTTTACCGCCGCCACACATTCCCACACACCAGCTGTAGTGAAGTTAAATATGTTCTAAAAAGCCTCGCAGTTTATCCCTTTTCCTTAAATTGTTTAATAAATTCAATAATACATGAGCACTCATGTAAGATCCTCTATTTAAGTGAAACTCATTACGAAAACACGCCTATTCAAAATATACTGAAAATTTTAACCACCAAAAAAAATCTGATATTTTCTTAATTTTCTGCGCAAAACATAGATTGTGGTTACTCGTTAAAACCGCCTCGGCGAGGCGATTCTTACGGGTACCCTCATTCTGGGTTTTTGAGCAGAAAAATAATGTTAACCTCTGCAAACCCCAGTTTTAGTATATAATGTGGGGTTTAAGGGGGTCAGAATTATTTAGGCGTGTTTTCGTTTACTGGAGGGGCTCAGTTCGATTTTACGTGGCCACAATCATCGCTGGATGACTTAGATCGATTAACATGGCCACAACTCTCGCCTTTAGTTCTGATGTGGTTTTAACGTGTTAGTAAAACTAGTGTTTCACCACTGAATTAAATTCAGAGATGAAAGAATGATGAGAAATTCGTTCGGGCCCATCGGAGTCTAACTGTTGGTTTTCTTTTGCTCCAGCATCTCAGTTGTTTCTTGCTGTCAAGTCCTCTCCGTTGTTTCATCTCTGTGGTTGTTTGCTTTTTGTGTTCACGGAGATATTGGACTGATGAGTTCATGCGGACCGAACAAATTATTTGTATTAATCTTGACGGAAGTAAGATCGAGGCGAGGATTGTGGCCACGTAAAATCAATTTAAGCCCCCCCCCACCCCACCCCCACCCCAATCACCAACTCCCCGTTCCAAGGCTGTTCTTCTGTCGAGGTTTATTTTTGTTATGGTTTGTCTTTGGGTGTTTGTGTCGCTTATATTATTTTATTTTCGATAGCCTCTGTGCCATTTTGTGGGAAAGTAACTGTCATTTTGGCTTTCCGCTGTTGGTGTTTCCGTTGGGGTCTATTGCTTCATGTTTATGTTTCTTTCCCTTTTGTGTCTCTGATGGTAGCTGTGGATAATTTGTATCGATTCCTGATCATTGCCCCCACTTCTATTTTGTAGAACTAGAGCAAGCCAGTAGTGCAGCATTGCATATCCCCGCGCTGTGAAAATCATGTCAATAAAAGGACCTAAACTACTACTTTTTGGTCTCTGTTGACCCTCAGAGTTGCAGCCCCATCCCCACCAGGAAATTTATTTTGATCATATATGCAACATGACTGTGTTTGTATAAAATTGATTTTTGACACCTTGGGGGGCAGGGACAGCCAATCCAAGTGGGGCGGGGTCCACATCCGAATTTCAAATCTGTTCCTCCAGCCCTCATCTATAGGCTTTTTACCTGTTACAGTAAGTTTAGAATGGTCCATTTCCAATCAGAGTGATGTCAGGTTTGTTATTGTTTGTGGCAAATTTTACAAAATTGAATGCTCTGTAAGCAACCATTGTAGATTCAGATCAGACGCCGCTTTTTGCGGCGTCTGATCTGGGGTCTACACTGTTTGCCAATGTCCTAAAAAAGGGGCCGATAGGCATATGATGGTTAATTAATGAGCTGTTTTATAATTGCAGGTCTTGATGAATACGGAGAGCCAAGTCATCCTAGTATGTACTACGACATGTTCGTTAACAATCCAAAAGAGTCTTTTGAATACCCTGATTATACATATGAAGATCATTATGGAAAGCTACTTCCGTCTTATCCACCACGTGCTGCAGTCAGAGATTATATTGAAGGTAATAATGATATGACTTTAACACTTTTATTTGCTGATACTGTTGTCGGAAGATAAGTTGAAAATGACGTCGGCGAATGTTTTTGTTATTAAGCATGGTCCACTGTTGTCAAAAGGTAGCGACACTTCGCAAATGATAATTAAAACGGTAAAATCTGTCTTGCCAGTCAATGATGGGCATGGTTATAATAACGGTACAACCTGTCAAACCTAACTGTGGTGGTATACTCTTTTACGTCACTGTCTACTTATCCGCCAACAACACTACCTGTGGTATTGTCGAAAGGCAGCGTCAGTGATAAACAACCATCTTGATTAATCAACATTATGTTCGATTGACGTCACGTCATGTCGATGGCTGTTAAAAGATATAGAATTTTTGCACAGTGTATTTCATACAATCGCTACAAAGCTTCATAAATTATAAAGCTTCATAAATTAAAATTATACACGAAATAAAGCCTACAAAATAGCAGTGTTTCCGCTAAACCGACCGACTCTGCTTCAGATCCCACCGACTCTACTATTTTTATCAATAAAAGAACAAAATAAAGAATAAAACACGGACTCTAACTTTTTCCATTTCCGACCCAACCCAGTGTCGTCTTTGCATTTTGCCATAGTAATTTCGCGTTTTAAATATATTTTTGTAGTGTTTGGCAGTAATACCAAAAAACAGAGCTGACTTTTTTGAGCATCTAAATTGAATTATAATATACAGTGCAAGTCTCAACATGGCAATTTTATTAACAAAAAACATGTACAAAAACAAAAAACACATAAGAAATAAAAATACAAGCCCGACCCTGTTTTTTATTTATTTTTTATTTTATTTATTCATTTATTTATTTTTTTTTTTTTTGAGAAAAAATAAAATAATAAAAAAAGTTTCACCTATCTACCGACCAAAAATTCTCAAGTTTAGCACGTTACATGTAGAAGAGACACAGATATTTTTTACGCCTAATCTGGAATAAAGTATAAATAGAAAATTTCCACGATCATGCTGTAATGAAGGCAGCAGTCGTCGCTAATTTTGTTTCAGATTCCGCGTTTTTAGCTCACCTGTCCCGTACTGACAAGGTGAGCTTTTGTGATCACTTTGCGTCCTAGATCACAGATTGGATTTTGAACAAACTTCACAGGAATGGTTATTCAAATGGTTCCGGTCCGTTGCACATCTAGGTCACAGGAGCAAAAAAAAAATAGATTTTTTTTTCACCGAAAACTTAAAAAAATCTTCTTCTCTGAAACCACAAGGCCTAGGTCTTTGATATTTGGTATGAAGCTTAATCTAGTGGACCCCTACCAAGATTGTTCAAATAATAGTGCTGGGGCCAAAAATGCCCACACCCCGGGTCCCTTTGGTTTTACATAGGATTATATAGGGAAAATCTTAAAAATCTCCTTCTCTGAAACCGCAAGGCCCAGGTCTTTGATATTTGGTATGAAGCTTCATCTAGTGAACCCCTACCAAGACTGCTCAAACTATAGTGCTGGTGCCAAAAATGCCCCCGCCCCGGGGCCCTTTGGTTTTACATAGGCCTATATAGGGAAAATCTTTAAAAATCTTCTTCTCTGAAACCGCAAGGCCCAGGTCTTTGATATATGGTATTAAGCTTCATCTTGTCGACCTTTATCAAGATTGTTCAAATTATAGCTCTGGGGCAAAAAATGCCCCGCTCCGGGGCCCTTTGGTTTTACATACATTTATATAATAGAGAAAATCTTGAAACTCTTCTTCTCTGAAACCACAAGGCCCAGGTCTTTGATATTTGGTATGAAGCTTAATCTAGTGGACCCCTACCAAGATGGTTCAAATTATAGTGCTGGGGCCAAAAAATGCCCCCGCCCGGGTCCCTTTGGTTTTACATAGGATTATATAGGGAAATCTTTAAAAATCTTCTTCTCTGAAACCGCAAGGCCCAGGTCTTTGCTATTTGGTATGAAGCTTCATCTAGTGAACCCCTACCAAGATTGTTCAAATTATAGTGCTGGTGCCAAAAATGCCCCAGCCACGGGGCCCTTTGGTTTTACATAGGCTTATATAGGGAAAATCTTTAAAAATCTTCTTCTCAGAAACCGCAAGGCCCAGGTCTTTGACATTTGGTGTGTAGCTTCATCTAGTGGACCTTTCCCAAGATTGTTCGAATTATAGCCTTTGTTGATATTTGGTATGAAGCTTCACCTTTTTAGACCTCCCTCAACATTATGCATATTATAGCCCTTGGATCAATAATGGCCCTCCCCGGGACCCACATGTTACTCCATGGATCAGGTGAGCGATCCAGGGCCATGATATCTAGGGCCATCATGGCCCTCTTGTATGACATTTCAGCCCCTCCTGTTCTCACCGCATAGACAAAAGGGACAAATAAAAGTAATTTTCAGAAGAAAACTATGCCCTCCATAAATTTGACCCCAAAACTATGTGCCCTTAAAAGGAGTGAATATCACCAGTTTTTGGTTATGTTGACCTGAGATACTGTACC
This sequence comes from Lucinisca nassula, assembly GCA_963580285.1. Classification (NCBI taxonomy): domain Eukaryota; kingdom Metazoa; phylum Mollusca; class Bivalvia; order Lucinida; family Lucinidae; genus Lucinisca; species Lucinisca nassula. Next base: position 72,591,732 of record OY757024.1, on the reverse strand, counting down.
AAGTTTATCCTGAATGCTCCAATCAGTTCAATATTTTTTATATTTTTTTTTTCTTCATCTTTTTTAATTGATCAATAACCTGTGTGATCTTAAAAAATAGGCGAGGATCACTAAATCAGTCATGTATTTTTTTGTATATTGACCTATTATACTATTTCAAATTTGGTCGGAAAACCTCCAATCGGTTCAGGAGGAGATAACTGGTTTACACTGAGGTGACCCTGAAAATAAAGTAACAGTCACCAAAATTTAGTGAAGTCTTTGATCAGTTGCAGTTATATAAATAATACCAAAGTAGAAGTAAAACAAAGATCAGGAATCGATACAATTAACTTACTCCACCCATCAAAGACATCAAAGGGAAAGAAACACAAACATTAAGCGACCAGACCATAATGGAAACCTAAACAAAGGAAGGCCATAAGGACAGTTACTTTCCCACAAAATTGCCATATGGCCATCCAAAATAAATAGACACAAGTGATACACACAGTAAGTAAAAAACAACAACATAAATAAACCGCCACAGAAGAACCGCCTTGGAACGGTCAGTGGAAAGATTTCCACTGGGGGGCTTAAATCGATTTTACGTGGCCACAATCCTCGCCCTTACTTCCATCGCGATTTAGACAAATAAGTTGATCAGTCCGCATGAAGGCCTCCTAACTCATCAGTGCAACATCTCCGTGAACACAAAAAATCAAAGAACCACAGAGGTGAGACAACGGTTAGGACTCGACAGCAAGAAACCACTGAAATGCTGGAGCAAAAGAAAACCAACAGTTAGACTCCGATGGGCCCGACCAAAGACAGAGCATCAGGCACCAACCAACATTACCAAGAATTAGATCACTCTAATTCTCAATAAGCCTTTACGTTGGAGCCGTCATAGAATCCGAGGCCTGACCCACCGGCGTGCAATTAAAGAGGGAAGCAAAGTTGCCAACCGTGATTGGGTTAACTACCATGCATGCAGTCTGTCGTATAACATCCATGTTGTACCCAATCTTTTTATATCGAAGAATGATTTTACGTAATTGGGTGCTGAAGTCATTGCGATTATATATTTTTCTGAATTTATATACTAAGTCACTATAAAATTCGGGTTCCGATAGACCTTGTTGCAGAAGAGATTTAAGTCCAATATTGAATTTTGAAATTAAATCAGAATGGCGTCTATAAAATTTTGAAAAGGCTTTGCGTAGTTTATGGTACCGATAACCCTGATTAAGGAGTTTAACCGTTAATAATTTATTACGAGTGTTGAAGTCAGTTACATGACTACACACTCTAGCAAATCGAGTTAATTGCGAAATATAAACGCCATAAGATGGCGCACGAGGAACATCACCATCCAAAAAAGGAAAATTTACAATCTCAAAATCAAAGTCATCGCGTTTATCATAAATTTTGCACGAAACCAACCCATCTACAATAGATAGATGTAAATCCAAAAACGGAGCCTCGGTATCAGAAGAATTTGCTTTATTTAACTGAAGTTCTGGGGTGTAAATCTGACTGATCAAACCATCGAAATAGGTATTATCAATATTTAATAAATCATCTAAATATCTAGAAGTGGAGCTTAAAGCTTCAATAATTTCAGATTTGTTATCAATGGAAAGCGACAACATGAAATCTCTTCCATAACAATACAAGAACAGTCTGACAACAGTACATAATTTCGTTCAGGGGGTAGGTTACAGACAATCTATTTACAGCCCAAATATGAGTTCTTGAGAGGCCGTGACCTTCAAAATGAAGTCATTTTCAAGCCGTTGGTAGAGAGCAATGTTATATTCCGTTCCATATGATCATATTAAAATGACACGATCATGTCACTGTTTGACCTATGGGAGTTTGTTCAAGTCCGACGCAGTTAGAACACGTAAGGATTTTTTCATAACACCAAGTCATGAGGCACGGGTAATACAGTATATTATTAAATGACTATCCTGTATTGAGGTCATCTGTATTAACACCAGGTCAACCAATATTAACTGAGGTCAAGTGAGGTAAAAAAAATAATAATCATGTTTTATTGATTGTAACAATTAATTAAATTTTCATTAATCAATTAATTTCGTATTGTCCCAGTTAGTGGTCCTCGGTTAGCTGCATTGGCCTGAGGCCTTCGGCCTCGGGCCACTGCAGCAGACCGCGGACCTGTACCTGGGCCAATACGAAATTACTTGATTAATAACATTATATTAACGTATCAATTGCAGATGCATAGGCGTTATATTAGCTTATTTGCACCAGACTTTGTAACAACAACAAAATATATCCAAGCACAAGCTACAAAACATTTGTTCAGTATGTTCTATAAAAGGGTTATACTTTGGAAGCAAGGAATACACCACAGAACTGGAAAATATAAAGTGTACATGTTTTCTGGGCCAGACTAGCTAGTTTCAGACAATTTGGCCTCATCAGTGGCCCTCAAATATTTTCAAAATTCCACAATCATCCCAAAAGGACAAGAAAATATAAACTACACAATAATGTAGGGTAGGGAGACTTTTTACGGCCGCCACACATTCCCAGACACCAGCTGTAGTGACGTTCTATAAAAGGGTTATCAAGTCAGTTTAATCCCTATGTAACGCACAGAAGCTTGAAACACGTCCATATTCAATTTAAGGGGTGTCAGATTTGTTTAATTTGTTTTATGTTATAAGCGATCAGTGTAAACTCTGATTTTGGTTTACACTGCCTGGTAAAGTAGAAGTAAAACAAAGATCAGGAATTGATACAATTAATTTACTCCATCCATAAAAGACACCAAAAAAGTCTTTTTTTCTGAACGCTTAACTTATACACATGAGTTACTTCTTTTACTTATTGTTACTCAGTAGTGTAAAATACAGTTTTGAAAGCGTATTTGTCATCATTCACACACTTACCCTGTGTTGGTATTGGGAGTAATTGTGCCTTCCATTGGGAAGTAATTGTGCCTTCCGGAAACTACAAGTGAACTTCAATGGCTCGAACACCTTTGGGACCTCGATAATCTGTTCGAGACAGGGGTAGTTCGAGCCACTGAGGGTTACTGTCAGGAGGCATAACGATATAGTTTAGGACATCTTTTCCGTGTTCTGGAATGAAAATTTATGTAAATAAAAATGTATGCTGCGTGTACTCATTAGAATCGCTTCATTGAGGCGATTGTAATGAGTACACACAGCATACATTGGCAAGATAAAAGACTAAAATCTCCAAAATTATTACCCACGATTTCTTATGTAGAGCTATTTCCTAGGGGCTCAAGAATAATTTCGACTCAGCCATGGTATACGAGCCATCGGTGTTCGAGCCATCGAATTTTACAAACTATACATACATGTTTACCATATATATTGCAGGTCGATTTACTCGTGGTAGCGAGCGAGATATGTCAAAGTACATCAAACTCTCGACTGTTGTTAGAAGGGTTGAGTACAATAAAGACACGGATGACTTTAAAATAGTAACAAAGAACCTAAAAGAAAACACAGAAAACACAGAGAAGTTCTCCCATGTCGTGGTTGCCACAGGAATGTTTGGAAATCCATACGTGCCCACAATAACAGGTGTTGATGAGTTTAAAGGACGTGTTTTGCATTCAAAAAACGTCCGGCATCTTAGCGAGTTTAAAGGGCAAAGAATTTTAGTCATCGGATCGGCGTGGTCAGGTGAAGATATTGCAATGATGTCAATGAAGCTTGGAGCATCAAGTGTGATCATCTCGTACAAGTATAAACCATGGCTTCCCAAGTGGCCAGCTGGTATCACAGAACGGCCACTAGTTGAGAAACTTCAAGGTTACACGGCGTATTTTAAAGATGGAACGACCGCCGAGGTTGATGTTGTCATCTTATGCACCGGCTACCGTATAGAACTTCCCTTTCTCTCTGATGACTTAGCAATAAAAACAGAGATTTTGAATTACCCTGAAAATCTTTATAAAGGAATTCTTTGGCTAAAGGGCGGAAACAATAAGCTTATGTACGTGGGTTTGCAATATAACATCTACTGTTTTGTTCTGTTTGAAGCACAAGCGACTTGGGCATGCCGGAACATCGTGGGTGTACAGATGTTGCCTTCCAATGACGAGATGCTTGCAGAAAATGCGCAGTGGGTGCAAAAAGCGAAAGACGCCAACAAAGATTACGACGTAGCTAAAATCCTAGGTTTCATGACTGAATATTTTTAATATATGGTTGAAGAGGTCGACTTTAGAAAAGATGTTCTGGAGGCAAAGAACCTTCTAGATGAGCTAATTAGATATCGGACTGACAATATATGCACGTGGAGGGACCAACAACATAAATGTATCTACACAGGGAAGCTAACACCACCTCCTAAAACCCCCTTTATGAAAAATTTTGACGACTCCCTGAGAGCGTATACAGAGCAATATTCATATACCTACTGAATTGCGATAAAATTTCTCACACACATCATTAAGATAGTTGGCGATGGGGTGGGCTTGGCTTGGTTTCGGTTAATTCAAACGATGATGAGAAGCCTCCGTGGTGTAGTGGATACGCTACTCGCCTTGTGAACCCGGGATCGCAGGATCGATTCCGGGCTTCTCCAGACTTTCGGATGAGTCTTTAAACCGAGGTCCCGTCTCCGTATGACCTTAGCTGTTGGTGGGACGTAAAACTCGAACACTCACTCACTCAAACGATGATGAAAAATGAAGTGAAGTCAATATTCAGGAATCGATACAATTACCTCACAACTCGCATCCAAGCAAAACGAACATAAAACAACTTCACCAAATGAAATAAACACAAGCGAGAAGCCAAAAGGGCAGTTACTTTCCCACAAATTTCCCAAGCGGCTATCCGAAATAAAAAGGTGTTAGCAATACACTCATGTAAAGACGAACTGTAACAACAATGAACCGCCTACGAACGGTCAGTAAAATGTTTTTTAAACTGCTAGAAATATCAAAAAACGTATTTGCAAAATTTAAAGTTTATATAGAAGTATGACAATCTATGGCCATTTGCTCTGTACACCATCCATTTTGTATTTAAGCTAATACAGAATCACCAACAACCACAAAATTTTATTTTAATGTATCAACAGTATTTAATGAGTTTGCTATATGGGCCCCGTCAAGCGATTTTGGTACTTATCGCCTATGCGATCAGTGAATCAAGAGGAACCTTCAGACAGAAAGCCATATCCCTTGCCCCTCTGAATGGCTTGGCATGCGCAGTTAAAATTGGTCATGACGGAATACTCGAGGACCCTCGCTATAACGACACTATTTTCCCTTGACAATGTGCCGCTTTAGCGAATTTGCTACTATATAACTCCAAATAAGGAGTAGTATGACTCTTTCCATTAATCCCTCAAGGACGCTTGTTATAATCGCTCGCCGAAGAAATGATATAGAGGATCTTACACGAGTGGTCATTTCATATGAAATTTATGAAACGAGCCTTCGGCGAGTTTCATAAATTACATATAAAATGACCACGTGTGTAAGATTCTCTTTATCATATGACTACTTTAAATTGGATTTTATCGCCTTTTAATTTGACACGTTTTCTACGAAAGATGCATTGTTGACATGGACGTCGTCATGACGTTACTTAATCCCACCAAAGTGTTATTACATCAGCTAAGAATCTTTCCGTGGAACAATAATTATTGGCGGCTCAAGATGGTCATGTGTTTGTTCTTGGCATTTCTGGAGTATTATTTTCTTCTGTTTTATAATATATAATTATGCATCGGCATTCAGAACGAATGTTAAACTTTCGCATACATATTGTAAAGTACACTTAAGTCCACCAGTAATTTTTAGTGACCGATGTTCCAAGTTGATGCCTTTGCTGTGGTCCCTTCCTGTTTAATTCTTGTTATGTTGGTGATTCTGATTCTTTCCCCCATTATGTATGTTGTTCCTTTTTAGTTACGTTTGGATTATCTGAGTCACCACCTGTTTTGGAATGAGCTGTTGACTTGGTTTACCAGCTGTCAATGTTGTTTAGTATATAAGAATCTGATATGGGGTTCTGTTGTAGATGAGCGTTTCAACCTGAGGGATGACCGTGCTGAGCGGAACCGAGGCTACGCCGAGGTTCCGCTCAGCACGGTCATCCCGAGGGTTTGAAACGCCCATCTACAATAGAACCCCATATTGGATTCTTTTTCTTGCACAACACCCCCGGTTAGTTTTGACAGCTCGCACATGTATATTGTTTACAAAATATTAGTAATGCGGAAGTAGTTCCGGCAGTTGAATAGAATTGAAGCGCATTTATGTTAGTTGCCTGGGTCGGAACACCAGGGTCAGAACATAAATTTCTTTCCCAGGGTTAAATCACGGATTTCCTTGTCTGGTGTGCAAGAATCGTACTTCTTTCCCTTGCGGTGTTGTAGGGATCTGCTTGTATCAGTTCCTGGTCGTTTTCCTTTTCCATTTTTAAAGCTGCTGACCGTGATTGAGCCACGTCACGAGAAAATCTATTTTTGTCATTTATGAACAACAGAGGTGTGGATCAACCTGCGCTTCCGCGCAGTCTGATCATCACCTTTGGGTTCACTGTTTAGGTAATGTCTCTATTTGTCTCTATTTGTAAAATGTCAAGACTCTCGATTGCCTGTAGGGTAATATTATCTGTGAATATTTTAACGACAGCATACCTATCGTACGGTATATATTTTTGACGTTGATTGGTGTTTGCCACAAGACAGACTGTCCAGCCAGCAAATAGGTTAGGCTTTTGTCGGTCCGACATCGATACGACGTTGCTCCGATGTTTTATGCTGGCATCTCCATGCGCCATCCTCTTATATATTGTATAAATAAAAATAGAGGATCTTACACGCGTGGCCATTTCATATGAAATTTATGAAACGAGCCTTCGGCGAGAGTAAGATTCTGTTAATCATATGACCACTTTTAATAGGATTTCATCGCCTTTAAATTTGACAAATTTTCCACACAAAAAAACGCATGGTTGACGTCGTCATTACGTTACTTAATCCCGCAAAAGTGTTATTACATCTGTGGTCATATGATTTTTATTACACGACGTTATCCACTGATTATCAACGACGTCATTTGATAAAACTAAATATGAAACGACGTTGTATTATGCATCTGTCAAGCATGTCATACGGTATGTATGTTTGATGACGAATGTTGTTTACCAAAAGGCGAGGTGTTGGGATAAGGTCGGGCCGACGTCGATACGATGTTGCTTTGCTGCTGAATAGCTACAGAGTCTCTAAAATATAGTATAAAGTAAATTAAATAACAGATAAATTCGTAGCATTCTTCCGGCTCTAGTGCTACTGGACGGTCTGCTTAAGGGTAGAGGAGGCTTCTAATGCTACACTTCCATTCATTTTCCCCTTTCTCCCCTGACCCGAAGAAATAGATTGGCTGCATGATGCTTCCACCCAGAGCTGAAACCGACCCGCACATGAGTACCTGTAAACCGCTTAGAGGATCTAAGCCTGCCAGTCAAAGCAGTGCATGCTTATAAACCCTATTGGTTTCATTGGGCGGCAGGGTTTGCAATGTCATTTCATCTCAATGTCGGGTAAAAGTCCCACAAAATAGGAAGCAACGTCTCTAAAATGACCTAAGCAGTGTTGACGGGGACGTTAAACCTGAAATCAAACAAACAAAATCCTTCCCTGTCCCTAAATTTCATCTCATGTACTGTCTGTACCATAAAAATCTTTTATGGGTGTGAGGGTCACTGACACTCAATCTCCGGAACCACGAGGCTTGCCGAGTGATGCCTGAAAGTGATCACGAGGGGCGGATTTTTCTGTCCACTCCTCACACCGTTATAGGATTCTTTTTCTTGCATACCTTCCATTTCTTTGCACGCATTTGAATGCTGCAGTCACTTCGGTTACCGACGTCCGCCATGTTGTGGTGACACTACAGGAATTTTTGGTGACGTCAACCTTAACGACGGCGCATATGAGGTCATATCCAACCAGTGTATTTATCAAGCACGCATCAAAATATATGATTTTGGGTAAGAACACCAGGGTTAGAACAGAATCTTATCCCAAGCTAAAACTATGGAGTTCCTTATCTGGTGTGCAAGAATATCTTCGCTTTCTCCCTTTCTCTGGGAGACGACATAAAATGACTTGCAAAGATTAGCGTGTCGTTAAAACCAAACACAATCATTCAATCTTCCTACTCTAGACGGTTGTGGTCTTGTATTGCGCACATGATTTTTCCTATATTTTTGTCTCATTAATTCGTGATATGCCTTGAAAGATCGATTCCTATTGTCTTTCGTGACATATGAAAGTCATGCATACGATCATTTTACGGATGAACAGACATTTCTGTCTGCATCATAGCGAATTAAAGCGTTAACAGCAATGCATGGACTGGTCTGTGAGCGTAGACTGGTAAATGGTCCTGAACTGGGACAGAGGCTGTTTTCTTTAATCCTGGAGGACTGACTACATCGTGGTCTGTCAGTTTTAATGTTTTTTGTTTCAACAACGAAGTGAATGCAATGATCAGGAATCAATACAATTACCTCACACCTCCCATCGAAGACACCACAGGGAAAGAAACATGAACATAAAACAACTTCACGATGATGAAAACTTGACAAGCGGAAAGCCAAAAAGGGTAGTTATTCTCTCACAAAGTAGCCAAATGACTATCCAAAATAAAAAAAAGTGTCAGCAATACATACATGCAAAGACGAACTTTAAAAATAGTAAACCACAACAGAAGAACAGCCTTGGAAGGTCAGTAAAAAGTTTTTACTGCGCCGCGGGGTGGGCTAAATAGATTTTACATGGCCACAGTCCTCGCCCTTGGTTCTGTCGTGGTTTAGACAAATAATTTGTTCAGTCCGCATTAAGGATTTCTAACTCATCATTGCAACATCTCCGAGAACATAAAAATCAATCGAATACAGAGTTGAAACAAAGATGGGGACTCGACAACATGAAATAACCGAAATGCTGGAGCAAAAGAAAACCAACTTGTTGACGCCGGTGGGCCCGACCAGAGGCAGAGCATTAGGCACCAACCGACATTACTTAAAATAAAAGATGTAAGTCTTAAGCTTGCAATTAAAGAGGAAAGCAATGTTATCAACCGTGATTGGGTCAACTACCATGCATGCAGTCTGTCTTATAACATATATGTTGTACCCAATCTTTTTATATCGAAGAATGATTTTACGAAATTGGGTACTTCAATCGTTACAAGCAGGTACGTTTTTTGAAATCATATACTAAGTCACCATAAAATACACATTCTGATAGGTCTTGTTGCAAAAGAGATTTAAGTTCAACATTGAATTTTGAAATAAAAACGAAAAGATGTCTATAAAACTAAGAAAACGCTTTGCGAAGTTTATGATACCGATAACCCGGATAAAGAAGTTTAGCAGTTAATAATTTATTACGAGTGTTGAAGTCAGCTACATGACTAGGCGTCCGGTCAAGCCGAATTAATTGCGATATATAAACACCATAATATGCCGCACGATGAATATCACCATCCAATAATTTTAAAAGGAAAAATTCCAATCTCAATATCAAAATCTCCGCGTTTATCATACATTTTGCATTTGACAAATCCATCTGAAATAGACAAATTTAAATAATAATAATAATAAAAAAAAAAAACAGGAATTCGGTATCAGAAGAATTTGCTTTATCTAATTGAAGTTCTAAAAGGTAAATTTTACTGATCAAACCATTGAAGTGGGCATTTTCGATATTTAATGAATCGTGCAAATATCTAGACGTCGAGCTCAAAGTCTCAATTTTCAACTGTAAGGGACATCATGAAGAACAAGCACAAAGCCACAAGGGATGTGCATAAGTGGTGCGTATTCATTCACGGTTTAATCATCTTGGTGATTCATCAAAGTTGTGATAGTTCTGCGCTTTTAATGAGCTAGAAATCTGACAAAAAATAAAATAAAATTTTGACAGCAAAATGTCTAATATGTTTGGTTAACAATGAAAAAATGACAATCAATGGCCCAAATTATTCACAATCAATAAATTTCTTTTTATGATTTCTCTTGGAACTACATTTCTTTGGCCTTAAACTATCTCAAACTACAGTGTATATATAGTATTCCTTACAGAAGGGAATAGAATTGAATTACCTCTCCAGGAGATAAAGAAGGGTCTTTGAACTAACGGGGACATATTTAAATAGCGAGTCTGAAAGGCTTGCATTGGGTGAAAAGCAAATTTTGTTTAATTCTAACACATCTAGTTTCATTAAAATCCACAAAAAAAAAATGAAATTTTGTAATAGTCTTCATCGTTCATTGTTCGTTGTCAGTCAGGAGTAAAAAGCTATAATTATTTGTTGAAACTGTTTTTCAGTCATCCTGGAAAGTTGAATTCTGATGTTCACCACTATGTCGGAAGTAATCCTTTTTCATCACGATAACACACCTGTGCTATACAGTGCATTGTTTTCACATCTTCAAAGACTTATTCTCTGATGAAAATTTATGGTATTTTTCTTATTTCTACTCGTAACATAGGGTGTGGGTGCTCTTTAGAACTGCCTCAATGAGGCGGTTCTAACGAGTACTCACAACCTATGTCTGGGAGCAGAAATAAGAAAAAATGATGAAAACCCCAGTAAACCACAGTCCTAGTTTTATCTAATTTAATAAACTAGTGTTTAGTGGGGTGTTCATTTTACGGACACGTTCACGTGTTTGATTTGCAAATTTATATTTGTATTGGAAAGGGTGTGGTTGGGTGAGGCGAAGGTGCCCTGTATCTTGTGTCACTGGTATTTGCTTACAGTTGGACAAGGCCTGCTGTCCTTGCATCAGGTTTGGGTAGAGCGGGGGTGGGGAACCTTGTTATTTCTTCACCTTCTACACTTAAGTTCATTTTTCTCTTTCTCTCGTGTCCTACACTTTTATCTTCTCTACTGTCTCTTCTCTCTTCTTCCTTTCTCTGAGAGACTTCACAAAATGACCCACAAGGGTTGACATGTCATTAAAACCCAACACAATAAACCAAATCAAGTATTATTGGAACGAGTATGTACAGGTTCCTTGACGACTGCTTGATAAATTCATTGATCACATGACGTCGTTGATAAGCAGTGGATAACGTCGTGTAATAAAAATCGTATGACCACACGTGTTAAAACACTTTGGGGGGATTAAGTAGCGTCATGACGGCATCCATGTCAACCATGCATATTTTGAGGAAAACTTGTCAAAATTCACGGCGATAAAATCCAAATTAAAGTGGTCATATGATAAACGGAATCTTACACTCGTGGTCATTTCATATGAAATTTATGAAACTCGCCGTAGGCTCGTTTCATAAATTTCATATGAAATGACCACGAGTGTAAGATCCTCTATGTATATTACAGATGTTTAGTAACATATCTGGTTTCTGTTTCGATTAAAATTTCATTTCGGTATGGTAGAGAAAATAAAATTTGTTATAGCTTTCTTTCCAAAGGTTTTGAAGAAAATCTCTGATACTTTTCAAAGGATCTTGCCTGTTAATGTTTTTTTTTTTTTTTTTTTTAAACACGTTCCAGCTGTTTGATAAAAGTGAATCCATTAAATGTGTTTTTCTTTACATTGCTAAATTTGTTTTCAGTTATGAGAAAATATTATTGAAACAAATAAGCATGCAATAATCCTGATAAAAACATCAAGGCGTTACATGATGCTCAAAAATCTCATAAAATTAAATTGAATAAACACTCCATGGGGAAACTGCCTCAATCTTACATGTTATGAAAGAAATGCTCTTTATGTCCCCGGTAGCAATGAGAAAATATCACTGAAACAAATAAACTTGCAATAATCCTGATAGAAACATCAAGGCGTTACATGATGCTCAAAAAGCTCATAAATTAAATTGAATAAACACTCCATGGGGAAACTGCCTCTATCTTACATGTTATGAAAAAAAATGCTTTATATGTCCCCGGTAGCAATAGGGACATCTTGTTTTTGCCCTGTCTGTTGTTTTGTTAGTTTGTTGGTTTGCTGGTTTGTTGGTTTGTTTGTTTGTTGGACAACTTTAACATTGGTCAAAACTGTTATACAGTTTGAGGTAGAGCTTTCATATTTGGCATACAGGTTCCTTGTGACAAAGGCATCCCACTCATACAAAAAACAAATGACCTCGACCTGTGACTTTCTTTAAAGAAAAAAATAACATTGGTCATAACTTTCTAACCATTTGAAATAAAACCTTCATGTTTGGCATTTAGGTCCTTTGTGACACTTATAAAACAGTTTTTGACCTGCGACATTGACCTTGACATGTGACCTACTTTAAAGAAAAAACAACAACAACATTGTTATAACTTTCTAACCGTTTGAGGTAGAGCCTTCATATTTGGCATGTAGGTTCTTTGTGATAAGGGTTTCCCTCTTATACAAGAAATTGATATGTTTTATAACCATATCAGGTATTATTAAAATACTTTAAACGTTTGCGGAGATATGCATCGGAAAGTAAATATGGATAAGGGGAGATGATTCGAAAACGAAGACAAGCAGAGTTGTCATTCTTGCGTAAGACACTCCGCAATGACATGTTCTGTATTTGTTTGTTTGTTTGATTTGAGGTTTAACGTCCCCGTCAACACTGTAAAGGTCATTTTGGAGACGTTGCTTCCAATTTTGTGGGACTTTTACCCGACACTGAGATGAAATGACATCTCAAGCCCTGTCGCCCAATGAAACCAATAGGGTTTATTAGCATGGACGGTCCGCCTCGCACCGCGGTTCCTTGACAGGCTTAGATCCTCTAAGCGGTTTACCAGTACTAGTGTGCGGGCCGGATTCAGCTCTGCGTGGAAGCATCATGCAGCCCATATATTTCTTCAAGCCCCTATGGGCGGGGACATGTTCTGTAATCCTACCAAGTATTTCTAAAATATTTCAAACTGTTGCCGAGTTATGCTCCGGAAACGAAAATAAAGTAAAATGTGGATCAGAGGAGTTGTCAGAAGATAAGCAGAGTTGTCATTGTTGCACGTGACACTCCGCACCGACCTGATCTATAAACATACCAAGTATTGACTACCGGTCACCTCACGCCACAAGTGATTCAGACCTACCAGCTTTCTTTTGGGTATGGAATCAGTTAAAAGACTGGAGAACAGCAGGACATTCTCCTATTTCAGAAAATGTACCAGCATGCACGCACGCACGCACACACACACACACACACACACACACACACACACACACACACACACACACACACAAAGGAAAACGAATTTTTTTTTTACCGGAAAATTATCAACTGTTTGGCGGCAAAATTCTCAATTTACGAGGACTGTTCAAATATGAATGCAACTAAGCACATAAAAATGATTCGGTGATAGATTTCGATGAAAAATTTATTTTGTCCCCTCAAAGTATTCCCCTTTAACAGATATACAAACTTTCAGTCTTCTGATCCAATCATTGAATGAATTTGGTAGTCTTTTCGAGGTATACTATGAAGGCACTGGAATATTGCAGAACCGAGGTGTTTGCGCTGTACAAATTTTCGACCAGAAAGGTATTTTTTTCAGCCGCGGGAACAAAAAAGTCACACAGGGCAACGTCAGGGGAATACGGGGTGTGAGGGAGTTCAACAATCTTTTCCTGCTTCAGATAGTCTTGCACAATGAACGCACTGTGCGATGACGCATTGTCATGTAGCAATCTGACATTGGCCAAACCAGTTGCGGGTCTTCGTTCTTTGAAATATTTCTTCAATTTTCGAAGAACTTTATTCTTGTAATTTTACAGATTTGCCTTTAGGCACAGCAACCTGAATAGCAGGGCCCTGATTTGAAAAGAATATGGCATACATTACCTTCTTGACGCCCATGGTCCGCTTTGCAATGCATGGTCTTTTGCAATGCTTTGTTGCCCATATTTTTTCTGAATCTTTCGTTTTGGCTCAAAAAAGTGAACCTATGTCTCGTCACCTGTGACGACATTAGCGAAAGAACCTGAATTGTAATTTGGAAACTTTTTAAGCAACTTCTTGGCGCACTGAACGCGTGTCTTTTTCTGCTCATCTGTTAACAAATTGGGAATCCATCTAGCACAGATCTTTCTCATTTTCAAATCCCGATTCAGAATTGTATGAGCTGCTCCTAATGAGATGCTAGCTATACTAGCTATTTGCCTAGTGGTGTACCGTGCATCGGTTGCAACTATTTCTTTCACTAAAGCAACCATCTTGGCAGATGTTGCTCTTTTCGGCCGACGATCATGTGGTGCATCTTCTGTAAAGCCTAGCCCACAGCTGAATTTCTTACACCAACGAAAAACTGTCGAAAAAGACATTTCATTATGCCCATTAACCGAACATATTTCATCAAAATTGTCTTTGCACCGTATACCAAGAATACAACGATTCTTAATATAGGACCGTATTTCAACGGCGTACTCTGACCTTCTTCCAACCATGTTTTGTATTAGTATACAAGAGTAGACAGTGTTTATCGAACGATATAAATGGCTAAAGTGGACGGATTTTAACAGGTTTGGTATCAATGTATAGGTAAAATGTTTTTCTACGCTATGATATTTATTTCCAGGTGATTTTCGCATTATTTCATGAGAAAACGTTCTACTTGCATTCATATTTGAACAGTCCTCATATTTTAATAGGCGTGTATCTTGTCCCATATCACGGTGTTCACAACCCTACCATTTCAAGCAATGTAGATTAAGACCAGCCATCTGATCAGGATCTGCACTGTTTGTAATTCAGCTTATGAATTTGAACGAAAACGCCCATTATACCATGTAATATAATTTGCTGTTAACTAGAAATGGGTGTGGTTTATTAAAATATTCAGCAGGTGAAGGGTTAAAGAGGAGAAGGTGCATGTACAGTCGAACTTCAATGGCTCGAACACCACTGGGACCTCTAAAATCTGTTCGAGAAGGGTAGTTCGAGCCACTGAGGGAGACTGCCAGGAGGTATAAGATATACTTTTGGATATCTTTTCGGTGTTTAATAACGAAAATCTATGTTGTGTGTACTCATTAGAATCGCCTCATCGAGGCGATTCTAATGAATACACACAGCAGTAGTATCCGGGCCACTTTGGCGTCAAGACAATAGATTACGTAATAAACAAAGGACGAGAACAATAGATTACGTAATAAACAAAGGACGCGAGAGATGATAACAATGTATGATGTAATAAACAAAGGAGGTGAGAGATGATAGCCGGCAAAGGAGAAGATGATGAAATTACTCTAAATATCGGGGTGTGAGTTCGAGTAAATTACGCCGTAATTATCCTAAAGTTTGAGGCCTCGGGCGACGCGCGAAAGAAGTTCCTGCGGAATGGCGAGGTTTGCTGTTCCTGGTCAGGTCGGGCGATCGGAGTCTACACCTTTCGCTCGAGCGCTTCCATCCCGATATTTAGGGAGATACTACCCGGTGGGGAACGATATTATTGACAATCGCCTTTAAACGGACAATGGAAGAGCGCTGGAAGAGAGCGTTTTGATCATCAGTTATCTATACAATTTCTAAAGGCGTGAGAAACGTTGATGGTCTGCGCCCGGGAAAAAAGTTTTTATCAAACATGTTTGTTTGATTTGAGGATTAACGTCCCCGTCAACACAATTTAGGTCATTTTGGAGACGTTGCTTCCAATGTTGTGGGACTTTTACCCCGACATTGAGATGAAATGACATCTCAATCCCTGCCGCCTAATAAAAACAATAGGGCTTATATGCATGGCCGGGCCGACTCGCAGCTCTAAGCCCCGATGGGCGGGGGCGGATCAATCATTTTGCCCCGTTTTCAACATAGAAATATTTTTACCAAAACAAAATAGATTTAATACGTCCGCAAAGTCTGCGCGGTGTGACGGGACTTTTTAGGCCTTATACCATTACGAAATTCCGCCCATGCAAATATATAGAAAAAATTACTAACCAAAACTGAAAAATTTCAGGTGAAAAAATATTTTTCTTATTTCCGCTTCAAACAGTAATATTTTTTGGTTCGGGTTTTACGACCCTTTCAAGACTATTTTACTCATACCGAGTCGATCGTTATTCAGAGGTGGGCGAAAACCGGAGTGCCCGGAGAAAAACCACCTGACCTTCCGTTGTTGAACTCGGCGTCACACACGTGACCCATACTTTGTGGGTACTCAATAGAATCGGTTCTATCGAGTACCCACAACCTATGTCAAGGGGGCAGAAATAAGGAAAATAATGTTTACTCCCCCCCCCCCCTTAAACCCCAGTTTTACCATATAAAAGTTGGGTTTAAAGGGATCAAAATTATATAGGCGTGTTTTCGCGATGCGATAGCGTGTTCGCCTTTTCCGGCCTTCTAGCTGCGCAGTAAAGAGTCTTCGCTGCGCGTATATGCGTTAAGTACCGTTTTCGCTTATGCCGGCTTATTATATAGAAATTAGCGTTATTCATTTAATTGAATAGATTGATATCTCAAGCCTTTCTTTTATATTACATCATTTATAACAATACGGAACAATAGACGGACGGGCCTCCGTGGCCTAGTGGATAAGAGCGCTGACTCTTAGTCATTAGGTCTCTCACCGCCGTAGGTTCGAGCCTCGCTCGGGCCACGTGTGAGACGCCAAGTTCTGCAACGGATGGTCAGGTGGTTTTTCTCCGGGTACTCCGGTTTTCGCCCACCTCTGATTAACGATCGGCTCGATATGAGTGAAATAATCTTGAAAGGGCCGTAAAATCCAAAACCAAAAAAAAAAAACAAATACGGAACAATAGACATGACTAGATAACAATGGCAGGTATTGCGAAACGTTTTTTATACGACATCGGACGTTCTACCCAGAAGCCTCCGTGGTGTAGTGGTTACGCTACTCGCCTTGTAAACCAGGGTTCGCAGGATCGATCCCGGGCTTCTCCAGACTTTCGGATGAGTCTTTAAATCGAGGTCCCGTCTCCGTATGACCTTAGCTGATGGTGGGACGTAAAACTCAAACACTCACTCACTCACTCGGACTTTCTACCTACGATTTTGCATACGTACACAGAGAAACGAAGAATGGACTGCGCCCCGGGAAAAAAGTAAAAGTAGTACGCAAAAGGGGAAAGAACAACAAAATGATAAACGGATGATGATTAGCGTTATTATCCTAAAAATGTTAGTGAAAGAAAAAAATCGATGACGCGACGTTGGTGCAACGTTGTGCGTGTGTACGCGCTTGTCCGGTCCGTTTTATGTCCAACCAACGACTAAGGGCATAGCGGAGACGGGGTGACATATAAAGCTTGTCCGGAGCGTACCTCTGATAGTTTTAAAGGTAATTTAGTGAAACTCGATACACCGATGGGGGGCTATGAGAGAAATCGCGGAATGCAATAAACATAACCATGCTAACACTATTTACGGAGTTACTGTCCTTCTTAAATAGGACCCCATCACAGTATTGTGGGTGCCCTATAGAAATCACCGAGTCAGTCAGTTTGTGATGGAATCGAATCTGACACACACAAACACACACACGTGACCACACGCTAAAAAGCCTGTCTGTATGAATAAGCTTGGGGTCATCTGGCGATCAGAGAATATAGGGCGATCAGACTGTGCTGAGGCGCAGACTGTTCTGAGTCATTGCTATGCGAAGATAATCGAATTCATATTTTCTCTTGCCCAGGTAAAGAAAAGAAAATATAGTTCACTATTGGCCTTTTAAGGTCAAAGTACACTTCAGGCCTTTCACGTAAAGGATGCCGTTTTGAAAGAAGCTAATTTGAGCTCCGTTTGTTGGAGTCGTATGTGGTCTCGTATGATAACGCTCTGCATTCTGAATATAATCTTTTCCGTATTTTTCCCAGGAAACATTATTTGTCATTTCATGCACAATTTGCATGAGATGTCATCACAAACTCATGCCTATATTATTTTGATCCCCTTGAACCCCACTTTTATATGGTAAAACTGGGGTTTACAGGGGTAAACCTTATTTTTCTTATTTCTCTAAAATACAGATTGTGGGTACTCGTTAGAACCGCCTCACCGAGGCGGTTCTAATGAGTTCCCACAATCTAGGTGAGGCGGTTCTAACGAGTACCCACATTTAATATTTTGGAGCAGAAATAAGAACACAATTTTTCATCTTAAAAGTTACATTTTTTTCGTCGATAAAGATAACAAAGTATTTGTATAGGCGTGTTTTCGCAATGAAAGTCCTTTTTTCGGCAAAACAAGTCCAGTATCAACGGGTTTCCGTGGCCTAGTGGGTAATAGCGATGACTCATAATCATTAGGTTTCTTGAGGAAAGATTTATTTCCATCTACCTTGGCCCCCGCCCATCGGGGCTTGAAGAAACAGATGGGCTGCATGATGCTTCCACGCAGAGCTGAAACCGACCCCACACGAGTACCGGTAAACCGCTTAGAGGACCTAAGCCTGTCCAGACAAAGCGGTGCGAGTCGGACCGTCCATGCTTATAAAGCCTATTGATTTCATTGGGCGACGGGGCTTGAGATGTCATTTCATCTCAATGCCGGGTAAAAGTCTCACAAAAATTGAAGCAACGCCTCAAAAATTGACCTTTATAGTGTCGACGGGGACGTTAAACATCAAATCAAACAAACATACCCCTAACATCGATCTAACATTCTTTTTCTCGTATACCTTTCATTTCTGAGCGCGGAAACCACTTCAGTACAGTCACTGCCGACGTCTTCAATAATGTGATATCAGTAATGTGAGACGTGCAGTGACATTAACCTTTTAGGATAACACGGATAGGATTACCGTTTCTTGCACACCAGACAAGGAAATCCGTGATTTTACCCTGGGACAGAAATTTATGTTCTGACCCTGGTGTTCCGACCCAGGCAACTAACATAAATGCGCTTCAATTCTATTCAACTGCCGGAACTACTTCCGCACAACTTTTATTTTGTTAACAATATACATGTGCGAGCTCTCAAAACTAACCGGAGGTGTTGTGCAAGAAAAAGAATCCAATATGGGGTTCTGTTGTAGATGGGCGTTTCCAACCCTCGGGATGACCGTGCTGAACGGAACCTCGGCGTAGCCTCGGTTCCGCTCAGCACGGTCATCCCTCGGGTTGGAAACCCTCATCTACAACAGAACCCCATATCAGATTCTTATATTCTAACCAAGGAATAAATCCAGAAAATCTTTATCTAGAATGCAACAGAATGCATCACTGGGAGTCCATATTGCGAAGACTCAAATCAGCGTCCATACCTCGCAGTTCCTCAGCGGCTCAGGGGCCTAGTCGGTAAGAGCGCCAACTTACTCATTAGGTCTCTCACCGCTGTGTGTTCTGGCCTGGCGCGGGTCACATGTGGGATGCCAAGTTCTGCAACGGATGGTCAGGTGCTTTTTTTCTCCGGGTACCCCAGTTTTCGACCACCTTGGCTCTAAAGTCAAATAATCTTGAAAGGATCGCACCCCCCCCCCCCACACACACCTAAACGCGCCTATACAAATCCACTGTAAATTTTACCGCCGTAAAAATGAAAAAAATTAAGATGAAAAATTGTGATATTTTTCTTATTTTTGCTCTAAATATAGATTGTGGGTACGCGTTAGAACCGCCTCATCGAAGCGGTTCTGACGAGTACCCACTTGCCATATTTTAGAGCATATATCTGCTCAAAATATAGATTGTGGGTACACGTTAGGTTCTAACGAGTACCCATTTTCTATATTTTAGAGCCGAAATAAGAAAAATAAGGTTTACCCCTGTAACCCCCAGTTTTACCACATAAAAGTTTGGTTCAGTAGGATCAAAACCATATAGTATGTTTGCGTGATTTGGCATCCATACAGCGCGGTACGGCGATCAGAGTGTGCTGATGCGCAGACCCTTCGGAGTCATGGAGGCATTGCTGTGCGAAGCCTTGATACCCGAATTCATATTTTCTCTTGCCCCGGTAAGTGACGAAAAATAAGTTTACTATTGGCCTTATTAGGTCAAACAAAATACTATTAAGGCCTTGACCTTAATGATACCCTTTTGAGACATATTTATTTGACCTCCGTTTGTGTCTCGTGTGTGAGAAGATAACGCTCTGCATGCTGAATACTTTTTCAGCAGACGAAATATTTAGTATTATTCCCAGAAAACAGGATCTGTCAATTCACAGCATTACGATAACACATCCGTGTGATATAGTACATTTTGCAAACCTCAAAGGCAATTTTTCAGATGAAAATCCGTGATATTTTTCTTATATATACTGCAAACATAGGTTTAGGGTACTCGTTAGAACCGCCTCATTGAGGCGGTTCTAACGAGTACCCACAACCTATGTCTTGGAGCAGAAATAAGGAAAATAATGTTTACCCCCGTTAACCCCAGTTTTCTCTATACAAAATAGGGTTTGGTGGGGTCTTTATTTCACGGACTTGTTCACGTGATGGTTTGCATGAGCTGTCCTGCCCTATTTTCAGGCAAAAATAAGTAAAGAATCAACGGGCCTCCACGGCCTAGTGGGTAAGTAATCATTAGGTCAATTACCGCGGTGGTTAGAGCCTAGCTCAGGTCACATGCGAGTGCCAAGTTCTGCAACGGACGGTCAGGTGGTTTTTCTCCAGGTACTCCGTTGAAAGGGCGGTAAAACCAAACCCAAAAACGTAAAATATCAACAATTTGCCGTTTGTTGAATTTGCCCAGAGTGTTCCATTTTCGATAATAGACAAATTTTAAGACGCGCACTTCCCTCAAATTCTCTTGAGGAAAACACGCCTATATAATTTTGACCCCTCAAGCCCCACGTTTATATAGTAAAACTGGGTTTTTAGGGGTTTTGTTTGTTTGTTTGATTTGAGGTTTAGCGTCCCTGTCAACACTGTAAGGTCATTTTGGAGACGTCGCTTCCAATTTTGTGGGACGTTTACCCGACATTGAGATGAAATGACATCGCAAGCCCTGCGGCCCAATGAACCAATAGGGAGGCGGTTCTGACGTGTCACCACAATCTATGTTTTGAGCACAAATAAGAAAAATATCACAATTTTTCATCTTAAAATTTTTCTTTTTCTGGCGATGAAATTAACAATGTATTTGTATAGGCGTGTTTTCGTATTGTTAGTCAAATTCATTAACAGGATGACAAACAGTGTAGATCTTGATTTGACTTAAAAGGGAGACAATAAAATGTACACAAACCAAAGAAAACTCTAGAAAAATAGTTTCATAGTATCGCAAACAAAATTGGGACTGTGACCAAGAGTTTGCTACCAAAAGTATTTCCTTTTAAAGGCGAGCCCTGCAGTCTTTGCAAAAACACACCCATGTGACTTAGTGTATTCTTTAAAATCTCCAAAAATGGTTTCTTTTCAGTCGAAACATTGAACTATTTTTCTTATTTATTCTCCGAACGTGGGTTGTCTGTGCTCGTTAGAACCGCCTCATTGAGGCGGTTCTAACGAGTACCCGTAACCGCAGTCTTGGAGTAGAAATAAACAAATATTATTTACCCCCGAAAACCCCAGTTTTCTCTATAAAAAGCGGGGTTTAAATGGGAGTTCATTGCGCGGACTTGTTTTCATGATGACAGGAGGAAGTGTATGTAAGTAGTGTCTTCATTGAAGTTTGTGTTTATTGTACACGCATGCATATTTTGCGACTTCTGCGTTTGTATTGTGTACGCATCTGTGTGTTCCTCGAAAGGTATGCCATAAACACAATGGGACATGACTGTTTTTTTAACCCTTGTCCTGCTGAGCCCGGATATGCCTTATCTTTCAAACAATGTAGATCCAGATCAGATGGCTTCTGAAGAAGCCATCTGATCAGGATCAACATTGTTTGTCATTCAGATTGTGAATTTGTTGCAATAATTTGCATCAAGTAATCTGATTGGTTGATAATCAGTAGTGGGTGTGGCATATTTGAATATTCAGCAGAACAAGGGTTAAGTCGACTTTAGTTAGTAATGTACTATTCTGCTCATTATCATATACTTCGTGGGCCGCATGGTGCTTTCACGCAGAGCTGAAACCGAGCGCACTTGAGTACTGGTAATCGGCTTAGAGGGTATAAGCCTGCCTAGGCGAAGTGGTGCGAGCCGGACCGTCCATGCATATAAACCCTACTGGTCTAATTGTGCGGCACGGCTTGAAAAGTCATGTCATCTCAATGCCGGGGTAAAAGTGCCACAAAATTGGGAGCAACGTCTCCAAATTGAAATATATATTTTGCTGAGGTGTGTGTGTGGGGGGGGGGGGGGATGGGGAGGGGGGATGGGGGGGGGGAGGTGCAGGGGAAGAAGGGCTGGGAAGGGCGTTAAACCTCCTCAAAGCAAATTAACAAGCCATGCAGAAAGACGTCTCGGCCACAATATTTTTCATAATGGTATTCCCTAAGATTTATTCATTAAATTCTGTGACAAATGCAGCAGCGACTTGCTTTCCCTAATCAAAGCACTGAGGGTACTGGTGGGTCGATTGTCTCTGAGTGTAGACAGGAAAAATTGGCCTGAACAGGGACTTAGACTGTTTCGCTTAACCTTTAAATTCCTGTACTGTAAGCAAACTGTATAGACCCTGATCAGTCGCTGCGGTTTTCGGCGTATGACCCTTAAATCCCTGTACTGTTAGCAAACAGTGTAGACCCTGATCAGACGCCACGGTATGCGGCGTCTGGTCCGGGTCTACACTGTTTGCCAAGCCCAACCCTTGATTCCAGCCAAAATTCTATAGACAACCTTTATACGCAAACACGCTGACCTCGCCGCGATAAAATTCTAAAAATAAGTTACATGGATTTCCTAAAAGTCGGTGATATTCAGTGATAAACAATCGACCAAAATATGGAATAGGTGTTGTCACGCTTGAACTTTGAACACTCAAACGTCATTGACCCCCATCCTTGGCAGGGTAAATATTGGTCAAACCTTGGTTAAACCCTGCATACTAAATGACGAAAGGAAGGCTACGGGTAATAAAGTCCTCAAATATCACTTCAAATTCAATACCAAATGTTTTGTAAGTTTGACAACTTATCTCGACAATACGCCTATAATTTTGAACCCCTTGAATTCCGCTTTTATATAGTAAAACTGTGGTTTACAAGGTAATACCTTATTTCTCTTATTTCTGCTTTAAATATACATTGTGGGTACTCGTTAGAACCGCCTCGCGAGTACCCACAATCTATATTTTCAGCAGAAATAAGAAAAATATCGCAATTTTTCATCTTAAAACTTTTTTTTCGGCGGTAAAGTTTTAAATGTAAAATGTATTTATTCAGGAGTTACTGTGATGATGTCCCGAACAGTGGCATCAAGCATCAACGTATGTAGTCAGAAAACAATTATATATTTCACCGCAAAATATCGACGTCACATAGAAGCAGTGAGTCTGATGTCATTTGTTGAATCTGGTACTTCTTGCAGGGCAGCGCGTAATTCATTCAACGTCAAAGGCTGCTAACGTCGGCGACAAACTCTGCTATCTTAGTGCATGGTCGGCGATAGAAATGGCGAGAGGGCTAGCCGGGTGATTGCACAACAATGTTGTTACGTCTTACGTTATTTCACATTGTCACACAGTCGACCTGCGGGCGGCCATTATTTTATTACTCGTAAAACGTTCCACCAATACCATGTATGCGCCCATCGGGCTTGAAGAAATAGATGGGCTGCATGATGCTTCCACGCAGAGCTGAAACCGACCCGCACACGAGTACTGGTAAACCGCTTAGAGGACCTAAGCCTGCCCAGGCAATGCGGTGCCAGTACTCGCCCATGCTTATAAACCCTAATGGTTTAATTTGGGCGACATGGCTTGACTGAGGTCTCAATGTCGGGAAAAAGTCCCACAAAATTGGAAGCAACGTCTCCAAGATGACCTTTACAGTGTTGACAGGGACAATAAACCTCAAATCAAACAAACAAACAAATACCATGTATGAAATGTACACCGTGAAGAATATAATGATGGAAATTTTGGGCGTTCAGTTTCAACATCAACATTCACGATATACAAGAAATATACACAATATAATACCGGAAAGAAAAGAGGAACGAAAGCATACCAGCTGATTAGATACTTCTCTGAGATTTGAACGTTATTTTAAATAAAACGAAATCTGTTCTCGGACACGTTCGTTACGAAAACTCGCCTAAACAAATACAGTGTAAATTTTACCGCCGAAAAAAACGAAAATTGTTAGATGAAAAATTGCGGTATTTTTCTTATTTCTGCTCAATACATAGATTGTGTGTACTCGTTAGAACCGCCTCATCGAGGCGGTTATAACGAGTACCCACAATTTATGTTTTAGAGCAGAAATAAGAATAGATATTTATTTTTATTTCTGCTCAATACATAGATTGTGGGTACTCGTTAGAACCGCCACAATCTATGTTTTAGAGCAGATATAAGAAAAATAATCGCGGCGGTTCTAACGAGTACCCACAATCTATGTATTGAGCAGAACTAAGAAAAATAAGGTTTACCCCTGTAAACCTCAGTTTTACTATATAAAATTTGGGTTCTAGGGCATGGGTCAATTTATATAGGCGTGTTTTCGTGATGTATACCGATGCGTTAGAAACCATCCACGAGCATAGAAAAAAAGTATTTGTGAAAACCACGGCAATACCATGGAAGATGATTGTGGCCACGTAAAATCGATACAAAACGCCCTCACCCCACCACCACCACCACCACTTGCTACCGGTGCAAGGCGGTGCTTCTGTTGTAGTTTGTTGTTGACATTTGGTTGTCTTTGCAAAAGTTGGCTTTTTAGATATATTATTTTGGGTGGACATTTGCAAATTGTTTTTTTTTTTTGGAAAGACACTGTCCTTTTGGTTTTCTTCTTATAAGACTCTTACATGGGTGTGAGGGGTGGATAGAAAAATCCGAGGGTAACAGTCCGGCATCACGAGGCTTGCCGAGTGATGCCGGACTGTGATCCCGAGGGACGGATTTTTCTATTCACCACTCACACCCGTCTGACTTTGTCGATGAGTGGCATGCAAGCATCATTCAAAATCTTCAATGTATATACTTAAAAGGTGTAGATTATAATTCACGAACCACGCAGTGATGCAAGTGTTCATGTACAGAATCCCCTAGTATGATATTGCTGTTGGGATCGGATAGGGGCACGGTGCATTTGGAAAGATAATTTAGCCGGGGCACAGCATTTCCTACAATTTACGTGTGTGCACAGCATCCGCGCAGTCTGATCAGAGTCTTCGTTGTGCTGTATAAGGTTGGCTAAGGGCCCAATGCTCCTTCATGCAGCAAGGGAAGTCTCTGGTGAGACTATATGGATGCGCATGCTGATCTGATTCTTTGCGGGGCACACATGTAAATTGTAGGAATTGCTCAATTACAATTCTTTGCTGATAGGCCAGTCAAAATAGCATTGAACCTCAAACAAATTCCTTCAGAAGGGTTTTCACTATTTTCAGAATCAGTGAGGTGTCCTGATTTACAGCAAAAAAATCCCCAAGAATATTCCCTGGCAAAATTGATTTTTTGGGGGAAAATGTTCAAAATTTAAATAAAAATCGCCAAAAACAGGAATTTAATTATAAAAATTTCATTAAATTATAACAAATTTATTTAAATAGCTAAAAATAAGCTTACTGTTGTCAAGTAGCGATAAAAGAAGTTTCAGCTTGATATGTGTACAGAAAGCTGTCTTTTTTTGGGTAAAAACTTGGAAATATTGACAAAAAACGCAGAAAATGGGAATACATTTCTAAAAAGTTACTGGTGTGGATTCTTGAAAATGTTTTGATGTTAAAAGTTATATATGTGTATAAGTTAACTACAGGAAAAAAAATAAAATTTTTATATTTTTAAAAAGTTCCATTTTTCGGGGTATGAAAATGCACATGTTTACATAAAAAACACCCAAAATCTAGTATTTTCCGGTCAAGTAGAAATTACATTATAAAAATAAATTGTATGATGTCGAGCTAATTTATATAGCTAGATGTACACTGACTATATCAAGTAGCTCTCCAAAAACCCTTCAGCTTTGTGCCTGCACAGCAATTTGACTTTTTAAAGGCAGAAAATGTAAAATTTTGATAAAAAAACATGGAAAATAGGAATACGTTTTTTTTTAAAGTTAGTGGTGAGGATTCATGAAAATTTTTTAATGTAAAGAGTAAGATATCAGTTAAATACAGGAATAAAATAAATTTTAAGACATTTGAAAAGTCAATTTTCCAGGTAGGAAAATACACATTTTTACACAAAACACTCAAATTCCATTATATGCCACCAGTAACACTATACTACTTAATATAGGGCTCTAACAATATACAATATAGTACAGTCTTGTGCGCTTTAACTTGACTTTCACTGATCATTATTATGTGTCCTGCAAGAAGGCATTCATATATATAAATGTCAAAAATATACATACACGTACTGTAAGATCATGAACCATCTTATATTTTGCAAAAATGTTGTTTATATCCAACAAAATACTGTTTTAAACCCAGATACCACGGCCCCCGCACATTGGGGCTTGAACAAATAGATGGGCTACATGATGCTTCCACGCAGAGCTGAAACCGACCGCATACGAGCACTGGTAAACCGCCTAGAGGATTTAAGCCTGGCCAGGCAAAGCGGTGCGAGTCGAACCGTCCATGCTTATAAACCCCATTGGATTCATTGGGCGACAGGGATTGAGATGTCATTTCATCTCAATGTCGGGTAAAAGTCCCACAAAATTGGAAGCAACGTCTCCAAAATGACCTATACCGTGTTGACGGGGACGTTAAACCTCAAATCAATCAAACAAAAACCTAGATACATTATTTGTTTGGACGATTTATTTGACAAATTCACGCTTGTCTAATATGTGTAATTTCTTAGCTATATAGCAGCAGTTATGCTTCAAGCCAACATGCCCATTTGGAGACAAAGAAGAAATGCATAAAATAAGAAAAATATGTTCACTTTTCTATGACAGAAGCCATCAATTTTTTGACAATCACAAAGACCAATAACAGAACAGAAGAACAGGAATTATAGAAGAACATGCAAAATGTTACTAGATCAGAAGCAGCATTGAGTTAACTAAATCCATGTCCAAACTATAGTAGACCTGTGTTTCACCCTGGATTAATTGTTCTTGTCCAAACTATAGTAGACCTGTGTTTCACCCTGGATTAATTGTTCTTGTAGTGTGAAGTCTGGGCAAAACAATAAGGGAATTAAAAAAAAAGAAAAATAGTATGTGGGACAGGGCAACCACCCAGCAACTGGAAATATGTTTCCTTTCCTTCTTATCCAAAAACATTTTATTAATAATGTTTTTAGATATACTACTCAAAGTTTGATAGGGATCACTTTTTATGTACCAAATTTTGCACTGAAAATTTAAAATTTCTTGACAGAATTTATACTCGGTATATTGATAAATATCTTAAGCAGAAACTCATGTGCAGCTCAGTACTCATAAAAGTGCACACTTCTCACACTTCGCAAATGAATTCATGCACCCCCAAAATCTTGCGTAGCACTGCTTTCCAGGAGACCAATGAAACTTGTCAGTGTTCCTTAACAAAGCGTAAAAAGGACTTCATTTGATTTGTGAAACACTCAAATGCCTGGGGGACAATTAAGAAACCGTCTGAGCCCGAAGAAATGAATCGTAGCGTCGGAATGTTGGAATCCGGCGTCTCTCAACGTCGTGTTGCTGGGATTCTGAATGTGTCTCAGAGCGTGGTTTCCTGAATGTGGAGTCGGTGTCTTACCCATGGAAATCCTTCACACAGACACGACGGGGTCGAGAAAGGGCCACAACTCAACGTCAGGTCCGTTTCTTGTTGATTCAGTCTCGACGTCAAGGGTTCCTGAACGCTACGCGTTTGCATAACGAGCTTAAGAACGGAACTGGAGCACGAATTTCTACACAAACTGTCAGAAACGGGCTCCACGAGTTCGGACTTAATGCCATGAGGCCTGCTGTATGTGTTCCGTTGACGAGACAGCAAGTGCTAGACCGGTTGGACTTTGCTAGAACTCACGTCAGGTGGACGGTTCGTGACTTGACGTCAGGTCTGTTTACTGAGGAGTCCAGATTCTGTCTAAACTTCACTTATAAACGTCAATTAGTGTGGCGAATGTCTAAAGAGCCATTCGATGACTTGAATGTGGCAGAGCATGATCGCTATGGAAAGGGGTCAGTCATGGTTTGGGCTGGGATAAGCGTGAACGGTAAAACTGACTTGTGCGTCGTTGTAAACGGAACGTTAATGGCAGTGAGGTACTGTAATGAGATTCTTGATGAGTTTGTGAGACCATATGCAGATGCTTTCGGCCCGGACTTTATTCTGATGGACGATAATGCCCGTCCCAACCGTGCCATCGTCACTGATTCCTATCTGGAACGTGAGACAATCGTTCGTATGGATTGGCCTGCTCGGTCACCGGACTTAAATCCGGTTGAGAATGCGCGGGACATGCTACAGCGTGCTGTTTCAGCCCGACCTATGCATCCGAGGACTTTGAAAGAGCTCAAAGATGCATTGGTTGCTGAATCAAAGCTGATTCCACAAAACCGGATACAGACTCGGATTACGAGCATACGCAGGCGATGTCGTACAGTAATTGATGCCCGTGGAAGCCATACACATTGTTAGGCACGTTTGTCTAAACAAATTTGGAAATTTGTGAAAAATCAGTTGTCCAAATCCCTTTGTGTTACGGCAAATTTTGGGGGTGCCAAGACGGTTGCTGTTGTCACGCTTGAATGCAGTACCAGTTGACAAAATTAATCACTAGGATTTATGAAGGATACATTTTCTATCATTATGTATCAAATTTGGATTCAGCTGATTAATTCATTCAAAAATTATTTTGCATTAAAAAAGTGATCCCTATCAAACTTTGAGTAGTATATATTATTTGCATTCAAAATCAAACCACAAACTCTGCAAAACTAAAAGCTTGATTTAACGATATCACTGTGTATCTCGCCATAATCTAACATGAATAAGGACAACAGCAGCAACAAATAGCATTTTCTACTTATTTCTAAAAATATGCAACAAAGTTACTCAATTAACATACTTTAACTTAATACTGGAGGAAGAAACAGTCAAACAGTTTTAAAGCAAGAGAACCATGATGGTCCTGCATGTATATCCCTCATCAAAGCTAACATATTTGCATACTGAATATTGAAATTTCACATGAACTTTTACAGTTTTGTTTAAATTTCATCTCCAAGAGTGGCAATGTGTCCTGTACTCAATACCGTTTTTGACAAGCAGTGTTTAAATTTAGACCATTTAAGGACAATAAGGCACACCAATTAATCTCTACACCACTGATTAATTTGAACAACGTTGGTGGAGGGCCATCCAAGGAACATTTGTGTAAAATTAGGGTAATGCAATTCAATGAAAACTTTTTAAGATCACCCGAGGATTATTCCTGCACAGTTTAGTTGAAACCCTTGCAGTAAAGAAATTGTGAATGGATGGACGGATGATGGACATGGTCCCAATTACATGGCATGAGCACCTGATAAAGGTTTACTTGATGTAGCTACACGTGCTTACCAAATATCAAAGGTCCTTGGCCTTCTAGTTTCAACGTTGTTTTAAAGCTTTTTCCTATATGAGTCTATGCAAAATAAGTGACCCCCCTGGAGTTGGGCAATTTTTATTCCTGGGCTATAATATGAACAATGTTGGTTGAGCAATACTATATAAAGGTATACCAAATATCAAAGGCCTTGGCCCTCTGTTTCATCTGGTCCTTCCAGTTTCACAAGAAGATTTAAAATGTCTGTGTAAAACAAGTGATTCTGAAGGCGGGCCCTTGTTGATAACAGTGCTATGATTTGAACAATTTTGGTAAAAGTCAACTAGAGGCAAATAGCAAGGGCATACATTTTTTATAGTCTTCCCTATATGAATCAATTTTTAACAATCTTGACAAAAATTCACTATCTGATGCTATATTTACCAAACATAAAAGGCCCGACCCTTCCATTTTCAGGCAAGAAGATTGTTAAAGTTTTCCAATATGGGTCAATGTAAAACAAGTGTCTTGGAAAAAGCTACATACCAAATCTCTAAAACTTACAGCTTTATACAAGATGATTTTAAAGATTTTACTTATTCTCCTTTTTTCTGCCATGGCAACAAAAGCTGCATGGGATGGAATTCTTCGAACAGCAGACCCCAGTGTGGGCCAATTGGTACCTCAGGGCTATACTCTGGGCAATCTTAATTGGCAGAGATCCACTAGCAGAGGATACCTATCAAATATCAAATGCCAAGATCGTGTAGTTTCCGGATGTGAGTTCATGTAAAACATTTGTATCACCAGGGATGGGTACACTTTTGACCCCAAGGCTATGATTTAAACAATGTTGATAAAAGCTGCTTGCCAAACCTAATAAAATACCTTCTTGTTCTGGTTTTGGATAAGTAATCTTGCTAATTTCCCCGTTTTTGTTGCCATGACAATCAGGGTTGCGTTGAATGGATTTTTGAATAACTCTGAACAAGATTTAGTGACTTAAGAAATGTCATTTAAGAAGATTGAGAACAGAAGGGCAGACGGATGACAGTGACGACCATGGACAGTGACCAGTTACAATAGATTCCCAGAAGCCTTAAGCTTATGAAAGCTAAATTATATAATACATGTTCATTTTTCATGTGTTTTTTTCTGTAAAAGTATTATCTTTTTACCCTGAAAAGCTAAAAAAGCCATGTTTTCAAAAGCCTTTACCAGATACATGTATTAAAAATGTTCGTTTTCTATGGTTTTTTTTCTTTGGCAAAATTTCCAACAACCTTAGAAAGGAACATTTCTGTGAAGGTATGAATTTGAAGCATTTAATAGCTGCTTCAAAGTAGTTTGTATATCTGGTAATACAAACCAGCTCCACGTCAGACATGTATATACTATGAAATTTTGTTAAGTAATTCCTACATGTGAAAAAAATATGGTATTTTTCACTAAAATTCAACATTTTCATCGCCTGAAAAATGAAACTTTATAAACATTTCAATATCTTTCTTTGTTTCTGTAATTAACGGTTATCCATATGTAACTTTTTGCATCAAAACATTTTCAAGAATCCTCACCACTAACTTTTTACAAAAACATTTCCGTTTCCCTCGCTTTTTTGTCAAAATTTTGAATTTCTCCCTTAAAAGGCAAACTTCTGAGCAGGCACAAAACTGAATGTTTTTTATAGCTACTTCAGAGCAGTTAGTGCACATCTGGCTATATAAATTGGTTAGACATAATACAATACATTTTTATACTGTGGTTGCTACTTGCCCAAAAAGTAATGGATTATGAGTGTTTTATATAAAAATGTGCATTTTACTACCCCACAAAAATGATTTTTTTTTACATAAAAATTTTTATTTTTTTTTCTGTAGTTAACTTATTCACATATATAACTTTTTACACCAAAACATTTTCAAGAATCCAAACTAGTCACTTTTTAAAAATTTATTCCAATTTTCTGCGTTTTTTGTCAATATTTCCAAGTTTTTACCCCAAAAAAGACAGCTTTCTGCACACATATCAAGCTGAAACTTCCTTTATCGCTACTTGACAACAGTTAGCTAATTTTATGGCTATTTAAATTAATTTGATATAATTTAATGAATTTTTATAATTAAATTCCTGTTTTGGGCGATTTTTATTCAAATTTCGAACATTTTCCCCCAAAAAATCAATTTCGCCTGGGAATATTTTTGGGGATTTTTTTCCTGTAAGTCAGGACACCTCACTGATTTGGAAAATAGTGAAAACCCTTCTGAAGGAATTTGTTTGAGGTTGAGGGTCTTTTTGGGCTAAAATGACTGGCCTATGATGTTTGATTTGAGGTTGAACGTCACCGTCAACACTATAGATGTCATTTTGGAGACGCTGCTTCAAAATGACCTATACAGTGTTGACGGGGACGTTAAACCTCAAATCAACCAACCAATTCTCTATTCTTGTAAGATATACAAAAAACTGGGTCTGGCGTTTGTTTTGTCGGTCAGTTTATTTTGGGCCCTTTACTGAAGGGTAAATAACCTTGATTTTTTTCTCACATAAACGAAACAGAGCTTTCAGTGGCAGTTGCAGACTAAAATGTCGGAGGCGGTTAGTAGAAAGCGGGTATGTGTGATCGGTTGCGGCCCCGCCGGTATGTCGATGCTACATCATCTAGGGAAACTGCCCGATGATCAGCTGCCTGACGTTGTCTGTTATGAGAAACAGGATAAAGTTGGAGGGATGTGGAATGTAACCTGGAGAACAGGTAAGTGACTAATGAGGTTACATGTACACCACAAACCCTTTATAATGCTATTCATTATAACACGGTTTGGATATAACACGATTTCAGATGGATCCCAAAAATGTAAAGATTAATGTTTACATTTTTGTTTTGATACAACACGGTTGTTTAACTAACACGGTTTCTGCTTTGGACCCCATTCATAGTGCTATGGTGAGGCTGTGGTGTATGTTGTAAAAAGATGTCAATTCCTTAGTGTTTTATTTTTACTTCAAAGTATGTCTCTTTTTATAGATACTAAAGTTACGTATTTTTATTTTCGTATAAGGTATTAAATCTTTCCATCCTTAGCCCAATAGTGAGTGAGTGAGTGAGTTTTAGTTTTACGTCTCACCAACAGCTAAGGTCATACGGAGATGGGACCTCGGTTTAAAGACTCATCCGAAAGTCTGGAGAAGCCCGGGATCGATCCTGCGATCCCTGGTTTACAAGGCGAGTAGCGTAACCACTGCACCACGGAGGACTCTAGCCCTATAGTGATACTTAAATACATGTAACATCCCGAAAACACGCCTATATAGTTCTGACCCCACCCCACCCCCTTGAACTCAACTTTTATATAGTAAAACTTGGGTTTATATGAGTAAACCATATTTTTCGGCGTAGCTGTATGAGTTGGCTTTTTTACCTACTTATTGTCCCCCGCCTTTTCGAAGAAAAGCGAGGGGACATAGTATTCGGCTTTCCGTGGGGCGTGGTGCGTTATGCGTGGTGCGTAGTGCGTGGTGCGTGGTTCCGAACTGTAGTAGGTACCTTGTGAGCGCAACTCCTCCTACAGTTTTAAACCGATCCTTTTGAAATTTTACAGGTGTCTTTATCACGGTTTGAAGTTGTGCATGTGCATTTTTTAAAATCTTTGAATTATTTTTTTTTTCACTTTTTTCACATTTTTAACTTAGACTTTTTTGCATGGTTCCGAATTCATAGTAGGTACCTTGTGAGCGCAACTCCTCCTACAGTTTTATACCGATCTTTCAGAAATTTTACAGGGGTCTTTAACATGGTTTGAAGTTGTGCATATGCTTTTTTCAGAATTCTTTATTTTTTTTTTTTACTTTTTGCACATTTTTAACTTTGACCTTTTTTTCATGCATCAATTCTATGAAAGAGTATTATGTAGTAGGTATCTTGTGAGCACAACTCCTCCTACAGTTTTATACCGATCCTTCTGAAATTTAACAGGTGTCTTTATCATGGTTTGAAGTTGTGCATATGCTTTTCTCAGAATTCTTTAATTATTTTTTTTTTCACTTTTTTCACATTTTTAACTTAGACTTTTATGACATGGTTCCGAATTCATTGGTACCTTATGAGCGCAACTCCTCCTACAGTTTTATACCGATCTTTCTAAAATTTTACAGATGTCATTATCATGGTTTGAAGTTGTGCGGATGTTTTTTTTTTCAAATATTTTTAATTAATTGTTTTCGCTTTTTTCACACTTTTAACTTAGACTTTTTTTCATGCATCAATTCTATGAAAGAGTATTATGTAGTCGGTATCTTGTGAGCGCAACTCCTCCTACAGTTTAATACCAATCCTTCCAAAACTTAAAAGTTCCTTTAATTATGGTATGAAGTTATGCATTTGCTTTTTACAGAATCTTTAGATAATTCTTTTCACATTTTTCGCATTTTAACTTAGAGATTTTTTGCGCATCTATAATATGAAACTGTATATGTAGTAGGTACATTGTGAGTGCTTATACGTAAGTGATATAAACAGTACTCAGCACATTCTTTCACCAGAAACTGACAACTGCCCTTCTTGAATCAGATGAAGGGAGAGAATGACCGTAGAAAAGTTTTCATGAACATATACTCTTTATGAAGGAATGTTGCCGAACCCGGTAGGTATCGAACCCGCATTAAGTGATACCAATGGTTGCCTGGTTAACTCACTTACTTTTTTAACAGCACAAATGAAAATAAGGCGGGTGACATAAATTCTCTGTGGAATTTGCTTGTTGATATTAGTCTTGATTGACTAAATTGCAATTTTTGATTGGTTGAAAATGTGTATACTGCTGCAAAACGTAACTACTACGTAACTACTGCTTGACCATAAATTACTACTGCTTGACTTTCTAGGAAATTGGGGCTACCCCACGTACATTACGATAACACATCTGTGTGATATAGTGCATTTTTTCATACCTCAAAAAAGGTATTTTTTATGATGAAAATTTGCGATATTTTTTTTATTTATACTCAAAACATAGGTTTTGGGTGCTCGTTAGAACCGCCTCTTCATTGAGGCGGTTCTAACGAGTACCCACAACCTATGTCTTGGAGTAGAAATAAGGAAAATAATGTTTACCCCCGTAAACCCAGTTTTCTCTATATAAAGTGGGGTTTAGGGGGTGTTCATTTCACGGACTTGTTCACGTGATGCTACTGCACTTTTGCAATTAACATCACAACTTGGTCAATTTAAACCCAAAACGGTGCCATAAATTATACGACTTCCTATTCCATATTTTTTTTTTTTTTTTTTTTAATATTGTGACACTTGTTCCGCCAGGGATAGCTGGGTAACTAACCTGCCCAAACGTGTGCCAGATCTATTCCAAAATTGTCTGGGCGTAGCCTTTATTCTGCAACAAATAAAATTAGATCTTTACTCCCGTCCCTTGAAACCACGTTGAGAAAAGTTCTCAAGAGGCCCCTCAGGGGGCATAGACAAGGCAAAATACAAAATAATATACATTTTTTACATTTTATATTTGTGTTATTAATTTAAATTTAAATAGATATTAGTATACATGGAACTTTGTTAAGCAGTAGGTTCTCATAAGTGACCGTATCATTTATTTATGTTTTTTATTTATTTATTCATTTATTATTATTATAAATTAATTTTATTATTAGCTTTATTTTTTTTATGTATTTATTTGTATTGTAGTTATATTGAAGTTTGAATTTTATTGTATATAAGTGAGTTGAAACAGTGAACGGCTAGTTGAGGGTTAATCTATCCAGCTATTCCCCATTCAATCCACTAGAGTTGATTATGGTGTAATTATTTGGTACATGTCAGTATTGAATCATTATGTTGTATACATTTTGTTCATTTTCATATTTATATCAATATTTCTTTTAATGTTAATAAATTGATGTTTAAGGATTTGTCGTTCATTGTTGAAAAATGTACAGTCTTTTTTTTTTCATACATTTATATATAAAATATACATGCTAGCCTGAGCAGGGTATGTTCCGGAAATGCCGCTGAGATGGCGCCGACCCCCAGCGTGGTGAGTCGGCAGCCATGTCAGCCACATCCCCAAATCAGACCCAACACCCTCTCATTTTAGTATTGTTATTTCCTAAAACCACCTGACCCTTAGTCATGAGCGAGAAAACACAACTTATATATATATATATATTTTTTTTTTTCTATATACATTTATATATTATAAGATCAATATTGTTTTAATTGAGATTACAGCCAATCATAAAAACACTGATTTAGGTCCAGCATCGGTTGAGCATCGCTCATCCACTACAGCATCTAAATCATTGTAGTAGTGTTTAGCACTATATAGATGATGTGCATCATGGTGTAGAGTTGCCTGCCTGGATTCAAATGATGTAGCAAATAAAGACAATATGAAGAATAGCTAGAGTTGTAGAGTGACAATACAAAGCTGTTTACATTTTAAGTGACAGCTCGATCGAAATGCCAGGTAAGCCTGACACGCTGCTATCAAGGACTGGTTATTTTAAATTTTCGAATATTTTTTAACTGAATTAACAGCTGACATGGTTTCCTGGTTTCCTGTACAAGTATTTTATTTTTTTTTTTATTTGAAATGTCGAGACGACATTTTTTCACAGAGGGGGAGGGGAGCGTGTGACAATTACGCTAAATATATTCTGGAGAGAGGCTTCGAAACAAAAAGTTTTCATTTAAACGGGTTGCTGGGTTGCAGTCGAGTGACGATGCATGGCTTGTCATGGCGTCTCTGGAGAGCTTGTATGTTGTCAGAGTGCTCTTGGCACGTGCCGCACTGGAATGCAATTCTGCTGACCCTTTGTTTTTTTCTTAAGTTCAGCTTCTGCTTGGTTGCAGATGGTTGACGGTGCATGATTTATCATGGCGTCTCTAGAGAGCCTGTGTGTTGTTAGAGTGCCGTTGATACGTGGTGCACTTGACTGCAAACTGGCGAGAAAGTTCTAGTAGGAAAATTTTATTATTGAAAATTTCGCCTTGACATGATTTCGCGCTTGCTTGGACATGGGTTGGTTACAACCTAGGTGGGGGCTATCCCAATCAGACCGTGGCCGGTTCGTGCTTCTGGCTTGTGCTTTCGTGGAAGGGTGAATAATTTCGTAAGAATTGAATAGTTCTGTTATATTTCCTCTCTCCAGTCCAGCGCGTAAATAATGTATTTTTATATGACACTTCCATTTTGGCTGTGTTTTAGGATAAGCAATTTTAGCCTGGTTTTAATGTTCAGCCGTTTGAAGCTAAACCACTAAGGAGTGTCCTATTACGCGCTATCAATAAAAGATTTTTTTTCTAAGTTCTGTATATAAAGTTTTATCTTTTGCGCTGTGCATACTGTGCAGCATTTATGACAGCGCATTTTGATAAGGGTTTACCTGGCAAAGTGTTAGGTATGATTAACTTCACTTGCTTGATAAGATTCGAAGCCATATCTTTGTGTTCTTAGTTATTTTTCAGATTTTATGTTAATAACATACAGATCTGGCAAATTTATTTATAAGGCAAGGTGTAGTTAAAGAAATCTTTAAATCATGAGAGTTAGTTTATTTTAGTAATTTAAATGTCGGGACGACATTTCCCGAAGAGGGGGAGAATGTCACAGAGTGAAATTATGGAAACTGGGGAGCGCTTGTGCTTTGGACTTTCTAGTCATTTCCAGTAATTTCCCCCTAATGATAGTCATTTTGATACTTCATATACTCATCTTTTTCATATATCATTAAGCATTTAAGCATTTCATCAGTAGCGCATATATACATCCGTGTCCTTATGTAAGCTTCGCGCGTTTTTCACGTCACTGATTAACACCGCATGCGCACATACTTACAAAGCTCTCTTTGTCAGTCTTACTTTGTCTTCTGGCGGGAGCAGGCCTCACGGTCAGCTCAAAGGACACATTATTATAACATTTCCTTATTACTAAGGATATTTATATATTTATCAGGTATGCGTTTACTTTATTTCATTATCATGTTGAACATTTGTAAATTATCATAATTGTCATTATTTCATGAATATTCATATTGTTGCTATTGCCTTCTCGGCCTCGGTCAGTCTAACTTTGTCTTCTGGCGGGAGCAGGCCTCACGGTCAGCTCAAAGGACACATTATTATAACATTTCCTTATTACTAAGGATATTTATATATTTATCAGATGACGAGGTCAGGAAGGGAAGGTTTTTGACATCTCCAAAAACATGGAAACATCTATCTCTGTTGTCGTTAGTGAACCCCGAACCCCCTCGAGATAGTGGGACAGGACCAGCTGTGGTCGTTTCATCAATATCACGTTGGGCGCCAGTGTCGCGGGTTGATTTATTAGATCGGCTGTGGCCACGCTGATTGGATGATGGATGTTGATGATGGGTCACATGATATTGATGAAACGACCACAGCTGGTCCTGTCCCACTATCTCGAGGGGGTTCGGGGTTCACTAACGACAACAGAGATAGATGTTTCCATGTTTTTGGAGATGTCAAAAACCTTCCCTTCCTGACCTCGTCATCTGATAAATATATAAATATCCTTAGTAATAAGGAAATGTTATAATAATGTGTCCTTTGAGCTGACCGTGAGGCCTGCTCCCGCCAGAAGACAAAGTTAGACTGACCGAGGCCGAGAAGGCAATAGCAACAATATGAATATTCATGAAATAATGACAATTATGATAATTTACAAATGTTCAACATGATAATGAAATAAAGTAAACGCATACCTGATAAATATATAAATATCCT
The DNA here is from genome assembly GCA_963580285.1 of Lucinisca nassula. NCBI lineage: Eukaryota > Metazoa > Mollusca > Bivalvia > Lucinida > Lucinidae > Lucinisca > Lucinisca nassula. The sequence goes on along the minus strand of OY757024.1, from coordinate 72,553,477 downwards.
TAGTAATAAGGAAATGTTATAATAATGTGTCCTTTGAGCTGACCGTGAGGCCTGCTCCCGCCAGAAGACAAAGTAAGACTGACAAAGAGAGCTTTGTAAGTATGTGCGCATGCGGTGTTAATCAGTGACGTGAAAAACGCGCGAAGCTTACATAAGGACACGGATGTATATATGCGCTACTGATGAAATGCTTAAATGCTTAATGATATATGAAAAAGATGAGTATATGAAGTATCAAAATGACTATCATTAGGGGGAAATTACTGGAAATGACTAGAAAGTCCAAAGCACAAGCGCTCCCCAGTTTCCATAATTTCACTCTGTGACATTAACACTCTAGCACATACACGCATACAAGCATATACATGTACATACATACACATGCACCTATAGATACATATATACGAGTATACACATAAACAAATACACATATATACACATCCATATACACATATACACATGTACATAACTTCATGTCATGTTTTTCTTTTTCGATACAACAGAGTCTACTCCTATTATAATCAGTGTGCGAACATTTCGTTCGCCCAACAAGCATTATGTTAGCAATATTGTTAAATTTATTTTAAAATTTATTGAATCATCTGTTTGCCTGAAGATTGCCTTCATTCCATCTAAATTCATTGTAGATACTCAAGAAAAGCACAAACGGCGTTATACTTTTCAGATACATTGGTATATTTTAAGAATTTATTGCATGCTTTTATTTTTAACAATATAGAGTTAACAATTGCAGTTATAGAATACACTTTCTTCTCATATTTAATTAGATTTCTGATTTTCCATAATTCCCATTTTACAATATGCAGAATAGTGTTTATATATATTCGTATGAACCTGATGATCAAATCCAAGAATGAAATTTTTCTCGTTAAAGTGAATTGGGTCCTGCCCATTAGCTTGCAGTGTGTCATTTATTTTATTTTGGAAGATAAGTACGATATCTTTTACTACCTTGCATTCAAAAAAAGATGAGTTAAATACTCAGTGTCTGTTTTACATAGATGGCATTTACCGTCAGATCTGCCCATTAAGCTCAGTTTATACTCTGTAAAAATTGCGTTCTGTATAATTTTCCAGTGCAGCTAATTTTCTTTGTTACTTAGGGGTGTCTCAAGTGACATTTGCCAGACTTTCTTCCAATCAATATTTATTGCCAAAGTGTCTTCCCATTTTGCCATATATTTTGGTTTGAAGTCGCTTTCACTCAAAATATTTTGTAATTGTTTCAACGATAATTTGTTAATTTGTTCTGGTGTTTGTCGAATTGCAATTTTGCGTTTATCAGATTCTGTTGTCATTGTATTGGATTGGTTAGATTTTAATATGTTCAACCAATTATAATTGATACTTGTTTTAATAATTCTGTAGTGTTTTACACCGTTTCTCCTGTCTATAAGTTTATTTACAATAATTTCTTCTGCAGCAAGATCCCTTCTAGTTTTATTCCATATATCATTAATTCGTTTTAATCCACTTTTGTTAAAATTTACAAACCATAATGGGGTATTTCTATGAATTATTTTATTATTCCCGCATATATTTTCATTAAGAATTGAGCTTACGTCTTCTGTTTGCAATTTACTTTTGAAGGTCGTCCATGAATGTATGGCATCCCGATAATAAATGGACGGAACGTGATATTGTAAACCTTTTAAGTTTGAGCATTGATAAAGGAAGTTTTCCGAGTTGAAATTGCTATCTAAAGCGCTTAACCAATATTTACCTATTCTATTCCAATGTTGAGGTTCAGAGGTGACTATTTTATTTATGAACTTAACATGTTTGGCTTCAATAAAGTGGGTGAGATTTATCATATTCATTCCTCCGCTTTCAAGTTTTAAACACATCGCTTGTTTATTAACTAATGGCTGTTTATTATCCCAGAGAAATGCCCATAAAATTGTTTCTATCTCTTTGATTATATTTTTTGGAATGGCTTTCATCTCTACCTCGTATGCTATTTGGGAAACAAGTAAAGTTTTGATGACAAGAATTTTGCCTTTTAGGGTTAAGTCTCTGGCTTTCCAGATTTGTATGCAATTTTTTATTTTCTTTATTTTTTCCAACCAGACTTCTTGTTGTTTGATTTGATATCCATGATATATACCTAATGTTTTGACATACTTGTTTGTCCATGTTATTTGCTTAAATTCTGGTTCTTTAGTTTTCCATGGCCCTATGTACATTGCGGTAGTTTTGGTTTTATGAATTTTGGCACCACTAGCATTTTCGAACTTTTCAAATACCTTAAAACATTCCCTAATTGAGCTTTCCGTTGAATTAAAGAACTGTGAGTCATCTACATAGGCACTTAGCTTAGTTTCAAGCTTTTCTTCACTATTTGGGTTTGGTAATGGAAAACCAATAATATTATTATTATTCCGGATTGCACAAGCGAGTGGTTCTGCTTGCAATATATAAATCAAAGGACTTATTGGACAACCTTGGCGCATTGAACGGCTAATGTTAAAGTACGAGCTTCTAAAACCATTGGTGAGCATGCATGTTTTCGCATTTTTATACAACATTCGAATCCATTCTATATACCTCGGGCCAAAATTAAACCTTTCTAAGCATTTGATATCCCACCCCCATCCCACTCGGTCGAAAGCTTTTTGATAGTCTAAGAATGTTATTGAAGAGTTTAATTTTTCTTGCTCGCTGTACTCAATAATATCTTGTAGCAACCGATTCGCCTCTGCGATGTTTCGACCGTTTACGTAACCTTTTTGATCTGGGTGTATGATTTTGGGAAGCAGAGGTTTTATGCGTTCTGCTAGAATTTTGGTAATGATTTTGTAGTCAACATTTAATAGTGATATTGGTCGCCAGTTTACTATGTCCTCTCGTTCACCCTTTTTATATAATAACGTTAACATTGCTCTATTTTGTGACGGCGTAAGTAGATTTTGATGAAAAACATGTTTAATAACTTGCGTAAGTTCCTCTTTGATTAGTGACCAGTAACGAATATAAAATTCTGTTACTATTCCATCATCCCCTGGTGATTTATTTAGCTTCATTTGTTTAATAACCTTAAATATTTCTTCTTCTGTTACGTCCTTGTCACAGTCTGACTTTTCGTGTTCGTTTAATTGTTTTGTTACATGTTGTAAAAAATAATCTGCATCAGTTGCACTGTAGCCGTTAGATGTGAAAAGTGTTTTATAATAGTAAGTTTGTTCATCAAGGATTGAGTGTATGTCTGTTTTATATGTCGCCCCGTCCCTACATTTAATTTTTGTCCATGTTTTATCGCTTGCGTTCTTTCTCTCTGTGTTAAAAAAGAATTTTGTTGATTTTTCCCCTTCCTCAAAGTGTTTTATTCTTGACCTTATTTTTGCTGCATTTGTTTGATTTTCATGAAATTCTTTAATTTTTAATTGTAAGTAAATGAACTCTTTTTTATCTACATATTTATTAGAATCTTTTATTTCATCAATTCGTTTCTCGTACTTTGCGACCGTTTGTCTATTTACATTCAATGCTCTGCTAGTTTCAATCGTTAATTGTTTAATCTTGTGCTTAATTATTTCCCACCAACAATTTATATTTTTATATTCATTTATTTTAGTTTTCCATATCGGCCATAGTTTTTCTATGGTTTCCTGAAACTGAGCGGAGCATATGGTTGAAACATTCATTTTCCATACTCCCGGTCCTTTTGTTGTTTTTGAGAAATCAGTTTTAATACTGATTATATCGTGATCACTAAAGGGAAAATGACTTATACTTGCATTTATAACATTACAGTCCTGGCTATTTTGCGTTAGAAAATAGTCAATTCTAGATTTAGACGGTCCGCGTTTAAATGTAAAACTTTTCTTTTCAGGGAATCTTTTTCGAAATATATCGTCTAGATTGAAACTTTTCATTAAACCATTTAATTCATTGCAACCTTGATCTTTAATATTACTGTTCGGTTCTCTGTCAAGTTTGCAATCAAGTGCACAGTTAAAGTCCCCCGCAATGACGGTAATAAAGTTTATATCGATTATGTTTTGTATGCCGTTTATAAATTGTCTGCGTTCTGTTGGATTATTAGGCGCATATATATTAATGAGTTGGAGTTGTACATCGCTCAGCTCGATTTTAAGGGAAATGATCCTACCATTTTCATAACCATCATGTGACAAAATTTTATATTTATTCGCTCATTTGTTAGAATTGCGACCCCCTTTGACACTCGTGTCCCATAACACCATTTACTAGAGCCCTTCCAATCTGTTGTCCAATATATTTCTTCCTCAATATTTTCACAGTGGGTTTCTTGCAAAAATACAAAATCATATTTTTTATGTTTCAACCAGTTAAACACATTTTGACGTTTATTGTTATTTCTGAGTCCATTGACATTTATAGACCCGATCAAAACCATTTTCGTGAACGTTCAGGAGATTAGATTATGGTTTTATTTGTTTTGGAGCATGTTTGTCAGATGGTGGAGTATTGGATAGAACGCTTCGGTTCCGTTTTGTGCCTAATGGTGTTTCTGCATAAAAGGAATCTGGTGTGAGTCCACTATCAAAAAAGGTTTGAATATTTTCTTCAAGGATTTTAGCTCCTTTGATGCTAAGGTGGACCCCAGTGGCATCACTAGCATCATACATTGATTTGACTGGTATGCCCTTATCTAGTAAGTCGTCATCATTGTTTAGATAGTAAAGATACGTCTCTTTTTTCGTCAGCTTACAAACATATTCGTTAACCGTTTTTATAGCCGTGTTCATTGTTCCGATTGCCGCTGTTTTACCTTTCCTATGCGGTATACTGGAGAAGGCTATTTCGGCGCTTGGAAATTGTTTATGTACTTCGTGTATCGCTGACGAAACCTCTAGAATAACTTGGCTAGCGTCAAGCTTATTTCTACCAATATCTACTGTTCCTAGATGTATAGCAGCTCGTTTAACTGTCTTATTTGTGGTTCTTGTTTTCGCTTTTGAAAGGAGTATCCCGACCCCAGCAGCCGAAGCACCGGGCTTAGAGATATTGTAAACTTCAGGGTCTTTGAAATGTGCCCTCAATGCATTTGAATCCCCCAAAACTATACACACGGGTTCTTCATCATTTGTCAAACTTATTGCACCTGCCCCCTCCGGCTGCTTGGGCCTGGTCAGCTCCGTATTATCATCGGTATCTTCAGTAATTGTTTCTACATGTTCATTACTTTGAGAGTCTTGTGTGATTTTTTCCACGTTATCAATGTTTACAATGTTTGCATTGTCATTGTCATTGTCTATAGTTGTGCTGTCAAAATCAATCGTTTTCCGTATTGTATCAAGTTCGTCTTCTTTCTCACCGTCTTCTCTGTCAGCCTCTCTACCCTCAAATATTTCATCAGCATATTCACCATACGCACTGGGTTCAAATTCACGCTCCCTCAACCTTCTATACTCATCACAATCCTTTTTCTTGTGACCTTTACCCTGACAGTAGTGGCATACAATGTCGTTTGTGCAATCTTTTGACAGATGCGAGGAACTGTTACAGCGAAAGCACTTTCTATCTCTATCTCTATCTTTTTCTGGGCATTTGAAAAAGGGGTGCCCCATCTGTCCACATACGCGACATTCTGTTCTATTGTCCGTGAATATCCGAACTTTAAAGCGACCAAAGGTTGTTTGAATAGGGATAGCTTCTTTGCAGTTAACTAGTTGAATATAACGTGTTCCTGTTTCTATCTCCGTACCCCTGATTTTACCACGCTTCCAGCTATTTTCGACCACTTCACCATACTTCCTCATATGTTCGACAAAAAAGACGTCGCTTAATTCGTAAGGTGCGTCCTTTATGGTAACATTTGTTAACATTTTTTCAACATCATACACATTATTATAGGTATTTCTGATATTTAGACCATCAACTATCAGTTGCTCTTTTACTTCATTGGAGGCAACTGTTATATAACACGTATTTTCCGTTATTTGAATTGCTTTAACGTCTCTAACATCTGCAACCTCCTCTATGCCCGACAAAACTTCATCATGTGCCAACCTTGAAAAGTGTCGCGTATTGAGACGCACCATATTTCACCACAAATTATTCCCTACACTACAATATTACAAAGGTTGTTGTATTTGCAAGAAATTAGGTAAGACTGATGTGGAACTGACCGCACACGTGTACTGGTAAACCGCTTAGAGGATCTAAGCCTGCCCAGGCAAAGCGGTGCGAGTCCATGTTTATAAACCCTATTGATTTCATTGGGCGAAAGGGCTTGAGATGTAATTTATTTCACCTCAATGTAGGCAAAAGTATCACAAAATTGGAAGCAGCGTCTCCAAAATGACCTATACAGTGTTGGCGGGGACGTTAAACCTCAAATCAAAAAAAAAAAACAACAAAAAAAACAAAAAAAAAAAAAAAAAAAAAACAGACAAACAAACAAAAAAGCTTGTAATTTTGTACACCCAAAGGCTAAGTGAACAAGGGGCGTTCAACAAGTTCAACGGGTTGGTTCAACTTCACTTCTCTCAACTAAGTCGATAATATACGGAATTATCTTGTGCCTTTTAATGGTGTCTGATGTTTGATTAGAGGTCTAACTTCCCCGTCAACACTGTAGATATCATTTTGTAGACGGTGCTTCCAATTTGTTGGGACTTTTACCCGACGTTGAGATGAAATAACACCTCAAGCCCTGCCTCCCAATGAAAGCAATAGGGTTTATAAGCATGGACGGGCCGACTCGCACCGCTTTGTCTCGGCAGGCTCAGATCCTCTAAGCGGTTTACCAGTACTCGTGTGCGTGTCGGTTTCAGCTCTGCGTGGAAGCATCATGCAGCCAATCTATTTCTTCAAGCCCCGATGGGCTGGGCCGGCCTTTTAATGATGTGCAAAATGGAATGTAAAATCGCATGTTTTAATTTTATATAATAAGTGTAAAGGAACTATGCCTTCAGATTTGTAGAAATATTGGCGACATAAATCGTATTGTTCATTCTTAACTAGGAAATAGGTTTGTTGAACGATGGATTATAAAACTCACAACCCATATATTCCTGTATTTCCCTGTAAATCCCAGTTTTTTATCTATTTAAAAGTGGGGGTTTAAGGTGTCAAAGTGGTTCATAATGGGGTGTATACCAGAATCAGGCTGCTGCTTCTGCTTATTTGTCCCTTTACATGTTCATTTTTATTTTTCTCCAAATTTTACACATTGAACATTTGTGTCACAATTTTCTAGGAACTATACGGGCTTCAAAGTTGAACCTTCCCAGCAGGCACATGGCGTAATTGTGACGTCACTTCAACGTCGGTGCAACGTCATGATGTTTATGCAACGTCACATACGTCGGTGCATAGTACACGAATTGATCATGACGTTTATTGGAATCAGCCTGCTTGTGCTTGTTATTCCTTGTGTTTGTTTTATTTTTTTTCTCTAACTTGCAAACACTGAACATTTGTGTCACGAATATCTCAGAAACAACTGGGCCTACGATGTTGAAAGCTGGTATTCATGTGATTTATTCTTCCACAGACGTGTTCAAGTTTTTTTTTGTTTTTACAAAACCACGGCTCAGTGGTTTTGCTTTTTTAATCGTGTATTTTTTTTGCGTCAAATTCACATCACGAAAACACGCCTATATAATTTTGGCCCCCTTGAACCCCACTTTTATACAGTAAAACTGGGATTTACCGGGGTAAACCTTACTTTTCTAATTTCTGCTCGAAAATATAGATTGTGGGTACTCGTTAGAACCGCCTCAATGAGGCGGTTGAAACGAGTACCCACAATCTATCTTTTGAGCAGAAATAAGAAGAATATCACAATTTTTCATCCAAAATTTTCATTTTTTTTCGGCGGTAAAGTTTACAATATATTTGTATAGATATATTTGTATAGGCGTGTTTTCGTAATGATGTGGAGTTAAATATGTCAGCTCCATCGTTTTATCAGTCGTCAGAAACAAATTTTTGGTGTGGCAAAATTGAAAAAGTATAAATTTACTGAAACTAATCCATTTAACTCAGCGTATGACAGGCGGTATTCGACTGGTGGCAATTCGAAACGTGAAACACTTTTTTGTATTCGACTGTAAAGTCGTGAATCATTACCCCATATATCAATGTCTGTTGTTTAGAATAATAATCGACTTATCCCTAGGTCGTATATCTTTTTTAAATATATACTTTATATTTACAGATGTGTCATGACTTCAGAAACCGCTATAGTCAGCTTCTGACAGGTCTAGTTGCCCTTGCGTAACAGAGTGAGTGAGTTTTAGTTTTACGTCCCACCAACAACTAAGGTCATACGGAGACGGGACATCGGTTTAAAGACTCATCCGAAAGTCTGGAGAAGCCCGGGATCGATCCTGCGAGCCCTGGTTTACAAGGCGAGTAGCGTAACCATTGCACCATGGAGGCTTCTTCTTGCGTAACAGAAATAATCAATAAAAGAAAGAAATTTGGAATAAATGAGCTTTGTTTGTTTGTTTGTTTGATTTGAGGTTTAACGTCTCCGTCAACACTTTTAAGGTCATTTTGGAGACGTTGCTTCCAATTTTGTGGGACTTTTACCCGACATTGAGATGAAAGTGACATTGAGATGAAATTTCCCGACATCGAGATGAAATGACATCTCAAGCCCTGTCGCCCAATAGGGTTTATTAGCATGGACGGTCCGCCTCGCACCGCGGTTCCAGGACAGGCTTAGACCCTCTAAGCAGTTTACCAGTACTAGTGTGCGGGCCGGATTCAGCTCTGCATGGAAGCATCATGCAGCCCATCTATTTGTTCAAGCCCCTATGGGCGATGGCCGGAATAAGTGAGCAAGAAATAAAAGCACGAAACAATATAATTTCGATAAACATCGTTTTTGGTAAACAGTGTTGACTCAGATGAAAGCATGGTCCCAGTATTTAAGTGACCCTGAAGCTACTGGTCTGGTTGCAATCAAACTGTCTGAAACACCAGTGTGTAGGATGGCCGAATGATTGTTCAAAGTTTATGAATGGAGTTATCCCTCTTGTTGCTAAAGCAACAAAATCTTTCAAAATCTCCTTTATAAGGCTGCTTGGATTTTCATCTCACAGAAATGTTTCTTCAAATATTGTTAAAACAATTCCGTTAAGCCCCCGCCAATCGGTGCCTCAAGTGCATAGTGATACACTTTGCTTACTCTTTTACAAAACGGTGCCTTGTTGGTCATGGAATTTTCAAATACTGTTGATACTGGTTGAATTCGTAATAAAGTTTATATTTTTAAAACGTTCTTCTTTTCAAATTGAATCACAAAATAGTTTCAATATTCATTTCCAGTGTCTCTTACGCCGTTTATCTTTTTTGAAAGGTATTTATTGTTTGCTCTAAAATATAGATTATGTTCGAGTACATTATGAGTACTCGTTAGAACCGCCTCAATTAGGCCGTTTTAACGTGTACCCACAATCTATATTTTGATCAAAAATAAGACCAAAATATCACAATTTTTCACCTTTAAGTTTCCGTTTTTCAGCGGTAATATTTACGTATTTTCGTAATATATCCATTTTGGATCTACATAAGACGGCTCATACAGATACATATCGAAATCGAAAATAGAAAAGTCCGGCATGAAAGGGTTAACCCTTTTGCACCAAATGGAATCTCTCTCCTTATATGTAGCATGAGTCCATTTCAAAATTTAGGGGTGTCAGGTTGTGTTTTCTTCAAGATTGATTAGGAAAATAGCTGAACATTTTTACAAACAGTGTTGGCCCTGATCAGACGCCGCATTCTGCGGCGTCTGATCTAGGCCTCTACTGTTTGCCAGGGTACCCATTTTGGGGTTTCTGGTACTAAATGGGTTAGAAGAAAATGATATTATCCTGCTCATAGCTTAAACATAAATTGCCAAACATTGTAATTTTAATATGTATGAGCACAAGGAATGGCATGTTCAGTAAAAATATGTCAACCCTTAGAATGTCATTCGCGCGCCCCGCCAATCTAGGCTTTGGGAAATAGACTGGACTGCATGAAGCTTCCACTCAGAGGTGAAACTGACCAAACCTATTTCGTTCGGTTGCATGTTTGTTTGATTTGAGGTTTACCTATAGTCCTTCAAAACGCAGTGAGACGGGACTGCACTTTGAATTTTAAACTCGACAGTGTTTTAGTTAAGTCGCCTTTAGCTGGGCCAATAGTTACAATTCCGTTGTATTTAGATATAACGTCCTCGTCATCGCCATTTAGGTAATTTGGAGACGTTGTTCAAGCTTTCATGGAATTTTACCCGACATTGAGATTAAATGACATCTCAAGCCCTGTCGCCCAATGATCAATAGGACATATGCTCTGGACGTCCTACTCGCAGCACTCGTTCTCAGCGGTTCACCAGTACTCTTGTGCGGTTAGTTTGGTTATAGGCTGTGGTCCAGTTTCGCTTATATCGATAAAAAGCCATCGATTCTTACCTGGAAAGAAGGACAGCTGATTTTTTGGAGAAAAAAAAATCTTAAAGTATAAGTAATTCAAAACCACTGTATGGACATACGTTGCGGATTGCGAATTGGCAGTGTATGGAAAGCCGTTTTGTTATTAGAATTACTAAAGTGACTTCAACGTCTCGTAAATAACGCAAATAGGATTATAAATGGCATTTATTCTGCTTAATAATTGCTGTTGTATGTTCTGCCAAGAGGAGACGACAGTCTGTTGGTAAATTATAAACATCTCGACTGAAAATAAAAAAAAAGAAGTAAGTAATACAAATTATAACACTCGTTATAATAACAACACAAAAAAAATCTATTCAGCATACAGCAGTATAGCGAAATATTTGCCCCACGGTGAATAACTCTATGTTCAGCAGGCCTCGTTAAATCTACGTCTGGTAATATCTTCTAACGTTTTGGTTGTTTAAACTAGCCTTGCAAAGCATTATATTAATGTCATTTGAACGAGCCACTTATTCGATATAAGACAAAAAGCACGAAATATGGAATAGATTTTTGGCATTAAAAACTATTTCGACTTCTCTTCGAGTCATCATCAGGGAGTGATTGCAGATTTCATGAATAGAAAACCTAAGAGATATTGTTTTTTATTTTTCAGAATGTTATTCTGCTGTTACAAGTAATAAAAGAAATCTACAAAATATATCCCTCGATAGTTTTTATTTGTATGCCCCCGCCATTCGATGGATGGTGGAAAGGGCATATAGTGTTGCCCCTGTCCGTCCTCCGTTCGTTCGTCCGTCCGTGCGTCCGAAACTTAACGCAGTCAATAACTTTTTTCTTATTTCTGGATGGATTTTAAAATTGTTTTGCAGAAATGTTAGCCATCATGAGACGATAAGTTACTCGTAGATCCCAGGTCCGTACCTCTCAGGTCAAAGTGATACTTAAGGGCCAAATGTGAAAAAATGAGCCCGAAACTTAAACGCAGACAATAACTTTCTTATTTCTGAATGGATTAGAATTTACGTGGCAGAAATATTAATCACCATACGGCAATGTGTATTACATAAAACCAATGTCCATACCGCCATGGTAAAGGTCGTACTTAGAGGTTAAAGGTAAAATAATGGGTCCAAAACTTAAATACGGTCAATAACTTTCTTTATCATATAACGTCGCGTTTGAGAGTGTAATAACGCCATATATTACACGCATAACAGAGAAATACCAGGAGTTCTATCAGACATAAACTTAATATTTTCCTTTTTGCTAGGAAGAAATATTTCCTCTTAGCCGGGGAAATAAATCCCTTCAGCTGGAACTACTTTATGTACAAGATACGAGATACCGCTTTGCAGTGAAATTGTTCTATTCAAACGCGGGAAAGTTTCAATCACGGCGACGTTATTTATGACGTCATTGTAATGGCGTCTAAGAAATATCAACAGACGTTCGGAATGCGTGACGTTTGAGTCGGATGCAACGCTGAAACAAAAGAAAACATGGATATGACCATTGATTAGGATGTAAGTTTTGCTTTATTTAATCTAACGTTTTACTTGTTTTATCACTGAAACAATTTGTTTCTTCTATTTTTGTTCAAAACTGTAGAAAGCGCTTTCAAAATGGCGCCCATCCAGTTGTTCTTCCACCCAGATTCTGTAACACTTCGCTGATTGAACCGTTTACATGAGCTGTAAACAGTCAACTGAACGGGCATTCAGATCCAAAATTCAAGATCCAAACTCTCCTAAAAGTCTATGGAAGTGCATGTAATATACCGATTATACATTTCTCCTATTTGAAATATGGGATTTATAAACCTCGGGAGGTAAAACAATCCGTTAAAGAAACTCGTGCTTCGCACTCGTTTCTTTATCGGATTGTTTTACCTCCCTCGGTTTATAAATCCCATATTTCAACTAGGAGAATGAATAATCTGTATGTAATATTTTCGATAATACACTAGTGGATTAAATATGCAAATTAGCTAGATACGTCCCGTAACGTTACATGGTCGACGTCCTTAACGACGTCGCGTTTACTAATGGCGGAATATTGATATTTTTGTAAACAATCGAGAATAAAATGCGTTTTAAATGTCATATGATAAATAGAATCTTGCATTCGTGCTCATGTATTATTGAATTTATTAAACGAGTTGAGGAAAAGGGATAAAATGCGAGGCTTTTATCCCTTTTCCTCAACTCGTTTAATAAATTCAATAATACATGAACACTCATGTAAGATCTTCTATGTTGACAATTTATTAAACGAGTTGAGGAAAAGGGATAAAATGCTCGGCAAAGCCTCACATTTTATCCCTTTTCCTCAACTCGTTTAATAAATTCAATAATACATGAACACTCATGTAAGATCCTTTCTTACGTCTTGATGGATTTTGAAAGTAGTTTGCAGAAATATTCACCACCATAAGACGATGAGTCGTTTGCAAAGCCCAAATCTGTACCTCCATACTTAGAGGTCAAATGTCAAAATACAAAGGCCCAAAACTTAAACACAGTGAATAACTTTCTTATTTATGTATGGATTTTGAAATTACTTTACAGAAATGTTTATTATGATGAGTTGATGTGTCATGCGCAAAACCCATGGTCATACTTAGAGGTCAAATGTCCAAAAACATTTCTATGTATTAATACCAACATTAATATGTTTTCAGCCGAGGGCATCCGTGTCCTATGAATACTAGGTTTTTTATTATTTTTAGTTTTTTGTTTGTTTGTTTTTGTTTTTTATTTTATTTTTTTTTATTTATTTATTTATTTATTTATTTTTTTTTTTTCATTTTGTTCTTTTTTATACTTTTTGTTCAGCTTTCATTTTTAAATAGTTTATTTGTTTGGTTGTTACTTTTTATTTTACATTTTGCCCCCATAAAGCATTTTTCCTTACAAAATGTTTGTAAAGCTTGTAAAAGCGTCAACCATTTTACTGTAAGTAAAATGAAACATGTATTTTTCTTTTTTTTACAAAAATGGCGTTACAAAATATGCCCAACAACAAACTTAAACTAAACAGGTAAAAGTAATTAGAATCAACCAATTCATAAAAATATGAGTTTGATCAAAGAATATTTGATCCTTTGAAAAATAATTGTGTAAAAATATATCACTTCGCTCTTTTACATAATTTACATTGCACATATATACAGCAGCAATATAATTAATTAAGGCGTAACTATACCAAATTTAGTGACACAGACGCCTTTCTGATATTTAACCTTCATCAGTGTGTCTCAACCCCAAAGTTCTGAAACCGAAACAGATGAAGGGCAAGATCTTGCCCTTCATCCGATCTTTCCCTTCATCCGTTTCGGTTTCACAACTTTGGGGTTGAGACACACTGATGAAGATTAAATATTAGAAAGCCATATGTGTCACTAAATTTGGTATAGTTACGCCTTAATTGCAACCATTGGGTCGGTATCTCTGCTGTTGGATGATTCGTTCGTCCCCGAGGGTACCATCAGCTCAGTATCAGTTCCTCAGTGCTGAGGTTGATACTGCGGTGTTGACGTCAGTGCTCAAGTGCTGATTTCAATAACTATATTATATCTTTAATTTTTGCAGTATAAAATTCTGTTTTTTTTTTTCTAAAACTAAGACTGACTTGTCATTTTAAATGTTGCAAGTCTCGCTACTTTGGACATCTCCTTCCTGATGCTCGGGACTTCCGTGGAGTGTGGGTCATATTTGCTGATGTTGGCTCGGTGGGGGACGCCTATAAGTCCGCGATTGGCGTCTCTTGCCTGATGCACCAGTTGACCTGTCTCATAGGCTACGTCGGTCGGTGTGTGCTCGGAGGGGGATGTGCTGTTTTTTCGGGGCCCAGCAAACACAGCACACCCCCTCCGAACACACACCGACCGACGTAGCCTATGGGACAGGTCAACTGGAGGCATCAAGCAAGAGATAAGTATAAAGACACAGTTGATGTTTAATGAGGCAAAACATAAAATAACACTACATATGTGAATACGCTGACAAAATACCAAACACTTTTACAATTCATATACTAAATTCTCGCATATTTTAAGCGGTCTTCGATATAAAAAGATCGGGTACAACATGGATGTTATACGACAGACTGCATGCATGGTAGTTAACCCAATCACGGTTGGCAACTTTGCTTCCCTCTTTAATTGCACGCCAGTGGGTCAGACCTCAGATTCTATGACGGCTCCAACGTAAAGGCTTATTGAGAATTAGAGAGATCTAATTCTTGGTAATGTTGGTTGGTGCCTGATGCTCTGTCTCTGGTCGGGCCCATCGGAGTCTAACTGTTGGTTTTCTTTTGCTCCAGCATTTCAGTGGTTTCTTGCTGTCGAGTCCTCACAGTTGTCTCACCTCTGTGGTTCTTTGATTTTTGTGTTCACCGAGATGTTGCACTGATGAGTTAGGAGGCCTTCATGCGGACTGAACAAATTATTTGTCTAAATCGCGGCGGAAGTAAGGGCGAGGATTGTGGCCACGTAAAATCGATTTAAGCCCCCCAGTGGAAATCTTTCCACTGAACGTTCCAAGGCGGTTCTTCTGTGGCGATTTATTTATGTTGTTGTTTGTTACTTACTGTGTGTATCACTTGTGTCTTTTAATTTTGGATGGCCATATGGCCATTTTGTGGAAAAGTAACTGTCCTTATGGCCTTCCTTTGTTTAGGTTTCCATTATGGTCTGGTCGCTTAATGTTTGTATTTCTTTCCCTTTGGTGTCTTTGATGGGTGAAGTAAGTTAATTGTATCGATTCCTGAGCTTTGTTTTACTTCTACTTTGCATATCAGGGCTGTTTTGTTTGTGCCGTGTGGCGGCTGTAAAAGGTCTCCCCGTACATTCCTTTAAATGCTCTTATTTGTCCAATCCTCTGGGATTGCTTATGCAATTGCTTTTCACTGTTCCATCATTTGACATCCTTTAGATACCTGTTGAAGGTCATTATTAAACCGATGTTCGTTCCTCGTTGTATAACAACTGCTTGTTTGTAATCCCTGTACTTTAAGTAGACTAAGATGTTTTGTGGGCTTTTGTTGTACCTTCCTTCTTTTCGAAGGAATTATTTTCAGTAATTTTATATGCTGTTTTATTTAATGACCGGTATGAAGATCGCTTTAGTTTTGACGGTAACATTGCCTTATTAACCCAAATGAGTATCACAAATACATTTAAAATATCAATATCACCCCTTAGGTTACACTCTGCTTCTTCTGTACGGATTCCCCAATCTATTAAGAACTTTAATACTATGTTGCCTTCAGTATTGGTTAGACCCTTAAATTTGTCTTCTGTAACTTCAGTTAATCTCAATGGAGCAGGCAATACCAATTTTTTTGGGAGTAGTATTCGTATAAGACTATCTCCTCTCAAATCGCCCATCCTTCGAAAATGTACTAATCCGTGGAAAAGAAGTGGAATGTATCCTAGTATTTCTAAGTGCAATGCCAAGAGGTGCAGATGTTGTTCGCACTTAAGCACTGCGTCTACCGTTACTTCGTCTGTAAACGGTAGACGCTTCTCTGTAGTTAACATGTCTGATTTGACATGACAGTCTACAGATTTAATTTATCTAATTACATGACGTGCTGCAAACTGTAATATGCAGTACGTCGGTCAAACTAACCGCATGCTTAAAACTAGATTGAACGAGCATTATCGTAGAATGAGTAAGCCTAAGAAAACTGACACTTTCTTGTACCGTCACTTTCGACGTACAGGTCATTCTGTAAATAACATTGTTATACAACCAGTGGAAAAAATTTGTTACGATGCTAATTCTACATCTAGATTCAAAATTATAAAAAGACATGAGGCTGAACTGAAATGGATAAAATGTTTACAGACCCCTTTACCACTGGGATTTAATGACAACATTTATCATGAGGGTAATATTTCTAGAATGCCGGACTTTGATATTTTCTCGCTCCTGGAATGTCGAAAACGCAGAACTAGATCTCACGGCACCAGGAAAAATGGTAACTTTAAACGTAAATAACGTGCGTTTAAACGAAACAATACTAGACTTAAGTGACTGTCTATTATATTATTAAATCATGGACGCCACTCTATGCTTTCATTTTTAAGTTCATTACCCGTTTCTGTTATACGTCTTCTGGACACCGAGGCGAATAAATTCTACGATAGTTCTAATCAGTTATATGATGCGGCTCTCTTAACTAGAGGCTATACACAGCATACTCTCCGTCCTTACATTGATTCTGAAATTAATCATAAACGCCATTTCTTCAAAATATCCTTCATTAATAAGGGTATGGATTTTATAGATTTGCCTAGTATCTTCCGTGAGAGTTCTGTGCTTTCTTCCATTCCTGCTTATTTTCAAAATACTGAAACACCTATAATTTGCTATAAATATAACACACCTGTTAGATCTATCATTTTTAATTTTAATAAACTTGTTTCAGATTTTGATATTGATACTAATACTCCTGATTCATGTGATTGTAAAAACTCAGTGTATTGCTATCCTGCTGCTGGTCATGTAATTACTGGCAATTTGAAAATTATTCCTGATTCTAGGATACGGAATATAATTTCTAAAGGACCGAAATATCGGTTTCCTTCTAAAATTGATTTCAGTAAATGTAGAGATGAAATCGCTGCTTCCTTGAATGAATTCGGTAATCGATGGTGTAAGCAAGAGTATGTTGAGCATAAAGCCCTTAAGGACTGGAAACTAAGCATTTTAAAACTAGTGAATAAACGCATTTCTTTCTATTCTCAAAATACTAACTTATTACCTCCTAAGCCTAAGACGTCTTTACGTCATCTTAAGCTAGGTATTCAAGAATTTCATAAGAAGTTTGTTTTGGCCCCTGCAGACAAGGCTGCTAACAACGTCGTCGTTGTGTGAGGTCTCCACTATGTTAACACGCTTAAGAAGGAGCTTGGTGGTACTAAGGCCTATGACTTTCAGCCTTTAGCTGAAGAGAGAGTTATAGTAGATAAACATATTTGTCATTCAGCCACCAAGTTTGCTGTGTGTGTTACCGAAGGCCAAGACAAGCTTCCTACGCTATACTGGTTACCAAAACTTCATAAAAGACCTTACAATGCACGGTTTATTGCAAATTCTAGCTCTTGCACTACCACTGAACTTTCTAAATTATTAACTTCTTGTCTTACTGCTATTAAAACGCATGTGATTAAATATTGTGATTAAGTCTTTGAAAGATCAGGAAGAAATCTGTTTTGGTCTATAAAAAATTCGAATGAGGTTTTAAATAAATTGAAATCCAGACATTTTCGTGCTTCGAGTCTGTCTACTTACGATTTTTCCACTCTTTACACTACACTTCCTCATAATCTTATAAAAGAAAAGCTTAATGATTTAATTGAATGGGCTTTTCACAGAGAAGATTCTCTCTATCTTGAATGTAATGTCAGAAATGCATTTTTCACTTCTAAAGAGCATTAGAATTATACACTTTGGTCATGTCAGAAAGTGTGTGATGCCCTCACCTTTCTACTTGACAATATTTATATAAGATTCGGTACTAAGTTATTTTGACAAACTGTGGGTGTTCCGATGGGTACGAATTGCGCACCTCTTGTGGATGATCTGTTCTTGTATTGTTATGAAAGAGACTTCATGTTGTCGCTTTCCATTGATAACCAATCTGAAATTATTGAAGCTTTTAGCTCCACTTCTAGATATTTAGATGATTTATTAAATATTGATAATACCTATTTCGATGGTTTGATCAGTCAGATTTACCCCCAGAACTTCAATTAAATAAAGCAAATTCTTCTGATACCGAGGCCCCGTTTTTGGATTTACATCTATCTATTGTAGATGGGTTTGTTTCGTGCAAAATTCATGATAAACGCGATGACTTTGATTTTGAGATTGTAAATTTTCCTTTTTTGGATGGTGATGTTCCTCGTGCGCCATCCTATGGCGTTTATATTTCGCAATTAATTCGATTTGCTAGAGTGTGTAGTCATGTAACTGACTTCAACACTCGTAATAAATTATTAACGGCTAAACTCCTTAATCAGGGTTATCGGTACCATAAACTACGCAAAGCATTTTCAAAATTTTATAGACGCCATTCTGATTTAATTTCAAAATTCAGTATTGGACTTAAATCTCTTCTGCAACAAGGTCTATCGGAACCCGAATTTTATGGTGACTTAGTATATAAATTCAGAAAAATATATAATCGCAATGACTTCAGCACCCAATTTCGTAAAATCATTCTTCGATATAAAAAGATTGGGTACAACATGGATGTTATACGACAGACTGCATGCATGGTAGTTAACCCAATCACGGTTGGCAACTTTGCTTCCCTCTTTAATTGCACGCCGGTGGGTCAGACCTCAGATTCTATGACGGCTCCAACGTAAAGGCTTATTGAGAATTAGAGAGATCTTATTCATGGTAATGTTGGTTGGTGCCTGATGCTCTGTCTCTGGTCGGGCCCATCGGATTCTAACTTTTGGTTTTCTTTTGCTCCAGCATTTCAGTGGTGTCTTGCTGTCGAGTCCTCACCGTTGTCTCACCTCTGTGGTTCTTTGATTTTTTGTGTTCACGGAGATGTTACACTGATGAGTTAGGAGGCCTCCATGCGGACTGAACAAATTATTTGTCTAAATCGCGGCGGAAGTAAGGGCGAGGATTGTGGCCACGTAAAATCGATTTAAGCCCCCCAGTGGGAATCTTTCCACTGACCGTTCCAAGGCGGTTCTTCGGTGGCGATTTATTTATGTTGTTGTTTGTTATTTACTACGGTGGTATATTTAGGACATTCAGTAATATTTTTTCAACAATATTATATCGAGCGCTCGACATAATATCTCGAGCGCTCGACATAATATCTTGAGCGCTCGACATAATATCTTGAGCTCTCAATATAATATCTCGGGCGCACGACATAATATCTTGAGCTCTCAATATGATATCTCGAGCGCACGACATAATATCTCGAGTGCTCAACATATTATGTCAAGCACTCGAGATATTATGTCGAACGCCCGATATAATATGTTGAGCACTCGACATAATATGTCGAGCACTCGAGATATTATGTCGTGCGCTCGAGATATTATATTGAGAGCTCGCGGTATTATGTTGAGCGCTCAAGATATTATGTTGTGCGCTCGAGATATAATATTCAGAGCTCATGATATAATGTCGAGCGCTCGAGATAATATCATGAGTGCTCAACATAATATCTCCAGCGCTCAAGATATTATGTTGCGCGCTCGAGATATTATATCTCGAGCTCAAGACATAATATCTCGAGCGCTCGACATAATATCTCGAGCGCTCGACATAATATCTTGAGCTCTCAATATAATATTTCGAGCGCACGACATAATATCTTGAGCGCTCAACATAATATCTCGAGCGCTCAACATAATATCTCGAGCGCTCGACATAATATCTCGAGTGCTCAACATATTATGTCAAGCTCTCGAGATATTATGTCAAGCGCCCGAGATAATATGTTGAGCACTCGAGATATTATATTGAGAGCTCGCGATACTATGTTGAGCGCTAAAGATATTATGTTGTGCGCTCGAGATATTATATTGAGAGCTCTAGATATTATGTCGAGCGCTCGAGATAATATCATGAGTGCTCAACATAATATCTCGAGCGCACTACATAATATGTTGAAAGCTCGAGATGATATGTTGAGCACTCGAGATATTATGTCGTTCACTCGAGATATTATGTCGAGCACTCGATATATTTTGTTGATCGCTTCAGATATTATGTCGAGCGCTCAAGATTTTATGTCGAGCGCTCGAGATATTTTGGCGTGCGCTCGAGATATTATATGGAGAGCTTGCGATATTATATTGAGTGCTCAAGATATTATGTCGAGCGCTCGAGATATTATGTCGTGCACTCCAGATCATATATTGAGAGCTCGCGATATTATGTCGAGCGCTCGAGATATTATGTTGAGCGCTCAAGATATTATGTCGTGCGCTCGAGATTTTATATTGAGAGCTCAAGATATTATGTCGAGCGCTCGAGATATTATGTCGAGCGCTCGAGATATTATATCGAGCGCTCGAGATATTATGTCGAGCGCTCAAGATATTATGTCGTGCACTCGAGATATTATATTGAGAGCTCAAGATATTATGTCGAGCGCTCAAGATATTATGTCGAGCGCTCGAGATATTATGTCGTGCGCTCGAGATATTATATTGAGAGCTCAATATATAATGTTGAGTGCTCAAGATATTATGTCGAGCGCTCGACATATTATGTTGAGCACTCGAAATGTTATGTTGAGCACTCGAGATGAATATTTAAATATAATTGAATGTATAAATGCGTGGAGATAAAGACAGTATATTATAAGGAGAAAAAGGCCCATTACTTGATGTAGCCTCATGTATTCAGGACCATTCAGTGTAGTTTTCTCGCCCAACCAGCCTCTCCCAAATTTACATGGGCCTTCTTCCCTTCAGATGTTCCATTATTTCAAAACCCACTGCTGCACCTGAGTATCTTTCAAGCAATTAAACAAAATCATACGTAAATAAGTGCAGTCTCATCTGCGTCTGCGTCGCTTGCCTTTGTTCCACTAAAAGGACGCTATGCGTAAATGAATGACATTCATTTTTGTTGTGGTTGTTGTTGTTTAGATTTAATGTACCCGTCAACACATTTTTGGTCATTTTGAACATGGTCGGTGCCCCTAACCACAACTTCCTAGCCGCTCACCAGTACTAAGTGTCCATCTTTCTGACAGCTACCGGCTAGAAGTATACACAATGTAGGTTCTGACACAACTTTTTGGGGCAGATGTGATGGGGCCCGCCCCACCCCCCTGGCGGGTCCCAGTTCTAGGACAAATTCGAGGCATCCGAGGCTCCCAGCCCGCATTGGCGCTGCTGCTGCTGTTGTTGGTACAACAACAACAACAAGTGGAACAACAAACAAAAAAACAGGGAGGGCAATCTGAACTGCTTCCAAGATATTACACATTTCATAAAAAAGAAGGGGTGGGGCATGCTCAAGGAGGAACACCCGAGCTGAGCCCCGAGGCTACATACCAAGTTTCGTGGAAATCGGCCCAGCGGTTCCAGAGAAAAAGATTTTTAAGGGGTTTTACCATATATAGGCATGGCGGCCATCTTTGTTATGTATCCTGGACCCAGCAGAAAAACTTTCCTTCCCCTATCCCACTGAGGCCCACATGAAATTTTGCCTCAATCGGCCCAGTGGTTCAAGAGGAGAAGATGTTTGAAAATGTTAACACATAACAAAACACAACACACACATAGCATGACGACCCTATAAGCTCACTAATGAGCCAGTGGTTCAGGTGAGCTAAAAATGAGTTAATCTGCATCAAACTTATTTTACTGGTATGCCTCTTTATAAAGAACGGGGGTGGGGTCTACAAGCGCACACTGTCCCCGCCCATAGGAGCTTGCCAGCAGATTGCTTTCCGGTCCCAACAACAAAAGCAGAGGACAACTTGTCTTGAATTGCTCACCAGAAGAAGAAGAAGAAGAAGAAGAAGAAGAAGAGAAGAAGAACAAGACGAACAAGAAGGAGGAATTAGAAGACGGAAGAAGAAGATGAAAGAAGTAGAATAAACAAGCTTTGAAATAAAGGGGGACAAGTCCCCGGGGTACACCCTGGGGTCCAAGATCTATGTCTCTAAATGCTCCTGATTACAAGGCACACGAATATATATGGTTTATGGGTGGAGAGCTGGAGGGTTTCCGAGATATTAAGCATTTAACCATATACAGGCATGGTAGCCAACTTGGTCATGTGACATGGACTAAAAATGGTCCTCCAACTAAATGCCCCTTATCGAAAGGAACAAGAATATAAAAATTATATAGTTTATGGTTGGAGATCTGGACGATTTCCGAGATATCAAGCATTTACCATATATGGGCATGGTGGCTTTATATTATGTCGCGCGCTCGAGATATTATGTTGAGCACTCATGATATTATGTCGAGCGCACGACATAATATCTCGAGCGCTCGACATAAAATCTTGAGCACTCAACATAATATCGCGAGCTCTCAATATAATATCTCGAGCGCAAGACATAATATCTCGAGCGCTCGACATAATATCTCGAGTGCTCAACATATTATCTTGAGCGCTCGACATAATATCATGAGTGCTCAAAATAATATGTTGAGCTCTCGATATACTATGTTGAGCGCTCGAGATATTATATTGAGAGCTCAAGATATTATGTCGAGCGCTCGAGATATTATGTCGAGCGCTCGAGATATTATATCGAGCGCTCGAGATATTATGTCGAGCTCTCGAGATATTATGTCGAGCGCTCGATGTAATATTGTTGAAAAAATATTACTGAATGTCCTAAATAAACCACCGTAATTTACTGTGTGTATCACTTGTGTCTTTTAATTTTGGATGGCCATATGGCCATTTAGTGGGAAAGTAACTGTCCTTATGGCCTTCCTTTGTTTAGGTTTCCATTATGGTCTGGTCGCTTAATGTTTGTATTTCTTTCCCTTTGGTGTCTTTGATGGGTGGAGTAAGTTAATTGTATCGATTCCTAATCTTTGTTTTACTTCTACTTTTCATACCAATGTATCAATAATTACATTTACACAACATCGTAATTAAGATTACAAATGTTTCTTTATAGTTTGACGTTTTTTTTAAATTCCCTTTTTATACATCTGCTTTGATTTTAGCTTTATCTTAGTTGCTCAGTAATTGCATAAAAAAACAACATCAATCCATAATTAAATTTACAAATCATCTCAAATCAAAATAAAAATAAAATTTCTTCTTATAGACTGCCTTTTAAATTCATTGCCATTTTATATAACCGTGAATTAGTAATCTTAGTAGCTCAATAATTTCAAAAATATAATTCTATAACTATATTTACAAGAACCTCAACTCAGATATGAAAGAAATATTTCTTTATATTTTGCCTTTAATAGTCATTGCTCTTTACACACGAACTCCTATTGACATGTGAAGCAAGAATGCTTTTGGAAGAATTGCTCTTTGTAGCTCAAACGATGCAAACCTATACGTCTGTTGGATAACTATAAGATTTTCGTCAAATTTACAATATACAAGTATCTGTTTAAGAGATCAATATATCATTAGATCTATTTCGCAATCCTGGTTCGTAAAACAATGTTGTGAGAAAGTGAAACTATTAAATGAGATATTTAAAAAAGTTTTGTTTTAGAACTTTATTTCGAAATGGATATTGATTGCATCGGTATTTTGATAGAAAGACATCGAATCCAATATCAACTAAGAAACGTGGAAACCGGATTACAGAAATTTTACATAACCATAGTATTGTTTTATATGAATAGATACCTGAAACTAGTTTCCATGAAGTTTTAATGAAAACAAATTGAGTGAGTGAATGAGTGAGTGAGTGAGTGAGTGAGTGAGTGAGTGAGTGAGTGAGCGAGTGAGTGAGTGGGTGAATGAGTAATTGAGTAAGTAATAAGTTCCTTAATCTTAATTCAATAATCTAACGCAGTTTTATTTTATAAAGAGAGGGTTGCTTGTTTAGTTAGACCAATCTTCCACGATACCTGAATTAATCATACAATATCAACAACTAACAACAAGCAAACATTGGGTATAAACAAATGAAACGTATGCATGAGAAAAATGACAGTGTTAAATCATTTATAAATATAAAAAATAGCAATGTTCCAAAAATAGATCCCTGTGGGACTCCGCATTTTATAATACCGCGTTCTCACTTTTTATTGTTTACAGAATTTACATTTAAATTGGTCATTTGGACTCTAAAGGAACACCAAACAAATCTGTTTTTTTTTTGTTTTTTTTTGTGTGTGTGTGTGTTTTTTTTGTTTTTTTTTGAGGGGGTGGGGGGATGGAGGTAGAAAATCGATAGGTGAGTCGACGAAAACTGTACAGACATGTATTGCATATATACTGTTTTGTTTGTTTGATGTGAGGCTTAACGTTCCCGTTAACACTGTATAGGTAATTTTGGAGACGTTGCTTCCAATTTTGTGGGACTTATACCTGACATTGAGATGAAATGACATCTCAAGCCCTGTCGCCCAATGAAACCAATGGGGTTTATAGGCAGGGCGGTCCGAATCGCACCGCTTTGCCTGGGCAGGCTTAGATCCTCAAAACGATTCACCAGTACTCATGTGCGGTCTGTTTCAACTGTGCGTGGAAATATTTTTCTTCAAACCCCGGATGTATAATGTCACAGTAGACCTAGAGAAACGATGCTTTTTTTATTAGCCACTTTCTTTTTCCTAGAAAAGTTAAGCTGTTCTCTATTCATATAATTGTATACCCGGTGGGGTATTATGATATACCATTGTGTGACTGTCCGTCCGTCCGTCCGCACCATTTCCGATCGATAACTTGTGTAATTTTTCACGGATTTTTTGTTCAAATTTTGCATACATGTTTGCACCGGAAATGAGTGGTATGGGATTGTTAATGAGCAAAATCCGACATTTGACAGAGTTACGGGCCTTTTTATTTCAAAATAAAATTGATCTGCTACAGTGAGTATACCACAGGGGGCAATAAAACAATTATGAGCACACGGTGTTCCTACTGTTACAAAAATAAATGCCTTTAAAATAGTAAACGCCAACAAGATCATGGAAAAATGAAACTAAACGATAGTACTTAGGAGATGGAAACCTCCATACCGTTTTTTTTCCCTCTCCCTCTTTTTCTTACCTGCTTTCGGGGAACCTTTATACAGTATAGGCATACAGTAGTCTTATAAAGTTCAGATGTGTAACACCTTCGCATGAGCAATAATGAGTCTCAGTTATTTTTCATGACTTTTTGTATCAAACAATTCATTTTACTAAAGCTGCCTTCCTGTCAACTTTAGGTTTATATACTATTAAAAATATAATGAATACACAAATATGTTCTTATAACGTTAGAGGTCTTGGCAATAAAACTAAGCGCGAACACATATTCGCATGGGTTAATAAGAATAACTTTGATATATGCTTACTTCAAGAAACACATTCAGGAAAAGGAACACGTGACATATGGCGACGGGAATGGGGCAACGACGTTTTTAGTGGTAAAAATAACAACAGCGAGGGTATAGGAATATTGATGAGCTCCAAAATATCATGTTCGATACAGAATTCTACCGAATAATGTGCGGTGGAATACAAGCCCATACATGTATGGTCCAAATAATGATGATGTCGAACTGTTCAACAATTTAGAAGCTTATATAAAGGAAAATGAAGACAAAAGCTTTCTAGTAGGCAGAGATTTAAATACAGTGTTAGACGTAAACTTTGATAAACATAATGGCAAAACTGATACACACAAACGATGCAGAAACAAAATTAACCATATAATAAATGCATATGATTTGATAGATATATGGCGAGAAAAACATATGGACGTTAGAGAATACACATGGCACTCATCACACAGGCCACCTATTTTCTGTAGATAAGATTATTTTCTTGTCTCAGAAAACGTCAGAAACTCCGTTGTTTCATGTAAACACAATATCAGTTATAAATCGGATCATTGTCCTGTATCTATAACGCTTGAGCCTTTACAACATTCCCGGGGTTCAGGTTATTTTAAGATGAACAATAGCTTAATTTTGAATACAGACTTTCAGGAAATAATAAAGGAAAGTATTTAGGTAATCACAACTATTAATGTCGATGCTAATCAAAAAACTCTTTGGGAGCTGGTTAAAGGAACTATACGAAATGAAACAATAAATTACGCTGCGAAAAGGAAAAAAGAATTTAACAAACAAGAAAACCAGCTGACTAACGATATAAATAAACTGAGACAGGACCTAACAGAAACTTCAGACGTGAATAGAATTGATATTATAAAGAATAGTTTAAACCAAAAAGTTAGCGAACTAGAATCAATAATAGTGTTATGCATAAGAATTTATTTTTCTGATTCCCACTTTCACCCCAGTGTTGACCTAATAGTGCTATAAATATCTTGTTAATCTTTTTATAGAAGATTCTAGAAAACTGAGTCACAGATTAATTTCATTTTTGTAAACAACATGTTTACAAGGAAAAGTACTTCAGAACCTTCCAGAAAGTTCTGGGTTGCATTATTTTTAGAGAATTACCTCATCTTATTCCACAGCCCTCTGGAATGTTCTAGAGAAATCTTAGGGTCTATAAAAGAGCTTGATTTTTCTCATTGAGTCAGACTTTGGAGTTTGATGTTTGGGCATTTAAGAAAAGTTATTTCTAAATTCTGTGTTGGATTGTTAAAGGATATTACTTTTCATTTTGGACTGTGAATTCTGTGGGATCAAGGAAAATAGATTCATTCAGGATATTTCATAACAGAGCTAAGTACATTTAATTTTCTTACTTCTACAGGTTTAAGTTAACTTGTAAATAAATTTTGTTAAATTTTTCCAAAAGGCTTGTTTGCTTTTTCTTTCTGCTACGCCTGGCTCGTAACAGAAATTGGGGGCTCGTCCGGGATAAAACCATTTTAAGCATTTTAAAACCGACATTTCATGTGACGCAGGTAATTGTCATTTCTTATCAAATAGACTTTGCAGTTGCTTCACAGGATTGGTATTTCCCTATAGGCATATAGGGGATTGTCATTTCATGTGAACTGTCATTTCAGGTGAAATAGTACCTGTCATTTCATGTGAAATTCTCGTTGGGCTTGTCATTTAAAAAAAAAAAACCTTTGTCAAATTAACCTCAATCTGTATTTCCATAAATACTTTATAGAACAAACAAAAAGCAAACATGTCGTTTGATTTGAGAAGCTTTTTGGCTCAGCCTACTCAGGAGTTGTTCAATCTGGCCAAAAGGACAGATTTGTTAGAAATTGCTTCCCATTATGGGGTCACTGCTGTGAAAACCAGCATGAAGAAGCATGAAATTAAGAATATTTTGGTACAGTTTTTTGTTGATGAAGAACTTTTCGATCCATCTGCTTTGTCTCTCATTATGGTTTCACATACTGAATTGCAAATGAGACAAATTGAAATAGGAAGGCAAATTGAATTAGAGAAGTTAAGGTTAGAAATGGAAGAAAGAGAGAAGGAAAAGCAAAGAGAAATGGAAGAAAGAGAGAAGGAAAAGGAAAGAGAAATGCAGAGACAAATGCAGATGGAAAGATTAGAAATGGAGGAACGTCTTCAGAAAGAAAAATTCGAAAAAGAAGAGCGACTAGAAATAGAAAGAGAAAAATGGCATTTTCAATTAAAGATGAAGGAATTGGAACTCCAGGGTCAAGATAGGGTGAAATCTACCCCTGTTTTTGACTCTGGTAGTTATTTTGATGCCACAAAGCACATCAGATTAGTTCCGCCATTTCAGGAACAAGAGGTTGATAAGTATTTTTTGCACTTTGAAAAAGTTGCAGAAAATTTAAAATGGCCAAAAGAGCATTGGACCTTACTTTTGCAAAGCGTTGTTGTCGGAAAGGCTCGAGACATTTACACTCAGCTGACTGTCGAGCAAAGCTCAGACTATGATCTGGTCAAGGAGCTTATTCTTAAGGCATATGAGTTGGTCCCTGAGGCTTACAGGCAGAAATTTAGGAATTGCAAAAAAGAAATTTCCCAGACCCATGTAGAATTTGCTCGAACCAAAGAACAGTTATTTGATAGGTGGTGTTCTTCTAAAAAAGTAGGCTCTGATCATGACAAACTTAGACAACTTGTCCTTGTTGAAGAGTTCAAACGGTGCATAAATTCAGACATTAAATCTTTTCTCGATGAGAGACAGCTTGAAACTTTGGAGGAAGCTTCTCGTTTGGCAGATGTTTATGCTTTGACTCATAAAGTCTCATTTGTGAACAGGCCTTATCCTCGAAAACTTTATAATCCACAGACAGGTCCAAGATTCTATCCCAGTAATCCTTCTGGTAGTTATAGCCATACATCTAGTACTATGCCCAAACTTTCTGGTGAAAATAAAAGCCAGAATCCTTCCAAACTTTCTGGTGAAAACACAGGCCAGAATTTTTCCAAACCTTCTGGTGAAAACAAAGACCAGAATCCCTTATCTCAATCTCAAGTAGTTTGTTATTATTGTAAAAATACAGGCCATTTGATCTCTGAGTGTTTAAAATTAAAGCGAAGGAAAGAAAAAGAAAGACAAGAGGAACTTAAGCCTACAGGCTTGACTTCTATAAGGCCAAAACCACAGTCTTGTGTAAGGGAGGAAACTCTTTCTGATACCAAATTATCTCAGACTGATACAGTTATGGAGTGTTATGAACCATTCTTATCAGATGGTTTTGTGTCACTAAATGGTGACAGTTATGCCCATCCTACCCCTATTAAAATCTTACGAGATACCGGAGCTTCTCAATCTCTTATTCTAGCAGATACTCTGCCTTTTTCTGAGAAGACTTCTTTTGGCCAAAGTGTCCTTATTCAGGGTGTGGAATGTGGATTTGTTAATGTTCCGCTTCATAAAGTTTATTTGTCATCAGACTTGGTATCCGGTTCAGTGGCTGTTGGTATTAGACCTTCTTTACCTTTTAAAGGTGTTCATTTGTTGCTAGGCAATGACTTAGCTGGAGATAAGGTTGTGGTAAACCCACTTTTGACTACTAATCCTTGCATAGACCAACCGCCTGATCCCATTGAGCAGGAAATTCCTGATCTTTATCCATCTTGTGCAGTCACAAGGGCGATGGCACGTAAGGCCAAGCAAACTGATGGGAAACAGGATTTTGATTTAACTGATACCTTTTTGGGTCAGTCTTTTAATGAAGAGATAACAAGGTCTCTGTCTTCAAGCCTGCCTGATAAGCAGACAGATTTTCATGAGAATAACTCATTTTTAGATCTAGGCCATGACATAATGTCTGGGTCTCAACTAGCTATAGAACAGCATAAGGATCCTGAAATTTCGCCTTTATTTGAAAGGGCCTTAGATTAGCAGGAAGTATCTCAGGTCCCAGTCTGTTATTATGTCAAAAATGACATTCTTATGAGAAAATGGCGTCCACCAGACGTCTCAGCAGAAGACGAGTGGACTGTCAACCACCAGATAGTGGTTCCACGGGTTTACCGTTCCCAAATATTAAACTTGGCACATGAAACTCCCATGTCAGGACATTTAGGTGTAAATAAAACCTATCACAAGATTCTTAATCATTTTTACTGGCCTGGGTTAAAATCAGATGTTTCTCAGCATTGTAGGTCCTGCCATACATGCCAAATGGTAGGAAAACCCAATCAGACTATACCTAAGGCTCATTTGCAGCCTATACCTGCTTTTGATTAACCTTTCAGTCAAATAATTATAGACTGTGTGGGTCCCTTGCCCAGAACTAAGTCCGGCTGTGAATATCTTTTGACCATTATGTGTGCTTCCACACGTTTTCCTGAAGCCATTCCTTTAAGAAATATCAAAACTAAGACAATCGTCAAGGCCTTAGTGAAGTTTTTCACATTTGTTGGCTTCCTAAATCTATTCAGTCAGACCAAGGCTCAAATTTTATGTCTGGAATATTTCAACAAGTAATGCATGAACTTGGCATTGTACAGTATAAGTCATCAGCCTATCATCCTGAAAGTCAAGGCGCCCTTGAAAGATTCCATCAAACATTGAAAAACATGATAAGATCATATTGCTTTGACACAGAGAAGGATTGGGATGAAGGCATCCATCTCCTTTTATTTGCTGTTAGAGAATCTATGCAAGAATCTCTTGGCTTCAGTCCATTTGAATTAGTATTTGGCCATACTGTTCGTGGTCCTTTGAAACTTCTCAAGGAGAAATTTCTCTCCAATGATGACACCTCCCTGAATTTACTTCAGTATGTGTCTGATTTCAAAACTAGACTTTCAAAAGCTTGTGAGGCTGCTCGGACCAATCTTCAGTCAGCCCAAAGGAAAATGAAACAGCTATATGACATAGGGACAAAAGAAAGGAATTTTAAACCAGGTGATAAAGTACTTGCTCTTTTGCCTATTCCAGGAAAATCGTTGCAGGCCTGGTATTATGGTCCATACACTGTAGACAAAAAGATCAGTGACGTAAATTACATAATAAACACTCCTGGGAGGCGCAAGCTAAAGCAGCTGTGTCATATTAACATGCTTAAGGAATACATAGATAGGGACAATACATCTTTAACATCAGTCAATCTAGTTAGCTCTGTTCCACTTAATTCATGTGACAATGACTGTGAGGATATTAATTCAGTGAAGTCGGATCCCACATCATCAAAACTTCAGAATTCTGACATTCTACGGAATCTTGACCAGAAACTGTCACATCTAGAGCCAAATCAGCGGAATGAACTGAAACAGCTGATTTTTGAATATGAACAATTATTTCCTGACATTCCAACACGGACAGACAAAATATTTCACGATGTGGACATAAATGGGTCTAAACCTGTAAAACAACACCCATACAGGATGAATCCTGTGAAACAAAAATATCTTAAAGAAGAAGTTCAGTATCTATTAGACAATGACTTTATTGAACCAAGCCAAAGTGAATGGAGTTCTCCTTGTATTCTAGTACCAAAACCTGATGGGACATATCGTATGTGTACAGATTTTAGGAAAGTTAATTCCTTAAGTAAAACAGATAGCTTTCCTATTCCAAGAATGGATGACTGCATTGATAACATCGGGAATGCCAAATACATAACGAAATTCGACCTTCTGAAAGGATTTTGGCAAATTCCACTCACAGATAGAGCAAAGGAGGTTTTGGCATTCACAACACCAGACGGATTATTTAACTATAAAGTCATGCCATTTGGAACGAAAAACTCTCCGGTAACATTTCAGCGCTTAATAAACATGGTAATTGCGGGGCTGGAAGGCTGCAGTGCTTATATCGATGATGCTATCATATACAACGACCAGTGGAATCAACATCTTGGGACTATTCGAGCATTCTTTGATAGACTGAGTAATGCCAAATTGACAATCAATCTTGCTAAAAGTGAATTCTGCCATGCAAGTTTGACATTTCTAGGTCATGTTGTAGGTCAAGGTCATGTGAAACCCATTGATGCTAAAGTTGAGGCTATCTCAAATTTTCCCGTACCCACGTGCAAAAGACAGCTGATGCGATTTCTTGGTATGGCTGGTTATTACAGAAAGTTCTGTAATAATTTCTCTGTCATTGCTGAGCCTTTGACAAATTTGCTCAGCAAAAGAACAAAATTCCATTGGAATGCAATATGCCAAAATGCTTTTGATAAACTTAAAGCCATACTCAAGAGTGAACCAGTTCTCTTAACACCAAACTTTGAAAAGGAGTTTAAGCTAGCTGTAGATGCTAGTGACGTAGGTGCAGGTAGTGTTTTGTTGCAGGAAGATGAAAATGGTGTAGATCATCCAGTTTGCTACTTTTCCAAAAAGTTTAATAAGCATCAGAGAAATTACTCTACCATAGAGAAAGAGTGCTTGTCTCTGATTCTTGCTCTGCAACATTTCGAAGTTTATCTTACCCCTACTACTGCACCGATTGTTGTTTTCAGTGATCACAATCCACTGACTTTCATACATAAAATGAAAAACAAAAATCAGCGGTTGCTCAGGTGGAGTCTTATGCTACAAGAGTATAATTTAGACATAAGACATATCAGAGGGAGAGATAACATTATCCCTGATGCCCTTTCAAGAGTTTGAGCAGTGTCAGGAGTTGTGTTTTTCTTTCCTACTAAAGTGGATTGTAGATACATGTAATTTTATATGCTATGCTCAATATTTTATTATTCTTAAAGCAAAAGAAAGCTTTATTACATAAATCTTGCTTTTCCTCGAAGAGGGGGAGTGTTATGCATAAGAATTTATTTTTCTGATTCCCACTTTCACCCCAGTGTTGACCTAATAGTGCTATAAATATCTTGTTAATCTTCTTATAGAAGATTCTAGAAAACTGAGTCACAGATTAATTTCATTTTTGTAAACAACATGTTTACAAGGAAAAGTACTTCAGAACCTTCCAGAAAGTTCTGGGTTGCATTATTTTTAGAGAATTACCTCATCTTATTCCACAGCCCTCTGGAATGTTCTAGAGAAATCTTAGGGTCTATAAAAGAGCTTGATTTTTCTCATTGAGTCAGACTTTGGAGTTTGATGTTTGGGCATTTAAGAAAAGTTATTTCTAAATTCTGTGTTGGATTGTTAAAGGATATTACTTTTCATTTTGGACTGTGAATTCTGTGGGATCAAGGAAAATAGATTCATTCAGGATATTTCATAACAGAGCTAAGTACATTTAATTTTCTTACTTCTACAGGTTTAAGTTAACTTGTAAATAAATTTTGTTAAATTTTTCCAAAAGGCTTGTTTGCTTTTTCTTTCTGCTACGCCTGGCTCGTAACAATAGAAAAAAAATTAATGGCTCTCTTCTTAGATCAAAGGCAAATATAGTTGAACATAATGAAAGAAACAGTAAGTATTTTGCTAGTTTAGAAAAGAAAAAGTCCGAATCAAAACTTATAACTAGACTAACAGAAAATAATCAAATTACAACAGATCAAAAAAGTATTTTAAATGCTACAGAAGAATTTTACACAAACCTTTACAAAACGAAAGAATCGCAAATCTCTGCTTACAACCTTTTTGATGACACAATAAACAAACTTAACGAAACAGAACAGAATCTTGTGATGGCCTTTTAACGGAAGCAGAATGTAAAATAGCGCTCAAAAATATGAAAAATCAGAAAAGCCCTGGTTCAGACGGACTTACCGCTGAATTTTACAAAATATTCTAGAATGATATAAAACAATTTTACATTAAATCGATAAATTATTCCTCCATAATGGTTCCTTAACAGAATTGCAAAAACAAGGTATAATTACTTTGATCCCGAAACCTCATATAGACGTTGAAAAAATCGAGAACTGGAGGACTATTAGCTTATTAAATGTGGACTATAAAATTGCAACAAAAGCCATAGCAAATAGAATTAAACCAATTATAACGAGCATTGTCGATAATTCACAAACTGGATTCATAAAGGGCAGATTCATGGGTGAAAACATAAGACTCCTTTTCGATATCATAGAAATGGCAGAAGAACAAAATATTCCCGGTTTAGTGTTCTTTTCTGACTTTGAAAAGGCATTCGACAGTTTGGACCATGCATACATGTTTAAATGTTTAAAACATTTAAACTTTGGAAACAGTTTAACAAGATGGATAAAGCTATTCTTTACTGACGCCAAAAGCTGTGTAACCAACAATGGACATATGTCAAATTATTGTCCTATTGAACGCGGAGAACGCCAAGGCTGTACTCTTTCTCCTTATCTTTTTATAATTTGTATTGAATTACTATCCTATAAGATAAGTTCAAGCGATGAGCTTAAAGGTATAAGCCATTTTGGAAAAGAATTTAGAAAATCGCTCTTTGCAGATGACGCATCCTTTATTTTAGACGGTTTGCTTAGATCTTTCGAAACACTTATTAATATACTCGATAACTCAGCAAATATTTCTAGATTCAAATTAAATACTAAGAAATGCCAAGTTCTGCGAATAGGTTCACTAACAAAAAGTGACGTAGTATACTTAAAACAACGAAAATTCCAGTGGGACTCATCTAAAGCAACTGCTCTTGGAATAACGTTTACAACAAATAAAAACTCTATTTTTCAAGCAAACTTAGAACCTAAAATAGCCGATTTCGAAAACTGCTTAAAGCAATGGCAACATAGAAAACTTACACTGGTGGGAAAAATTACAGTTATAAAATCGCTTGCCCTCCCAAAACTCATTTATGCTCTTTCATCTTTATTAACCATCCCCCCCCCCCAAAAAAAAAAAAAAAAAAAAAAAAAAAAGATCCCATTGAACAAATAGAAAACATCATGTATCAACTTGTTTGGGACGGAAAACCGGATAAGATCAGACGAGACATTTGATACAGGGATATGAAAAGGGGGGTCTTAAAATGATTCAACTAGCAACTTTTATAAAATCGCTCAAAATCAGTTGGATAAAACGAATACTAGAAACATCGGAAACAGGCATGCTTAGCCAGATCTATTTGTCAAGATTAAAACAGTACGGTGGGAAATTACTTTTTGAATGCAGTATGTCTGAAAAAGATGTAAATAAAATTAACCTAAATAATGTGTTTTTAAAAGAAATTCTGAAAGCATGGTGTAGTGAGAATTGGAAACCAATTATCTGCAGCTATGGAAAAGAAATTTTGTGGAATAATACTAATATAAAGTCAGATAATAATACAATATTATATACTGATTGGTGCAATGAAGGAATTAAGTATTTTAAGGACATAATTAACGAAACGGATAAAACTATAGAGACATTTGATACTTTAAGAAGAAAATATGACTTATCCAATAAAGACTTCTTAAAATACTTAACACTGTTGCACAGTATTCCAAAAGCACGGAAATCAAGTATAAAAAATGAAAATATAGATATACCAATAGCACCAACATTCATAGGTCAAATATTAAAAACAAAACAAACCAACCAATATATTTATAGACACATTTCAAATAAACAGACATCAATAAATAAAGCAGAATAAAAATGGAATATCAAATTTGCAAATCATAGTGTAGATTATATTTTCTTGTCCTTTGGGATCATTGATTCCACTGTGGAATTTGAAAATATCTGAGGGTCACTGATGAGGCCTAAATGGCCGAAACTAGCTAGTCTGGCCCAGAAAACATGTACACTCCATATTTTTTCAGTTCTGTGGTGTATTCCTTGCTTCCAAAGGATAACCCTTTTATAGAACATATTTAAAATTGGAAGAAAATCTACACCAATACACTAGCTGCTACTAAAGATATAAAGCTTTGGAATTTCCAATACAAATATATTATGCGAATAATCCCGACCAACAAATTTTTATTAAAATGTAGTATAGGGGAGTCTTCTCTATGCGATTTCTGTAATATGAATATTGAAACAACAGATCACCTGTTTTTGGCAATGCAGGCACGTACAAACGTTTTGGGCGGAGGTTTCCCACTTTCTTTTAGATCTTAATATTAACATTAATCTCAACCTACTAAACATAAGATTTGGATTTACTTTTTCGATCGGAAAGCCAGAATTTCAGCTAAAAAACATTCTTATTCTGCTTGGAAAATATTTCATATTCAGAGGTAAATAATTAAAAATCATATTAACTATAAATCATTTTAAGTCATTCTTAAGACACAGAATTAAGATAGAAAAAGAAGTCTACTTCATGAAAGATCAACTTGCCCAGTTTGAAAATATTTGGGGGAAATTAAATACATTTACTTTTTTATAAGCCCAAAGGATTAACATAAAACCGATTTTAAGGAAGGCAGCAAACAAAAAAAAAATATAAATAAACAAATATTTTTTTTTTTTTCTTCTTTTTTTTCTAGTCTTTTTTTTACTGGTACACCGCTATTTTGTTCTATTATTGTGTTCTTTATTCTAATTATATGTTGTTGTTTCCTTTTTTTTTTTCTTTTTTTTTTTTTTCTTTTTTGTTTTCTCTTTTTTTTTACTTCAACAAGTTTTTCAAAATTGCTCTTTTCTTTTTTTTTTTTTTTTTTTTTTTCACTCTTCCTTTTATTCAAATGTATCTGGAAGTACACCATATGGATGTATTGTAGATATGTCGATATGTTGTATAATACAATAAGTACAAATACAAGTATACATGTACTTCTACCACATCAACCTTATTGTATTGATGATGATGTCTACAGATATCTGTATACATCGTATTTGCTGAAATATTGATTGATTTTGATATGTTTGTATAATGCACTTTCGGAAATAAATATTAAATTAAAAAAGAAATGATCATTTGATAAAAACCTACACGGCATAAACTTTTCTAAGTCAGTTGTTCTTATTACAAATCTGTATCCGGCTCTTTTCAAACGAATTCACTTTTAGCCAGTCGTGTCAAATTCAATGCCGCTTAAAGTCTCTATTTTGCATGGGAATTAAAAACTACTTTATGACATTGAAGAACGGACGTACGCAATTATAGGACGGTCATTTAAAAGTTTACGGAATTTTTCACATAAATATATTAACGTGCGCTATCCAAATGGCAGCCATACTGGAAAAAAATCACACCGCTTTTGGTGATAATGTGATATTAGAATAGTTATCAATTGTGTATGGGTCTGCTCTCGGTCTACGCTGTTTGCTTTGTGGACAAACATTTTGTTTTATTTACGTTAAACATAACAAACCTGAAACACTCCACACTTATGGGTGGAAGATACCATTGTCATACATGTACATACGTCGGCAAACAGTGTTGACGCGGAATTGGACGCCCCGAAACAAGGCGTCCGGTCTCGGTCTGCGCTGCTTGCTCAAAGAACAAACATTTTTTTGCATTTTTGTTAACCCATAAAATGCCAATCGCGCTTTGCCGTCTGCCGGTTACCTTTGAAGTTTTATTATGCCCCCGCCATTCGAAGAATGGTGAAAAGGGCATATAGCGTTGCCCCTGTTCGTCCGTCCGTTCGTCCGTCCGTGCGTCCGAAACTTAAACGCAGTCAATAACTTCCTTATTTATTGATGGATTTTAAAATTACTTGGCAGAAATGTTAACCATCATGAGACGACGTGTCACGTGCAAAACCCAGGTCCGTACCTCCAAGGTCAAGGTCATACTTAGAGGTAAAAGGTCAAATAAAGGTCCGAAACTTAAACGCAGTCAATAACTTTCGTATTTCCGGATGGATTTTGTAATTACTTTGTAGAAATGTTAACCATCATAAGACAATGTGTCACGTGCAAAACCCAGGTCCGTACCTCCAAGGTCAAGGTCATACTTAGAGGTCAAAGGTAAAAAAAAAGGTCCGAAACTTAAACGCAGTCAATAACTTTCTTATTTCTGTATGGATTTAGAAATTACTTTGAATAAATGTTAACCATCATGAGACGATGTGTCACGTGCAAACCCACATCCGTAAGTCCAAGGTCAAGGTCATAGGTCAAAGGTAAAAAAATGGTCCGAAACTTAAACACAGTCAATAATTTGATTATCTCTGGATGGATTTGGAAATTCCTTGGCAGAAATGTTGGCCATCAATAGACAAATCGTATTTGCTGAAATATTGATTGATTTTGATATGTTTGTATAATGCACTTTCGGAAATAAATATTAAATTAAAAAAGAAATGATCATTTGATAAAAACCTACACGGCATAAACTTTTCTAAGTCAGTTGTTCTTATTACAAATCTGTATCCGGCTCTTTTCAAACGAATTCACTTTTAGCCAGTCGTGTCAAATTCAATGCCGCTTAAAGTCTCTATTTTGCATGGGAATTAAAAACTACTTTATGACATTGAAGAACGGATGTGTCACTGTATACGTACGCAATTATAGGACGGTCATTTAAAAGTTTACGGAATTTTTCACATAAATATATTAACGTGCGCTATCCAAATGGCAGCCATACTGGAAAAAAATCACACCGCTTTTGGTGATAATGTGATATTAGAATAGTTATCAATTGTGTATGGGTCTGCTCTCGGTCTACGCTGTTTGCTTTGTGGACAAACATTTTGTTTTATTTACGTTAAACATAACAAACCTGAAACACTCCACACTTATGGGTGGAAGATACCATTGTCATACATGTACATACGTCGGCAAACAGTGTTGACGCGGAATTGGACGCCCCGAAACAAGGCGTCCGGTCTCGGTCTGCGCTGCTTGCTCAAAGAACAAACATTTTTTGCATTTTTGTTAACCCATAAAATGCCAATCGCGCTTTGCCGTCTGCCGGTTACCTTTGAAGTTTTATTATGCCCCCGCCATTCGAAGAATGGTGAAAAGGGCATATAGCGTTGCCCCTGTTCGTCCGTCCGTTCGTCCGTCCGTGCGTCCGAAACTTAAACGCAGTCAATAACTTCCTTATTTATTGATGGATTTTAAAATTACTTGGCAGAAATGTTAACCATCATGAGACGACGTGTCACGTGCAAAACCCAGGTCCGTACCTCCAAGGTCAAGGTCATACTTAGAGGTAAAAGGTCAAATAAAGGTCCGAAACTTAAACGCAGTCAATAACTTTCGTATTTCCGGATGGATTTTGTAATTACTTTGTACAAATGTTAACCATCATAAGACAATGTGTCACGTGCAAAACCCAGGTCCGTACCTCCAAGGTCAAGGTCATACTTAGAGGTCAAAGGTAAAAAAAAAGGTCCGAAACTTAAACGCAGTCAATAACTTTCTTATTTCTGTATGGATTTAGAAATTACTTTGAATAAATGTTAACCATCATGAGACGATGTGTCACGTGCAAACCCACATCCGTAAGTCCAAGGTCAAGGTCATAGGTCAAAGGTCAAAAAATGGTCCGAAACTTAAACACAGTCAATAATTTGATTATCTCTGGATGGATTTGGAAATTCCTTGGCAGAAATGTTGGCCATCAATAGACAAATCGTATTTGCTGAAATATTGATTGATTTTGATATGTTTGTATAATGCACTTTCGGAAATAAATATTAAATTAAAAAAGAAATGATCATTTGATAAAAACCTACACGGCATAAACTTTTCTAAGTCAGTTGTTCTTATTACAAATCTGTATCCGGCTCTTTTCAAACGAATTCACTTTTAGCCAGTCGTGTCAAATTCAATGCCGCTTAAAGTCTCTATTTTGCATGGGAATTAAAAACTACTTTATGACATTGAAGAACGGATGTGTCACTGTATACGTACGCAATTATAGGACGGTCATTTAAAAGTTTACGGAATTTTTCACATAAATATATTAACGTGCGCTATCCAAATGGCAGCCATACTGGAAAAAAATCACACCGCTTTTGGTGATAATGTGATATTAGAATAGTTATCAATTGTGTATGGGTCTGCTCTCGGTCTACGCTGTTTGCTTTGTGGACAAACATTTTGTTTTATTTACGTTAAACATAACAAACCTGAAACACTCCACACTTATGGGTGGAAGATACCATTGTCATACATGTACATACGTCGGCAAACAGTGTTGACGCGGAATTGGACGCCCCGAAACAAGGCGTCCGGTCTCGGTCTGCGCTGCTTGCTCAAAGAACAAACAT
This sequence comes from Lucinisca nassula, assembly GCA_963580285.1. NCBI lineage: Eukaryota > Metazoa > Mollusca > Bivalvia > Lucinida > Lucinidae > Lucinisca > Lucinisca nassula. The sequence continues at coordinate 72,514,014 of OY757024.1, read as the reverse complement.
TTTTTGCATTTTTGTTAACCCATAAAATGCCAATCGCGCTTTGCCGTCTGCCGGTTACCTTTGAAGTTTTATTATGCCCCCGCCATTCGAAGAATGGTGAAAAGGGCATATAGCGTTGCCCCTGTTCGTCCGTCCGTTCGTCCGTCCGTGCGTCCGAAACTTAAACGCAGTCAATAACTTCCTTATTTATTGATGGATTTTAAAATTACTTGGCAGAAATGTTAACCATCATGAGACGACGTGTCACGTGCAAAACCCAGGTCCGTACCTCCAAGGTCAAGGTCATACTTAGAGGTAAAAGGTCAAATAAAGGTCCGAAACTTAAACGCAGTCAATAACTTTCGTATTTCCGGATGGATTTTGTAATTACTTTGTAGAAATGTTAACCATCATAAGACAATGTGTCACGTGCAAAACCCAGGTCCGTACCTCCAATGTCAAGGTCATACTTAGAGGTCAAAGGTAAAAAAAAAGGTCCGAAACTTAAACGCAGTCAATAACTTTCTTATTTCTGTATGGATTTAGAAATTACTTTGAATAAATGTTAACCATCATGAGACGATGTGTCACGTGCAAACCCACATCCGTAAGTCCAAGGTCAAGGTCATAGGTCAAAGGTCAAAAAATGGTCCGAAACTTAAACACAGTCAATAATTTGATTATCTCTGGATGGATTTGGAAATTCCTTGGCAGAAATGTTGGCCATCAATAGACAAATCGTATTTGCTGAAATATTGATTGATTTTGATATGTTTGTATAATGCACTTTCGGAAATAAATATTAAATTAAAAAAGAAATGATCATTTGATAAAAACCTACACGGCATAAACTTTTCTAAGTCAGTTGTTCTTATTACAAATCTGTATCCGGCTCTTTTCAAACGAATTCACTTTTAGCCAGTCGTGTCAAATTCAATGCCGCTTAAAGTCTCTATTTTGCATGGGAATTAAAAACTACTTTATGACATTGAAGAACGGATGTGTCACTGTATACGTACGCAATTATAGGACGGTCATTTAAAAGTTTACGGAATTTTTCACATAAATATATTAACGTGCGCTATCCAAATGGCAGCCATACTGGAAAAAATCACACCGCTTTTGGTGATAATGTGATATTAGAATAGTTATCAATTGTGTATGGGTCTGCTCTCGGTCTACGCTGTTTGCTTTGTGGACAAACATTTTGTTTTATTTACGTTAAACATAACAAACCTGAAACACTCCACACTTATGGGTGGAAGATAGCATTGTCATACATGTACATACGTCGGCAAACAGTGTTGACGCGGAATTGGACGCCCCGAAACAAGGCGTCCGGTCTCGGTCTGCGCTGCTTGCTCAAAGAACAAACATTTTTTGCATTTTTGTTAACCCATAAAATGCCAATCGCGCTTTGCCGTCTGCCGGTTACCTTTGAAGTTTTATTATGCCCCCGCCATTCGAAGAATGGTGAAAAGGGCATATAGCGTTGCCCCTGTTCGTCCGTCCGTTCGTCCGTCCGTGCGTCCGAAACTTAAACGCAGTCAATAACTTCCTTATTTATTGATGGATTTTAAAATTACTTGGCAGAAATGTTAACCATCATGAGACGACGTGTCACGTGCAAAACCCAGGTCCGTACCTCCAAGGTCAAGGTCATACTTAGAGGTAAAAGGTCAAATAAAGGTCCGAAACTTAAACGCAGTCAATAACTTTCGTATTTCCGGATGGATTTTGTAATTACTTTGTAGAAATGTTAACCATCATAAGACAATGTGTCACGTGCAAAACCCAGGTCCGTACCTCCAAGGTCAAGGTCATACTTAGAGGTCAAAGGTAAAAAAAAAGGTCCGAAACTTAAACGCAGTCAATAACTTTCTTATTTCTGTATGGATTTAGAAATTACTTTGAATAAATGTTGACCATCATGAGACGATGTGTCACGTGCAAACCCACATCCGTAAGTCCAAGGTCAAGGTCATAGGTCAAAGGTCAAAAAATGGTCCGAAACTTAAACACAGTCAATAATTTGATTATCTCTGGATGGATTTGGAAATTCCTTGGCAGAAATGTTGGCCATCAATAGACAAATCGTATTTGCTGAAATATTGATTGATTTTGATATGTTTGTATAATGCACTTTCGGAAATAAATATTAAATTAAAAAAGAAATGATCATTTGATAAAAACCTACACGGCATAAACTTTTCTAAGTCAGTTGTTCTTATTACAAATCTGTATCCGGCTCTTTTCAAACGAATTCACTTTTAGCCAGTCGTGTCAAATTCAATGCCGCTTAAAGTCTCTATTTTGCATGGGAATTAAAAACTACTTTATGACATTGAAGAACGGATGTGTCACTGTATACGTACGCAATTATAGGACGGTCATTTAAAAGTTTACGGAATTTTTCACATAAATATATTAACGTGCGCTATCCAAATGGCAGCCATACTGGAAAAAAATCACACCGCTTTTGGTGATAATGTGATATTAGAATAGTTATCAATTGTGTATGGGTCTGCTCTCGGTCTACGCTGTTTGCTTTGTGGACAAACATTTTGTTTTATTTACGTTAAACATAACAAACCTGAAACACTCCACACTTATGGGTGGAAGATAGCATTGTCATACATGTACATACGTCGGCAAACAGTGTTGACGCGGAATTGGACGCCCCGAAACAAGGCGTCCGGTCTCGGTCTGCGCTGCTTGCTCAAAGAACAAACATTTTTTGCATTTTTGTTAACCCATAAAATGCCAATCGCGCTTTGCCGTCTGCCGGTTACCTTTGAAGTTTTATTATGCCCCCGCCATTCGAAGAATGGTGAAAAGGGCATATAGCGTTGCCCCTGTTCGTCCGTCCGTTCGTCCGTCCGTGCGTCCGAAACTTAAACGCAGTCAATAACTTCCTTATTTATTGATGGATTTTAAAATTACTTGGCAGAAATGTTAACCATCATGAGACGACGTGTCACGTGCAAAACCCAGGTCCGTACCTCCAAGGTCAAGGTCATACTTAGAGGTAAAAGGTCAAATAAAGGTCCGAAACTTAAACGCAGTCAATAACTTTCGTATTTCCGGATGGATTTTGTAATTACTTTGTAGAAATGTTAACCATCATAAGACAATGTGTCACGTGCAAAACCCAGGTCCGTACCTCCAAGGTCAAGGTCATACTTAGAGGTCAAAGGTAAAAAAAAAGGTCCGAAACTTAAACGCAGTCAATAACTTTCTTATTTCTGTATGGATTTAGAAATTACTTTGAATAAATGTTAACCATCATGAGACGATGTGTCACGTGCAAACCCACATCCGTAAGTCCAAGGTCAAGGTCATAGGTCAAAGGTCAAAAAATGGTCCGAAACTTAAACACAGTCAATAATTTGATTATCTCTGGATGGATTTGGAAATTCCTTGGCAGAAATGTTGGCCATCAATAGACAAATCGTATTTGCTGAAATATTGATTGATTTTGATATGTTTGTATAATGCACTTTCGGAAATAAATATTAAATTAAAAAAGAAATGATCATTTGATAAAAACCTACACGGCATAAACTTTTCTAAGTCAGTTGTTCTTATTACAAATCTGTATCCGGCTCTTTTCAAACGAATTCACTTTTAGCCAGTCGTGTCAAATTCAATGCCGCTTAAAGTCTCTATTTTGCATGGGAATTAAAAACTACTTTATGACATTGAAGAACGGATGTGTCACTGTATACGTACGCAATTATAGGACGGTCATTTAAAAGTTTACGGAATTTTTCACATAAATATATTAACGTGCGCTATCCAAATGGCAGCCATACTGGAAAAAAATCACACCGCTTTTGGTGATAATGTGATATTAGAATAGTTATCAATTGTGTATGGGTCTGCTCTCGGTCTACGCTGTTTGCTTTGTGGACAAACATTTTGTTTTATTTACGTTAAACATAACAAACCTGAAACACTCCACACTTATGGGTGGAAGATACCATTGTCATACATGTACATACGTCGGCAAACAGTGTTGACGCGGAATTGGACGCCCCGAAACAAGGCGTCCGGTCTCGGTCTGCGCTGCTTGCTCAAAGAACAAACATTTTTTGCATTTTTGTTAACCCATAAAATGCCAATCGCGCTTTGCCGTCTGCCGGTTACCTTTGAAGTTTTATTATGCCCCCGCCATTCGAAGAATGGTGAAAAGGGCATATAGCGTTGCCCCTGTTCGTCCGTCCGTTCGTCCGTCCGTGCGTCCGAAACTTAAACGCAGTCAATAACTTCCTTATTTATTGATGGATTTTAAAATTACTTGGCAGAAATGTTAACCATCATGAGACGACGTGTCACGTGCAAAACCCAGGTCCGTACCTCCAAGGTCAAGGTCATACTTAGAGGTAAAAGGTCAAATAAAGGTCCGAAACTTAAACGCAGTCAATAACTTTCGTATTTCCGGATGGATTTTGTAATTACTTTGTAGAAATGTTAACCATCATAAGACAATGTGTCACGTGCAAAACCCAGGTCCGTACCTCCAAGGTCAAGGTCATACTTAGAGGTCAAAGGTAAAAAAAAAGGTCCGAAACTTAAACGCAGTCAATAACTTTCTTATTTCTGTATGGATTTAGAAATTACTTTGAATAAATGTTAACCATCATGAGACGATGTGTCACGTGCAAACCCACATCCGTAAGTCCAAGGTCAAGGTCATAGGTCAAAGGTCAAAAAATGGTCCGAAACTTAAACACAGTCAATAATTTGATTATCTCTGGATGGATTTGGAAATTCCTTGGCAGAAATGTTGGCCATCAATAGACAAATCGTATTTGCTGAAATATTGATTGATTTTGATATGTTTGTATAATGCACTTTCGGAAATAAATATTAAATTAAAAAAGAAATGATCATTTGATAAAAACCTACACGGCATAAACTTTTCTAAGTCAGTTGTTCTTATTACAAATCTGTATCCGGCTCTTTTCAAACGAATTCACTTTTAGCCAGTCGTGTCAAATTCAATGCCGCTTAAAGTCTCTATTTTGCATGGGAATTAAAAACTACTTTATGACATTGAAGAACGGATGTGTCACTGTATACGTACGCAATTATAGGACGGTCATTTAAAAGTTTACGGAATTTTTCACATAAATATATTAACGTGCGCTATCCAAATGGCAGCCATACTGGAAAAAATCACACCGCTTTTGGTGATAATGTGATATTAGAATAGTTATCAATTGTGTATGGGTCTGCTCTCGGTCTACGCTGTTTGCTTTGTGGACAAACATTTTGTTTTATTTACGTTAAACATAACAAACCTGAAACACTCCACACTTATGGGTGGAAGATAGCATTGTCATACATGTACATACGTCGGCAAACAGTGTTGACGCGGAATTGGACGCCCCGAAACAAGGCGTCCGGTCTCGGTCTGCGCTGCTTGCTCAAAGAACAAACATTTTTTGCATTTTTGTTAACCCATAAAATGCCAATCGCGCTTTGCCGTCTGCCGGTTACCTTTGAAGTTTTATTATGCCCCCGCCATTCGAAGAATGGTGAAAAGGGCATATAGCGTTGCCCCTGTTCGTCCGTCCGTTCGTCCGTCCGTGCGTCCGAAACTTAAACGCAGTCAATAACTTCCTTATTTATTGATGGATTTTAAAATTACTTGGCAGAAATGTTAACCATCATGAGACGACGTGTCACGTGCAAAACCCAGGTCCGTACCTCCAAGGTCAAGGTCATACTTAGAGGTAAAAGGTCAAATAAAGGTCCGAAACTTAAACGCAGTCAATAACTTTCGTATTTCCGGATGGATTTTGTAATTACTTTGTAGAAATGTTAACCATCATAAGACAATGTGTCACGTGCAAAACCCAGGTCCGTACCTCCAAGGTCAAGGTCATACTTAGAGGTCAAAGGTAAAAAAAAAGGTCCGAAACTTAAACGCAGTCAATAACTTTCTTATTTCTGTATGGATTTAGAAATTACTTTGAATAAATGTTAACCATCATGAGACGATGTGTCACGTGCAAACCCACATCCGTAAGTCCAAGGTCAAGGTCATAGGTCAAAGGTCAAAAAATGGTCCGAAACTTAAACACAGTCAATAATTTGATTATCTCTGGATGGATTTGGAAATTCCTTGGCAGAAATGTTGGCCATCAATAGACAAATCGTATTTGCTGAAATATTGATTGATTTTGATATGTTTGTATAATGCACTTTCGGAAATAAATATTAAATTAAAAAAGAAATGATCATTTGATAAAAACCTACACGGCATAAACTTTTCTAAGTCAGTTGTTCTTATTACAAATCTGTATCCGGCTCTTTTCAAACGAATTCACTTTTAGCCAGTCGTGTCAAATTCAATGCCGCTTAAAGTCTCTATTTTGCATGGGAATTAAAAACTACTTTATGACATTGAAGAACGGATGTGTCACTGTATACGTACGCAATTATAGGACGGTCATTTAAAAGTTTACGGAATTTTTCACATAAATATATTAACGTGCGCTATCCAAATGGCAGCCATACTGGAAAAAAATCACACCGCTTTTGGTGATAATGTGATATTAGAATAGTTATCAATTGTGTATGGGTCTGCTCTCGGTCTACGCTGTTTGCTTTGTGGACAAACATTTTGTTTTATTTACGTTAAACATAACAAACCTGAAACACTCCACACTTATGGGTGGAAGATAGCATTGTCATACATGTACATACGTCGGCAAACAGTGTTGACGCGGAATTGGACGCCCCGAAACAAGGCGTCCGGTCTCGGTCTGCGCTGCTTGCTCAAAGAACAAACATTTTTTGCATTTTTGTTAACCCATAAAATGCCAATCGCGCTTTGCCGTCTGCCGGTTACCTTTGAAGTTTTATTATGCCCCCGCCATTCGAAGAATGGTGAAAAGGGCATATAGCGTTGCCCCTGTTCGTCCGTCCGTTCGTCCGTCCGTGCGTCCGAAACTTAAACGCAGTCAATAACTTCCTTATTTATTGATGGATTTTAAAATTACTTGGCAGAAATGTTAACCATCATGAGACGACGTGTCACGTGCAAAACCCAGGTCCGTACCTCCAAGGTCAAGGTCATACTTAGAGGTAAAAGGTCAAATAAAGGTCCGAAACTTAAACGCAGTCAATAACTTTCGTATTTCCGGATGGATTTTGTAATTACTTTGTAGAAATGTTAACCATCATAAGACAATGTGTCACGTGCAAAACCCAGGTCCGTACCTCCAAGGTCAAGGTCATACTTAGAGGTCAAAGGTAAAAAAAAAGGTCCGAAACTTAAACGCAGTCAATAACTTTCTTATTTCTGTATGGATTTAGAAATTACTTTGAATAAATGTTAACCATCATGAGACGATGTGTCACGTGCAAACCCACATCCGTAAGTCCAAGGTCAAGGTCATAGGTCAAAGGTCAAAAAATGGTCCGAAACTTAAACACAGTCAATAATTTGATTATCTCTGGATGGATTTGGAAATTCCTTGGCAGAAATGTTGGCCATCAATAGACAAATCGTATTTGCTGAAATATTGATTGATTTTGATATGTTTGTATAATGCACTTTCGGAAATAAATATTAAATTAAAAAAGAAATGATCATTTGATAAAAACCTACACGGCATAAACTTTTCTAAGTCAGTTGTTCTTATTACAAATCTGTATCCGGCTCTTTTCAAACGAATTCACTTTTAGCCAGTCGTGTCAAATTCAATGCCGCTTAAAGTCTCTATTTTGCATGGGAATTAAAAACTACTTTATGACATTGAAGAACGGATGTGTCACTGTATACGTACGCAATTATAGGACGGTCATTTAAAAGTTTACGGAATTTTTCACATAAATATATTAACGTGCGCTATCCAAATGGCAGCCATACTGGAAAAAATCACACCGCTTTTGGTGATAATGTGATATTAGAATAGTTATCAATTGTGTATGGGTCTGCTCTCGGTCTACGCTGTTTGCTTTGTGGACAAACATTTTGTTTTATTTACGTTAAACATAACAAACCTGAAACACTCCACACTTATGGGTGGAAGATAGCATTGTCATACATGTACATACGTCGGCAAACAGTGTTGACGCGGAATTGGACGCCCCGAAACAAGGCGTCCGGTCTCGGTCTGCGCTGCTTGCTCAAAGAACAAACATTTTTTGCATTTTTGTTAACCCATAAAATGCCAATCGCGCTTTGCCGTCTGCCGGTTACCTTTGAAGTTTTATTATGCCCCCGCCATTCGAAGAATGGTGAAAAGGGCATATAGCGTTGCCCCTGTTCGTCCGTCCGTTCGTCCGTCCGTGCGTCCGAAACTTAAACGCAGTCAATAACTTCCTTATTTATTGATGGATTTTAAAATTACTTGGCAGAAATGTTAACCATCATGAGACGACGTGTCACGTGCAAAACCCAGGTCCGTACCTCCAAGGTCAAGGTCATACTTAGAGGTAAAAGGTCAAATAAAGGTCCGAAACTTAAACGCAGTCAATAACTTTCGTATTTCCGGATGGATTTTGTAATTACTTTGTAGAAATGTTAACCATCATAAGACAATGTGTCACGTGCAAAACCCAGGTCCGTACCTCCAAGGTCAAGGTCATACTTAGAGGTCAAAGGTAAAAAAAAAAGGTCCAAAACTTAAACGCAGTCAATAACTTTCTTATTTCTGTATGGATTTAGAAATTACTTTGAATAAATGTTAACCATCATGAGACGATGTGTCACGTGCAAACCCACATCCGTAAGTCCAAGGTCAAGGTCATAGGTCAAAGGTCAAAAAATGGTCCGAAACTTAAACACAGTCAATAATTTGATTATCTCTGGATGGATTTGGAAATTCCTTGGCAGAAATGTTGGCCATCAATAGACAAATCGTATTTGCTGAAATATTGATTGATTTTGATATGTTTGTATAATGCACTTTCGGAAATAAATATTAAATTAAAAAAGAAATGATCATTTGATAAAAACCTACACGGCATAAACTTTTCTAAGTCAGTTGTTCTTATTACAAATCTGTATCCGGCTCTTTTCAAACGAATTCACTTTTAGCCAGTCGTGTCAAATTCAATGCCGCTTAAAGTCTCTATTTTGCATGGGAATTAAAAACTACTTTATGACATTGAAGAACGGATGTGTCACTGTATACGTACGCAATTATAGGACGGTCATTTAAAAGTTTACGGAATTTTTCACATAAATATATTAACGTGCGCTATCCAAATGGCAGCCATACTGGAAAAAAATCACACCGCTTTTGGTGATAATGTGATATTAGAATAGTTATCAATTGTGTATGGGTCTGCTCTCGGTCTACGCTGTTTGCTTTGTGGACAAACATTTTGTTTTATTTACGTTAAACATAACAAACCTGAAACACTCCACACTTATGGGTGGAAGATACCATTGTCATACATGTACATACGTCGGCAAACAGTGTTGACGCGGAATTGGACGCCCCGAAACAAGACGTCCGGTCTCGGTCTGCGCTGCTTGCTCAAAGAACAAACATTTTTTGCATTTTTGTTAACCCATAAAATGCCAATCGCGCTTTGCCGTCTGCCGGTTACCTTTGAAGTTTTATTATGCCCCCGCCATTCGAAGAATGGTGAAAAGGGCATATAGCGTTGCCCCTGTTCGTCCGTCCGTTCGTCCGTCCGTGCGTCCGAAACTTAAACGCAGTCAATAACTTCCTTATTTATTGATGGATTTTAAAATTACTTGGCAGAAATGTTAACCATCATGAGACGACGTGTCACGTGCAAAACCCAGGTCCGTACCTCCAAGGTCAAGGTCATACTTAGAGGTAAAAGGTCAAATAAAGGTCCGAAACTTAAACGCAGTCAATAACTTTCGTATTTCCAGATGAATTTTGTAATTACTTTGTAGAAATGTTAACCATCATAAGACAATGTGTCACGTGCAAAACCCAGGTCCGTACCTCCAAGGTCAAGGTCATACTTAGAGGTCAAAGGTAAAAAAAAAGGTCCGAAACTTAAACGCAGTCAATAACTTTCTTATTTCTGTATGGATTTAGAAATTACTTTGAATAAATGTTAACCATCATGAGACGATGTGTCACGTGCAAACCCACATCCGTAAGTCCAAGGTCAAGGTCATAGGTCAAAGGTCAAAAAATGGTCCGAAACTTAAACACAGTCAATAATTTGATTATCTCTGGATGGATTTGGAAATTCCTTGGCAGAAATGTTGGCCATCAATAGACAAATCGTATTTGCTGAAATATTGATTGATTTTGATATGTTTGTATAATGCACTTTCGGAAATAAATATTAAATTAAAAAAGAAATGATCATTTGATAAAAACCTACACGGCATAAACTTTTCTAAGTCAGTTGTTCTTATTACAAATCTGTATCCGGCTCTTTTCAAACGAATTCACTTTTAGCCAGTCGTGTCAAATTCAATGCCGCTTAAAGTCTCTATTTTGCATGGGAATTAAAAACTACTTTATGACATTGAAGAACGGATGTGTCACTGTATACGTACGCAATTATAGGACGGTCATTTAAAAGTTTACGGAATTTTTCACATAAATATATTAACGTGCGCTATCCAAATGGCAGCCATACTGGAAAAAAAATCACACCGCTTTTGGTGATAATGTGATATTAGAATAGTTATCAATTGTGTATGGGTCTGCTCTCGGTCTACGCTGTTTGCTTTGTGGACAAACATTTTGTTTTATTTACGTTAAACATAACAAACCTGAAACACTCCACACTTATGGGTGGAAGATACCATTGTCATACATGTACATACGTCGGCAAACAGTGTTGACGCGGAATTGGACGCCCCGAAACAAGGCGTCCGGTCTCGGTCTGCGCTGCTTGCTCAAAGAACAAACATTTTTTGCATTTTTGTTAACCCATAAAATGCCAATCGCGCTTTGCCGTCTGCCGGTTACCTTTAAAGTTTTATTATGCCCCCGCCATTCGAAGAATGGTGAAAAGGGCATATAGCGTTGCCCCTGTTCGTCCTCCGTTCGTCCGTCCGTGCGTCCGAAACTTAAACGCAGTCAATAACTTCCTTATTTATTGATGGATTTTAAAATTACTTGGCAGAAATGTTAACCATCATGAGACGACGTGTCACGTGCAAAACCCAGGTCCGTACCTCCAAGGTCAAGGTCATACTTAGAGGTAAAAGGTCAAATAAAGGTCCGAAACTTAAACGCAGTCAATAACTTTCGTATTTCCGGATGGATTTTGTAATTACTTTGTACAAATGTTAACCATCATAAGACAATGTGTCACGTGCAAAACCCAGGTCCGTACCTCCAAGGTCAAGGTCATACTTAGAGGTCAAAGGTAAAAAAAAGGTCCGAAACTTAAACGCAGTCAATAACTTTCTTATTTCTGTATGGATTTAGAAATTACTTTGAATAAATGTTAACCATCATGAGACGATGTGTCACGTGCAAACCCACATCCGTAAGTCCAAGGTCAAGGTCATAGGTCAAAGGTCAAAAAATGGTCCGAAACTTAAACACAGTCAATAATTTGATTATCTCTGGATGGATTTGGAAATTCCTTGGCAGAAATGTTGGCCATCAATAGACAAATCGTATTTGCTGAAATATTGATTGATTTTGATATGTTTGTATAATGCACTTTCGGAAATAAATATTAAATTAAAAAAGAAATGATCATTTGATAAAAACCTACACGGCATAAACTTTTCTAAGTCAGTTGTTCTTATTACAAATCTGTATCCGGCTCTTTTCAAACGAATTCACTTTTAGCCAGTCGTGTCAAATTCAATGCCGCTTAAAGTCTCTATTTTGCATGGGAATTAAAAACTACTTTATGACATTGAAGAACGGATGTGTCACTGTATACGTACCCAATTATAGGACGGTCATTTAAAAGTTTACGGAATTTTTCACATAAATATATTAACGTGCGCTATCCAAATGGCAGCCATACTGGAAAAAAATCACACCGCTTTTGGTGATAATGTGATATTAGAATAGTTATCAATTGTGTATGGGTCTGCTCTCGGTCTACGCTGTTTGCTTTGTGGACAAACATTTTGTTTTATTTACGTTAAACATAACAAACCTGAAACACTCCACACTTATGGGTGGAAGATACCATTGTCATACATGTACATACGTCGGCAAACAGTGTTGACGCGGAATTGGACGCCCCGAAACAAGGCGTCCGGTCTCGGTCTGCGCTGCTTGCTCAAAGAACAAACATTTTTTGCATTTTTGTTAACCCATAAAATGCCAATCGCGCTTTGCCGTCTGCCGGTTACCTTTGAAGTTTTATTATGCCCCCGCCATTCGAAGAATGGTGAAAAGGGCATATAGCGTTGCCCCTGTTCGTCCGTCCGTTCGTCCGTCCGTGCGTCCGAAACTTAAACGCAGTCAATAACTTCCTTATTTATTGATGGATTTTAAAATTACTTGGCAGAAATGTTAACCATCATGAGACGACGTGTCACGTGCAAAACCCAGGTCCGTACCTCCAAGGTCAAGGTCATACTTAGAGGTAAAAGGTCAAATAAAGGTCCGAAACTTAAACGCAGTCAATAACTTTCGTATTTCCGGATGGATTTTGTAATTACTTTGTAGAAATGTTAACCATCATAAGACAATGTGTCACGTGCAAAACCCAGGTCCGTACCTCCAAGGTCAAGGTCATACTTAGAGGTCAAAGGTAAAAAAAAAGGTCCGAAACTTAAACGCAGTCAATAACTTTCTTATTTCTGTATGGATTTAGAAATTACTTTGAATAAATGTTAACCATCATGAGACGATGTGTCACGTGCAAACCCACATCCGTAAGTCCAAGGTCAAGGTCATAGGTCAAAGGTCAAAAAATGGTCCGAAACTTAAACACAGTCAATAATTTGATTATCTCTGGATGGATTTGGAAATTCCTTGGCAGAAATGTTGGCCATCAATAGACAAATCGTATTTGCTGAAATATTGATTGATTTTGATATGTTTGTATAATGCACTTTCGGAAATAAATATTAAATTAAAAAAGAAATGATCATTTGATAAAAACCTACACGGCATAAACTTTTCTAAGTCAGTTGTTCTTATTACAAATCTGTATCCGGCTCTTTTCAAACGAATTCACTTTTAGCCAGTCGTGTCAAATTCAATGCCGCTTAAAGTCTCTATTTTGCATGGGAATTAAAAACTACTTTATGACATTGAAGAACGGATGTGTCACTGTATACGTACGCAATTATAGGACGGTCATTTAAAAGTTTACGGAATTTTTCACATAAATATATTAACGTGCGCTATCCAAATGGCAGCCATACTGGAAAAAAATCACACCGCTTTTGGTGATAATGTGATATTAGAATAGTTATCAATTGTGTATGGGTCTGCTCTCGGTCTACGCTGTTTGCTTTGTGGACAAACATTTTGTTTTATTTACGTTAAACATAACAAACCTGAAACACTCCACACTTATGGGTGGAAGATAGCATTGTCATACATGTACATACGTCGGCAAACAGTGTTGACGCGGAATTGGACGCCCCGAAACAAGGCGTCCGGTCTCGGTCTGCGCTGCTTGCTCAAAGAACAAACATTTTTTGCATTTTTGTTAACCCATAAAATGCCAATCGCGCTTTGCCGTCTGCCGGTTACCTTTGAAGTTTTATTATGCCCCCGCCATTCGAAGAATGGTGAAAAGGGCATATAGCGTTGCCCCTGTTCGTCCGTCCGTTCGTCCGTCCGTGCGTCCGAAACTTAAAGGCAGTCAATAACTTCCTTATTTATTGATGGATTTTAAAATTACTTGGCAGAAATGTTAACCATCATGAGACGACGTGTCACGTGCAAAACCCAGGTCCGTACCTCCAAGGTCAAGGTCATACTTAGAGGTAAAAGGTCAAATAAAGGTCCGAAACTTAAACGCAGTCAATAACTTTCGTATTTCCGGATGGATTTTGTAATTACTTTGTAGAAATGTTAACCATCGTAAGACAATGTGTCACGTGCAAAACCCAGGTCCGTACCTCCAAGGTCAAGGTCATACTTAGAGGTCAAAGGTAAAAAAAAGGTCCAAAACTTAAACGCAGTCAATAACTTTCTTATTTCTGTATGGATTTAGAAATTACTTTGAATAAATGTTAACCATCATGAGACGATGTGTCACGTGCAAACCCACATCCGTAAGTCCAAGGTCAAGGTCATAGGTCAAAGGTCAAAAAATGGTCCGAAACTTAAACACAGTCAATAATTTGATTATCTCTGGATGGATTTGGAAATTCCTTGGCAGAAATGTTGGCCATCAATAGACAAATCGTATTTGCTGAAATATTGATTGATTTTGATATGTTTGTATAATGCACTTTCGGAAATAAATATTAAATTAAAAAAGAAATGATCATTTGATAAAAACCTACACGGCATAAACTTTTCTAAGTCAGTTGTTCTTATTACAAATCTGTATCCGGCTCTTTTCAAACGAATTCACTTTTAGCCAGTCGTGTCAAATTCAATGCCGCTTAAAGTCTCTATTTTGCATGGGAATTAAAAACTACTTTATGACATTGAAGAACGGATGTGTCACTGTATACGTACGCAATTATAGGACGGTCATTTAAAAGTTTACGGAATTTTTCACATAAATATATTAACGTGCGCTATCCAAATGGCAGCCATACTGGAAAAAAATCACACCGCTTTTGGTGATAATGTGATATTAGAATAGTTATCAATTGTGTATGGGTCTGCTCTCGGTCTACGCTGTTTGCTTTGTGGACAAACATTTTGTTTTATTTACGTTAAACATAACAAACCTGAAACACTCCACACTTATGGGTGGAAGATACCATTGTCATACATGTACATACGTCGGCAAACAGTGTTGACGCGGAATTGGACGCCCCGAAACAAGGCGTCCGGTCTCGGTCTGCGCTGCTTGCTCAAAGAACAAACATTTTTTGCATTTTTGTTAACCCATAAAATGCCAATCGCGCTTTGCCGTCTGCCGGTTACCTTTGAAGTTTTATTATGCCCCCGCCATTCGAAGAATGGTGAAAAGGGCATATAGCGTTGCCCCTGTTCGTCCGTCCGTTCGTCCGTCCGTGCGTCCGAAACTTAAACGCAGTCAATAACTTCCTTATTTATTGATGGATTTTAAAATTACTTGGCAGAAATGTTAACCATCATGAGACGACGTGTCACGTGCAAAACCCAGGTCCGTACCTCCAAGGTCAAGGTCATACTTAGAGGTAAAAGGTCAAATAAAGGTCCGAAACTTAAACGCAGTCAATAACTTTCGTATTTCCGGATGGATTTTGTAATTACTTTGTAGAAATGTTAACCATCATAAGACAATGTGTCACGTGCAAAACCCAGGTCCGTACCTCCAAGGTCAAGGTCATACTTAGAGGTCAAAGGTAAAAAAAAAGGTCCGAAACTTAAACGCAGTCAATAACTTTCTTATTTCTGTATGGATTTAGAAATTACTTTGAATAAATGTTAACCATCATGAGACGATGTGTCACGTGCAAACCCACATCCGTAAGTCCAAGGTCAAGGTCATAGGTCAAAGGTCAAAAAATGGTCCGAAACTTAAACACAGTCAATAATTTGATTATCTCTGGATGGATTTGGAAATTCCTTGGCAGAAATGTTGGCCATCAATAGACAAATCGTATTTGCTGAAATATTGATTGATTTTGATATGTTTGTATAATGCACTTTCGGAAATAAATATTAAATTAAAAAAGAAATGATCATTTGATAAAAACCTACACGGCATAAACTTTTCTAAGTCAGTTGTTCTTATTACAAATCTGTATCCGGCTCTTTTCAAACGAATTCACTTTTAGCCAGTCGTGTCAAATTCAATGCCGCTTAAAGTCTCTATTTTGCATGGGAATTAAAAACTACTTTATGACATTGAAGAACGGATGTGTCACTGTATACGTACGCAATTATAGGACGGTCATTTAAAAGTTTACGGAATTTTTCACATAAATATATTAACGTGCGCTATCCAAATGGCAGCCATACTGGAAAAAAATCACACCGCTTTTGGTGATAATGTGATATTAGAATAGTTATCAATTGTGTATGGGTCTGCTCTCGGTCTACGCTGTTTGCTTTGTGGACAAACATTTTGTTTTATTTACGTTAAACATAACAAACCTGAAACACTCCACACTTATGGGTGGAAGATACCATTGTCATACATGTACATACGTCGGCAAACAGTGTTGACGCGGAATTGGACGCCCCGAAACAAGGCGTCCGGTCTCGGTCTGCGCTGCTTGCTCAAAGAACAAACATTTTTTGCATTTTTGTTAACCCATAAAATGCCAATCGCGCTTTGCCGTCTGCCGGTTACCTTTGAAGTTTTATTATGCCCCCGCCATTCGAAGAATGGTGAAAAGGGCATATAGCGTTGCCCCTGTTCGTCCTCCGTTCGTCCGTCCGTGCGTCCGAAACTTAAACGCAGTCAATAACTTCCTTATTTATTGATGGATTTTAAAATTACTTGGCAGAAATGTTAACCATCATGAGACGACGTGTCACGTGCAAAACCCAGGTCCGTACCTCCAAGGTCAAGGTCATACTTAGAGGTAAAAGGTCAAATAAAGGTCCGAAACTTAAACGCAGTCAATAACTTTCGTATTTCCGGATGGATTTTGTAATTACTTTGTAGAAATGTTAACCATCATAAGACAATGTGTCACGTGCAAAACCCAGGTCCGTACCTCCAAGGTCAAGGTCATACTTAGAGGTCAAAGGTAAAAAAAAAAGGTCCGAAACTTAAACGCAGTCAATAACTTTCTTATTTCTGTATGGATTTAGAAATTACTTTGAATAAATGTTGACCATCATGAGACGATGTGTCACGTGCAAACCCACATCCGTAAGTCCAAGGTCAAGGTCATAGGTCAAAGGTCAAAAAATGGTCCGAAACTTAAACACAGTCAATAATTTGATTATCTCTGGATGGATTTGGAAATTCCTTGGCAGAAATGTTGGCCATCAATTAGACAAATCGTATTTGCTGAAATATTGATTGATTTTGATATGTTTGTATAATGCACTTTCGGAAATAAATATTAAATTAAAAAAGAAATGATCATTTGATAAAAACCTACACGGCATAAACTTTTCTAAGTCAGTTGTTCTTATTACAAATCTGTATCCGGCTCTTTTCAAACGAATTCACTTTTAGCCAGTCGTGTCAAATTCAATGCCGCTTAAAGTCTCTATTTTGCATGGGAATTAAAAACTACTTTATGACATTGAAGAACGGATGTGTCACTGTATACGTACGCAATTATAGGACGGTCATTTAAAAGTTTACGGAATTTTTCACATAAATATATTAACGTGCGCTATCCAAATGGCAGCCATACTGGAAAAAAATCACACCGCTTTTGGTGATAATGTGATATTAGAATAGTTATCAATTGTGTATGGGTCTGCTCTCGGTCTACGCTGTTTGCTTTGTGGACAAACATTTTGTTTTATTTACGTTAAACATAACAAACCTGAAACACTCCACACTTATGGGTGGAAGATAGCATTGTCATACATGTACATACGTCGGCAAACAGTGTTGACGCGGAATTGGACGCCCCGAAACAAGGCGTCCGGTCTCGGTCTGCGCTGCTTGCTCAAAGAACAAACATTTTTTGCATTTTTGTTAACCCATAAAATGCCAATCGCGCTTTGCCGTCTGCCGGTTACCTTTGAAGTTTTATTATGCCCCCGCCATTCGAAGAATGGTGAAAAGGGCATATAGCGTTGCCCCTGTTCGTCCGTCCGTTCGTCCGTCCGTGCGTCCGAAACTTAAACGCAGTCAATAACTTCCTTATTTATTGATGGATTTTAAAATTACTTGGCAGAAATGTTAACCATCATGAGACGACGTGTCACGTGCAAAACCCAGGTCCGTACCTCCAAGGTCAAGGTCATACTTAGAGGTAAAAGGTCAAATAAAGGTCCGAAACTTAAACGCAGTCAATAACTTTCGTATTTCCGGATGGATTTTGTAATTACTTTGTAGAAATGTTAACCATCATAAGACAATGTGTCACGTGCAAAACCCAGGTCCGTACCTCCAAGGTCAAGGTCATACTTAGAGGTCAAAGGTAAAAAAAAAGGTCCGAAACTTAAACGCAGTCAATAACTTTCTTATTTCTGTATGGATTTAGAAATTACTTTGAATAAATGTTAACCATCATGAGACGATGTGTCACGTGCAAACCCACATCCGTAAGTCCAAGGTCAAGGTCATAGGTCAAAGGTCAAAAAATGGTCCGAAACTTAAACACAGTCAATAATTTGATTATCTCTGGATGGATTTGGAAATTCCTTGGCAGAAATGTTGGCCATCAATAGACAATCTGCCTCACACAAACCCAAGGTCCTTACCTCCAAGGTCGAGGTCATACTTAGAGGTCAAATGTGATAAAAGGGTCCAAAATTAAACACTGTCAATAACTTTCTATGGATGAATACGAACATAGACATATTTTCAGGCGGGGGCATCCGTGTCTTATGAACGCATTTCTAGTAATTATTATCCTTTTTTGCTTGCAAACAGGGTGGGCCCGGATCACACTGTTTGCCTGTATGCAAAAATATTTCTCAAAAAGTTTGTAAACTAATTCGGCGGACGACATGGGCGGACGACATTTTCGGATGTAGCTTTTCTCCATGTTTTGTGGGTTGATTTAAGTTCAATAAGCATTTTCCTGTTACTTACCTGAAAGAACCCAGAGGGCACGCAGTGTGTGTCTGGTGTCGTATCGGCGTCGATGCAACGTCATGACGTTTCATCGACGTTCGTGCGGACGCGGTATGCACACTGGAAAAGGGCCTTTGTTATAAACACCTATTGACGATTGTTTATTCTCATTCTATTTTCTTTCTTCTTCCTATTTTTGAGCTGAAACGTGTAGTGGAGTGTACAATAGCAATGTTTAAACCGCTTCGTCCAAAACCTGTGCTTTGTTGGCCACCCATGAGGTGTCTGATATCTTTGTTATCAATTCATACATGGTAAATAATCTGTACAGAGACACTCATTGCTTGAGTGGGTATAGTTCGAAAAAATTGACCTGAGACTGATGCACTCTATTAACATAATTTCACACCCGAATGAATGCATGTTTTTATTTTCGCCGTCTCCCGGGAATGGCGATATTGTTATACCATAAATAGAGGTCGATTTCACGAGATGCCGAAAATTCACGAGAAGTTTACGAAAGCCGACGTATTAGGCGATAACATTGACTAATTTATTCCTTGCATAAAGGTCAGTCTCAGGTCAATTTGTTCGAACTATACCAGGGCATAACCATTGCAATACACTTTCAATGCAGACAGACAGTCATAGGTTTTCGGAAAGTATTTTTAATGCTTGTGCCTTTTTTTTTTTTTTTTGACATTTCTTGGTAACTGTGGAATATTTGTTGCTTACAGCCTCAATGTGAGCTTGGCATTTCAGTCCAATTGTATGCATGCCAGACCAATTCGGTATCCCTACCGTTGTGTGCGAAGTACATTCCCTACTTACCTTAATATACAGAATTCCTACTTGTTACACTGTTTTATGAGTTTATATACGTGACTGTTTCTATCAATTTTACTTGCGGGGTACATTGGTGAAAACCCAGGTCCTTCGGACTCAGACTCTATGACTGAAAGTACTGCATCAAATTATGATAGTTTTGATTTGTCTATATTTGAAAACCATTTCTCAGTTGTTCACTATAACATACAGTTTACTTAGTAAGGTCGACCAACACCATGTGGAGTTTTCCCACTTCGATGTAATGGCACTATCTGAAACATGGTTAAGTCCTAATGTAAGTGATGATGATATAATGTTTCAGAATTTTCAAAAAAAATCAAAATTGAGTTCCTTTAAGAGCAATGAAAACATTCATAAGAAAGAAGATGGGCCATACTACGTAGTTTCGGCTAATAAAGCCTCATCGGTGACCCTGTAATGATCCAGCAAAAAGCCTTTTCGGAAAGATAGAATGCATAATAACTATGGTGGAGTAATTGTGTACGTTAAAGAAAATATTGCATGTAAGCGGCGATATGATCTTGAAATCAATCGCATTGAATGTATTTGGTTAGAAATAACTCTTAAGGCGAAATCAATTCTGCTTGGTCTGTTCTATAGCCCACCAAATTCTCCAGCCTGTGTAACAGATGATATTGAAACATCGATAGACTTGGCATTTGACTCAAATATTCAAAATATAATTGTCACTGGTGACTTTAATCTGAACTATTTAACTGAATCCTGCCGTCGGAAGATACATTCTTTGTTTGTACAGTATGATCTTAGGCAACTTATTCAGGAACCAACTCATTTTACTGAATCATCATCGTCTTTAATTTATTTGATTGCTACTAATGAAGACCCCAGTGTTACTTACTTGGGTGTAGGAGAATGTGTCCTTGACCAGACAGTAAGATACCATTGTCCTGTTTTTGTAGTATTTAGTTTCAGCAAATATAAACAGCCTAGCTTTAAAGGGAAAATCTGGAAATATGAGTCTGTAGATTATGTCTTTCAAAATCAAGTAATACGTGATTTCGACTGGAGTTCTGTAGAATATGATGACATCAATGTATATGCAGCAAACTTTAAAAAAAAACTTTTAGACTTCTGTGATAGTACACTTCCCAATAAAACTGTTACCATTCGCCCTTCGGATCCCCCGTGGGTGACTAACGTCCTCAGAAATTCAATACGAAAACGCAATCGAGCACACAAAATAGCTAAACGTAATAATACCCCAGAAGCTTGGAGAAAATTTAGAAAACTTCGTAACAACAGCATTAATATACTTAGAAAATCAAAACAAGATTATAAAGATAAATTAGCTGAGAAAATTGATTCCAATAGCCTTTCTGCGGCTCTTCTTTGGCGATTTATTTATGTTGTTGTTTGTTACTTACTGTGTGTATCACTTGTGTCTTTTGGTTTTGGATGGCCATATGGCCATTTTGTGGGAAAGTAACTGTCCTTATGGCCTTCCTTTGTTTAGGTTTCCATTATGGTCTGGTCGCTTAACGTTTGTTTTTCTTTCCCTTTGGTGTCTTTTATGGGTGGAGTAAGTTAATTGTATCAATTCCTGATCTTTGTTTTACTTCTACTTTCCTCCAAAGACTGGTGGAAAATTTTCAAATCTTTAATTAATAAAGCTAAACACGATGTTATCCCACCCATGAACTATAATGGTAGGGTCATTAGCCTTCCTTGCGAAAAAGCAAACTTATTTAACAGTTATTTCGAGTCCCAAACACAGCTAGATGACAATGGACGGGAAGTGCCCCATCTCGATCCTCAATTGTATACATTAAATACGATTCATTTAGCCGTAGAAGAAGTTCGTGAAATTTTAAAAACCCTTATCGTTGGAAAGGCTTGTGGTCCCGACTGTATCAATAATCGCATTCTTAAAGTAACAGCCGAGTCCATATGTGTACCCGTAACTAACCTTTTCAATACTTCTCTAAGAACCTCAATAGTACCAGATATTCGGAAAGGCGCTAATGTTAGCCCAATCCATAAAAAGGATGATAAAAGGTCCGTAGAAAACTATAGACCTATATCTCTTTTTAGTTCAGTTGGCAAAAGTTTTGAAAAAGTAGTTTATAAATATGTGCATAATCATCTTTTAGAAAATAAGATTATAACTCCATTCCAGTCTGGGTTTACACGTGGGGATTCCACAGTAAACCAGCTTGTAGATATCTATAATACCTTTTGCCAGGCCCTGGACCAGGGCAAAGAGGTACGTGCCATTTTTTGTGATATAAGTAAAGCGTTCGACAGGGTCTGGCATCGAGGTTTTATAGCCAAATTTAATCATTATGGGATCTCTGGCCCTCTTTGGAATGGTTCAAAAGTTATTTATCCAACAGATGCCAAAAAGTGGTTATCCCAGGTGGAAACTCGGATTGGAAGGAAATCAAAGCTGGTGTGCCTCAGGGATCTATTTTGGGCCCACTTTCGTTTATTGTTTATATCAACCATATTGTGAATGAAATTCAGTCTAATATTCGACTGTTCGCAGACGATACTAACCTGTATATTGTAGTCGACCTGCCAGACTCAGCGGCACAAATTTTTAACAATGATCTTCAACGAATATCGTCATGGTCAGAATTATGGCTTGTTAAATTTAATCCTATCAAAACGGAATCATAATTATGCACGAGAAAACGAAATAGTTAATCATCCCAGTCTATATTTATCTGGTGTAGTTATTAAAGAAGTGAGTACACATAAGCACCTAGGTCTAAATCTTTCTAACTCATGTGATTGGCTTGCTCATTTGGTGTACATAACAGAAAAAGCATTAGTCCGTTTAAACCTTTTGAGATCCCTTAAATTTACCTTAAAACGTAAATCGCTTCAAAAGATATACTTTACCTTCATAAGACCGATCCTGGAATATGCAGATATTGTATGGGACAATTTTACCCAACAACAAAAGAACGAATTAGTAAAAATACAGCTTGAAGCAGGCCGTATTGTCACGGGCACTACAAAGCTAGTAAGTACTCGAAAACTTTATGAAGAGCTTGGCTGGGATAAACTTTCAGATAGGCGTAAAATTTCAGATAGGCGTAGAATGCATAAATTACAACTGTTCTATAAAATGGATCACCAGATAGCACCGGATTACCTATGTAACTTATTGCCACAGCATATCGGTGATGTTTCGTCCTACCCACTTCGTAACGCAGATAACTACAGCCTTATCCACTCGAGAACTGC
Source organism: Lucinisca nassula (assembly GCA_963580285.1). NCBI lineage: Eukaryota > Metazoa > Mollusca > Bivalvia > Lucinida > Lucinidae > Lucinisca > Lucinisca nassula. Next base: position 72,491,253 of record OY757024.1, on the reverse strand, counting down.
AATTTATGGTAGTTCATTTTTACCTTCAACAATACGTGAATGGAATAAACTTCCAAATGAACACAGAAATGCGAATCACAGGATGCCTCTAAACGATACCTAACAGAAAACTCTGTTAAAGTTCCACGACATTACTTTTGTGGCAATCGCATGGAACAAATACTACATACAAGACTTCGTACGGAATGCAGTTCACTGAATTATTATTTGTATAGGCACAATTTAATAGATAGTCCAAATTGCACTTGTGGATCTATAGAAAACACTAATCACTATCGCCTTGAGTGCACACGGTATCGTAATGCCAGGGATAAAATGTTAAACATAATAATGAGGCACTCTCATATATCAGTTGATATTTTACTCTTCGGAAATGCAAATCTCCCAGCACGTATTAATGAAGAAAATTTTAGGCTGTTCAAACTTTTATCCGTAAGACGAAGCGTTTCTAGAGATAGTCTCATTTTGATAGATCATTTACATGTCTTCAGTTCAATTCATCTCTCTCTCTCTCTCTCTCTCTCTCTCTCTCTCTCTCTCTCTCTCTCTCTCTCTCTCTCTCTCTCTCTCTCTCTCTCTCTCTCTCAATATGATGTTTATATTCCCAATAATTCAACTAGATTTGCTGCATTTTATTGTATTTAGAACTTAGGAAGCGGTATATAATGCCAACTTATTGCAGGAGATGATTAGTATAAGCAGCCTTGCTTGTTTTCAAATCCTGTTGATCTTTCTAATAGCTTATATTCTTGTTATATATCTGTAATTGAAAAGAATTAAATAAAATATTGTTTAAACTAATTTTGTATGGGGAAATTATCTTGTTTAGTCATCTCATATACAAATGAAACTAAAGAAAACTTTATTTTTTTCTTGTTATGTAGAGTACACAATTTTGATTGCGTCAGGCTAAAACATATGTCATCAAAATTATAAGGGAATATGATTCAACATACGTTAAACATAACAAACCTGAAACACTCCACACTTATGGGTGGAAGATAGCATTGTCATACATGTACATACGTCGGCAAACAGTGTTGACGCGGAATTGGACGCCCCGAAACAAGGCGTCCGGTCTCGGTCTGCGCTGCTTGCTCAAAGAACAAACATTTTTTGCATTTTTGTTAACCCATAAAATGCCAATCGCGCTTTGCCGTCTGCCGGTTACCTTTGAAGTTTTATTATGCCCCCGCCATTCGAAGAATGGTGAAAAGGGCATATAGCGTTGCCCCTGTTCGTCCGTCCGTTCGTCCGTCCGTGCGTCCGAAACTTAAACGCAGTCAATAACTTCCTTATTTATTGATGGATTTTAAAATTACTTGGCAGAAATGTTAACCATCATGAGACGACGTGTCACGTGCAAAACCCAGGTCCGTACCTCCAAGGTCAAGGTCATACTTAGAGGTAAAAGGTCAAATAAAGGTCCGAAACTTAAACGCAGTCAATAACTTTCGTATTTCCGGATGGATTTTGTAATTACTTTGTAGAAATGTTAACCATCATAAGACAATGTGTCACGTGCAAAACCCAGGTCCGTACCTCCAAGGTCAAGGTCATACTTAAAGGTCAAAGGTAAAAAAAAAGGTCCGAAACTTAAACGCAGTCAATAACTTTCTTATTTCTGTATGGATTTAGAAATTACTTTGAATAAATGTTAACCATCATGAGACGATGTGTCACGTGCAAACCCACATCCGTAAGTCCAAGGTCAAGGTCATAGGTCAAAGGTCAAAAAATGGTCCGAAACTTAAACACAGTCAATAATTTGATTATCTCTGGATGGATTTGGAAATTCCTTGGCAGAAATGTTGGCCATCAATAGACAAATCGTATTTGCTGAAATATTGATTGATTTTGATATGTTTGTATAATGCACTTTCGGAAATAAATATTAAATTAAAAAAGAAATGATCATTTGATAAAAACCTACACGGCATAAACTTTTCTAAGTCAGTTGTTCTTATTACAAATCTGTATCCGGCTCTTTTCAAACGAATTCACTTTTAGCCAGTCGTGTCAAATTCAATGCCGCTTAAAGTCTCTATTTTGCATGGGAATTAAAAACTACTTTATGACATTGAAGAACGGATGTGTCACTGTATACGTACGCAATTATAGGACGGTCATTTAAAAGTTTACGGAATTTTTCACATAAATATATTAACGTGCGCTATCCAAATGGCAGCCATACTGGAAAAAAATCACACCGCTTTTGGTGATAATGTGATATTAGAATAGTTATCAATTGTGTATGGGTCTGCTCTCGGTCTACGCTGTTTGCTTTGTGGACAAACATTTTGTTTTATTTACGTTAAACATAACAAACCTGAAACACTCCACACTTATGGGTGGAAGATACCATTGTCATACATGTACATACGTCGGCAAACAGTGTTGACGCGGAATTGGACGCCCCGAAACAAGGCGTCCGGTCTCGGTCTGCGCTGCTTGCTCAAAGAACAAACATTTTTTGCATTTTTGTTAACCCATAAAATGCCAATCGCGCTTTGCCGTCTGCCGGTTACCTTTGAAGTTTTATTATGCCCCCGCCATTCGAAGAATGGTGAAAAGGGCATATAGCGTTGCCCCTGTTCGTCCGTCCGTTCGTCCGTCCGTGCGTCCGAAACTTAAACGCAGTCAATAACTTCCTTATTTATTGATGGATTTTAAAATTACTTGGCAGAAATGTTAACCATCATGAGACGACGTGTCACGTGCAAAACCCAGGTCCGTACCTCCAAGGTCAAGGTCATACTTAGAGGTAAAAGGTCAAATAAAGGTCCGAAACTTAAACGCAGTCAATAACTTTCGTATTTCCGGATGGATTTTGTAATTACTTTGTAGAAATGTTAACCATCATAAGACAATGTGTCACGTGCAAAACCCAGGTCCGTACCTCCAAGGTCAAGGTCATACTTAGAGGTCAAAGGTAAAAAAAAAGGTCCGAAACTTAAACGCAGTCAATAACTTTCTTATTTCTGTATGGATTTAGAAATTACTTTGAATAAATGTTAACCATCATGAGACGATGTGTCACGTGCAAACCCACATCCGTAAGTCCAAGGTCAAGGTCATAGGTCAAAGGTCAAAAAATGGTCCGAAACTTAAACACAGTCAATAATTTGATTATCTCTGGATGGATTTGGAAATTCCTTGGCAGAAATGTTGGCCATCAATAGACAAATCGTATTTGCTGAAATATTGATTGATTTTGATATGTTTGTATAATGCACTTTCGGAAATAAATATTAAATTAAAAAAGAAATGATCATTTGATAAAAACCTACACGGCATAAACTTTTCTAAGTCAGTTGTTCTTATTACAAATCTGTATCCGGCTCTTTTCAAACGAATTCACTTTTAGCCAGTCGTGTCAAATTCAATGCCGCTTAAAGTCTCTATTTTGCATGGGAATTTAAAACTACTTTATGACATTGAAGAACGGATGTGTCACTGTATACGTACGCAATTATAGGACGGTCATTTAAAAGTTTACGGAATTTTTCACATAAATATATTAACGTGCGCTATCCAAATGGCAGCCATACTGGAAAAAATCACACCGCTTTTGGTGATAATGTGATATTAGAATAGTTATCAATTGTGTATGGGTCTGCTCTCGGTCTACGCTGTTTGCTTTGTGGACAAACATTTTGTTTTATTTACGTTAAACATAACAAACCTGAAACACTCCACACTTATGGGTGGAAGATAGCATTGTCATACATGTACATACGTCGGCAAACAGTGTTGACGCGGAATTGGACGCCCCGAAACAAGGCGTCCGGTCTCGGTCTGCGCTGCTTGCTCAAAGAACAAACATTTTTTGCATTTTTGTTAACCCATAAAATGCCAATCGCGCTTTGCCGTCTGCCGGTTACCTTTGAAGTTTTATTATGCCCCCGCCATTCGAAGAATGGTGAAAAGGGCATATAGCGTTGCCCCTGTTCGTCCGTCCGTTCGTCCGTCCGTGCGTCCGAAACTTAAACGCAGTCAATAACTTCCTTATTTATTGATGGATTTTAAAATTACTTGGCAGAAATGTTAACCATCATGAGACGACGTGTCACGTGCAAAACCCAGGTCCGTACCTCCAAGGTCAAGGTCATACTTAGAGGTAAAAGGTCAAATAAAGGTCCGAAACTTAAACGCAGTCAATAACTTTCGTATTTCCGGATGGATTTTGTAATTACTTTGTAGAAATGTTAACCATCATAAGACAATGTGTCACGTGCAAAACCCAGGTCCGTACCTCCAAGGTCAAGGTCATACTTAGAGGTCAAAGGTAAAAAAAAAGGTCCGAAACTTAAACGCAGTCAATAACTTTCTTATTTCTGTATGGATTTAGAAATTACTTTGAATAAATGTTAACCATCATGAGACGATGTGTCACGTGCAAACCCACATCCGTAAGTCCAAGGTCAAGGTCATAGGTCAAAGGTCAAAAAATGGTCCGAAACTTAAACACAGTCAATAATTTGATTATCTCTGGATGGATTTGGAAATTCCTTGGCAGAAATGTTGGCCATCAATAGACAAATCGTATTTGCTGAAATATTGATTGATTTTGATATGTTTGTATAATGCACTTTCGGAAATAAATATTAAATTAAAAAAGAAATGATCATTTGATAAAAACCTACACGGCATAAACTTTTCTAAGTCAGTTGTTCTTATTACAAATCTGTATCCGGCTCTTTTCAAACGAATTCACTTTTAGCCAGTCGTGTCAAATTCAATGCCGCTTAAAGTCTCTATTTTGCATGGGAATTTAAAACTACTTTATGACATTGAAGAACGGATGTGTCACTGTATACGTACGCAATTATAGGACGGTCATTTAAAAGTTTACGGAATTTTTCACATAAATATATTAACGTGCGCTATCCAAATGGCAGCCATACTGGAAAAAATCACACCGCTTTTGGTGATAATGTGATATTAGAATAGTTATCAATTGTGTATGGGTCTGCTCTCGGTCTACGCTGTTTGCTTTGTGGACAAACATTTTGTTTTATTTACGTTAAACATAACAAACCTGAAACACTCCACACTTATGGGTGGAAGATAGCATTGTCATACATGTACATACGTCGGCAAACAGTGTTGACGCGGAATTGGACGCCCCGAAACAAGGCGTCCGGTCTCGGTCTGCGCTGCTTGCTCAAAGAACAAACATTTTTTGCATTTTTGTTAACCCATAAAATGCCAATCGCGCTTTGCCGTCTGCCGGTTACCTTTGAAGTTTTATTATGCCCCCGCCATTCGAAGAATGGTGAAAAGGGCATATAGCGTTGCCCCTGTTCGTCCGTCCGTTCGTCCGTCCGTGCGTCCGAAACTTAAACGCAGTCAATAACTTCCTTATTTATTGATGGATTTTAAAATTACTTGGCAGAAATGTTAACCATCATGAGACGACGTGTCACGTGCAAAACCCAGGTCCGTACCTCCAAGGTCAAGGTCATACTTAGAGGTAAAAGGTCAAATAAAGGTCCGAAACTTAAACGCAGTCAATAACTTTCATATTTCCGGATGGATTTTGTAATTACTTTGTAGAAATGTTAACCATCATAAGACAATGTGTCACGTGCAAAACCCAGGTCCGTACCTCCAAGGTCAAGGTCATACTTAGAGGTCAAAGGTAAAAAAAAAGGTCCGAAACTTAAACGCAGTCAATAACTTTCTTATTTCTGTATGGATTTAGAAATTACTTTGAATAAATGTTAACCATCATGAGACGATGTGTCACGTGCAAACCCACATCCGTAAGTCCAAGGTCAAGGTCATAGGTCAAAGGTCAAAAAATGGTCCGAAACTTAAACACAGTCAATAATTTGATTATCTCTGGATGGATTTGGAAATTCCTTGGCAGAAATGTTGGCCATCAATAGACAATCTGCCTCACACAAACCCAAGGTCCTTACCTCCAAGGTCGAGGTCATACTTAGAGGTCAAATGTGATAAAAGGGTCCAAAATTAAACACTGTCAATAACTTTCTATGGATGAATACGAACATAGACATATTTTCAGGCGGGGGCATCCGTGTCTTATGAACGCATTTCTAGTAATTATTATCCTTTTTTGCTTGCAAACAGGGTGGGCCCGGATCACACTGTTTGCCTGTATGCAAAAATATTTCTCAAAAAGTTTGTAAACTAATTCGGCGGACGACATGGGCGGACGACATTTTCGGATGTAGCTTTTCTCCATGTTTTGTGGGTTGATTTAAGTTCAATAAGCATTTTCCTGTTACTTACCTGAAAGAACCCAGAGGGCACGCAGTGTGTGTCTGGTGTCGTATCGGCGTCGATGCAACGTCATGACGTTTCATCGACGTTCGTGCGGACGCGGTATGCACACTGGAAAAGGGCCTTTGTTATAAACACCTATTGACGATTGTTTATTCTCATTCTATTTTCTTTCTTCTTCCTATTTTTGAGCTGAAACGTGTAGTGGAGTGTACAATAGCAATGTTTAAACCGCTTCGTCCAAAACCTGTGCTTTGTTGGCCACCCATGAGGTGTCTGATATCTTTGTTATCAATTCATACATGGTAAATAATCTCTACAGAGACACTCATTGCTTGAGTGGGTATAGTTCGAAAAAATTGACCTGAGACTGATGCACTCTATTAACATAATTTCACACCCGAATGAATGCATGTTTTTATTTTCGCCGTCTCCCGGGAATGGCGATATTGTTATACCATAAATAGAGGTCGATTTCACGAGATGCCGAAAATTCACGAGAAGTTTACGAAAGCCGACGTATTAGGCGATAACATTGACTAATTTATTCCTTGCATAAAGGTCAGTCTCAGGTCAATTTGTTCGAACTATACCAGGGCATAACCATTGCAATACACTTTCAATGCAGACAGACAGTCATAGGTTTTCGGAAAGTATTTTTAATGCTTGTGCCTTTTTTTTTTTTTTGACATTTCTTGGTAACTGTGGAATATTTGTTGCTTACAGCCTCAATGTGAGCTTGGCATTTCAGTCCAATTGTATGCATGCCAGACCAATTCGGTATCCCTACCGTTGTGTGCGAAGTACATTCCCTACTTACCTTAATATACAGAATTCCTACTTGTTACACTGTTTTATGAGTTTATATACGTGACTGTTTCTATCAATTTTACTTGCGGGGTACATTGGTGAAAACCCAGGTCCTTCGGACTCAGACTCTATGACTGAAAGTACTGCATCAAATTATGATAGTTTTGATTTGTCTATATTTGAAAACCATTTCTCAGTTGTTCACTATAACATACAGTTTACTTAGTAAGGTCGACCAACACCATGTGGAGTTTTCCCACTTCGATGTAATGGCACTATCTGAAACATGGTTAAGTCCTAATGTAAGTGATGATGATATAATGTTTCAGAATTTTCAAAAGCCTTTTCGGAAAGATAGAATGCATAATAACTATGGTGGAGTAATTGTGTACGTTAAAGAAAATATTGCATGTAAGCGGCGATATGATCTTGAAATCAATCGCATTGAATGTATTTGGTTAGAAATAACTCTTAAGGCGAAATCAATTCTGCTTGGTCTGTTCTATAGCCCACCAAATTCTCCAGCCTGTGTAACAGATGATATTGAAACATCGATAGACTTGGCATTTGACTCAAATATTCAAAATATAATTGTCACTGGTGACTTTAATCTGAACTATTTAACTGAATCCTGCCGTCGGAAGATACATTCTTTGTTTGTACAGTATGATCTTAGGCAACTTATTCAGGAACCAACTCATTTTACTGAATCATCATCGTCTTTAATTTATTTGATTGCTACTAATGAAGACCCCAGTGTTACTTACTTGGGTGTAGGAGAATGTGTCCTTGACCAGACAGTAAGATACCATTGTCCTGTTTTTGTAGTATTTAGTTTCAGCAAATATAAACAGCCTAGCTTTAAAGAGAAAATCTGGAAATATGAGTCTGTAGATTATGTCTTTCAAAATCAAGTAATACGTGATTTCGACTGGAGTTCTGTAGAATATGATGACATCAATGTATATGCAGCAAACTTTAAAAAAAAACTTTTAGACTTCTGTGATAGTACACTTCCCAATAAAACTGTTACCATTCGCCCTTCGGATCCCCCGTGGGTGACTAACGTCCTCAGAAATTCAATACGAAAACGCAATCGAGCACACAAAATAGCTAAACGTAATAATACCCCAGAAGCTTGGAAAAAATTTAGAAAACTTCGTAACAACAGCATTAATATACTTAGAAAATCAAAACAAGATTATAAAGATAAATTAGCTGAGAAAATTGATTCCAATAGCCTTTCTGCGGCTCTTCTTTGGCGATTTATTTATGTTGTTGTTTGTTACTTACTGTGTGTATCACTTGTGTCTTTTGGTTTTGGATGGCCATATGGCCATTTTGTGGGAAAGTAACTGTCCTTATGGCCTTCCTTTGTTTAGGTTTCCATTATGGTCTGGTCGCTTAACGTTTGTTTTTCTTTCCCTTTGGTGTCTTTTATGGGTGGAGTAAGTTAATTGTATCAATTCCTGATCTTTGTTTTACTTCTACTTTCCTCCAAAGACTGGTGGAAAATTTTCAAATCTTTAATTAATAAAGCTAAACACGATGTTATCCCACCCATGAACTATAATGGTAGGGTCATTAGCCTTCCTTGCGAAAAAGCAAACTTATTTAACAGTTATTTCGAGTCCCAAACACAGCTAGATGACAATGGACGGGAAGTGCCCCATCTCGATCCTCAATTGTATACATTAAATACGATTCATTTAGCCGTAGAAGAAGTTCGTGAAATTTTAAAAACCCTTATCGTTGGAAAGGCTTGTGGTCCCGACTGTATCAATAATCGCATTCTTAAAGTAACAGCCGAGTCCATATGTGTACCCGTAACTAACCTTTTCAATACTTCTCTAAGAACCTCAATAGTACCAGATATTCGGAAAGGCGCTAATGTTAGCCCAATCCATAAAAAGGATGATAAAAGGTCCGTAGAAAACTATAGACCTATATCTCTTTTTAGTTCAGTTGGCAAAAGTTTTGAAAAAGTAGTTTATAAATATGTGCATAATCATCTTTTAGAAAATAAGATTATAACTCCATTCCAGTCTGGGTTTACACGTGGTGATTCCACAGTAAACCAGCTTGTAGATATCTATAATACCTTTTGCCAGGCCCTGGACCAGGGCAAAGAGGTACGTGCCATTTTTTGTGATATAAGTAAAGCGTTCGACAGGGTCTGGCATCGAGGTTTTATAGCCAAATTTAATCATTATGGGATCTCTGGCCCTCTTTGGAATTGTTCAAAAGTTATTTATCCAACAGATGCCAAAAAGTGGTTATCCCAGGTGGAAACTCGGATTGGAAGGAAATCAAAGCTGGTGTGCCTCAGGGATCTATTTTGGGCCCACTTTCGTTTATTGTTTATATCAACCATATTGTGAATGAAATTCAGTCTAATATTCGACTGTTCGCAGACGATACTAACCTGTATATTGTAGTCGACCTGCCAGACTCAGCGGCACAAATTTTTAACAATGATCTTCAACGAATATCGTCATGGTCAGAATTATGGCTTGTTAAATTTAATCCTAACAAAACGGAATCATAATTATGCACGAGAAAACGAAATAGTTAATCATCCCAGTCTATATTTATCTGGTGTAGTTATTAAAGAAGTGAGTACACATAAGCACCTAGGTCTAAATCTTTCTAACTCATGTGATTGGCTTGCTCATTTGGTGTACATAACAGAAAAAGCATTAGTCCGTTTAAACCTTTTGAGATCCCTTAAATTTACCTTAAAACGTAAATCGCTTCAAAAGATATACTTTACCTTCATAAGACCGATCCTGGAATATGCAGATATTGTATGGGACAATTTTACCCAACAACAAAAGAACGAATTAGTAAAAATACAGCTTGAAGCAGGCCGTATTGTCACGGGCACTACAAAGCTAGTAAGTACTCGAAAACTTTATGAAGAGCTTGGCTGGGATAAACTTTCAGATAGGCGTAAAATTTCAGATAGGCGTAGAATGCATAAATTACAACTGTTCTATAAAATGGATCACCAGATAGCACCGGATTACCTATGTAACTTATTGCCACAGCATATCGGTGATGTTTCGTCCTACCCACTTCGTAACGCAGATAACTACAGCCTTATCCACTCGAGAACTGCAATTTATGGTAGTTCATTTTTACCTTCAACAATACGTGAATGGAATAAACTTCCAAATGAACACAGAAATGCGAATCACAGGATGCCTCTAAACGATACCTAACAGAAAACTCTGTTAAAGTTCCACGACATTACTTTTGTGGCAATCGCATGGAACAAATACTACATACAAGACTTCGTACGGAATGCAGTTCACTGAATTATTATTTGTATAGGCACAATTTAATAGATAGTCCAAATTGCACTTGTGGATCTATAGAAAACACTAATCACTATCGCCTTGAGTGCACACGGTATCGTAATGCCAGGGATAAAATGTTAAACATAATAATGAGGCACTCTCATATATCAGTTGATATTTTACTCTTCGGAAATGCAAATCTCCCAGCACGTATTAATGAAGAAAATTTTAGGCTGTTCAAACTTTTATCCGTAAGACGAAGCGTTTCTAGAGATAGTCTCATTTTGATAGATCATTTACATGTCTTCAGTTCAATTCATCTCTCTCTCTCTCTCTCTCTCTCTCTCTCTCTCTCTCTCTCTCTCTCTCTCTCTCTCTCTCTCTCTCTCTCTCTCTCTCAATATGATGTTTATATTCCCAATAATTCAACTAGATTTGCTGCATTTTATTGTATTTAGAACTTAGAAAGCGGTATATAATGCCAACTTATTGCAGGAGATGATTAGTATAAGCAGCCTTGCTTGTTTTCAAATCCTGTTGATCTTTCTAATAGCTTATATTCTTGTTATATATCTGTAATTGAAAAGAATTAAATAAAATATTGTTTAAACTAATTTTGTATGGGGAAATTATCTTGTTTAGTCATCTCATATACAAATGAAACTAAAGAAAACTTTATTTTTTTCTTGTTATGTAGAGTACACAATTTTGATTGCGTCAGGCTAAAACATATGTCATCAAAATTATAAGGGAATATGATTCAACCCCTGAACGCTGTTTTGTTTCAATCTGTTTATGCATAATTGAGATAATATTGGATTTTTGAGACTCATACACTAATATTGCATTTACGGGCTACCATACTTTATTATCTTTGGCGACGTTATGCAATTCAGAGAAGTTGTCCGTACAGTGGTTTCATATACAGCATAGATTCAACTTCAACGGTAAATCATCAAAAACTGTCCTACTTTCCAGGTAACTATTTTCGAAAACAAATTCTCTGGGCCCCTGCCTATTAGTTTCGCACCATGTTCTCAGTTCAAAGACGATTGCTTGATACTTGCATCATTTAGGCGCAGTATACCCTAGCCACTAGCCGTCAAAATGAATAATATTGTATTTTGCGCCATCAGACTTTCATTTATTTCCAGAACTGAGAACGGCTATTTCAGGCACCCCCTTTCAGTCCGATGATGACATCATATATGCAGTGGATGACTTTCTTAACACCAAAGAATTGACCCTTATTGACATGGGAGACAAAATACTTTTCCAGGAGTTGCCTCCCCTGTAGGTGTTCCTATTCCCCTTAAGCTACTCCTGGCTAGCTCGAACTACCTCATCTCGAACAAATATTCACGGTTCCAAATGTATTCGAGCCATTGAAGTTTGACTTTAATTGTAAAACATTAACAATACACGCAGGTTCGTTAAAAAATTGCCAAACGGCTATCAGTGCGTCCGTGCAAAGACAAACAATGATATGATTTAACCATAATAGAACACCAGACAAGGAAATCCGTGATTTTACCCTGGGATAGAAATTTATGTTTTGGCCCTGGTGTTCCGACCCAGGCAACTAACATAAGTGCGCTTCAATTCTATTCAACTGCCGGAACTGCTTCCGCACTACTTTTATTTCGTAAACAATAGACTATACATGTGCGAACTGTCAAAACTAACCGGCAAAAAATAAAAATAAAAAAAAAGAGATAAATAAAAACAATAAAATAAATAAAAAAAATCAGTAAGAATGATAATTATTTAACTCGTTTATTGTTAAAGGACACTGAATACAGGACTTTTGTATGAAATCGTAAAAAGAAGAAATGAAATACTAATACTAGGCTTTCATGAGACGGAACACATCAGACTGCAATTGAAGCAAGTAAATGTCCTTATAGTTATAAACGGGTATATTTGTCATTTTAGGTCTTGACGAATATGGAGAGCCAAGCCATCCTAGCATGTACTTCGGCCTGTTCGCAAACAATCCAAAAGAGTCGTTTGAATATCCAGATTACACGTACGAAGATCATTATGGAAAGCTACTCCCGTCCTATCCACCACGTGCTGGAGTTAGAGATTATATTGAAGGTGATGATACTCTTGGTGACCTGATATACGGTATAAATCTTGGCCATAATTCCTTCATATGTTGAAGCGATATCGTGGAGAGAAAAAAGGTGTAGGTCAACAAATCTAATGAAATCCTTTGTATATTTGCCTAATATGCTATAGAAAAGTTAATCAAGTCTTTCATATTTTGCAATGATAATATGAAATAAAGGCACTGCCTTTTGAGCAAACAAACTCATTTACAACACTTAAGTTTAAATAGTGGTGTAGAACATAAAAAAAATACCGATAGTGCTAGATTCGTAGCTTAGTGGTTAGTATACTTGTCTCTGATTCTAGAGGCCTCCGGTTCGATTCACAGTAGCGACAATAAAGTTTGGTGTGCAAATATGTTTCATTGGCATCAATTGTAGGGATGAATGCAGCAAAGTGCACCGTTCTTCGGATCGGGATGTTACCTTGAGGCCACCTGTGAAGGGAGAATCATCCCCTATGTAGGTTAAAGATCCTTGTCGTAATTTCATGATTGTCGCACAGGCTTTCGTCCTGCAAATCTCGAGTGTATGTACACCTGCGAGTAAGGTCAAATGCATAGGGCCTATCGCAATAATAGTAGATAGATAGTCACGCTAGCAAGTCCCAGGTTAACCGCCTATATACAGGTGCAGATGGTATTTATGTGGGCGTACTCAACATTTCTTATATCTACTCCTAAGCAAAATAATGGGAGTCATTGACACCATTCTTATATGGTATTTTCACTATTTTAGCAATACTTTCTATGCGTACCCCAAATGAGATCATTTGCCTCTTGTCTAGCAGACCAAAAGAACAGATTTTGAAAGAGGCAGTCGTGTGAAAGCCAGCTTACTTTGACCAAAGTTCAGGCATTACCTTGCAGCAGAAGTAGCTGTAGGTCAACAGATAGACACCGCAAAGTTCCACATGGAGAGCTTGAGTACTGACAAGCTCAGACATGTCGGCATGCAACCTCTTACAGTGGATCCAGAGCTTCCTGAGCAACAGGGGCTAACCAGTTTGCACTATTGCCCCCAGTTGTATCCGGTGTCCCTCAAGGGGCAATGCTCTGATATTTATTATTCTGCCCATGCATAAATTGCTTACCACGGAAAGTCAGCTCTGGAGCTCAACTCCTTGCTAATGACAGCCTTTTATATCACCAGCTCTCAAATGGTAGCCTTTTATATCACCAGCTCTCAAGCACGACTCATACTGCAGCATTTTACAGGGAACTTGAAAGACTACAGCAATGCCCATAATGGAATACAGACTGGCAAAAGTCTTCTCAACCCAACCAAATGTGCGGCAGTCAGGGTAATAAAACGGAGCACATTGCCATGAGCTGTCAGTCTAAAAGACTTGAAATAACCTGGGTATTCTGTATTTCAGAAACATGTAATGGGAAACCAATTTTGATGCAACTGCCAGAAAAAAAACGGCTGGCGTTTCTCTTTGGAAGGAACATAACCAGCTGTTCTGTTAAAGCATGATGGTAAAGACAACGATAAGACTTATCCTAGATTATGTCACATTTATATGGGACCCACATTTTGTATCCAGCGGCTTGAGATGGTGTATCAGCGAGTAGCTCGCTTTGTCAGAGGTGACTAACACACAACCAGCATTACTTCCCGAGTGATACAACAGTTTGGCAAGCAAAATCACCAGCATTGGCATCTTGTGTCAGTGTTAAAGTTGTGGTGGCATCTCTCTGGGCTAAGTGGACATCCTATCTATCTGTCTATCTACTGATACTGCGTCGGTCACATTTGACCATTACCGCAGCTGTACATTACATACACTCCAGGTTTGCATACAGTAATCATGTAATTACGGTAGGGATCTTTAACCTGCACAGGGGATGGGGCTTCCAGTTAACGTCCCGATCCGAAGGACGGCGCACTTTTTGACATTCATCCCTGCAGATGATGCCAATGGAACGTGTTCGGACACCGAAATTTTATCGCCGCTGCCAGGGATAGAACCCTGGACCTCTAGCATCAGAGGCAAGAGCACTAACCGTTGAGCTATCACGCTCCCATGCTTGCAGGGTCTCCGACCCGAAAGAAGCGAACTGTATAGGATTCTCCCTGGGAAATATGGACCGACATCATTCAGACTTAAGGACAAACTTCCACAGAGTATTATCACATCAGGGATCACTGAGGGCTTCAAGAGGGATCGTGCAAGTCTTCCCTTAACTACGTAAAAACTGTTTTTCAAAGTTTTCAATTTGTCTTGTTGTGAGGAAAAGGTGACGTGTCGCTTGCATCACTGGGGAGTCGAACTGATTTTGGCAAGGCCTGCCGTCCTTTTACATTTTGGCAAGGCCTGCTGTCCTTGCAGCAGGTAGGACCTGCTGTCCTTGCAGCAGGTAGGGTAGAGCTAAGGGCGTTGTTACTTATGTTTCTACACTTTATTCACCCCACTTCTCCTCTGTCACTCCCTCTCTTCTCCTCGACTATCTATTGTGTCGTTTTCTCTGGGAGACGACAAAAAATGACCTTGTCAATTGTTTGAGCTTCACTGCCGCTTTGCACATAGCCTAAATATGATGATGCTCCAATGGCGGTCATGTGTGCATTTCATGGAAGAAAATTAGATAGGGTAACTCAGTTAGTTTGCAGCATGGATACTTTAAAGTATTCTGCAGCACCAGCGCTATGCTATTTGGGGCTCATCGTGGCTTTGTAAATCTTGGGAAAATAGAAATCCGCAAGTAGTCGGATAGCTCATTGTGTTTCTTACTATTCCGAGAACTTTATTGTATACCCCTGAGTAAATCTGTGAAAAAGTTTTAATTGCTTGTCCAGACGGCAAGCGCTTTCCACCCTCCCGATAAGTTCCGGTAAACCCTTCGGGAAATCTCCGGTGAATCGTTGGTACAAGCGCGGTGCTGGGTTTAACCGGCTAATACGTGACGCAGTTTCGAAACTTTCCCGCTGTCAAACTTCAGCGTTTGATGCAACAGTTTTTGAAAACAACTTTTAAAAATTATTTCGACGTTTTTTGTGTTTCTGTTGTAATGGGACTTGACTCTTTTTTGGTTTTGAAAAGCAATTATTGATGTGAGAACAATTCTCATGAACTCTGTAAAGATGGTGGATTATCGCGAGAAATTGAACGAGATTCCAGGCGAGATTTGGGTGCCTAAGTATGTTGTTCCAGTCTCTCTACAGTAAAGCAAACACTTCGTGTGTTTGCTATAAATAGAGGATCTTACATGAGTGTTTATGTATTATTGAATTTATTAAACGAGTTGAGGAAAAGGGATAAATGCGAGGCTTTGCCAAGCATTTTATCCCTTTTTCTCAACGGGTTTAATAAAATCAATAATACATGAGCACGAATGCAAGATTCTATTTATCATATGACTTTTAAAACGCATTTTATTCACGATTGTTTAACAAAAAATGACAATATTCCGCCATTAGTAAACGCGACGTCGTTAAGGGCGTCGTACGTGTAACGTCACTGACGCATCTAATTAATTTGCATATTTAATCCACTGGTGGATTATCGAAAATATTGCATGACGTCATTACACTCTCAGACGCGACGTCATGTAATAAAGATCTATATATTATGCCAAGTATGCCAGTTTAATAATTTTGCTCAGGAGATGCCTTGCATACGATCTACTTTTCGGCCCAAATTGTATTTAATTTTGGTACCTCGTACCTTTAAGATAAGACCAAGACCACAAAGACCTAACCAAGCCTTTTGCAGGTTGCTTGGATATATTCTGTTTAGTTTGACCATAATTGTCCCCCGATCTTAGTCGAAGGAGACTATAGTGATCGGTTCGTCCGTCCGTCTGTCCGTCCGTCCGTCCGTCTGAAGACACATTTTTGTCTCCGCAACTTCTCCTACGGTTTTCAAGGGATGTTGATGAAACTTTCCAGTTATTCTGCCTTTGACATGAATATGATCATATTTCATCAAGGTCATGCTCGACTGACATTTTACCAGAATTATGGCCCTCTGTCTGTTTTAGCGACAGAATGTCTTGTCGCCGCAACTCCTCGTACAGTTTGTAGCTCACCTGTCACGTAGTGACGAGGTGAGCTTTTGGGATCACTTTTCGTCCGTCGTCCGTCGTGTGTCCGTCCGTGCGTCCGTGTGTGCGTCCGTGCGTAAACATTTTCTTCAAACGACATCTCCTCCTGATCAGATTTTGACCAAACTTCACAGGAATGATCCTTAGGTGGTCCCCTTTCAAAGTTGTTCAAATGGTTCCGGTCCGTTGCACATATAGGTCACAGGAGCCAAAAATAGATTTTTTTCACCGAAAATTTAAAAAATCTTCTACTCTGTAACCGCAAGGCCCAGGACTTTGATATTTGGTATGAAGCTTCATCTAGTGGACTCCTACCGAGATTGTTCAAATTATATTGCTAGGGGCAAAATACCCCCGCACCGGGGCCCTTTGGTTTTACATGGGCTTATATAGGGAAAATCTTTAAAAATCTTCTTCTCTGAAACCGCAAGGCCCAGGTCTTTGATATTTGGTTTGAAGCTTCATCTAGTGGACCCCTACCAAGATTGTTCAAATTATAGTGCTGGGACCAAAAATGCCCCCCGCCCCAGGGCCCTTTGGTTTTACATGGGCTTATATAGGAAAAATCTTTTAAAATCTTCTTCTCTGAAACCGCACGGTCCGTGTCTTGTTATTTGGTATGAAGCTTCATCTAGCGGACGACTACCAAGATTGTTCAAATAATAGTGCTGGGGCCAAAAATGCCCCCGCCCCGGGGCCCTTTTGTTTCACATTGGCCTATACAGGGAAAATCTTTAAAAATCGTCTTCTCTGAAACCGCAAGGCCGAGGTCTTTGGTATGAAGCTTCATCTAGTGGACCCCTACAAGATTGTTCAAATTATTGTGCAGGGGCCAAAAAAATGCCCCCGCCCCGGGGTCCTTTGGTTTTACAATAGGCTTATATTGGGAAAATCTTTAAAAATCTTCTTCTCTGAAACTACAAGGCCCAGGTCTTTGATATTTGGTATGAAGCTTCATCTTGTGGACCTCTACCAAGATTGTTCAAATTATAGCCCTGGGGCCTAAAATGCCCCCGCTCCAGGGTCCTTTGGTTTTATATAAACTTATATAGGGAAAATCTTGAAAAATCTTCTTCTCTGAAACCACAAGGCTTAGGTCTCTGATATTTGTTATGAAGCTTCAGCTAGTGGACCTCTACCAAGATTGTTCAAATTATAGCCGTGAGACCAAAATGCCTCCGCCATGTGGCCCTTTGGTTTTACATAGACTTATATAGGGAAAATCTTTAAAAATCTTCTTCTCTGAAACCACAAGGCTTAGGTCTTTGATGTTTGTTATGAAGCTTCAGCTAGTGGACCTCTACCAAGATTGTTCAAGTTATAGCCCTGGGGGCAAATATGCCCCCGCTCCTGGGCCCTTTGGTTTTACATAGACTTATATAGGGAAAATCTTTAAAAATCTTCTTCTCTGAAACCACAAGGCCCAGGTCTTTGCTATTTGGTATGAAGCTTCATCTAGTGGACCCCTACCAAGATTGTTCAAATTCTAGTGCTGGGGCCAAAAAAGCCCCCGCCCCGGGGCCCTTTGGTTTTACATAGACTTATATAGGGAAACTCTTTAAAAAATCTTCTTCTCTGAAACCACAAGGCCCAGGTCTTTGCTATTTGGTATGAAGCTTCATCTAGTGGACCCCTTCTCAAGATTGTTCAAATTCTAGTGCTGGGGCCAAAAAAGCCCCCGCCCCGGGGCCCTTTGGTTTTACATAGGCATATATATGGGAAAATCTTGAAACCACAAGGCCTAGGTCTTTGGTATTTGGTGTGAAATTTCATCTAGTGGACCTCTATCAAGATTGTTCAAATTATAGTGCTGGGGCCAAAAATACCCCCGCCCGAGACCCTTTGGTTTTACTTGGACTTATATAGGGAAATCTTTAAAAATCTTCTTCTCTGAAACTGCAAGGCCATGGTCTTTGATATTTGGTATGGCGCTTCATCTAGTGGACCTCTACCAAGATTGTTCAAATTATAGCCCTCGGGCCACAAATGCCCCACCCCTTGGCCCTTTGGTTTTACATAGACTTATATAGAGATAATCTTTGAAAATCTTCTTCTCTGAAACAGCAAGGCACAGGTCTTTGATATTTGGTGTGAAGCTTCATCTAGTGGACGTCTATCAAGATTGTTTAAATTATAGCCCTGTGGCCAAAAATGCCCCCGCCCCGGTGCCATTTGGTTTTACATAGGCTTATGTAGGGAAAATCTTAAAAAAACAACCTTCTTCTCTGAAACCGCAAGGCCCAGGTCTTTGATATTTGGTGTGTAGCTTCATCTAGTAGACCTTTGCCAAGATTGTTCAAATTAAAGCCTTTGTTAATATTTGGTATGAAGCTTCAACTTTTTAGACCTCCCTCAACATTATGCACATTATAACCCTGTGGTCAATAATAGACCTCCCCGGGGCCCACTTAATACTCTATGGATCAGGTGAGCAATCCATGGCCTTCATGGCCCTCTCTTGTCATGGGATTTTGATGAAACATTCCATTTATTATTCCGATGACATGAAGATGTTCATATTTTATCAAGGGCATGCTCGGCTGATAGTTTACCAACATTATGGCCTTTGTCAGTTTTATAGTTCTTGTCACTGCAACTCCTCCTACAGTTTTCAAGAGGTTTTGGTGAACTTTTCCAGTTATTGTTCCCATTACCTGAAGATGATTGTATTTCATCAAGGTCATGCACGACTGATTTTTACCAGAGTTAATTGCCCTTTGTCACTTTCAGCCATTTTATCAACAGAAATTCTTGTCCCCGCATCTCCTCCTACAGTTTTGAAGGGATTTTGACGAACTTTTCCAGTTATTGTTCCAATGATTTGAAAATAGTCACATTTTTAGGTCATGCATGACTAATTCTTACCATAGTTATGGCTATTTGGCTATTTTTCAACAGTAAGTCTTGTCTCTAAAACTGAGTTTTCAGTGAAACCTTCCAGTTATTTTTACAGTGACTTGAAGAGAATCTCACTTGACTGTTTTTTTTTCAGAGTTATGGCCCTTTGGCACTTATAGCCGTTTTTCCAACAGAAGTTCTTGTTCCCGCAACCGTCCGTCCGCCAGTTTCTCCATCCGTAGACACAATCTTGTCTCCGCAACTCCACCTACAGTTTTCAGGGGATTTTGATGAAACTTTCATGATCTGAAGATGATTTTTCTATCGAGTTCATGCTCGACTGATTTATATTAGAGTTATGGCTCTTTGTTAATCTTAGCCATTTTATCAACAGAAATTCTTATCTCCGCAGCTCCTCCTACAGTATTCAAGAGATCTTGATGGAACTTTCCAGTTGTTGTTCCCAGTGACCTGAAAATGATCATATTTTATCGAAGTTATGCTCGGATGATATTTAACAGAGTTATGGCCATTTGGCTATTTTTCAAAAGTAAGTCTTGTCTCTGCAACTCCTCTTACAGTTTCCATTGGATTTTAGTGAAACCTTCCAGTTATCTTTCCCATAACCTGAGGATCATATTATACTGAAGTCACGCTTGACTGTCTTCTACCAGAGTAAACGGTCCTTTTGTCACATTCAGCCATTTTATCAACAGAAGTTTTTGTCTCCGCGTCTCCTCCTACATTTCTCAAGGAATATGGATGGAACTTTCAAATTATTATTTCCATGACCTGAAGATGATCATATTTTATCGAGGTCATTCTCAACCGATTACATAATTTTCCCAGGGTTTTGGCCCTTGGTCAGTTTTACCAATTCAGTCAACAAACTTTCTTGTCTCCACAACTCCTCCATAATTTTTCAAGGGGTGTTAATGAACTTTTACAGTTATCTTTCTCATAACCTGAAGATGATGATATTAGATTTTGGTTATGCTGTACTGCCAGGATTATCTCCCTTTGTTTTCCCCAAATGGGATATTAGCCCTGCAACTCTATTTGCAGTTTTCAATAACTTTCGATGAAATCTTTCAATTATTCCATATATAAAAAGTAGAAGTAAAACAAAGATCAGGAATTGATACAATTAACTTACTCCATCCATAAAAGACACCAAAGGGACACTAAAGTCTTCCGGAGGGAAGGAAAATATGATTAATTTTACATATCCACCCAATTTTCATATTTCGGCCAGTGGCCTTCGTCAGAAAAGCTGAATTACACAGAAAACTACACCGCTAAAGTCGCCAATGATTTCAAAGGAAATAAACAATGTAAATACGGAAACAACGCAAGCAACGTCAACTCCCGCGCCACGGCGCTAGAAGGAGCAAGCCGACGACGCTACATCCTGAAAACCATTTCCCGCTGACATAGGCGAACAATACAGTCCGGGCGAGACTGCGCACATGCGAAGGCTCACCCGGACACTACTGCCCGCCCAAAAAGAAGACAATTAAGTCCTTCTGTTCTCCATTCCCACAATGTGCACACCCCTACGAGCTCCGACTCCACCATACGAAGTCGGGGCCCGGTGGTGGCGTGATCAACCCCACGGGCACGCCCCCGCGACAAGCATGCACGGGTCTGCCGGGCCCGCGCGTGTCACCAGCCAAGGCCCCGCCCGGGCGAGCAGAAATGTCCGGGCGAGACCGCGCACATGCGCAGGCTCACCCGAACCTTACATCCCACCCAAGCAAAGCCGCAACAGACCCCACGACCGCAAAACCATACGCGAACTCCACCAACCCGCACACATCCCACACGAAAACACGCCCACAAAATCGCCAGCAACCCCGCCAAAACCCACCATCACACAACAAAACAGGGGCCCACAGGGGAATTCATTACTACCCCCATTACCACCAAAAATCCTAGACCGGGGATACCCGCTAGAACCGCCCTATCGAGGCGGCTCTTACGAGCAACCCTCTTCATGTCAACATGTCAAGGGCAGAAATTTGAAAAAAAAAATACTCGACTTTTTTATCGGTAAATGTCGATTTTGTGGGTGAAAAATTGTCTTCAATATGTCGGAATTGGCGCGTCTCTCCTATACTAACCGGCAACACAGCCGCAGCGAGACCGCGCGGACGCGAAGGCTTGCCACAACCTTACTTAACGGTTCCAAACAAACTTGGCGGCCCGCAGTCCCGCCCCCAACACAAACAAACGGCCAGCAGCACTGTCCCGGCGAGAATCCACAGATGCGCAGGCTCGCCCCAACCCTGCTTACGGCCACATAGTCCGCGCCGGCAAGACCGCGCGTCCACGCGTGCCCAGCCCACCGCATCACAAGCCCATCTCCCTCATCGCACCCGAGCACAGTTAGCATATTAATTGGAGAGGGAAACCAACGTCTTTGACATTGCAGCCATGCGGCTTTCCTGTTTTAAGTAGAAGTAAAACAAAGATCAGGAATTGATACAATTAACTTACTCCATCCATAAAAGACACCAAAGGGAAGTCTCTTTATCCATATGACTTCTCTGAGTATCCCCTCCGTGTTACTCGAACTGTACAATTTCTCAAGTACGCTGAACCATAGATCACAATCACCGTGGATGTCCCTAAAGTGTGACATTATAGGTTCGCTTTCTGGAGCCTCACATCTCGCACATGCTCCTTCATTCTTTCCTGAAGCTGTTTCTCCGTCTCGCCAGCATAAACAACCGCATCACACCTGTTAATCTAATGGCATACACGACGTTCTGGCAACGTCAATTCAACTTACTTTCCCGTCTGTAATGTGTTTTTGAGGGTGTCTTGAATGCTTGTTCTCAATAGAATGGCACAGTAAGCGCACCCAGCTTCACATGAATCTGTAGACCTATTTACACTCATGAACCACCTAGAACCTCCGTGATGTAGTGGTTACGCTACTCGGCTACTCGCCTTGTTAACCAGGGATCGCAGGATCGATCCCGGGCTTCTCCAAACATTCGGATGAGTCTTTACACCGAGGTCCCGTCTCCGTATGGCCTTAGCTGTTGGTGGGACGTAAAACTCACTCACTCACTCACTCACTTCCCATGAACCAACTTATCCTCTCCTGAAAGCGACAAGCGGTGGCTTTGCAAAAACCTCCTCCATTCGATCCGACTGATACAGGACAAGTAAGTGTTTGTAAACAATATCATGTACATTCGGAAGGAGACTGGAGTTAGTACTAGTGGCACCCTGCCCACTTCTTTCCTTTTTCTATTTGATTGCGCCAATAAATCGGGTCTTTTGAGCCTGTCAACCTTTTTCAGCTGGGTCTCAATGAAGACACCGCTGTAACCGCACCGTCTTAGTTGAGATTGGAGGGCTCCGCGGTGCTTCCAGTAGTCATCCTCGCGTTCACATATTCTGCGAATTTGAAGGCCAATCCCATATGACAGTGATTTCGTAGTATTTGGCAGATGACAGGGATCTTTTCGTAAGTATAGCTGCTTGTCAGTGGGCTTAGCATATATTTGACGAGCGTATCAAGAAACTCAATACTCTTGGCACTGTACCGAAGGTCAACCTTGATGTTTGGATGTATTGAGTTAGCATGCTTGGTAAATGTCTCAAGCTCTTCAACACTGCCGACCCATATGCCAAAACCGTCATCGATGAATCGTTTGTATAACACAGGAGTCTTGCTTGTCACCAACAACTTCTCGTCCCACTTCTGCATGTAGCAACAAGCGAAATTCTTGCCCAGTTGAGAATCTATTGCGACACCCTCTGTCTGTACATAATGGCCATCTGTTAGACTGAAATTGTTGTTTTCCATCACTGTCCTAGTCACATCCAGCATTTCACCAGAGGAGCTTACAAGGAATTCATTCTAGCTTCTGTGTCTTCTCTGCACGCTTCTAGTCCTTCATCTTTGGGGATTGATGGATAGAGTTTCTGGACGTCAAACCAGAACAAGACACCGTCTTGTGGAAGGGGTTCTTGTATGTCACTCAGCTTCTGTATGACGTCAGTTGTGTCCCTTATGTAACTAGGCGAAGACACCACAAACTCATTTAACCCGTGTTCTGCTAGTTCTGTTATCTTTTCGGTTGCTATATTCAGACCACTAATAATTTCCCTGAGTGGTGCCTTTTCTTTTTGTAGTTTAGGGTTACCCTTCAGTTTACCTGGTCCTGAGTATCTAGGTACCAAATACTGTTGCATTTCTTTAGGGATGTAACATTGGCGGTAATTCCTGTTTACTTCCATCTTCACATTATTGAGGCTCGTCTTACTGAGGTCAGTATCAGTCTTTCAGTAAGATTTATTGTTCTCAACTTCATCCTTCAGTGACTGTATGAACACCTCACTGTCCATCACAATAATACTAGATCCCGTGTCCGCCTTGTACATCTCACTGTCCACCACAACAGTACCAGATCCCTTGTCCGCCTTGTACATCTTACTGTCAATCACAATACTAGATTCCATGTCGGCCTTGTACATCTCACTGTCCATCACAACAATACCAGATCCCTTGTCCGCCTTGTACAGCTCACTGACCATCCCTTGTCTGCCGGGCGAATTATAATATCATTATTGTGCAGCAATTCGTAGAATGCGTCGTTTTCAAGTTTCGAAAGATTAAGCTGCCCACGCTTTTTCAAGTTAGAGATTACATCATTCTTAACAAGTTCTATATACAGGTGAAGGCTTTCATCCCTTCCCTCACTTGGCATGAAAGTACTATTGGGTTTCTCCAAGAATTTACTGAGGATATCATCCTTTTCTTCGCCCTTCTCAGTCTCCAAGCCGTAGAAATACCCCCGAAACCGCATTCTCCTTTCCCACTCTCAAAAGGTCTGGTAACAACTTCACCTGGTCAATTTTATTTTTAGAAGGGATAAATTTCAGACCCTTCTCCAGTAGCCGAATTTGGGCAGTAGTCAAATTGACCCTTGACAAATTGATGACTGAAGTTTAAAATCATCTCTTCTGCAGGAGGTTCTGTATGGAGATCTGAATCTTTCTCCTAACTGAAATTACGCTTCTTGCCTCTCGCAGCTTGGCGTACATCCTTCACGGCAGTCGATACACATTTTGGTTTATTGTTAACATGACTTTCCTGGGTTTTTCTTTGCTCCTGAGTGTAACCGTTCATCTTACTACCAGCCGGAGTTTAACAAAAGATGATGCGTCTCTACTTTGAACTGGAATCGATTCGAACCAATCATGCAACTTGATCTTTCTATCTATCAATGTGGCTTGTACGAGCCCTGTCACGTTCAGTTACATTCACTATACTGAAATGGTTGTTTTCAAGAAGCATATGCATCGACTCTTTGGCCTCTTTCGCGCGACAAGTATCCTCCTTACCAAATTTCAACCATTCACTGAGGGAAACATATATGTCGACATTGTATCTATCAGAAGCAGCTTGAACCGCTAAACTAAAAATATGGTCTGTTGACATGATTTACAGCATACATGTTATAAACACATTCACCACATACTGAAGTTTCAGACGTCGGGGTACACTTGACCTGCGGCCTTATAATCAGAGGTTAATTCATGTAACAGGGTGCAGTCTAGCTATTTTCGGCAATAGCTATCTAACTATATTATGTTGTTAATCAAGTAACTTCGTATTGGCCCAGTTACAGGCCTGAGGTCTGCTGTATTGGCCCGGGGCCGAATGTCGAGGCCAATATAGCATACCGAGTATCTGTAACTGGGCAAATACGGAATTACTTGATCAATGACATTTTTTTAATTGGCGACATTAAAAACATGATTATTGATTTTTGACCTCAGTGTTAATACGGATGACCTCGGAAGAATACAGGAATATCATTAATTAAATATAATATAAACTTTGACTCCAATTTATAAATTCGGTCGGGCAATATAGTGAAGATAACCTAGATTTGCATAAATTTAAAAGGTTTACGATCTTCTTAGCTATTACACAGTACTCATTACGAAAACACACCTATACAAATACATTGTTAATTTTACCGCCGAAAATACGGAAATTTTAAGTTGAAAAATTGATATATTTTTCTTATTTCTGCTCAAAGTATATATTGTGGGTACTTGTTAGAACCGCCTCATCGAGACACCCACAATCTATATTTTAGAGCAGACAAAAGAAAAATAATGTTTACCCCTGTAAACCCCAGTTTTACTTTATAAAAGTGGGGTTCGCGGGGGTCAAAATTATTCAGGCATGTTTCCGTGATGTGACTGAGACTGCTCCTCGGAATTTATTGACAACAGACGGCGGTAAAAAGCCGTATCCTTATTTAATCAGCCTTTTCGAGCCGACACCTACGATTCATTAGGAAGAATATGTAGAATATAGAGGATCTTACATTAGTGTTCATGTATTATTGAATTTATTAAACGAGTTGAGGAAAAGGGATAAAATGCGAGGCTTTGCCGAGCATTTTATCCTTTTTTCTCAACGAGTTTAATAAATTCAATATTACATGAGCAGGAATGCAAGATTCTATTTATCATATGACATTTAAAATGCATTTTATTCACGGTTTTTGTAACAAAAATGTCAATATTCCGCTTTTTGTAATCGCGACGTCGTTAAGGACGTCGTACATGTAACGTTATGGGGCGTATCTAACTATTTTGCATATTTAATCCACCAGTGGATTCTCGAATTTATAACATGGCGTTATTACACTCTCAGATAATACATATGATAAAAAATGAAAAAAAAAAAACAATACAACTCACTGACTCAGTACATGCTGCAACCATAGTTAGCCCTTGTCCTATTATAGTTCAAAGTAGTAGAACGCCCTTGAAGATGCATTTGGTCTGTATTGCTTTCACACGCATTGTATGTACTAAGGCTGTCAGATCATTTCAGCTGTGTACGTTTTACTAGAAAATCTTTCAAGCGAACAGTAACGACTACAGAGATTGCCAATGTCCAATGTTTTGGACGCTACAGTTAAACGTAGGAGTTCTTTCCGTTTTACGATTACTCAGTGTTGTTAACTTAAATAAAAAGTTGCCAACATTTTCACATTTAGCCTTTGTTAATGGATAGAGAAGCAAATGTGTCTCCCACAAACTATACACAGTCAGATAAACTCAGCTTCTGTCTTCCAGGTTGATTTACTCGTGGCAGCGATCGAGATATGTCTAAGTGCGTCAAACTTTCCACTGTTGTAAGAAGAGTTGAGTACAACACAGACACAGATGATTTCAAAGTTATAACAAAGAACCTGAAAGAAAACAAAGAGACCACAGAGATGTTCTCCCATGTCGTAGTTGCCTCAGGAATGTTTGGAAATCCATACGTTCCCATGATACCAGGTGTCGATACATTTAAAAGGCGCGTTTTGCATTCAAAAAACGTCCGACACCTTAGCGAATTTAAAGGACAGAGAATATTAGTAATCGGATCATCGTGGTCTGGCGAAGATATTGCAATGATGTCAATGAAGTTTGGAGCATCAAGTGTGATAATATCGTACAAGTATAAACCATGGCTTCCCAAGTGGCCCTCTGGTATCACAGAACGGCCACTTGTTGAGAAACTTCAAGGCTACACGGCGTATTTTACAGATGGAACGACCGCCGAGGTTGATGTTGTCATCCTATGCACCGGTTACAGTATTGAGCTTCCCTTTCTAGCTGATGATTTGGCGGTTAAAACAGAGATAATTCTGTACCCTGAAAATCTTTATAAAGGTATTCTTTGGCTAAATGGTGGTAACAATAAGCTTATGTACCTGGGAGTGCAGTACAATATCTTCTGTTTTGTTCTGTTTGATGCACGGGCGAGTTTGGCATGCCGGAACATTATGGGTGTACAAATGTTACCTTCCAAGGAAGCGATGCTTGCAGAAAATGAGGGTTGGGTGCAAAAAGCAAAAGAAGCCAACAAAGACCACGACATTGCTGAGAAGCTTGGTTTCATGACAGTTTATTTTCAGTATATAGTTGAAAAGGTAGGCTATAGAAAAGATGTTTTGCAGGCAAAAGCTCTTTTAGATGAGATGATCAAACATCGGACTGACGACATTTCCACATGGAGGGACCACCAATACAGATGTATCTACACAGGAAAGCTGACACCACCACCAAAAATTCCTTTTATGAAAAATTTTGATGGCTCCCTGAAAACGTTCACAGAACAATATTGACACATCTAATGATTGACAGCTAGTTCAGTACTATGATAATACATGAAATTGTTATTCATATCAATGGAATTTATCAAAAACACTATTTAGAAACCTTTCAGATTAGTTTCTAAGGATTAGAAAATTATGTGTCTCTACGCGAATGCTGGGAAAATAGTTCTAGACTAATACTTTATCTGTATCGTTTAACACTTAAATACCCGTTTTTAAACAACAGGTTGAGACGCTGATCAGACGCCGCTTCTGATCTGGGTCTACACTGTTTGTCAAGCCCACATCATGATTCCAGTCAAGAATCTATAGATAATCTCTTAACGCAACACACTGACTACACATCGATAAATGGGCCCCGTCAAGCGATTTTGGTACTTATCGCCTATGCGAGCAGCGAAGGTTCAGGCGAGCCTGCGCATCCGCGCAGTCTCGCCATCACCTTCGCTGCTCGCTCATACAATCAGTGAATGAAGAGGAACCTTCAGACAGAAAGCCATATCCCTGGCCCCTTCTGAATGGTTGGGCATGCGCAGTTAAAATTTGTCATGACGGAATGCTCGAAGACACAAATTCGCTTGGCGGGGCTCAAATACTGTGGGGCTATTTTCTAAGAATAACCATTACCTGGATTTCCTACAAATCAGTTGTATTCACGTAGACGTAAGCGCTGAAGAGCATCTACTGCATGCTTGCTAACTTTGGGTCGACTGGAAAACAATCGACCCAGAAAAAAATGCGCGCTCGCATAGAAAAATGACCATTAATGTTCATTTTTAGGTTTCCAGTTTCGATTGGGAGGCATTTAGATATGATTGGTGATACCCACGTCTAATTTCGACTGACTGATGACGTAACTGGGAAACACCCTGTAGATAAGGCGTAAATTTACGCTTGTACTGAAAACGCGTTCGAAATAAGCAGTACGGAGCAAATAATGGCTCCTCCAACCGATGTCTATTATTTATTATTTTTCCAAGTATTCAAATTGGAAGCCAAAACGCCACTACATTAGCAAGAGACTACTTTCGCTTCTTTGACTCTGCAAAGCAGCTCAGTAAGGTGGCTGTGTCGTATCTGTTTCCAAGGGGATAATTCATTAGAATTATTTAGGTCAGTGGGGAAAAAAGACAAAAGACGGGAATGCTTGATTCAAGTGCTGTGTTTGGACTCTTTCGTCCAAAAACTGGTCAATGTTATTCTTTCCTATTTTCCAGTACCCCGATTTTCATGAACGTACAGCACCGCTAATCACATGCTGAAATTATCTGTTATATATTACGAGCCAGCGCACGACAAAACCTACAATGAGACATGTGCGCCCATCGAAGACTCAGATCAGCCTGCGCATCCATATAGTCTAACCAGAGACTTCTCTTGTTGCATGTAGGAGCATTGGGCCCTTAGCTATCCTTAGAGCGCACAATGAAGACTCTGATCAGACTGCGCAGATTCGCAGGCTGGTCTGAGTCTTCGTTGGGCGCACATGTCTTATTGTAGGTTTTGTCATACGCTGGCTCATATGTAAACAAAATAATACAATTAATTTTATAATTTATACCAGTGAAACCAATGGATATCTGGAGCAATTGAAAATGATATTTTTACAATGTTAAAAGAAATTATATAATTTTCACATTATAGAAAATTTCATGATGTTATTTTCAAAGTAGCAGCCCGGACTACGTTTTTTAGCAAAAGTCACGCAAACAAAAATAAATAAATAGAAATAAAAAACTGTTTTCTCTTTTCAATAAAAACCAAAAAAAATTTCATCTTGCGTGTTAAAAACATTTAGAATTTTCACTCGTGCTTCGCATTCATGAAATCTCTGGTATTTTCAATACATTCGATTAAATATTTTGGTATTCACCTCAAAACAGTTAATATCCTCTATTTCTTATTTCAAACTTTCTGCATTATCACGATCATTATACAGTGAAATTCCGCTATTACGACCACCTAAAATTGAGACTAATTCTGCTTTCAAAACTTATTTTGAAGGCTGCACTTAATCTCTCTTTCTGTTTTCTGCCCGCGCTGCCTCTGGTCATGGACCACCTTTGCGACTGTTCAAAAGTTGTCTTAAAGACCACTTTTGAACAGTTTCAAAGATGGTATTAATATAGGAATTTTACTTATTTTGATCCTTTGTAAAAATGGGAGACAGACTTTCATAAGACATTTGACAGTCTTCTGAATTTCATTGTATAATATTATATTTATAGATTCGGTTAATAATATAATGTTACTAACCAAGTAATTTAGTATTGGCCCAGTTACAAGTCCTAGGTCCCGTAGGCCGAGGCCAATACAGCAGACCGAAGACCTGTAACTTGGCCAATACGGAATTACTTGATTAATGCCAATTTTATTAAGAGACACCATTTAAAACATGATTTTTAATTTGTGACTTCAGTGTTAATACGGATTACCTCCGAATAATACAGGAAAGACAATTAATCAAAGCAGTGAGAGTGCTGATGGGGCGAAAGCTTGTAATCAATGGATAGGGTTAGGCAAATTTATCGTCTGGTTGATATTTTAAATCAGGCTCATAAAGAATAAATGTTTTAATAAAATCCAATGAACGTAGCTGTTTGAAGCTATTCTGGGCCAGAAGTCCTATCGACGCATCCAACTCCATGTTTAAATTATGTTGAAACATGAGTTTTGATCTTTGGATATCACAAATGGACTTTGCTTTGTTTACTTTACACGTAAGAGTGATGTAACGTTGTCCCAGTGAACGTAGCACTTTTAAGTGTTGCAGAACAGACTTTATCGTTTTAACAACGTTTTGAACTAGCCACCATGCCCTTTCAGTTTAACTGAAGAGGTGACATGGAGTTGCGGGGCGTTTTCGTCACTATTTGTTTTAGGAAATGCATGAATGACGACCATGTTTGATTATTTCATTGCAATAACATTTGTCTGGTCCCTAGAAGATACTCAGACAGCTTCTTTGGAATCCTGCAAATGTTATTCATGAACAGCTATGGATGATCCCCTTAATTGTTCAAATGGGGCAGGTTGGCTTATGAGGCCTACTTTGTCGAAACAAGCTAATCTGGTCTAGATAATTGGACCACCCGATAGATTAAAGCCTTTGGGGAATTTCATTTTCCAGAGCATAATCCTTAACAGAAGGCATATACATGTACTACGCCAGATATACAGGACTGTTTGTTCACCGATTTTTTTTTTTTTTTTCACTGTTGTTCTTGCTTCTTTTAATTATTTTAAATTTTCGGAAAAAAATATTTCTAAATCGTTACAAGCAAGTATTCAAGCGGATTAAATTTATATTGGTCAAGTATTCAAGCTGATTAAATTTATATTGGTGTGTACCGACCAACGGCCAGGTCATTTTTGAGCTGATCAGTTTACCTAGCCACAATTCTCCTACCTAAACGGTAAACCAGTACGGTGCACATTCTTTCACCAGGAACTTCCAGCCGGCCTCGGTAGCTCAGTCGGATGCGCGTCCGACTGGTGATCAGGAAGGCGCGGGTTCGATACCTGCCGGGGTTTGCATTATTATTTCGCCGAGATTGACCATGAAATATTATCTACGGTCCTTCTTTCCATTCCGCTGATTCAAAAGGGGCAGTTGCCAGTCTCTGACGAAAGAATGTGCACTGTACCGGTTAACGGCTTTCGTATAAGCATGTCCAGGAAAAGTGTTGATAGGTAAACTGACCGGCTCAACAATGACCAAAATATTGTTGACTTGACCTTTAACTTCAATACAAACAATCAAACAAGAAACTTCCAACTGCCCTTCGTGAATCAGCAAAAGGGAGATAATCACCGTGGAAAAGATTTCATGATCAGTCTCCAAAAAACATGTTGCCGACCCCGGCTGGTATCGAACCCGCCTCCTCCTGATCATTAGTCCGTCGCGCATCCGACTGAGCTACCGAGGCCGTTCACATGCCTAGGAGGCTAACACTTAATCAGTAGGTGTCTATAAAAATGACTTCCTCGTAATTGATATAAACACCCCATTATCCCATGTATACCTAGCACCTTTTGTGGGGACACTTGCAAACTCAGACGCCTCAACATCTGGCGTCTCATCAGTGTCAAAACTGTTTGTTGAAAGTACATACTATTTTTGCAATATTTACTGCTAACAAAACAAAGTAGAAGTAAAACAAAGATCAGGAATCGATACAATTAACTTTCTCCACCCATCAACTACACTAAAGGGAATGAAACACAAAGATGAAGCGACCAGACCATAATGGGAACCTAAACAAAGGAAGGCCATAAGGACAGTTACTTTCACACAAAATGGCCAAATGGCCATCCAAAATAAAATGACACAAGTGATACACACAGTAAGTAACAACAACATAAATAAACCGCAACAGAAGAACCGCCTTGGAACGGTCAGTGGTAAGAATTCCACTGGGGGGCTTAAATCGATTTTACATGGCCATAATCCTCGCCCTTACCTCTGTCGCGGTATACACTAATTTTGTTTAGTCCGCATGAACCTGGTCCCCTACAAATGGACACGTACCACTCCAAACTTCTCAACTGGGAGATATCAATTGTCTTATATGGGTTGATGACACAAAGAATTACCTAATGGACCCACACTGCGCACTTTTAACCCATTTTGTACTGAATGGAATCAACAACCTTATATCAGTATGAACCGAGTCCATTTCAAAATTAAGGGATGTCTGGTTGTGGCTTCTTCAAAATTTATCTGGAAGTTGTACTGATCTATAAAAAGACGTGGAATGGCCCATTAGTCTACATTATTTTCATTCACGTTTTTGACACGGAGAATTCCTCAGTGAATCCCTGTCACGGTCAACTTTATGGATAAAATAAAACATTCAAGTAATGATATTTATTTCCATCGGCTGTTTCGTTTAATGAGGAACTTCTGAAACTGTTTCGAATATTGCACTATATTTTCTCACGGTATCTCTTGGTGGTGATTAGGTCGTATGCATTAATTTAAAAAGTAGTGTCAAAAACACTCTTCAATACTCTAGAGCTATCGCCCCAATAATAAGCTTTTTATAAATTGTATTCATGTATTATACAAAGAAATAGACGGTTAAACTAAATTGTCTGCTATTATATAGAGCAATATTTACTCGAGCAGTTAGGCGAGGGTAGTTACCGCTTTCAGGCGGGAAATGTGATCCCTTGTTCCACGCCAAGAATCAAAATAACGAATTTTTTATACTGGAAAGCTTTTTGACGACATTTTATATATTGTTGCAATGTTTTCAAAAAGATTCGATTGTAGCGGACGTCGTTAGAAGTACATGTTTGCATGTGACGTCATCAAACGCGCCATTCTGCACGCACTACGTTGATTACGGTGCTCAGTGTGGAAAATGTTGACGTCATGGTAGAATAATAGTTTTATATCGGAAAACAAAGTATCGAATGGATGGAATTTAAAAGAGAAATCAAAGTTTATTTATTTGTCTATTTATTCAATGGCTGTATAACTTTTGTGCATGAAGTTATTTTGCTTATATTTCTTATTGCAGTAAATCCAAGATTGACAAGAGCGCAATTATGAGATGGTTATATACCGTGCTCACGCGGTATATGCAAAATAATTGCCCTTGCGCTGTCCACTCGAAAGTCTGAAAAATGACAATATGATATGAGCCAGCGCATGACAAAACCTTCAATAAGGCATGTGCGCCCAACGAAGACTCAGATCAGCCTGCGCATCCGCGCAGTCTGATCAGTCTTTGTTGTGCGCTGTAAGGATAGCTAAGGGCCAAATGCTCCCCCATGCAGCAAGAGAAGTCTCTGGTTAGACTATATGGAGGCGCAGGCTGATCTGCGTCTTCGCTGGGCGCTTAGGTATTAATGTAGGTTTTGTCATGCGCTGGCTCATGTAACAAAAAATTAGCAGGCCACACTGCAGTTTTCGACGTAATAAGCGCACCTTCTGTGAGTACTTTTGAACTCCACTTCGCATCTTGAAGCGAACCATAATTTCCTTATAACTTTTCTGAATTTGGACATGATAACACAGCTTTGTGCTAAAATTGTTTCTTTCCTATCCTTAGAACTAGCATCGTCCAGATGAAAAATTATGAAGTTTTCTTAATTCTAGTCCAAATATGAATTGTTGGTGTCTTAGAACAGCCTCGTTGTGGCGGTTCTAACGAATACCGGCGGTATTCGTAAGAATCGCCACAATTAGACTTTTCTAAGACATTATACTCACACTAAATGTTAGCAAAAATAAGGATAATAATGTGTACCACTGTACTTTTCACTTTTCTCTATATGAAATTGGGTTTAAACGCCGCAGAGTTAGGCCTCAGATTCTATGACGGTTCCAGCGTAAAAGCAGAGAATCTAATTTTATGAAATGTTGGTTTGTGCCTGATGCTTAGTCTCTGGTCTATTCATCGGTTTGCTCCAGTATTTCAGTGGTTTCTTGCTGTCGAGTCCTCGCCGTTGTTTCATCTCTGCGGTTGTTTGATTATTGCGCTCTCTAAGATGTTGCACTGATAGGCCTTCATGCTGACCGATTTTTTTTTTCTAAATCGCGACTGAAGAAAGGGCGAGGATTGTGCGCATCCCCCCCCCACACACACACACACAAACACAGACAAGTGGAATTCATTTCATTGACCGTTCTTCTGCCGTGGTTTATTTTTGTTATGGCTTGTCTTTGAGTTCGTGTATTGCTTAAATTATTTTGTTTTTGGATAGCCAGTTGGCCATTTTGTGAAGAAGTAACTGTCTTTTAGGCTTTTCCCTATTGATGTTCCCATTAGGGTCTAGTTGTTTCATGTTTGAGTTTCTTTCTCTATGGTGTCTCCGATGGGAGATATGGGTTAATTGTATCGATTCCTGATCATTGCCTTCTCTTCTATTTTAACGGCATGTTAAGTACACGGACTTGTTAACGTGTAGCTTTTTATAGTTTTTGCCGTGTCTGACTATTTGTTTGTCTGTCCGTCGCAAAATCTTAAACTGGCATAAAAATTGGCTCCCCCGGGGTGGGGGGATCGGTCGCTTACAGTGACAGCTCTTGTCTTTTCTTAAGGTTTTGCAACAAAATATCTTATACAAAAGTAAATTAAATCACACTTCTTTCGGCGAGTTTCAAACCTTTCCAGCAAATTCAATTTCCAGGACGTACCAAAAACTAATATAGTTTGAGAGCTGAAATCAGTTTAAAGAGCTTTGCTTAGGGTCGGTATTGTAACAGGCAATTTTACCGCGTCTGATAATGTCAGCCTGAAGTAGAACTTGATTAATTCTCGTATAAAGGTTTTTAGCTCACCAGAGCCGAAGGCTCCGGGGGAGCTTATAGGATAGGCAGTGGTCCGTCGTCGTCCGTCGTCGTCGTCTGACGTATGTCGTGTGACGTCAACAGTTTCAAACGACATCTCCTCTGAAGCCACTGGGCCGATTCAGCCCAAATTTCATCTGTAGCATCCTTGGGCTGGGGGTTTGAAAGTTTGTGTTTACAATGAAAATCGGGTTATTAGTTTGATTACTATGGCAACTTAGAGTTTCCATAGCCGTATAATGGGGAAAATTGGAAAATGGCATTTACTGCCTAGCCTTTGCAGATATTTTGACAGAACTTCTAAAAAATTGTTTCTTGAGTAAACTTCTCTCAGCCATATGCTTTTATGCCAATCTGAGGGTTCTGGGGTTGTGCTGGGGCCCTGCCCCGACCCCTCTTCTTCATAAAAAGGCCATATATCTCAGAAGCCATTAAGATCCCCACCCCTAAACCATATATATTCTTGTTCCTTACGATAAGATGCATTCAGACACACCAAGCTGGGGGCCCCTGGGATGCGCCCGGGCCTTGCCCAACACCCTCAACTTCATAAAGGTCCCAATATCTTAGAAACCTTTCAGATCCCCACCCCTAAACCATATATATTCGTGTCCCTTATGATAAGACACATTCAGTGACACCAACCTGGGCCCCCTGGGATGCGCCGGGCCCTGCCCCACCCCCTCCAATTCATAGAAGGCCATATATCTAAAAAAACCATCAAGATCCCCACCCCTTAACCAAATATATTCTTGTTCCTTATGATAAGACGCATTCAGTGACACCAACCAGGGGGCCCCTGGGATGCGCTGGGGCTTTGCCCTACCCCCTCCACTTCGTAAAAAGGCCCAATATCTCGGCAACCTTACAGATCCCCACCCCTAAACAATAGATATTTTTGTTCCTTATGATAAGACGCATTCAGTGATCCCAACCTGGGCGCCCCGGGATGCGCTGGGGCCTTGCTCAAGCCCCTCCACTTCATAAAAGGCCCAATATCTCGGAAACCTTACAGATCTCCACCCCTTAACCTACATGAATATATTCTTGTTCCTTAGGATAAGACCCATTCAGTGGCACCAACCTGGGGGGCCCGGGATACGCTGGAGCATTACCCACACCCTCCACTTCATAAAAAGGCAAAATATCTCGGAAACATTTACAGATACACACCCTAAACCATATATACGCTTGTTCCTTATTATAAGACACATTCAGTGACACCAACTTCAGGGTCTGCTTGGGTGCGCCGGGGCCATGTCCAAGCCCTCAACTTCATAAAAGGTCATATATCCGAGAAACTGTTCAGAGCCCCGCCCCTAAACCATATATATTCATGTTCCTTATGATTAGGGACATTAAGTGACACCAGCATGGGGGTCCCCTGGGATGCACTGGGCCATGCCCCACCCTTCCACTTTATAAAAGGTCCAATATCTAGAAAATCTTACATATCTCCAGCCTAAACCATATATATTCTTGTTCCTTATGATAAGACACATTCAGTGACACCTTGCTTGGGTCCCCCTGGGATGCGCTGTGACCCTGCTCCACCCCTTCAACTTCATAAAAGGCCATATATCTCAGAAACCATTCAGATCTCCACCCCTAAACCATATATATTCTTGTTCCTTATGATGAAACGCATTCAGCGACACCAACCTGGGTGCTCCGGGATGCATCAGGGCCTTGCCCTATGCCCTACACTCCATAAAGGGCCCAATATCCCGGAAACCTTACAGATCCCCATCCTAAACCATATATATTCTTGTTAATACATGACTGCCAGTGGCCAGTGTCTCCCCTGAGCTCTGGTGAGCTCTTGTTTCTGAGTTATTTTGTTTTGATTGATTTGAGGTTTAACGTCCTCGTCAACACGGTAAGGTCATTTTGGAGACGTTGCTTCCCATTTTGTGGGACTTTTACCCGACATTGAGAGTAAATGACATCACTGATGAGCTCTTGTTTCTGAGTTATTTTGTTTTGTTTGATTTGAGGTTTAACGTCCCCGTCAACACTGTAAGCATTTTGGAGACGTTGCTTCCAATTTTGTTGGACTTTACCCGACATTGAGATTAAATGACATCTCAAGCCCTGTCGCCCAATAAAACCAAAAGGGTTTATTAGCATGGACGGTCCGCCTCACACCGCGGTTCCAGGGCAGGCTTAGATCCTCTAAGCGGTTAACCAGTACTAGTGTACGGGCCGGATATAGCTCTTGTGGAAGCATCATGCAGCCCATATTTTTCTTCAAACCCTATGGGCGGGCGCCGTTTTCTGAGTTATGTTTGACGAAGTAAATCAATCATGTGTGCTTTTTGTGGCATAGCCTATATACGGGTGATATTTCATTAATTGTTGTTGTTTTTTGTTGTTGTTGTTGTTTGGTTGTTTTTTTTTTTCGTTTATTTAGGTTGTTTGTCCTTTAAAGATTATTTCACTTGGATCAAAAGGGTGGGCGAAAACTGGAGAGGGAAAAAGACACTTTTGAAGCATCAGACCTTCCATTGCAGAACTTTGCGTCAAACACGTGACCCGATCGTGTATCGAACTCACGGCAGTGGGAGACCTCATATGTATGACTCAGTGCTCCTACTGACCCACCAGTTCAAGAATACAAAACATGCCACTGTGTATCTCTGAAATAACTTTTATCGCGTCAAACGAACAATTCCAGAGCTTAACATGTGCATGGTTCTGTCTTTTCTGACAATTTTGTTTGTGGGTGTACAGCTCGCCACATGCGGCCTTAGCTGTTCACAAAGGCCCATTTAAGTGATAAGATATCCTTTCAAAACACAGTTTATTTACTTTCGATACCTTTCAGTCTGATGCGTACCAAGGTTGCACCGAGACCACAACATCCGTGGATATACATTATGAAATAGTTTCCACGGTCATTGTCCGCCCTCCAGTAATTCAAGAAGGGCAGTTGACAGTTGCTAGCTAGCCGTGAAACAGTTTCAGTTTAAACGCCCCCACCTCCAAACCTGGAAAATTGTGTTTATTCATATATTCAGTGACAACGTCGATGCAAAATCATGGTATTGCATCGTTTTCTTGCTTAGACGTCATGTGCCCGCTGGGAAAATACATCACGTGAACAAGTCCGTGAAATGAACACCCCCTAAACCCCACTTTATATAGAGAAAACTGGGGTTTAGGGGGTGAACATTATTTTTCTTATATCTGCTCCAAAACAAAAGTTGTTGGTACTCGTTAGAACCGCCTCAATGAGGCTGTTCCAACGAGCACCCACAACCTTTTTTTTTTGCATTTGGTTTAACGGCCCTTTCAAGATTATTTCACTGATATCGAGCCGATCGTTAATCAGAGGTGGGCGAAAACAACCTATGTTTGCAGTACAAATAAGAAAAATACCACGGATTTTCATCAGAAAAGTAGCCATTTCGGAGACGTGAAAAAATGCCTTATGTCGCATGGGTGTGTTTTGGTAGCGAGGTCAGCTCATGAGACACGAGTTTTATGGTAAAGACGTCCAGCACAGACTCCGGCGGCAAACTGCAACAGCGAAGACCTAACATCACCACTATTTTTTTTTTTTAGTTTTAAAGAAAAGTCATTTTCTTGCTAGTAGTGCTTGTCTTGAATGCTTATGCCTCTGTAACCGAAGATTTTCGTTGTTGTGGCTCTGTTGTACTCTCGCCTCCCGTATAACTTTTGTAACAATTTATAGCAGCCATCACATGGGCAGCTACCGAAAATATCAATGTCTGTGGAAATAAAGTTACTTCACTGGGGAGCGTCCAACGAGTACTTTTAAGTCTCGAAAGTATACCTGACGGCCCACTAGTAACATTTAAAACGCCAAAAGATATCATATTGATTGTAGTTTACAGCAGTCCCCACTTCTTGGCCCAACTGACTCTGTTACATGGTTTGTAATTGAAGTTGTCCCAATTGGCTCTTTGCGGAAAGGTCCAAATAACCAGCCAGACCCGTCGATGTCTAAATAAGCCCAGAAAGAACGGTTGTATGTTGACCCTCGTAGATACGTCGGGCAGATTTTATGCTAGGGAGGCTGCTATGCGGTGCGAAGCGCCCGTCGAAGGTGCAGCTGTAATAATCGGCCCTGTCGTCGAAACCCGGTCACAGTTGTGGCCAGTAGTGGTACCGTTGTAGAGCATATACTCGTATGGCTCGCTGTAAGTGTCCCTGTTAGCGTAACCTGGAAAGGAGGCGCCGAAAGTGTCTCAGCTGGTGTCCTCGATACCGGAACGTGTCGAATGGCGATCGTTTGCGGCGCAGTAGCCAGGAAAGTTATAGGGATGTCCTATGGCGCTATCGAGCCGGAGATACTAACAACCATTGGCGTTGACGTTACTGGAAGAGACGTCAATGATTGTGATTCTGATTTTGACACCAGTCCGGTAAAATAAGCTAATGGAGTTATGAAATGTCATTACGAAAACATGCCTATACACACACATTGTAAACGTTACCACCGGAAAAATGAAAATTTTAAGATGAAAAATTGTGATATTTTTCTTATTTCTGCTCAAAATATAGATTGTGGGTACTCGATAGAACCGCCT
Source organism: Lucinisca nassula (assembly GCA_963580285.1). Taxonomy (NCBI): domain Eukaryota; kingdom Metazoa; phylum Mollusca; class Bivalvia; order Lucinida; family Lucinidae; genus Lucinisca; species Lucinisca nassula. The sequence goes on along the minus strand of OY757024.1, from coordinate 72,451,876 downwards.
CATCGAGGCGGTTCTAACGAGTACCCACAATCTATATTTTAGAGCAGAAATAAGAAAATGAGGTTGATCCTTTTTAAACCCGTGTTTCACTATATAAAAGTGGGGTTCAAGGGGGTCAAAGTTATATAGGCGTGTTTTCGTCTCGGATCAATCCAAGTCCAGTGAAGAAACGTGTGTTTGAATTTTGTCACTTTGTTTGTTTTTAGGTTTAAAGCCCCCGTCAACACTGTATAGGTCACCTTTGTAAACTATTTAAGGTTTTATTAAGTTCGCTAATTTACACAGTCCTAAGAAAGTCTGCGAAACTTCAGATCTCCACCAAATATATCAGGGCTCTGGATCGATGTATCTGAAAGTACCAGAACAAACTTAAATCAAAGCACTGACAGTACTGGTGGGTCGATCGTCTAAGAATGTATGTTGGAAAAATAGTCCTGAACTGTGTATCGAACTCTTCGTGTAACTTTAAGCAAGCACAGTAAATCTGATAAGACATCGCGTTATATGACGTCTGATTATGTAGGATCTGTCTGCCAATGCGCCAGTGCACGAGCACAGTCCTACCCCCCCCCCCCCTACTTACTCTATTTCGGAATCGAATAAGGAAAAAGGAAGAAGAAAAAATATTTTCCTTTTTCCTTATTCGATTTTCATGACGCTGTAACTCCATTATTTCTTAGGTTGCAGTTGCCAGCTGTCGCTTTTTATGACTAGTATTACTCTGACATCAATCTAGAATCACGTTTGTCGTTTGACCTTCATGAAATGTCAAATTTCATGTCGCCTGGTAAAAACGTCTTGGGATAGCTTGTATTACTTAAAGCTGAGCGAATATAACCAATCAAAATGAAAAAAAAATGCTGTTTCCTCTTGGACAGGAAAAACAACAACACAAAACGTGTATATGCAAATATGATGGATATTCCCATAAAGTCTCAGCCTCATAGAGCATATGGTTTATGAGGAGATACTTCTTTTTTTATAAGATTTTTTTCTCTATTTTCTTATTTTATTTAGGTGTTCAGTGGCAACCAATAAAATGACCAATAGGCCTGAATCAAAAAGTCAAATTTCATCAAAACACAAAACCTATAAAGGGAAATATGGTGAATATTTCAATAAAGTCTCAGCCTTATTAAGCATATGGGCTGAGAAGAGGATATTTAAAGTATTTTTTCTCTTTTTTTTCCATGTTGGTTTCCATGTCAGCCAGTAAAAATGAACAATATGCCTAACATTATAATGGCAGATAGATGATTACTTAAGGAACATACCTATGAAAAGTTCGTCAAAATATCTGTAAAGGCTTGGCAGTAAATGCCATTTTTTATTTTCTCCATTATAAGTTGCCATAGCAATCAAACTAAAAAGCCGAATTTCATAAAAACAACAACAAAAACTTTCAGTCCCCTAGCCCCAGTATGCCACAGATGAAACTTGAGCCCAGTCGGCCAATTGGCTTCAGAGAGAGGAGATGTTGTTTAAAAGTGTTGACTGACTGACGACGACAGACGACGATGAACAACTGCCTATCCTAGACGCTGATTATTTCACCTTGTATCTAAAAGAGTATGGTTTATACTTGTAATGTTTAACATTAATATACAAATATTTAACATAAATATACAAAAATTTAACTGCTTATTAGAATTGTCTTGTAGATACTGTCCAAATAAGCCGCCACTACATGTATTTATGCATGAACATTGTAAAATCGTCGCTATAAATCATATCAAACGTGCGTTGTGCTTCGATGAAAAATAGTAAATACATGGTTAATGTCTTTAATAATAAAATATAATCAATGAGCCTTAGACAATTTTATAGGGGCGAGCCTATAAAATTGTCACAGCAAACCGATTATATTTTATTGATAAAGACACTAATCATGAATTCAGTTTATACAAGGGTTTTGCGATAATGTGCAAAATTTATTCAAAAAAGACAGCACACAGTTTGTTATGTTAAAGGTTATGCAGTGCCATGGAGCGCACACGTAACATAACGTGACGTCAAACAGTGCATATTTTCTGACGACACCGCGCCACAGAGACGTTAGAAACAACACGGACGCTCGAGTAAAAATTACTCGGCGCTTTACATTCTGTATGAAAATTTGCATTTAGCTTTGGAAATTATTTTCGTAGCTTAGACGGTGCTCAATTATTCCAACGGACCATTCAAGGTCAGTAGAGGGTATTTTAGGTCACTATCGATCATAGCGTGCAGTTATTCGATCCCCTTAATTCGGTTACTAGAATGCCGGGTTGCGGGTATAAATATAGGTTCGTCAAGGGCTTTGTTGTCTATGGACATTTAGAGCGACGGGAACACAAGGCATTCTGTGCCTCTCAGTGAAGTGAAACGCTCGGCCTATCTAGCCGTAATATGATGCGTTATACAAATTAACCTGTAGTACACCCAGTGTATCTATGTAACTTACATCACTCTGTGTGTATTCCAGTGCGTAGTTACGAGCGCACTAACTTTATTCGATATTGACAAATTATCCAGAGGCAACATCACGAAGACATGCCTATTTATATAATTTGGACCCCCTTAAACCCAACTTTTATACAGTAAAACTGGGGTTTGCAGGGGTAAACATTATTTTTCTTATTTTTGCTCAAAACCATAATTTGTTGGTCCTCGTTAGAACCGCCTCGCCGTGGCGGTTTAAACGAGTATCCACAATCTCTGTTTTGAGCAGAAAAAAGAAAAATATCAAAAATCTGAAAATTTTCATTTTTCATTTTACTATGCATTTGTATAGGCATGTTTTCGAAATGGTTCATTTTTTTCTTTCGATAAATAACAAAACTATGTGACTGAGAATTCGGCTTGAGTTAGCCCTAAAGTGCTGTATATCTTCATTAGGAAAACATGTCCGTAAGTAATAATGGCGTCCAACATGGTGTCAGAAAATGATAAATATTCGGTAAAATGATAAGGTAACAGGACACTTCGGCCCCAAAACCACCTCGGCCCCTAGACACTTCGGCCCCTAGACACCTCGGCCCCAAAACCACCTCGGCCCCACATAAAATTGAAACCCTAGACGGGTCGGCCCCTGGACACCTCGGCCCCTAGACACCTCGGCCCCATATACCTAGACACTTCGGCCACACTTTGCTTTTCACGGGGCTTCCACTTAAATAAGAGATCGGGTTGGATGCCCGATGAGTTTTTTTTTTTTTTATGCTGATTTGATTATTTTGATAGGGAGCCTCGAATATTTGAACCTATAATAGATATATTTATTATATATTATAACGTTACTAAATAGAATATCTTTATGTTAATTTAAGGAGAATGGAAGATACATTTGAAAATCCCCGTCTTTTATTTCAATGTATAATTCTAATTGCATTCCGGCATGCTTTAGAGCAGGCTCTTTTTCTACTTTTCTGCTCTTTTGATCATCTATAGGCCTTTTTATTAACCGAAATAATTCCACACCGCTTAAATACTTTTTTAAATAAATTTCAATAAGTTATCCTTACTAATTGGATGGAAATCTGGATGGATCGGTCGATGGATGGGGCCGTAAACCCCCCCCCCCCCAAAAAAAAAAAAAAAAAAAAAAAACATTCCTCGGTTTCCACAACCATGGTGATGATGAGGGATACTCTTATATTTGTTAACATATTTATATATTTATTTATTAATTTATTTATTTATCCGACCTCGGTAGCTAAGTCGGATGCGCGTATGACTGGTGATCAGGAGGACGCGGGTTCGATACCCCTACCGGGGTCGGCAACTTTCTTTCGTGGAGATTGATTATGAAATCTTTTCTTTGGTCATTCTCTTCCTTCTGCTGATTCAAGAAGGGCAGTTGTCACTTTCCGGCGAAAAAAAGAGCACTGTAATGGTTAACCGCTTACGTATAAGCCTGCCCAGGTAAAGTGTGGATAGGTAAACTGACCGGCTCGAAAATGAACTAAACTAGTATTGACTGGGCCGCTAAACTCCAATACAAACAAACAATGTATTTATTTATTTATTCATTAGGTAATCACCAGTGTTCAGGTTCGCTGAACTAGAATTATCCTCGTAAGTAAACCAATTAATATAATGTATGCATGCAATTCAAAAACTGCATGAAAAACGGTGCAGATCCGGTTCAGAGGGCAGAAGCAATCTGATCGCTGTTTGCAAAGATAAGGATTATCGTGTTCAGCGGGGTAAGGAATAATTAATTTCAGGTTAGTACACTATCAAGCAAAAAGTTTTACAAGAACAATTAAACACTTAAATTAGTAAAGTCTGAAGCTCAATAAACAACCAGGCGTTACTAATCCCTTTACCCCAATAAAGAGATCCTTGGTGATGAACAGATCATTGTTATCAGTTTTCACACACTTGATTGTCATTCTAGCTATTATTAAAGACAGTAACGAGTATATTGTATACTTTATTTATTTGTTTATTTATTTATTCATTTATTTATTCATTTATTAGTCACATTTCTGACTATCAGCTACTCAAATTACTTGATACATGTGTACTATATGTATATATTAGTGGCAAACAGTGTAGATCTGGATGTGCACTGTGTGCAAAGTCTTTACTGCTCGTATTTTTGTAGGAATTGCTCAGTATGTTTCCATTGTTATCAATTTTCACACATTTAGAAATTCCTATTTGATTGTCATATCAGCTCATATTTAAAGATGGACAGTAACAAGTATACTGTATAATTTATTTATCTAATTTATTATTAGTCACATTTCTGACTATCAGACCCTCAAATTACTTGATACATGAATATTGTATTCATTTAAATTTCGCAAACTGAATGATAGTGTAGATCCAGATCAGATGGATCTGACTGTGCACTGAGTGCAAAGTCTTCATGGCCCTATATATTCTTGTAGAAAAGGCTCCTTGACTATCAGTATCAAATATTCACAATTAGAACAACCCGCTAGCCCCCACTTTTCGTGATGCTGGCCCAAGGTCAACGTCACGGCTGAAGGCGGCGGGGGAATAGCTGTCCTTAAGAGTGTAGTCCAAGTTAACCTGAAAATGTCGTGTATTCGTTGTTATATTTATTATAAACGTCTCATTGGTTATTTGTTATTTTCATATGAAATAAAAAAAACAATACATTAATTTGATCTTGTTTCCTAACAACTTAATAGAAGATTCCGTAAAACAAAAATTATATAACAAATAACCTGTATCTTGGAGCAGAAATAAGAATTACGAAAACATGCCTGTACAAATGCATTATAAACTTTACCGCCGTAAAAACTTCATTATAAGAGGAAGAATTGTGGTATTTTTATTATTTCTGCTCAAATAAGAAAAATAAGGTTTACCCCTGTAAACCCCAATTTTACAATAAAAATGTGGGGTTCAAGGGAGTCGAAATTATAAATGCGTGTCTTCGTGATGTAAATAATGTATGCCCCTATGAACCCCAGTTTTCCCCATATAAACTGGAGTTTAGCGGGGGTTAACATGATGTTTTGTTTGTTAGATTTGACGCTTAACGCTCCAATCAACACTGAATCGGTCATTTTGGAGACGTTACCTCCAATTTTGTGGGAATTTTACCCGGCATTGAGATCAAATGACTTCTCAAGCCCTGCAGCCCATTGAAACCAATAGGGTTTATAAGTATGAACGGTCCGACTCGCACCGCTTTTCCTAGCCAGGCTTAGAACCTCTAAGCGATTTACCAGTACTGATGCCACAGGCTGTCCCGATGGGCGGGGCCGAATTTTAACATGATATAAATGCTCATACCCTAACAGATATCAAAAGTGTATTAACAAATGTTTACCCTCAGCAATGTCTACAAAAAAAAAAAAAAAAAAAAAAAAAATCTTGGAAAAAAAACACGTCAAAGCTGGATTTGAAGAAGAAGATAGCAAATTAAGGGTCTCTTCTTTCCCTTTCCATATAATCTTCTCTTCAGATCTCTCTTCTGACACTGTACATAAAACCTGTCTTGTGTTTGTATAATCTTCACCTTCCTTTTCAACATGTAAATAGTATGTTAAGAATCAACTTGATCATGTAAAACTGTTAACTTCCATGAAAAACTATGTTCTCGTACGGTTTTCATTCTGATTATAATAATCACATTTTAAGCCTGTCTTTTCTTAGTATAATCTTCACCATCCTTTTCAGCATGTAAATAGTATGTCTTTATCATTATTATTATGATTGTCATCTTTTACTATTACTATTATCATTATCATAACCATTATTATCTTATATCATATGTTGTCTCAGTGTTGAAAGCAAGACTTGCGACCAGTCTTCTTCCTCTGAACTTTAAGCCGTGTGTGTTCCTGCATGGAAACCTGCATAGGCATGCTCCATTTGCAGCCTTAGTCAAATGGCCAATATCAAGCGGCAAAAAGAAAGAGCACTATTGAATCACTTATCGCTCATGAGCAAAGTATAGAAATCACGATTTGCAGTCGGATTGGCACTGATTTCTACACATTTTCGGCTCATTTTTCGATCAGCCTTTTAAATTCCAAAAAAACAGGCAGTGCATCATTTTTCTATGGTCGGGCACCGGCAGCTTAACGCTATTCTTGTTGGACAAACTGCCACGATTTGTAGCCCAGAAGCACTTAACATATGTCTTGTTGTGGAGCTATGGAGTTCTGTCCGCTTGACCATGACAGACATAAAAAGCCTTAACCTAAACGAACGAACGAAAGAACGATATCAAAAGTGGGGCTGAGGTGTCTTTGGGGCCGATATGTCTTGGGGCCGAGGTGACAGTGGGGCCGATGTGTCTAGGGCCGAGGTGACTAGGGCCAAGGTGTCTAGGGCGACTTGGTTTTGGGCCGACCTGTCTAGGGGCCGAGGTGGTTGTGGGGCCGAAGTGTCTGGAAATCAATGATAACATCTTTATTATTTCTGCTTTCAAAATAGATTGTGGGTGCTCGTTAGAACCGCCTCAGTGAGGCGGTTCTAACGAGTACCCACAATCTTTCAATATAGTAAATACATGGTTAGTGTCTTTAATAATAAAATATAATCGGTGAGCCTTAGACAATTTCATAGGGGCGAGCTTTAAATCATGTATTTAGTTTATACCGCAATTCAAAACAATCAAGGGGTTTTGCAATAATTTAGCAAATTTAAGCCAAAAAGACAGCATACAGTGTGACATGTTAAACGACATTCTGTGCCATGGCGCGCACACGTAGTATAACGTGACGTCAACAAGTGCAAAGTTTCTGACGCCACAAAGACGTTGCAAACTACATGAACGCTCGAATAAGAGTCTTTCAGCGCTTTTCATTCTGTATGAAAATCTACAAATAAATAGTTTTTTTTAGCTTCAGAAATTATTTTCGAGGTTGAGACGCAACTGCAGTACCAGTGCGCAGTTATTCCAACGGGCCAGTCAAACCAGGAAAGGCCGAGAAGGTAAGAATTTAGCCGAAATTTGTTCAAAGAAATATTGCAAAGTTGTTAACTTGCAGTTTCGTTGTTTTCCAATGTATATAGTCTTTCAAAACGCAGTGAGACTTGACTGCACTTTTAATTTTGGACTAGTCCGTGTTTAAGGTAAGTCACCTTCGGTTGGGATTTTACATTGGGCGATATAGTTTTCCTGAGATTCGTACTGTATCATATTAACCACTTGGCTACGGCTTTTTCATAATGGCATTATCAAAAAAATGTATTTATAATTTCAAAATCCCGTGAAAAAAGAAATCCGAAACCTGCTTCTCCTAAAACATGGAATAGTCTTGTCACGCATGAACGTTGAACTCTCAAAGGTCGTTGATAAACTATAAAAGGTTGCATGTTATTGCTTACACTTGTATATTAGTGACCTGAAAAGTATAGTCTTTTAAAACGCAGTAAGACGTGACTGCACTTTTAATTTTGGACTAGTCCGTGTTTTAGGTAAGTTGCTTTCAGTTGGGATTTTACATTGGGGGATATAGTTTTACTGAGATTCGTACTGCATCATAGTAACCACTTGTGCACGATTTCTACATAATGGCATTATCAAAAAAACTATTTATAATTTTAAAATCCTGTGAAAAAATAAATCTGAAACCTGCTTCCCCTAAAACACGGAATAGTCTTGCCACGCTTGAACGTTGAACTCTAAAAGGTCGTTGATAAACTATAGGTCCGGTCTATGAACATGTATTATAGGTCAGTAGAAGGCCACCTAAGCAAACATGGTCCGCGAACCACGGCAGTCCAGGGCTCAGAAAGGAAATGTCCGACATAGCGACAACCTGCCATAAAAAGCTTTTATAAACTCTCTCTCTCTCTCTCTCTCTCTCTCTCTCTAAAGTCACTGATAGGTTTAATGATGTGTAAACTGTAGCTGCTTTACTCATAATCACCCATAGTACAAGGGTCAGTCCTAATAGGAAACTTAGTTTCAGTTCGATTGATTTTTTTTTTTTTTTTTTTTTGGTCGTTTAAGATACGGCGATATTTGATATTCGGTAAACACATTTTTTTCACTTCTGCCGACTATACAGCGTGACTGAGGAGTGATATTTTTGCACATTCGCCCGACATATAGACTCAGATGGCGGAGACGGTAAATAGGAAGAGGGTTTGTGTTATTGGTTGCGGTCCCACGGGCATGTCGATGCTGTATTATCTAGGGAAACTGCCCGATGATCAGCTGCCTGACGTTGTCTGTTACGAGAAGCAGGATAAAATTGGAGGACTGTGGAATGTAACCTGGAGAACAGGTAGGTCACTGAGGAAGTGCACAATGTCACGTAGTTTGCCTAACTAGCTTGTGTGGTTAGAGAAAAAATGATAATGGCCTCTTTGAGCATTCTTTGCTTTAAAGAGATCCTTCTGGTGGGCTCGCAATTTGTATTTTTATACTCAGATTCAATGAAAACACACCACTTTCAGAATTTGATTTCTTTAGTTAGGTTAAAATGACTGACTTTTTCAGCTGATAAGTACGGTATTGTAAAGTTGTCACCGAAGCATGCGTTTGTTGGACACGAATGTGCATGTGTACGTGCAGAATGCAACTATTGCAAAATTTTCGTAATCACGATATTTTTGACACTTTTTTTACTGTCATTATAAGAGTCGGATTCTTTTCGTTAAAAACCAGCAAAACATTTCATAAGGACCAGCCAATCAGACGTCTAAGTAACGTCGATCGTCATCGAGTCCTCGGTATGGTTGAAGGTGGGCTTTCATCTCGCCAACTTGCAGAGCGTATTGGTTGTTCGCAGACTACGATTGCTCGATTGGTTGAAAGGCACAACGCTACGGGGTCTGTGGACGATAAACAACGCCCTGGACGTGAACGTGTTATAAGACGTCAGCAAGACCGGTACTTTGTTTTGAGTCATTTACGCGACCGATTCAGCACGTCTGTGGAAACTGGCCAGGAGAAGTGGAACCCCATAACCTACGCGTAATTGCCTTAACTGTACGGCGGCGTCTCTAGTAACGCGGTAATTCTAGCCATATGATGTATAGGCGGAACGTTTTGACGGCGGAACGTCGCATCAGTCGCTTTAATTGGTGTCGGCAGCGTATCCGATGGACACAGCAGCGTTGGCGTAATGTATTGTTCACGGACGAGGCCTGTTTTTGTTTTGAAATGTTTGATAGGCGGCGTAAAGTATGGTGTCGACGTGGGGAGCGATTTCAAGACTGTTGTGTGAAACAGGTGTCACGTTGGGGTGGTGGTAGCGTATGTGTATGGGGAGGGATCTCATGGCGCCATAAAACCCAACTCATCGTTATTGATGGCATTTTGGCGGCACGTCGGTACATCGATGAAATCGTAACGCAATAATGGCGACGTAACGCTTTTCCAACAGGACAATGCACGTGCTCATTCCGCGAGGCTAACCATGGATTTTTTAATCAAAATGGCGTGCAAGTTCTTCCTTGGCCTGCGTTTTCACCGAATTTAAACCCAATTGAGCATCTTTGGGATCAGCTCGGAAAATGTGTGTATAGCCGACGTCATCCACCAGTCAACCGTCAGCAGCTTGGTATGGCTACAGGAAGAATGGGACAACATCAGACAAGACCAGATACATCGTTTAATTTGAAACATGAGGCGTCGATGCCAAGCAACATTTGATGCTAATAGTGGACATGCCTGGTATAAGGATATGTGATTTTATTTTTTTTTTTTTTTTTGTGTGTAGACTTATTCGAGTCTCCGTATCTCTGCATCCAAACGTGTGTACAGCCGACGTCATCCGCCAATCAACCATCAGCAGCTTGCCATGGCTACAGGAAGAATGGGACAACATCAGACAAGACCAGATACATCGTTTAATTCGAAGCATCAAGCGTCGATGCCAAGCAACACTTGATGCTAATGGTGGACATGTCCGCTATTCGGATTTTGATTTTTCGCGTGTGTAGACTTATTCGAGTATCCGTATCTCTGCATCCAATGAAATGCTGTGACTATGTAGTGAGTCTGTGGATAAATAAGTGATAAGTCATTAAACGTGATCGAATGCTGGAAAACATTGTGATTCATTTCAAAGGGGGAGTTCCAGCCTATAGTAAATTTCCATAGGGTTCTGCCCACGCACAGATTTCCATGATATTGTGCATAATTAATGCCTGGTAAATGACTGTTCATTATTTAGCTATTTCACTCTCATATCTGTTTTCATTATAAATCTACACTGTTTTGTTTATTTCCACATCCGAAAACAGGGGTACCCTCAAACAAGTGTATATATACATAACAGCTTCTTATAGTTTGGAGTTATTTTGTTCTCAGGCATAGCTGTAGTCATTTGTAATTATTTTTGTATCACATTTGCTATTGTTCATTTGAAGTTCCACAGTCCATGATCAATTTCATATGGAGCAGACCCCAGATTTCACAACCATAAAATCTTTTGGAGTATGTTTGATTTTTGATTTCACATTGTTGCAGTTCTTGTCACCCCACCATTTCAATATGGAAATTGCCCGTATATGTGTAGAACATTTTATCAAACTTTCTTGAAAATTTGAGACCGGTAACATACTGCATTTGAACATTGAATAGTACTGGTCAGATTTTTTTTTTCAAACCATTGTAGATATGGTAAGACATTTTCAATCGAGAAATTGCTCACCAATATATATATACACATGCATATATGTATGTTTAAGCCTTGATTGTATAGTATGAGCTCATTTAATCAGCATTTGTATTATTTATGGTACCCTGGGGAAGACCAAAAACACAATTAATTTTGAGTGTTCATTAACATTTCAATCGGATTTTATTAAAATAATATTTCATTTCTTAACAGGCGTTTTTGCATTTAATGTAATCATAAAGCCTGCTGAAGCTTATTATAACAAAGATTGTTGAAATGGCAAGAAAAATGGATGGTTCTGTAAACCAGACAATTTCGCTTGACTCTCTGAACTGACGCAGTCTACTTAAAAAGTTTGAAAAGTCTGATTGTCATACCTGAATGACACAGCTTGCTTGAAAGGCCAAGAGTAATGTTTTATTATGGTTGAGCCAGGTATGTCATAATAACACAGACAACATTTTCTGATCTTTTGGCCGACTGTAAACACAGATTACTGTAGACAAAATGGAAACACAAGTGTGTTGGCTCTTTTGTCACTCTAACAATGCCCAAAAATAACTAAAGCACAAACAAATACATAAAATTGCCTGCTGTGCAAATCAGTGTCAGAAAGTTATATTATTTATATTCTTAAATATGATCCAGAAAACAACCAGTTATTTTTTGAGTATCATGAAATAGTATAATCGAAAAGACTATTCAGTTCAGCTTTCGAACGATTTCAGAGGAAGAAAAGAGCAAACAGTATATTTGCTATCAGTATTATAGAAAAGTATAAAGCCAACTGCAGATTTTGGTTCAGAATTTGTTAATAGTACAGCTAACAGCTGATTTACACCATTTTCAAAAACTGATGAATACAGAGCAAGAAAACTTAACATAGATGACAAGTACTGCATATAGATGACTAAAATGTGAATGGTATTTCAACATCTAAATATAATATCAGCAATCAAATGCATTAGTTAAGGCTACTTGCCTTCCATCTATTTCATTTAGGGAAGTGTATACCAAATGCCAATTTTACAACTAGTTACAGTGTGACTAGCTCTGCATTTATTTTGAAGACTAAGTCATTGTAGCTTACACTTTTGCAGCTGTTATAATGAACCTAGAAAAAATGCAGAAAATGGTTTTCATGATCTCACAAAACCTTTGGTGGGGGAGCCGAGTGTGAGTCTCTTTGACCAAGTGATGTAAGAAAAAGTTACGAACACATGGACCGATAAATCATTAGTTGGTTGGTTGATTTTAGATTAAACGTCCCCGTCAACACTGTATAGGTCATTTTGGAGATGTTGTTTCCAATTTTGTGGGACTTTTTTCCGACATTGAGATGAAACGACATCTCAAGCCCTGTCGCCCAATGAAACCAATGGGGTTTATAAGCATGGACGGACCGACTTGCACCGCTTCGCCACGGCAGGCTTAGATCCTCTAAGCGGTTTACCAGTGCTCGTGTGCAGTCGGTTTCAGCTCCACGTGAAAGCATCATGCAGCCCATCTATTTCTTCAAGCCCCGATGGACGGGGGCCTAATCAATCATTTGAACAAATCGAAAAATCAGTCTGTTCCTTCACAGTTTGCAATTTATTGGCTGCTGTTTTTTTAAAGAAGTAAAAATGACAACAACAAAAAGATTTAATGACAAAAATAGTAATATGAAAGTAACTTATTAAGCAGATTCAATATGTCTTTGCGTATTACTGACATCAAGTGTCTTTGTATTGCAGGGTTTATTGGTGTCTTTTATGGATGGAGTAAGTTAATTGTATCAATTCCTGATCTTTGTTTTACTTCTACTTTAAAAATATACAGAAAGACCAAACAAAACACCTTGTCTTATTCCTATTAATCCATAATATAACTGTTTGAGGATTATCATTTTTGCAATACTGTCAATACAAACATTCATTATGAACAGTGCATGAATGAATTTTATTTTTCCTCTTTAAGATGTTTGGACTGAACTTGTGTACTTTGCTAATGTATGTTCTGATTTACTTTTTAAAAGTCAAACCAAAACTCCTGTCTGTAAACAGTGCCTTTTTTTTGGGGGGGGGGGGGAGGGAAGGGGGTAATGTGTGTATGTGGTGGGGGTTGAGTTGTTATTACATAAATGCCTATGCTAAGCTTTGTATGATAAGGTGGCACTAAATGGTCATTAGAAACACAATAAAAATACACTTTAAGGAAATCTTGTCCCCTTTATATTGCAACTGATTTTAGCACAAAAATAGACCTGAACCCATATCTAGCAATCAAAAACAATGTTACCGGTTTCTGACTTTTTTGAAATTTGTTTGCTAGATAGCGGATATATGTGGCCTATTTTATATGCAATATCTTGGGGTGACAAGATCAGTAACACATCTAATACGTATGATCAAAATCGTATTTTATTATAAATTTTCATGAAAAGTAGAAGAAATTGTTTAAATAAATTTATCAGAAAATTTAAAAGACATTGACACATTTACATTTTTTATATTAGATTAATCCTTATAGAGTTCTGTTGCCAATCAAAGCAACAAAATTTGAAAATAATCATACCTATTGATTTAATACTTAAAAGTTCACAGGTGTGTATGACCTCTATAGGGGACTACCCCAGGGAGCTCTCCTGAGACCTATAGTAATTTTCAAATGAAACAAAGTTATATATATAGTTGATAGTCCTCAAGTAAACAGCAATTGAAGTTTCAAGAAAATCTGTGCGTGGGCAGATTTGGAACTCCCCCTTTGAGGTATAGTACTAGTGGTGCGTTTTCATTGAATCTGAGTATAAAAAGTAAATGTTTTCACCCAACAGGCAGACGTCGCTAGGACAACGTAAAATCAACGTCGGTGCAACGTCATGTGACGTTGCATAAGTCTTGACGTTGTACCGACGTTCATGTGACGTCACAATTACGTCATATGCCTGCCAGCATGTAGATTGGTACAAATACTTAGTCAAACAGTATAAAGATCCAGATGGGGCGTCTCATAACAGACCGGCGCGTTCATCAGTACCCTCAGTTTCAGTTATACAGTCGAACTTCGATGGCTCGAACACCGATGGCTCGTTTGCCCTGGCTGAGTCGAAGCCGTTTTTGAGTCCCTGGGGAACTCCTCTGCATAAGAAAAAGTGTGGGATAATTAAGCAGATTTTCTACTTTTATCTTGCAAATGTATGCTGTGTGTACTCATTAGAATCGCCTCAATGAGGCGATTCTAATGAGTACACACAGCATACATTTATGTTACAGAACACCGAAAAGAAGTCCAAAAATACCCCCATTATGTTTTCTGGAAATATGCAACAGTGGCTCGAACTACCGCTGTTTCGAACAAATTTCTATGGTCCCGAAGGGTTTGAGCCATATGAGTTTGACTGTACATGTGAAATACCTGTTTATATGACCCTAGAAGATAGAAGAGTCCTTTTTGCTGGATTTGAGGTTTAACGTCCAGCTCAACACTGTATATGTCATTTTGAGACGTTGCTTTTAATTTTGTAGGACTTTTAACCGATATTGAGATGAAATGACATCTCAAGCCTTAACGCTAGAAGTTGAAGGAGCGGCGGTGCAACTCGCACCGGTTTATACATTCTAAGCGGTTGACCCACATAACGCTAACACAAGAAGATAATACTTGCGAAAACCAAGTTCTTTATCTTAGACCACAATGCCATTTCTAAACCTGGTGAGTAATTCGGTTGCAACGAAACCCTGTCGATAAATGAAACCAAAAGGGTTTATATGAGGGTTCTCCAAAAAGTTTTTTCACTTGGATTTTATTTCCATAAACGCTCCGTTAATATTTTTCCCTATTGCAGGCCTTCAACCCCACCCCCCCCCCCCCCCACTCTGCCGAAAGGCATTTTTGTAACCTTCGGATCCAATTTCTGAAAGCTGTTTGGAAGTCTTCTTTGGGTACCTGTTGGAGGCACTGATAAATTGCGCCGCCAAGTGCACTTTTGGACTTATATATATTTCCAGAAAGCATTTTTGAGCCTTGAAAACAAGATAAAAATCGCATGGGCTCTGGTCAGATGACCATACAGTTAGTTCCTTATTCCCTTTTCCTTATTAATTTTTCCTTATTCGACTCCAACAGAATAAGTAAACTGAAAAAGATAAATGATACTGAGGGTCGTTTCACATTGAATTGTGCCTTATGACATGCTTAGATAGTGCGTTTTTGAAACTCGACATGAAAAAAATGACATTTCATGAAAGTTAAACGACAGAAGTGAGATATGTCTAGATTGAATGTCAGAGTAATACTAGTCATAAAAAGCGACAGCAGACAGCTGCAACCTAAGAAACTATAGAGTTACAGCGTCATGAAAATAGAATAAGGAAATAAAAAAAAAATATGTTTTCCTTATTCCTTTTTCCTTATTAGACTACGAAACAGAGTAACTAAACTGAAAAGATGAATGATACTGAGAGTCGCTACATACAGATTTGTGCCTTATGACATGCACAGATGAGCGTTTTTACAAGGCGACATGCAATTTGACATGAAGGTCAAACGACAAAGGTGATTCTAGATTGATGTCAGAGTAATACTAGTCATAAAAAGCGACAGAAGGCAGCTGCAACATTAGAAACTATGGAGTTACAGTGTCATGAAAATCGAAAAAGGAAAAAGGAAATTATTTTTTCCTTACTCCTTTCTCCTTTTTCCTTATTCGATTCTGAAACAGGGTAAGTAAACTGAAAAAGATTAATGATACTAAGAGTCGATACATAGAGAATTGTGCCTCTTACATAATAAGCGTGGGTATTGAATAAATTTTGGACTTCGGTGAATAGTATTTCATTTTCGTTTGAGTAAGCATCGTCTTTCCCAATGAGAGTAAATCATGCGCATTTTAGGTTTGTAAATCTTGCGGTAAGTACATGTATCTGTCTCTAATATCCCAATATCTAGGACATACGAAGAAGAAGTGATATGGACATTCATCACCCCATCCCCCCACCCCACACACAAATACACAGAGGCCCCAGAACTATACTTGTACGACATGAGTGTGATTTTAAGGAGCTACATTTCATTCTAGTCCATCCATCTTGTCCTCCCACACCCCTGGGCCAATTTCATTCGAACTTCATTGAGTCGCATACGTGGCTTCTACCAAAAAAAAACTTAAATCATTCTGCTCGGAAGAACAAGATAGCCGCTAGACAAATCTATAAAAGACAACTCCACCTTTACACCTGGGCCAATTTCATTCAAACTCCATTCCAAATTGGAATATTACTTAGGTGCCCCTCTACCAAAACGGTTTCGCTCCGATGAGAAATCTATAAATGGAAAAATAGACTGGAGAAGAACAAAATAAGCTTTCAAGCTTCCGTTCTTATCCAAATTGTTCCATGTAATATTTTATTTTGTACATGTATACTATGGAAATAAAATATGTTTTAATAAAAATAGAAAAAAAAAACGTCAGCAATTTCTAAAAATGCGAACTCCTCCTAAACCCTTGGGCCAATTAGAGTTAAATTCCATAGGAAAATTGCCTGGGTGGCTCCCTACCAAAAATGGCCAAAACCTTTCTGCTCTGATGCAGAGCTAAACATAGAAAATTCCTTAAACGACAACTCTTTCTATACCCCTTGGCCATTTTCATTCAAACTTCATAACAATGTTGCTTATGTGACCCTCCACCAAAATAGCTAAATCGGTTCCAATCTGATTAACAAAATGGCCACTAGAACTAAAATAAAAATAAAACCTTCAAATGACAACTTTTCCCAAAGTTTTGGTCCAATTTCACTCAAACGTTTTGGACCAATCTCATTCAAACTTCATAGGATTGTTGCTTAGGTGACCCTATACAAAATAGCTAAAACGATAACTCTCAAGCGGATTAAATGGCTGACAGGAGGCAACATATAACGGCTTCTAAATGCCAATTTCTCATATACTTTTGATTCAATTGCATTCAAATTTCACAAGAATGTTGCTTTAAAAAGTGATACTCTAACAAATTGACTAAAATTGGTTTTGATGGGATGAACATCTGCCACCAGAGCTAGAAATAGAACAAACAATAAAATGACAACCCCTTCTGTACCTTTGATCCAATTTATTTCAAACTTCACATGAATTCTGCTTCGATAACACTCCAACAAACTATCTAAAATACCACCCCCCCCCCCCCCACCCCACTTTCCAATGAACAAGCTTTGGGCCGGAGCTAAAAATTGAAAAAAAAAACATGACAACATCACATGAACTCTTAAAGAAATTTATTCTGTAACGGTAGGACACACCGTGTGTTCATAATTGTTTTTATTGCCCCCTGTGATATTCTGTCTGTAGCAGATCAAAGGCGGCGCTTAATAGGGTGATTAGTAGCTCTTGTTGACTACCCTGCATGTGACAATTAAGGGGAAAATCAATAATGTACACTAGTAAACTATTGATTTTCGACAAGGTGGTCCCTTACCTGTTGAAGACAGACGGGATCTCTTCAGTAAGCACTGAGGGCTACATAATATCATGTAATGAAATGAGAGTCCTCAATAATCAATAATAAATGACTTTAATGCCAGTTTCATTCAAACTTCGCAAAAATATTGCCTATGTGACAACAGACTAGGTGCAACAGTTATGTTTCATGGAATAAGAGAGCTATCGGTTATCCACATGACTGTGCGAAGCTATATGACATCTGGAAATCAGGGGAGCGATTCAGGGCCATCTAGGCCCGCTTGTTATTGTAAATGTAACATAGCAGAAGTAAAGGCAATGCTCAGGAATCGATACAAATATCTCAAAAAAGTTGAGAGCCAAAAGTACATTTTTTCAAATATGGCCAAACGATTATCCAACACAAAATTATTACCAGAACATACAGCCAAAGACATACAATGGCAATAATTTCAGACAAAAGATGTGCATTGGAACGGACAGTAAAATAACTAGATGGGGCAGATCATGTTTGTACGTGGCCACAAGCCTTGCTGGAGGAACTAAAAGCTTATTTAAAGATAGATTTTTTAACCATTTCTCAAAGGGAGATAAATTGGGACTTCCTGTTCGTTTTTATCCCCCGACCGAATAGGTTCGGGGGATATAGCGATCAGCCTGGCGTCCGTCCGTCTGTCCGTCACAGTGTCCGTACGTCCGTCCGTAGATGCAACCTTGTGATGGCCATAACTCCTATACCCTTTGAGATTCATTGATAGTTCTTGGCACAATTGTTCACAAGGCTGGGACGGCGTGTCATGCGCAAGAACCAGAACTCTGGATGCCATACTTTTTTGGTTATCTCCCCTTTTAATAAAATAGAATGACTACTTTGTGATGGCCATAGCTCCAATACCCTTTGAGATATATTGATGGTACCTGGCACAGTTGTTCACAAGGCTGAGACAGCGTGTCATGCACAAGAACCACAACTCTGGCTGCCATGGTTTTTGAGTTATCTTCCCTTCCAATAATATAGAGTGACTACCTTGTGATGGCCATTACTCCAATACCCTTTAAGATATATTGATGATACCTGGCACAGTTATTCACAAGGCCAAGACGGTGTCTCATGCACACAAACCACAACTCTGGCTGCCATGGGTTTTTAGTTGTCTCCCCTTCCATTAAGATGGCCATAACTCCGATAACCTTTAAGATATATTGATGATAGCTGGCACGGTTGTTCACAATTCTGAGACGGTGTGTCATGTACAAGAACCACAGCGCTGGGTACCATGTTTTTTTAGTTATCTCCCCTTCCAATAACATAGAATCACTACCTTGTGATGGCCACATCTCCAATACTCTTTGAGATATATTGATGATACTTGGTACCGTTGTACATTAGGTTAAGCAGGTGTGTCACGTGCAAGAACTACAACTCTGGGTGCCCTGGTTTTTTAATTATCTCCCCTGACAATATAAACTTTTGATGGCCATAACTCCAATTCCCTTTGAGATATATTGATGGTACTTTTGCACAATTGTATACAAGGTTGAGACGGCGCTTCATGCCTAAGAACCACAATTCTGGGTGCTTTGATAAATAGTAGACTTATCTACCCTTCCAATATAACAGTATGACCAGCTTGAGATCTCCAACACCCTTTGAGACATATTGATGGTACTTTGTACAGAAATGCATGAGCTTAAGCAGGCATGTCATGCGCAAGAACCACAGTTACCTTGGTGTTTTAGTTATCTCTCCTGAAGTGTAATCTTGTGATGGCCATAACTGCAATACTTTGGGATATATTGCTGGTTTAATTCTGGTACACTTTCTATTGGTGAACAATCTTCTGAAGGCCATATTGGCTTTTGGTCGGGGGATTTGCCATCTCTTCCGATGGCTGTTTTTTATCAACTCTGGTCCACAGATAAAGAAGTCTACTCGTAAAGGAAAGCATTTGCTCCGTAGGAGCAACTTCTTTCCTTTGAGAGCTGACCCCTATTGACACAGTAGACAAAACTAGTTTTGCAGGAGTGGCCTCCTCTGAAGGTGTTCCCATTCCCTTTATGATGACCACAATCCTCGCCCTTCGTTCTGCTGTGGTTGAAACGAAATTTGTTTAGTCCTGACCAATGCATCATCTCCGTAAGTATACCGCTGAAACCGCCCCCCCCCCTAGGGGCTTGAAGAAATATATGGGCTACATGATGCTTCCACGCAGAGCTGAATCCGGCCCGCACACTAGTACTGATAAACCGCTTAGAGGATCTAAGCCTGTCTAGTAACCGCGGTGCGAGGCGGGCCGTCCATGCTAATAAACCCTATTGGTTTCATTGGGCGACAGGGCTTGAGATGTCATCTCCTCTCAATGTCTGGTACAGTCCCACAAAATTGGAAGCCACGTCTGCAAAATGACCTTTACAGTGTTGACGGAGACATTAAACCCAAAATCAAACAAACAAACAAACAATATCGCTGAAACAAATTTAGGTATGGAGCAACAAAGAGAACAGAATACAATAACTGAAATACTGAAGCAACGAAATCAAGTGTTAACTCCAGTCAGCTGGAACATGAACAGAACATCCGGTATCACCGGACTACTTGAAAAAAATAAGATCCCATAGGCCTTCTAGCGGAAAAGATTTTAAACCAACATTGGACTTCGGATATTCACTATAAAGTTGAGAAGACGCTAAGCGGAGATATTAATAACGATAAGCCTGATTTGAAAGTTTTGCAGTTTTGCAGTGCCTGGTACTCTGTCTCTGGTCGGGCCCACCGGAGTCTAACTGCTGGTCTTCTTTGGCTCGGACTGAACAATTATTTGTCTAAATTGCGACGGAGTTAGGGCGAGGATTGTGGCCACGTAAAATCGATTTAAGCCCCCTATTGGAGTTCGGTTCACTGACTGTTCCAAGGCGCTTCTGCTGTCGCGGTTTATTTTTGTTATGGTTTGTCTACGATTATATTTTTTTTTTTTTTTTTTTTTTTTTTTGGATAGCCAATTGGCCATTTTGTGGGAAAGTTACTGTCCTTTTAGCTTTCCGCTGTTGATGTTTCCATTAGGGTCTGTTGTTTCATGTTTGTGTTTCTTTCCCTTAGATGTCTCTGGTGGGAGCTGTGGGTTAATTGTGTCGATTCCTGATCATTGCCTCCACTTCTATTTTGCAGTAATTTGTTTTTCAAGTAATGAAGTCAGTCACTGTACAAGCGATACTTTGGCGTCGATATTGTAGTTTACTTAGACGCAAGTCCTCTTGCAGTTACAGCAAGAAAATATTCTAGTCGTACTTAATAGGTTATTATATCGCTGCAGGTCTTGATGAATACGGAGAGCCAAGCCATGCTAGCATGTACAATGACATGTTCACCAACAATCCAAAGGAGTTCTTTGAATACCCTGATTACACATTTGAAGATCATTATGGAAAGCTACTGCCGTCTTTTCCACCGGTCGCTTGTGTCAGAGACTATATTGAAGGTAATTATGATACTACCGAAGCATTTATATTCGGTGATGACTGTGGTATTGTCGTTAAACAACGCCAGCAATTAGCAACCATCTTAATAAGAAAACATTATGTTCAATTTACGTCACGTCATGTCGATGGCTGTTTAACGTTATAACGTGAAAAAATAAAAGTTGTGTTCAGAAGAAAACTATGTTCCCCATATTTTACCGGAAACGATGTCACCTGAAATCAGGGGAATGCCATCAAAATAGAAGTGAGGCAAAATCAGGAATCGATAAAAGTAACCCACACCTCCCATCAGAGATACCAATGGGAAAGAAACACAAACATGAAATAACTAGAACGTATTGGAAACAACAATAGCGGAAAGCCAAAAGAACAGATACTTGGCCATACAAAACAAAAAGATATAAGCGATACACACACTCAAAGACAAACCATAACAAAAACAAACCACGACATAAGAACCTCTTTTGATCGGTCAATGTAAAGAATTTCACTGGGGGAGGGGGGCTTAAATCGATTTTACCCGACTGCAATCCTCGCTCTTACTTCCGTCGTAATTTAGACAAATAATTTGTTCAGTCCGCGCGAAGGCTTCCTAACCTATCAGTACAAAATTTCCGAGAACAAAAAAATCAAACAACCACAGAGGACTCGAAAGCATAAAACAACTGAAATGCTGGAGCAAAAGAACCTAGTACAATTTCTCGCATTTTATCCCTTTTCCTCAACTCGTTTAAAAAATTCAATAATACATGAACACTCATGTAAGATCATCTATGTAATACACTATCCAAACAACGAACTTTAACGTACTAATCAGAGTATTTAACGTATTCAGTCAAGTTATTTCATGTTCGTGTTTCTGTTCCGTTTGGTGTCTTGGATGGGAGGCGTGAGGTAATTGTATCGATTCCTGATCATTGTCTTCACTTGTATTTGACGACGTGGCGCATACGATGCTTTTAATCTCGATCGATCAATAATTTTCGCCAAGATGGGAACATGTTGAAATTATTCAATTTGTTTTATACATTTGATATGAATTGAACTCTCAGGATATCGTCTATCTACGAAACACATGTTAATCGCGATTGGCGTGTTTGTTGTGATTTTACGGCCTAGATTTATACCCCACAGTGGTGTCGGACCGGTAATTTTCACACGTCCTGTACAGCCTTACAATCCTCCAATCCATAGAAAAGTGCTGAGTGTGATCTTCTGCCCGTGCACAATGCCAGTAACTGACAACATCTGGTGGATCAAACTTTAAGCAGCCGTTAATCAGCCATCATTTTTGAGCCCGAGGCCTATGACATAAGACAGTAAGACAAGATAAAAAAAATCCAAAAACTTACAACCTACTCACTTCCCATCATTTCAAGCACTTGAGACGCTTGTCCTGTTCTAGTCAAAAGTAGTAGGACATCCAATAAAGTGCGTTGATAAAGATTGCTTTCCAACACAGTCTCTGTTCTACAGTCAAAGGGGGTCTTTCAAGGTATAGGAAATTTGCATTGGTTTCTGCCCAAGCTTGGGCTTTGATGAAATTATGCATAATAATTGCATTGGGTATAACCGTTATAATTACGATGCATTCACTTTTAAATTTTATTTCCGTAGTAAATTTATTACATATTTTATGAAGTCTCTATCACAACAGAGATTACTCTCATATAAACTTGTCTACAGTATTCAGAGTTTCATATATCTAATGCTACTATGTTTTATGAATTAAAGCCATAATTGGTGAGTTAGTTGATACTATGAATGACCTCATATGTCTAGTAATAGTGGCTGGGCATTCAGTTTTCTTTGATGGTGTCCCCATATTTCAGCTCCTATTTTTGGATTCATTAAAATTTTATATGCATTTTTACCATGTTCCAATTTTTGTCAAGACATAAAAACTACCCACATGTCTTAGGAACATGTTGATGAATTTTGATGGAAATTGTGTACCGGTAACATTGTATTTTAACAGACTGAATACTGATTGTCCTGATTCAGCAAAATGTGAAATTATATGATTATCATGTTTTGGTCATGCTGTTTAATAATACTTTACTATTGCTTTCAATTTGGATGGCTATAGTATAGTATGGTTTGTGAAAGTAGTTCATAGCATAATTATAAGTATTATTTCAAAACATCCATTTCAGTAAATTTGCCCCCTATTGAATAAACTATTTTGTCTACAGAACTATACCGCAAAGGTTTTGATTACAAACGTCATCAAACGCACCCATGTAATCATGTGCACAGTTTTCTTTCTGTCTTTCATGTCTAATTTTGTAATGGTGCTAAGGTGATGTTTAGATTTAACATTCAAATCAACACATACCAGTCATTTTAGATGTTGCTTCAGATTTTGTGAGATTTGTTATCCGATTCGAGATAAATGACTCTCAAGTCAAACTGTTGTTTGTTTATTTAACCCTAACTGTCCATTTAAAAAGAAAGGTTTACTCTAGGGAAAATCAATAACACATGAGGTTACCTTTCACAGACATTAAGTTTTCAGAATTTGTATCTGCATAGGCACTAGCCAATCTATCCTTTTTGTATAGCCCCTATGAACGAAATCAAACGTCTTCCTGAAGCTGTATTCCAAAGCCATTTGCATTTGCTTTTAGAATTCACATGGTCGTACATTTGTCAGTGTTCCAAAACTTATGTGATCATGATTGTGTTGTCTATATATTTGTATAGGTCTTTCACTTCATTTACCTATCTCAGCAGTCGTTGCAGTAATTACAAAGCACATAATGTAAGATTTCAAGAAGCATTTAAACTGTTGATAATAAGTATTCAATCTGTGAGTAGTTATCGCATTACTCATAGGATTTTAAAGTATTTTCAGTAAATACATTATGATGCTTTTTTTCTGTCCAAACACTGCAATGCTCTTTCTAAGCTGAGAGATACATTGCACAGAAATGTACTGGTAATTATTAATGAACAAAAAGCAAGCAAGAACAGTGCTTAAAAAACAGTGAACTTGCATTCAGCAGAAACATTCAAGAAGTGGTTGAAAGTTTTACAACCGGAAAAAAATACTAAAAGCTCGCTTCCGATAAATTAACCACTATATCGACAAAGTAAATAGAAAAAATTAGACACTAAAGAAACGTCAACAATTACAATACCAATGCAGAAAAGAGACATATTTATGCATGTGTACTATAAGGAAGAAAACTGTTTCTCTCCCTGTCTAATAGCGAAAATTTCTCTAGGTCATTGGACAACTTTGTTTATACCAAATATTCTGCGCCTCATCCATCAATGATATCGTTTGCAACAGAAACTCAATATCAGTAATATTTCGATTTTTGGAAATACTAACCAATAATTACTGTAACTGTTTTGTTAGGATAATACTCCAGCGTTCATAAGGACGGACTATATCTAAGGCTTAATCTGGCCATGGATTTATCAACAGAGCGATTTTTGCTAGTACTATCTACTATTTTGGATAGATCATAGTATATAAATGAAAGGAAAATATCAGAAATGTATGATACTTTAATAGTTTCTTAGCTAGATCAGCTCAATATGTATTCATTTTGATTTGTATAAACTCATTTTATTACGTAAGTGTTACGAATTGCCTTTTTGTAAGGTTCTTGGATGATTTCAATAAAAAAGTAAATTTTGCAGAAACGACTTACATCCATTAAATGTGTAAAACTACAGTGTTACCGGTTTCGGATTTTCATGAAATTTGGCATAGCTAAAGAAGATACATATGGCAAGTTTTGCTAGCAAAATGAAATCTTGACAAAGACTAGAACATATTTATCTTAGGAATTGAATTTTGATAATTCTATAAAATTTTAATTAAAAAATGAGATTTTTGATAATTATTTTGTCAGAAAATGTAAACTTTAATTAATTTAAAAGGTTTTTAGTATCAAAGGAATACTGATGGAGTTCTGCATTCAATCCAGTTCACAGATCTTGAAACTAAATAAAACATAAGATTTAAGACGCACTTATTTAGAGACAGACACCAGCTCGAGGAGGGAGTCAGTTAGAGTGACCACCTGAGTCCTACTTTGATTTATATAATTTATTAAATACATTTTTATAGGTTGTATATGCTGAGTTATTAATATACAAAGTT
Source organism: Lucinisca nassula (assembly GCA_963580285.1). NCBI lineage: Eukaryota > Metazoa > Mollusca > Bivalvia > Lucinida > Lucinidae > Lucinisca > Lucinisca nassula. Next base: position 72,426,790 of record OY757024.1, on the reverse strand, counting down.
TAAAGAACAAAACATGCATGGGTACAGTTGAAAGACCCCCTTTAAATGCATCTATCATGTCCCCTTTTTGTACAATGGTAATTTGTTCACGACCGACAAAGTTAGAACCATAAGGGTTAGGCATGATTCCAATTCATGAGTCACGGGCAATACATTATTGTTAACGTACGTGTTGCAGAATTAAAGACATCTGATCTACAAACTTGAAATAACCACAGCAAAAGATTGCCAGACGCAAAATCTACACAACATATGTTCAAGTTAATTTAATCCATATTTAACACATAGCATCACCCTACTTTAAGCTTGGCATAGGTCAGTATTCAATTTTAGGGTTGTACGATTTTTTTTATTTGTTGCAGGTTATATTTCAAATGATCAGTATAAACTCTGATTTTGATTTACATTGCCTACCAATGTTTCACTTTTGGCGAACGCTAGACACATGAATTATTTCATTCTTATGATTAGTCAGACTTGGATTATAAGAATCTTATATGGGTGTGAGGGGTGGATGGAAAAATCCATCCCGAGGGACACTGTCCGGCATAACGAGGCTTGCCGAGTGATGCCGGACAGTGATCCCGAGGGACGGATTATTCTATCCACCCCTCACACCCATATTGGATTCTTTTTCTTGCATACCTTCTTTTTCTTAGCGCGGATTTCTAATGCTGCAGTCACTTTGGTTACCAGCGTCCGCCTTGTTGTGTTGACACTGCAGGGATTTTTAGTGACGTCACGTAACGTGCATGACGTCAACCTTTACGACGGCGCATACAAGGTCGTAATCAACCAGTGCATTTATCAAACACGTGATTATATTCGATTTTGGGTCGGAACAACAGGGTCAGAACATAAATTTCTATCCTAGGGTAAAATCACGGATTTACTTGTCTGGTGTGCAAGAAAATATTTGTAAACATTTACCCATTTACGTTGCATGTATGTATATTTTGGGAAGTAATTGTGCCTTCCAGAAACTATACAAATATGTTTACCGTGTGTATTGCAGGTCGATTTACTCGCGGCAGTAAGCGGGATATGTCTAAGAGCGTCAAACTTTCTACTGTTGTAAGAAGAGTTGAGTACAACAAAGATACAGATGATTTCAAAGTTATAACAAAGAACCTGAAAGACAACAAAGAGGCCACAGAGATGTTCTCCCATGTCGTGGTTGCAACAGGAGCGTTTGGAAACCCATACGTTCCAATGATACCAGGTGTCGATACATTTAAAGGGCGCGTTTTGCATTCCAAAAGCGTCCGACACCTTAGCGAATTTAAAGGACAGAGAATATTAGTAATCGGGTCATCGTGGTCTGGTGAAGATATTGCAATGATGGCAGTGAAGTTTGGAGCATCAAGTGTGATCATCTCGTACAAGTATAAACCATGGCTTCCTAAATGGCCCTTAGGTATCACCGAACGGCCACTTGTTGAGAAACTTCAAGGCTACATGGCGTATTTTAAAGATGGAACGACCGCCGAGGTTGATGTTGTCATCCTTTGCACCGGGTACAGTATTGAACTTCCCTTTCTAGCTGATGATTTGGCAATTAAAACTGAGCTGTTGCTGTACCCTGAAAACCTTTATAAAGGCATTCTTTGGTTAAAAGGTGGTAACAATAAGCTTTTGTACCTTGGTGTGCAGTACAACGTCTACAACTTTATTCTATTTGACGCACAGGCAATTTGGGCATGTCGAAACATTATAGGTGCACAAATGTTGCCATCCAAGGAAGAGATGCTTGCAGAAAATGAGAATTGGGTGCAAAAAGCAAAAGAAGCCAACAAAGACAACGACTTTGCTGACAAGCTTGATTTCATGACAGGGTATTTTCAGTATATAGTTGAAGAGGTTGGCTATAGAAAAGATGTTTTGGAGGCAATAGCTATTCTTGGTGAATTGGCTAAATCTCGGACTGACGACCTTTGCACGTGGAGGGACCAGCAATACAAATGTATCTACACAGGAAATCTGTCACCTCCACCTAAAACTCCCTTTATGAAAAATTTTGATGACTCCCTTAAAACGTTCATAGAACAGTACTGACACAACTTTCGACTGACGGGCAGTACAGGCCTATGATACTGCCCATGTATCTGATATTGATATTCTCAAACACAATAGCCAGAAACCATTCTACCACATAGCAGCTCAGTGAAACAAAATCCGGTTGCGTCACACACGTGGGCAATTTGGAGTTATCTATCTAAACCGAGGGGATAACTCGAGCCGTAATCAAAGGAAACAATGGGTATTTAAAGACATTTTTTTCTTGATTATTGAGGACTATCATTTCAGTACATAATATTATGTAGCCATCAGTGCTGATTTAAGAGAAGGCCTCTGTCTTTAACAGGTAAGGGGCCTCCCTGGAGAAAATCAATAGTTTACTAATTGTTGGCTAGGGTGTACATTACTGATTTTCCCCTTAAGTGCCTCGGTCAGGGGATTCAACAAGAGCTACTAATCACCCTATTAATGGCCGCTTTTGATCTGTATATAACAGGGGGCAGACAATAAAACAATTATGAACACATGGTTTGTCCTACTGTTACAAGAATAAATGCCTTTAAGGAATTGTTAACTGCGACATAACTCTTAATTAATGAAAGATCCCCCGATTTGTCATTTTCTACATTTTTGTATCAAGTCAATAATATCTAATAGCATTTTATCAGTTTTGGCATGACAATGTTAACAACTCTTGGATACTTCGTCAACGGTATTTGCACGATACTGGAATAAAATCGGCATTATCTGAGTATGTATCCAAATAAAATAACTAATAAATTATCATAGCATTTTTTTAGAAGTTTTGTCTGTTCGGCTGCAGAATATGATAATTTTGAATTTCAGTAAGTTCTACCCATTCCTTATACAGTCGTCAGCCCCGCATTAATAAAAATAACTCTCTGCAAATACCTGTTTTGTGACGTCATGGCACAGCTGTATATGCAAGGGAAAGAAGCAGTGTGATTTAATCTGCAACAAATCACCGGGCGGAAGAGCGTGACACAAAAAAGACGTTTCAATATTCTTCGACGTTAGACGGCTTTAACGTTTTTTTTTTTTTTTTTTTGTTTGTTTGTTTTTTGTATCCCGCACGAATACGTTGCAAAAGGACATAAATGCAATTTTGCATCACGAAAATGCGCCTATATAATTTTGATCCCATTGAACCCCATTTTATATAGTAAAAATGGGGTTTACAGTGGTAAACCTTATTTTTAGATCGATTGTTATCGACAATCGATCTTAAGTTACATACCACACAATTTCCATTCCTGCAATTGTCCACGTGACCATCACTGATTTGGAAAACCCACTGTTATATTTATTAATAGAAAATAGCCATTCTATTTTTATCGAAGAGACAATTGTAGGTCCGAGTATTGCGCAAGATGACTATCTATAGAATCTGGACAGGTTTATCATACACTGAATACCCAGATCGGAAAGCGTTGTCTGCTCAGCTGTCATTGTTTGATTATGATAGTGCTGGTGTTTAAGTAAAGTACTGTCAATCTAACCAGACTGCTGTAGGACCTACGGCTAGAAAAAAAGAGAATGAAAGACTTTTTTTAACTTCAATGTCATGTCTCGATCACACATCTTCTTGCGGAAAGGTCATCCCTTTCAATCCTGGTCAGTGGAGCCATGCAACCAGTGTTTTCTATATAAATCGCTTGCCATTTATCTAGACACCAATTTAGCAGAATGGACTTGCCCGACTTGAGTTGGAAGAGTGCATTCCAGAAAATGTTTTGAGATTAAATAAATCAAAGCACTGACAGCACACATAGATATTAGGCTGTAAAAACGATCTGGTACTTAGACTGTTTCGTGTAACTGCAAACAGTAAGTATAGACCCTGATTGCGGCATCTGATCATGGTAAACATTGTCCGTGAATCGAAGATCACTCTAAACCCCACTTTATATAGAGCAAACTGGGGTTTAGGGGGTTTAACATTATCTGTCACATTTTTGTTCGAAAACATAGATTGCGGATATTCGCAGGAACCGCCTTACGAGCACCCACAATCTATGTTTTGAGCTGAAAAAAAAAATTCACAATTTTTCATTTAAAATGTTACTGTTTTCGTCTTTACAAATGTGCAATGTATTTGTATAGGTATGTTTTCGTAATGTGGCTTTATAGACGTACAAGTAACGCGGTTTAATAAGTTTAAATCGATTATTTGTCAATCGACTTCAAAGTTACAAAGGATAAAAACCGTTCAGTGCTGAAGATCACGTGACTGTAACTGACTTGTCCGAATAACTTTTATATAGAAAATAGCCGCAGTATTGTCAGAGTGTTGTGTAAGCCTAAAGATGGTTATTATTGAATCATAGAGTGGACTTGGCAAACAGTGAAGACCTAGATCCCAAGCTGTTGAATGCAGCGTCTGATCAAGCTCTTCACTGTGAAATTTTGCTTCAAAACAAGAATAAAAGATTTTAATGACACAATTTAACCCTCAGTTCATGATTATTTGCCCTTTTTACGCTTGAAGACAATCGATCTACCAGTACTCTCGGTGCTTTGATTCTTATTGCTGCTCTAAAGTGTAGATTGTAGGTACTCGATGAGGCGGTTCTCACGAGTTCCCACAATGTATATTTTGAGCAGAAGTAAGAAAAACAGGTCGATTTTTCATCTTAAAATTTTCGTTTTTTCCGCGATAAAGTTTACAATGTATTTTTATAGGCGTGTTTTCGTAATGGCGGGATTTTTTTTCGCCGAAATGTGGGAACATCCGAAGGAAGCATCAACATCATTGTCGATTTGCAATGCGTTGGAATCGAATTGATGTTTCCATTAGAGTCTGTTATTTCGTGTTTGTGTTTCTTTCCCTTGGGTATCTCTGATGGGAGCTATGTGTTATATCGATTCCTGACCTTGTCTTCACTTCTTTTTTATATGGGTGACAAAAATCGAACAATAAAGAAGAAGCCTCAGTGGTGTGGTGGTTATGCTACTTGCCTCATAAATCAGGGTTCGTTTTTCGACCCCGGGCTCCTCAGACTTTCGGACGAGTCTTTAAATAAACCGAGGCCCCTCTCCGTATGATCCATCACGCTAACAAGTCCGTGAAATGAACACCCCCTTACACCCCACTTTGTATAGAGAAAACAGGTGTTTACGGGGGTATACATTATTTTCTTTGTTTCTGCTCCTAGACATAGGTTGTGGGTGCTCGTTAGAACCGCCTCAACGAGGCGGTTCTAACGAGCCCCCACAACCTATGTTTTGAATATTTATAAGGATAATATCACACATTTTCATCAGAAAATTGCCCGTTTTGGAGATTTTAACAATTGCACTATGACGCACGGGTGTGTTATCGTAATGCTGAGCTGTTGTGGGGACGTAAAATCGTACAAACATACACGTCGAACAATTGAATTGATAGACACATCAATAAAATCAGTCAGAAAACTGGTTGATCGATTGTTTCTGAGTTAAGGCAGGAAAATAGACCTGAACTGTTTCGCCTAATCCTTTATTCTAGCTTTTCATTTAGCAAAACTGTCTGATCTAGGTCCATTACGATAACACACCCGTGCGACATAGTGCATTTTTTCACATCTCCAAAATGGCCATTTTCCTGATGAAAATCGGTGATATTTTTCTTATAAATACTGCAAACATAAGCTGTGGGTGCTCGTTAGAACCGCCTCATTTAGGCGGCTCTAATGAGCACCCACAACCTATGTCTTGGAGCAAAAATAATAAGAAATAATGTATACCCTCGTAAACCCAAGTGGGGTATAGGGGGGTCTTCATTTCACGGACTTGTTCACGTGATGTATACTGTTTAGGAGTCCTGTCCAGATTCTATAGTTTGCATTTTTACACATCGACAAGTATAGTGCAGCTATTTACATTTAGCAATGGTTACCCGGTTTTCCAACAAGTGAGTGAAAGTCACGAGAACTTGAGCATTGAAAGGCTTACTGCGCTTTGTAGCAGAACAGAACTGAACAGAATTTTATTTGGACGTAAACTATAACAGTTTCTAGTCTATCAACATGCATATTATATAATACCATCATCCCTCAGGGCATGACCCGGAGCCACATCCAAAAAACGGCTCAATATGGTTTACATCTATCATTACTTACCATATCTGCAAAATGATATATATTATTTTTTTTTTTTTCAATATTAAATTTTATTGTTATTTGACCTATTGACTTCTTCCCAAGCACTTGTGGGGCGTGTCAGAAAAGGAAGTTACAAACCAAATTGAGCCGGGGCAAAGCCTTTCCTACAACTTACATGTGTGCCCAGCGAAGAATCAGATCAGCCTGTGCATCCATATAGCCTAACCAGAGACTTCTGTTTTTACCTGGAGGAGCTTTAGGCCCTAAGCTATCCTTAGAGCGCACAACGAAGACTCTGATCAGACTGTGCGGGTGCGCAGGTTGATCTGAGTCTTAGTTGGGCGCACATGCCTTGTTGTAGGTTTTGTCGTGCACTGGCTCAATTTGGTTTAATTTTGGAGATAGCATAATGGAGGGGCGGATGGCGGTGATCACAATTTCCGAACACGTTATGAAAGGCGACGGGATAAAAATGAATTAAGCAAGAAATAACTGAAAATCCGAATCTGATGCCACTTTTGTGGTTTTGTTTGTTTGTTTGATTTGTGGTTTAACGTCCCGTCAACACTGTATAGGTCATTTTGCAGACGTTGCTTCTAATTTTGTGGGACTTTTACCCGACATTGAGATGAAATGACATCTCAAGCCCTGTAGCCCAAATGAAGCCAATAGGGTTTATAAGCAAAGACGGTCCGACTCGCACCGTTTTGCCTGGGAAGGCTTAGATCCTCTAAGCGGTTTACCAGTACTCGTATGCGGTCAGTTTCAGCTCTGCGTGGAAGCATCGTGCAGCTCATCTATTTCTTCAATCTTCAAGCCCCAGTGATCTTGGTCTTCAGTGTTTGACAATGCCCCGTGTTTGAGACACCAGATTTATATGGGGTGATAAGCTCTACAATGAAAACAAACACTTGAAAAGGGTTTGCGTTGTTGTTATTGTTTTTTAAATGTTTAAGACTGGGTGGTTGAGTGAGGTGAATGTGTCGGGTATCTTGTGTCAGTGGGGTGTCCAACTGATATCGTTTACATTTGGGCAAGGTATTCTTGGTTACGCAACCAGTACCATTTAAGAATTTTTTCATTCATCTATAAGTGTAAGGGATTTCTTCGAAATGGAGGGTTTAGAAGGAATGTCCTTTGAAATGCATTAGGACATGCAATCCATTTGAGCAAGGGTCAAGATCGCTGAATGAACTTGACCTTTGCATTCCTGGACATCCATATAGAACCTTCACTCGTGTCATTGGCCACAAAATGTTTATTTACATATGCATTGCGTAACTTTTTTTCAGTTCAAAAACCTAAGGGACCAAGTTTGATCTTGCCGTAATATAGGTCAAGGTCAAGCTGCATATGAAATTTAACTGAAATTAGCCCAGGGCTTTCAGAGACTGGCGCCAAGTTCACCAAATGACTTTCACAATGGGGATTAATAGACATTCACATATTACTTACTCTCATATCATTACCTTAATAGTTTTCAAAACAACAACAACAAAAACAAAAACGGTTCAAAATCCCCGGGAACCAAATTTGTCCTTGTCATAAAATAGGTCAGGATTAACCTAGGCTCGTCATTTGAACAAAATTAATTATATTCATTCACCTAATGCTGCGTACCAAGTTTCGAGACAATGGGCCAGTTGGGAATGTAGAAGATTTTTAAAGTTTTTACCACAACTCCCCTGTTAACTAAAATATTTACTGAACCCGGGAAGGGACATGCATTTTTTTTATATATTGTGCGAACAAGATATTAAGTTGTACGAACAAAATATTACCTTGTGCGCACAAGATAATATGTTGTGCGCTCACGATACTATCTTGTGCCGACAACATATCTTGTGCAGACAACATATTATCTTGTGCGCACAAGATATTATCTTGTTCGAACAACTTAATATATTGTGTGCACAAGATATTATCTTGTACGCACAACATATTATCTTGTTTGCACAACATAGATCTTGTGCGGACAACATAATATCTTACGTTTTTGATTAAATGGGGCCAACAAGATAATATGTTGTGCGAACAAGATTTTATCTTGTGCGCAAAAGATAATATGTTATACGCACAAGATATTATGTTGTCCGCACAAGATTTTAAGTTTTGCGAACACGATAATATGTTGTGCGCACAAGAAGTTATGTTGCCTGCACAAGATCTGGGTTACGCAAACGAGATAATATGTTGTGTGAACAAGAAAATATGTTGTGCAAACAAGATTATAACTTGAGTGCACAAGATTATATCTTGTGCGCTTGTGCGCACAAGATAATATTTTGTGCGCACACGATATTATGTTGTGCGAACAAGATAATAACTTATGTGCACAAGATATTATTATTTTCGCACAAGATAATATCTTATCATTTTGTTCGCACAACATAATAAATTAAATTGCATGTCCCTTCCAGGCTTCCGAAAATATGCGGAAAATAAGTAAGATATGGGCCCCGTCAGCGATTTTGGTACTTATGGCTAATGCGAGCAGCGAAGGTTCAGGCGAGCCTGCGCATCCGCGCAGTCTCGCCAGAACCTTCGCTGCTCGCTCATACAAGCAGTGAATCAAGAGGAACCTTAAGACAGAAAGCCATACCCATTGCCCCTCTGAATGGCTGGGCATGCGTAGTTAAAATTTGTCATGACGGAATGCTCGGAGACACAAATTCGCTTGGCAGGGCTCATATTATCATGTCACTAAACATGGTGAATAAGGAAGTAGTAAGGAAAAGCTCAAAACGATAAGACCCGTTAAGTACTTAAGCGACACAAGAATGCGGGAAAACCAGATAAACAAAGTCTTATAAACACTTTTAGAGGAATGGGACCACCCGACAGATTTTTTTCGCCATTTTTCAAAGGCAGACAACTTTCAGGACTTCCTGTTCGCTTTCCTATGTCCTCAGTCCCACGGAAAAGGGGTCTACTGTTAAGGGGAATGTTAACACCTGATAGATTTTTCGCCATTTTTCTATAATCCCTATCCCACTGAAAAGGGGTCTACTCTTAAAGGAAAGAATGTACTCCTCAGGAGCATGTGCTTTCCTTTGAGAGTTGACCCCTATTGATATGTGAGATAAAAGTACCTGTGCAGTAGTTGCCTCCCCTGGAGCTGTTCCCAGTCCCCTTCAAGGATGAAGAGAAAATTCTTGTCTTTACGAGTTGACCCCTATTGACTACTTTTGCAATTGCTGCCGCCCCTGAAGGTGTATCCATCCCATTTAGGTCACGTATTGAGAGCTAGGTTTAACTGCGTTTTTATAAAACGGAGCTGAACGGCAACGAACGCAGTATTTGTTTGACTTTATGTTTAACGTCTCCGTCAACACTATATAGGTCATTTTCGAGAGTGAGCGAACGCTTATGTTTTACGTCCCACCAACAGCTAAGGTCATACAGAGACGGGACCTCGGTTTAAAGACTCCTCCGAACGTCTGGAGATTCCCGGGATCGATCCTGCGACCCCTGGTTTACAGGTGAGTAGCATAGCCACTACACCACGGAGGCTTCTATCATTTTGGAGACGTTGCTTCCAGTTTTGTGGGAACCGGCATTGAGATGAAAATGCGTCTCAAGCCCTGGCACACAATAAAAACCAAAAGGCCTACATGCATTGAACGGTCTGACTATCGTCACTTTGCTTAGGCAGGCTAAGCCCTTCGAAGCGGTTTGCCAGTACTCGTGTGGTCAGTTTCAGCTCTGCGTGGAAGCACGATGCAGCCCGATCTTTTTCTCCAAGCCCCGATGGGCGGGGTTGAACCAAGTGAAGCGTTGTGAAAACGTATTACATAAGGCTTTATATGGCTACAATAGCCATAGTCTCACAGTCACGTGTTAAGGGCTATGTTTTACTGCGTATTTCAAATAATCGTAGTAAAACGTAGTGCATACGGCTATATATGGCTACGTACGTGGCAGTTTGATATACGTATCGAACACATGGTAAAACGTACAAATAAAACGTAGACGAAACGCATTCAATATGTACAAAAACGTTATAAACAACTTACCTATTACCGACATTAATATGTTTTGCTACGTTTTATAATACTTTTTATTATCTGACCTGTCGCGTAGTGACAAGATTAGCTCTTGTTATCACCTTTTGTCCGTCATCCGTCCATGTGTCCGTCATCTCCTCCTAAACCACTCATTTGATTTTGACCAAACTTCAAAGGACTGAGCCTTAATTGATCATCATTCAAAGTTGTTCAAAGGTCCACTGCGCATTTAGGTCACAGTAGCCAAAAATAGATTTTTTAACTGAGAATTTTAAAAAAAAATCTTTTTCTCTAGGTCTTTGATATATGGTATAAAGCTTCATATCAAGATTGTTCAAATTATAGCCTCGGGAGCAAACATGGCCCCGCCCCGGGGCTTCAAATGTTTTACATAGGCTGTGGTCAGGTCAGGTTCATTCCTGCTACAGGTAACATGTAAGCCAGTACAACCTGTTGTATGCGGGCAGATGGGACTCGACACCTCAGGAGGGCAACCCATCTAGGAGTTGCTAGATCTCTAAACAAAGCTAGCTTGGGTAGGTGGAAGCCGTAGCCTTGGTTGGCAATCCATTCCAACGAAACCCTGTGTTGGTGCTTGGTCAAACTGGCTGTGCACAGGGCTGACAAGGAACTCATGGTGGTTCCTCTGCCACTGCAAAGGGTAGATGGAGTGGTCGGCAATCCATCTTGGAGAAGACAACTCCAAACAAACATCTACATATCTGGATTTGCCTGTTCCAGCTATGTAAACGCTTCCTCGGCTGCTGGGGTGAAATAAATCATTTCTCTGATTCAACGGTTCAAACGGAGATGCAGCAGCATTCTGTGGCGCATGAAGAGCATGACAAGGCACTAAAGAAGTCATGGTCATCCACTGCATCCGGGCTTAACTCCAGACGTCTCGACACTGTCTTACAGCTGGATCCACCTGGGTCAGGACGAGAGAGTGAGGCTGATTCTGCGCGCCTCTCTCTCACTATAATCCAGTTCACAGCGCATGCCATCTTAATCACATACACACATTCACTACAGACACACCTATGCATGAAACTCAAAAAGCCCTGCGGCGATGGGCGAGCGGTGAAGCAGCAGGTGAGGATACAGTGGAAGCTGTAGTTTCGGACCTGCACACAGGCAGCTTGGTTCTATGTGGTCGCTTTCCTTAAGAATGAAGCAGTATGGGGAATTCGGCAGCCGAACTGAGTGACTGAGCAGACCTTGTTAGGACCGCGCTGCTCACCCCCTTAGCATGGGGAAGGGGCTAGAAAAAGTGCCCTAAACAATTGCCTGCTTCAAAAACCCTTGGCTGGTTAACCGCGATCAGCAGGGATCCCATCTAGCGGTCGAACAAAAAAGAAGAAGATAAAGGTGATACCTTTAAAAATTGGCGCATGGAATGTGCGCACCTTAATGGATAGTGCTGGTACAGACAGACCACAGCGTAGAACAGCTCTAGTTGGTAGAGAACTTAATTGATACTAAGACGAGATTTCAGCTCTGAGCGAGACTCGCCTTGCAGAGGAAGGGCAAATAAAAGAAGCTGGTGCTGGCAACACTTTCTTCTGGAGTGGACGCAAAACAGAAGAGCGGCGGGAAGCAGGAGTAGGCTTCGCAAGCTCTCAGGACTTCCAAAAGGCATAGAGACTATCCCTATCTGGTAAGAGGCATGCAGCTATTGTTAGTGCCTATGCACCCACAATGACGAACCCAGATGAGGTCAAAGACAAGTTCTATGATTATTTGGACTCTGTGATTCCTGCTACACCACGGGGAGACAAACTCATCAAACTGGGATACTTCAAATGAATGAATTCGGTAATCGATGGTGTAAGCGAGAGTATGTTGAGCATAAAGCCCTTAAGGACTGGAAACTTAGCATTTTAAAACTAGTGAATAAACGCATTTCTTTCTATTCTCAAAATACTAACTTAATACCTCCTAAGCCCAAGACATCTTTACGTCATCTTAAACTAGGTATTCAAGAATTTCATAAGAAGTTTGTTTTGGCCCCTGCAGACAAGGCCGCTAACAACGTCGTCGTTGTGTGACGGCTCCACTATGTTAACACGCTTAAGCAGGAGCTTGGTGGTATTAAGGCCTATGAACTTCAGCCTTTAGCTGAAGAGAGAGCTATAGTAGATAAACATATTTGTCATTCAGCCACCAAGTTTGCTGTGTGTGTTAACGAAGGCCAAGACAAGCTTCCTACGCTATACTGGTTACCAAAACTTCATAAAAGACCTTACAAAGCACGGTTTATTGCAAATTCTAGCTCTTGCACTACCACTGAACTTTCTAAATTATTAACTTCCTGTCTTACTGCTATTAAAACGCATGTAATTAAATATTGTGATAAAGTCTTTGAAAGATCAGGAAGAAATCTGTTTTGGTCTATAAAAAAATCGAATGAGGTTTTAAATAAATTGAAATCCAGACATTTTCGTGCTTCTAGTCTGTCTACTTACGATTTTTCCACTCTTTACACTACACTTCCTCATAATCTTATAAAAGAAAAGCTTAATGATTTAATTGAATGGGCTTTTCACAGAGAAGATTCTCTCTATCTTGCATGTAATGTCAGAAATGCATTTTTCACTTCTAAAGAGCATAAGAATTATACACTTTGGTCATGTCAGAAAGTGTGTGATGCCCTCACCTTTATACTTGACAATATTTATATTAGATTCGGTACTAAGTTATTTAGACAAATTGTGGGTATTCCGATGAGTACTAATTGCGCACCTCTTGTGGCTGATCTGTTCTTGTATTGTTATGAAAGAGACTTCATTTTGTCGCTTTCCATTGATAACCAATCTGAAATTATTGAAGCTTTTAGCTCCACTTCTAGATATTTAGATGATTTATTAAATATTGATAATACCTATTTCGATGGTTTGATCAGTCAGATTTACCCCCCCCCCCAGAACTTCAGTTAAATGAAGCAAATTCTTCTGATACCGAGGCCCCGTTTTTGGATTTACATCTATCTATTGTAGATGGGTTTGTTTCATGCAAAATTTATGATAAACGCGATGACTTTGATTTTGAGATTGCAAATTTTCCATTTTTCGATGGTGATGTTCCTCGTGCGCCATCCCATGGCGTTTATATTTCGCAATTAATTCGATTTGCTAGAGTGTGTAGCCATGTAACTGACTTCAACACTCGTAATAAATTATTAACGGCTAAACTTCTTAATCAGGGTTATCGGTACCATAAACTACGCAAAGCCTTTTCAAAATTTTATAGACGCCATTCTGATTTAATTTCAAAATTCAATATTGGACTTAAATCTCTTCTGCAACAAGGTCTATCGGAACCCGAATTTTATGGTGACTTAGTATATAAATTCAGAAAAATATATAACAGCAATGGCTTCAGCACCCAATTTCGTAAAATCATTCTTCGATATAAAAAGATTGGGTACAACATGGATATTATACGACAGACTGCATGCATGGTAGTTAACCCGATCACGGTTGGCAACTTTGCTTCCCTCTTTAATTGCACGCCGGTGGGTCAGGCCTCAGATTCTATGACGGCTCCAACGTAAAGGCTTATTGAGAATTAGAGAGATCTAATTCAAGGTAATGTTGGTTGGTGCCTGATGCTCTGTCTCTGGTCGGGCCCATCGGGGTCTAACTGTTGGTTTTCTTTTGCTCCAGCATTTCAGTGGTTTCTTGCTGTCGAGTCCTCACCGTTGTCTCACCTCTGTGGTTCTTTGATTTTTGTGTTCACGGAGATGTTGCACTGTTGCCATTTTGTGGGAAAGTAACTGTCCTTATGGCCTTCCTTTGTTTAGGTTTCCATTTTTGTCTGGTCGCTTAATGTTTGTATTTCTTTCCCTTTGGTGTTTTTTTATGGGTGGAGTAAGTTAATTGTATCAATTCCTGATCTTTGTTTTACTTCTACTTTTCAATGCTACAGTGGGCACAGACCACCAAACCTGGGAAGGTGTGATTGGGAATGAAGGAGTAGGAAGTGCAATAGCAATGGCCACTCCTTTTGGGGAAATGCGTAGAGCATGAACTGCTGATCACCAACACAGTCTTCCGTCTGCCAACTCGCAACACGACATCTTGGATGCATCCTCGCTCCAAACACTGGCATCTCATTGACTATGCCATAGTTAAAGGAATTACAAACAGGATGTCAGAGTGACAAAGACTGTGTGTGGTGCGGACTGCTGGACATATCACAGGCTTGTTGTCCGCAAACTCAACATGCGTACCCAGTCTACACGGCGACCACAAGGCAAGAAAGTGGACAAGAGACTGAATGTCTCTAAGCTGAAACAAGACAGCAAGCGGCAAGCCTTCACCCATGGTATCTGCAGCAGACTAGATGCAATGGAATTCAGTACAGATGATCCTGACGGGAACTGGAAAGTCTTCAGAGACACTGTTCACTCTTCAGCAATGGATTCCCTAGGTCCAGTATCTCGCAAACACCAAGACTGGTTTGACGAGAATGCTGAAGAAATCCAGGGACTCCTTGAAGAGAAGCACCAAAAAGCAGGGCATGCCTCAGTGATACCAGCTCAGTATCTAACAAGGCCACCTATTCAGATATATGCAAGACAGTGCAAACAAGACTCAGCGACAAGCTAGACTCCTGGCTCAGCAACAAGGCTGATGGAGCAGACAGAAAGGATATGAAGAACTTCTTTGATGCACTAAAGACTGTTTATGGTCCCAAGAGCTCAGGAACCACTCCTCTCCTCAGTGCAGATGGAACTCGTCTTCTGACTGACAAGAGGCTATCTTGAAAAGATGTGCCGAGCACTTTGAAAGTGTTCTTAATTGGCCATCCTCTATCAACGATGATGCAATCAACAGACTACCACAGGTTGAATGTAATCAGCTGCTTGACAAGTTCCCAACCGTTACTGAAACAGTGAAAGCAATAAAACAATAAAACTTCTGGCATCTGGCAAGGCTCCAGGACCAGATGCAATACCTGCTGGGATTTTCAAAGCAGGAGGTACCACAGTTGCAAAGAAGTTGAGTTATTTCACATTATGTGGAGAAAAGAAACCAACCCCCAAGAACTCAAAGATGCGTCAATTATCCACCTAATCAAACGGAAAGGCAACCCCAGATCTGTGACAATCACCGTGGCATCTCTTTATTGTCAATTGCTGGGAAAGTCCTTGCAATAGTCCTACTTAAGCGACTAAATGAACATCTTGAACATTCGGGGCTTCTACCAGAAAGCCAGTGTGGGTTTAGGAAGGACAGAGAAACAGTTGACATGATCCTCCCAGCAAGGCAGCTGCAAGAGAAATGGCGGGGACAGAACATGGACCTACACATGACCTTTTTGTACCTCACCAAAGTATTTGACACAGTCAGTCGCGCGGGCCTTTGGAGGATCATGGTGAAGTATGGATGTCCAACCAAGTTTATAGCAATGGTTAAACAGTTCCACGATGGTATGCCTGCACGGGTCTAAAATGATGGTGAGTTTTCAGATCCATTCCCTGTGACAAACGGTGTCAAGCAAGGCTGTGTGTTAGCCCCAGCACTGTTCAGCATGATGTTTTCTGCCATGCTCACAGATGCTTTCCAGGATGGTGACAATGACATACCTAGTAGGTCGCTTTGATTGGAAGCTTTTCAATCTCAGAAGGTTGCAAGCCAAATCCAAGGTGCAGACAGAGGTGCTAGATGTGTTCCCCTTTGCTGGTGACATGGCAAAAAGTGCCCCTACAGAAGAGAAGATGCAAAAAGATATAGATCAAGTATCCGACTCCTGTGATAGCTATGATCTCACAATCAGCATCAAAAAGATTGAAGTTGTCTATCAGCCAGCACCTGGTAAGCCTTACAAAGAGCCCACCATCACAGTGAATGGTCAAAGATTGCAAGTGGTAGACAGGTTCACCTACCTTGGGAGCACACTGTCAAGAGCCGTGCACATTGATGATGAAGTCGATGCCAGGATTGCTAAAACTAGTGCAGCCTTTGGCCGACTACGTGGTAGTGTCTGGGATCGAAGTGGAATCAGACTTGACACAAAACTGAAACTCTACAGAGCTGTGGTACTGCCAACACTATTGTATGCATGTGAAACATTGACAGTTTACCAACGGCACACTAAAAGACTGAATCACTTCCATACTAGCTATCTTAGAAAACTCTTAAAAATTAAGTAGCAAGACAGGATTCTAGACACGGAAGTCCTGAACAGGGGAGAGATGCAAAGTGTACATACTCTTTTGAAATTAGCACAGGTAAGATGGACAGGCCATGTTACCAGAATGCCTGAGGAACGTTTGCCAAAGAAAATTCTCTATGGAGAACTAGAAATTGGCAAACGCTCCCAAGGCAGTCAGAAGAAGCGCTACAAGGACACCCTCAAAGCCTCCCTCAGGGACTTCAACATTCCAACAGAGTCGTGGGAACAAATTGCACAGGACAGAGCAAAGTGGCGAGGTCTCAACAAAAGGGGTGCCAAGGACTATGAGGCAAAAAGAACCAGTGAAGCTGAGCAGAAAAGTGCACGGCGCAAAGCCAGAGCTAAGGCATCACCAACAGGTCTTCCTCTAGCCTCTGTTGCTCTATTTGTAAAAGACAGTTCAGAGCTAGAAAAGATCTCATCAGCCATGTTAGAACACACAAATAGAAACATTTCTCAAATATGATTAAGACTGGCCATTGTCAGTAATGACAGACGAACCATTATTATATCGGGAAGATGGTTTAAAATCTTTTTGTCTGAAACCAGGAGGCCAAGGTCTTTGATATTTATTATGAAGCTTCACCTATTTGATCAGTTTGCTGTCGAGTCCTGGCCGTTGTTTCATCTCTGTGGCAGTTTGATTTTTGTGTTCTCAGACATGTTGTACTGATGAGTTAGGAGGCCTTAATTTGGACTGAACATATTATTTGTCGCGACGGAAATAAGGGCGAGGATTGTGGCCACGTAAAATCGATTTAAGCCCCCCAAATGGAATTCGTTTCACTGACCTTTCTAAGGCGGTTCTTCTGTCGTGTTTTATTTTTGTTATGGCTTGTCTTTGAGAGTGTGAAACGCTTATATTATTTTGTTTTGGATAGCCGATTGGCCATTTTGTGGGAAAGTAACTGTTCTTTTGGCTTTCCGCTAGTGATGTTTCCATTAATTGTTTCATGTTTGTTTCTCTTTCCTTTGGTGTCTCTGATGGGAGCTGTGGGTTAATTGTGTCGAATCTTGATACTTGCCTTCACTTCTATTTAGCAGAAACGTTAACCATCATGGGACGATGTGTTGCGCACAGAACTCAGGTCTAAACCTCCAAAGTCAAGGTCATCCTTAGAAATCAAAGGCCACAAAAGTATCATTTTTAGTTTCTGTTCAATAACATTATTATTTTTGGTTAGATTTCAAAACTGCTTGGCAGAAATGTTAACCATCATGAGACTATGTGTCGTGTGCAAGATCCAGGTCGGTAGGTCATACACTGAGGTCAAAGGTAAAGAAAACTGTCGTTTTCTTGTGTCCGGTCAATACCCTTGTTATTCCTGGATGGTTCTGAAAATTACTTGGCAGACATGAAAACCATCGTGAGACGATCTGCCGTAAGAAAGACCTAGGTCGGTACCTCCTAGTTTAAGGTCATGCTTGGAGGTCAAAGGATTGATAGATTGTTTTGGCTTAACGGCACGTCTACACTGGTGGGTCATTATGTATCGTATCCAAGAGAAAGGGAGAAAATGGAGGTAGAACAGATAGTAGAGGGACAGGGGAGATAGAGGAAAATGAACAGAAATATAGAAACAGAAGAAATAACAACATTTGTAATTCCTTGATCTTGCCAGAAATGTTAACTATCATGAGACAATTTGTCGCACACAAGAACCAGGTTGATACCTCCAAGGTCAAGGTCCTACTTAGTGGTCAAAGGTAAAAACGGGTCCAGCCTGTAACGATTTTATTCCTGGGTCGATTTTACTTGGCAGAAATGTTAACCATTATGAGAAAATATGACAAGTGCAAAACTCGGTTTGTTTACTCCATGGACAAGGTCATCCTTATGGCTGATTATTACTTGCGCAACGGGCGTATAATGCCCCCGCTTGCGGAGCTCATGTTGAACCTTTGTGACTTCTTTGAATCAAGTGAGCAATCCAGGGCCATCTTGGCCCTCTTGTTACGTTACAGTAGGTTTTGGTAGTTATTGCTATCTATAGTTCGAACAAGTTGACCTGAGACTGATGAACTCTATTAACATAATTTCACACCCGACTGAATGCATGTTTTTATTTTCGCCGTCTACCGGGAATGGCGATATTGTTATTCAATACATAGAGGTCGGTAAATGGGTCGCAATTCACGGGATGCCGAAAATTCACGAGAAGTTTATGAACGCCGACGTATTAGGCGATAACATTTGTCATATTCGACTGGGAAGTTTCGTGAAATTTCCGTGAAATTCCACGCAGGAGTGTGGTGTCTTTCTTGTAATAGCCGATCACATGGTCCAATCAAATATTGGTTATTTTTCAAATACATAAGCGATCGTGGAGCACGATTCTATTCGAAGGAAAAGTCGAATCTTTCGTTCACCACGGTCGCTAATGAGCTATACACAAATAAAATATTTGATTGGACCATGTGACCAGCTATTACATCTAGGCACCACACTCCTACGTGGAACTTCGCGGGGATTTCACGAAATCTACCAGTCGAATACCGTCATTGACTAATTTATTCCTTGCATAAAGGTCAGTCTCAGGTCAATTTTTTCGAACTATATCTATCTACTGATACTGCGTCAGTCACATTTGACCATCACTGCAGGTGTATATTACATACAGTCCAGGTTTTGCAGGATGAAAGCATACACAGTAATCGTGAATTTACGGTAGGGATCTTTAACCTGCACAGGGGATGGTTCTCCCTGCATAGGGGGCCTCCAGTTAACGCCCCGATCCGGGGGACGGTGCACTTTATGACATTCATCCTTGCAATTGATGCCAGTGGAGCGTGTTCGGACACCGAAATTTTATCGCCGCCACCGGGGATCGAACCCGGGACCTCTAACATCAGAGGCAAGTGCACTAACCACTGAGCTATCCCTATTGCCAGGTATCACTTCCCTACAAAACGGTGCAAAAGTAACGTAGCTCAATACGTGACACTGTGATTTGGGCCTAAGGGCCCAGCGTCACTGTCATGTATTGGGAGGTAGGTTTTACTACCTAAAACTTGCGCCTTTTTGTAGGGAAGTAATACCTAGTACTACCTTCCAAAACCTAATAAAACATAATAATACGCAAAATAACGCGTAGCCGAATTATTGCCATAAAAAAATCGAGAATTTCGATAATCGGAAATAAAAATCACTCGCAGAAATAAAGGTAGTCAAGAAAAAGAATCTTACATGGGTAAGAGGGGTTGACAGAAAACTTCGTACCTCGCAATCACTTACCGGTATCACTCGGCAAGCCTCGTGATGCCATACAGTGACCCTTGGGGCGGATTTTTCTATCCACCCCTCACGCCCTGCCTTTCCATTCTTTTAATGATTCTCGAATAAAAACCCGTTTTCAATAGAATGGACGTGTCAAATTCAGTGATAGAAAGCCCATCTCAGAACCCAGAGATGAAAGAGTTTATACTTTATTCCTTTTGATATTCTGATTTCGTGTATCATTGTATTCAGAATAGTCATTTAGGGGCTGGGTTATACTACGCTAATGTTGCGCCTTTTTGTAGGGAAGTGATACCTAGTAACACCTACCAAAACGTAATAAGACGTAGAATAAAGCGTAGCCAACACAAAATTGCGGATTTCTACAGTCGGCTATACAAACATCCACTCTCAGAAATGAAACACAGAAAAAGACTCTTACATGGGTGTGAGGGGTAGATAGAAAAAAAATCCGCCCATCGGAATCATTGCCCGGCATCACTCGGCGAGCCTCGTGGTGGCTTACAGTGACCATCAGGACGGATTTTTCTATGCACCTCTCACGCCCATGTAAGATTCTTATACAACATTCTATTACTGATTCTTGATTTAAACTCCGTTTTCAAAAGAATGGACATGTCAACTTCAATGATAGGAAGCCCACTTCAGAAGCCAGGGATGAAAGAGTATATATTTTCTCCCTTTTAACACTCTGATTAAGGAGATACTTGTAATCAGAATTGTCATGAGGGATGGGGGTTGGTAAATCAGCGGTTTTATGGTTTTACGGCGGTGCGATCGTAAAACTGATGATTTACCTCCCCAAATGACACTTTTCTAAACCGTTATCCCCATTCGGTTGTTTTGTACGCCCCAATTACGCAAGATAAATGTCGCCTTTGCAAGCTATGAACTGCGTAAAACCAGTTTACAACCAATGAAGAGCGACATAACATTAGCACGTCGCGAAATTTTAACGTTATCCAATCAGACATCGCGGTACATACGCAAATGCATGTATGCCTAGGTAATTAGTAAACAGCGTATGCCTAGATCAGATGCTGCACAATAAGATATTTCTTAATAGGGCTTTAATACGTACAACAAATAAACAAAACAAGTCCAGCATTCATATGTTCATTTAACTGTCCAATGCTATCAAATCTGTTCTATAAAAAGGGTTATCCTTTGGAAGCAAGGAATACACCGTAGAACTGAAAAGTATGGAGTGTACAAGTTTCTCCGAGCCAGACTGGCTAGTTTCGACCAATTAGGCCTCATCAATGACCCTCAGATATTTTCAAACGTCCACAATGGAATCAATGATCTCAAAGGACAAAAAAATATAAACCACACGATGCTGATTACACCGCTGAACCACGATAAACCGCACTATGATGTATTTACGGTCGCCACACATTCCCTTAACACCAGCTGTACTGACGTTAAATAGAGGATCTTACATGAGTGCTCATGTATTATTGAATTTATTAATCGAGTTGAGGAAAAGGGATAAAATGCGAGGCTTTGCCGAGCATTCTATCCCTTTTCCTCAACGAGTTTAATAAATTCAATAATACATGAACACGAATGTAAGATTCTATTTATCATATGACTCTTAAAACGCATTTTATTCACGATTTTTTAACAAGAATGTCAATATTCCGCCATTAGTAAACGCGACGTCGTTAAGGACGTCGTACATGTAACGTTACGGGGAGTATCTAACTAATAATGCACTATTGGATTATTGAATTTATTACATGGTGTTATTACACTCTCAGTGAGTGAGTTTTAGTTTTACGTCCCACCAACAGTTAAGGTCATACGGAGACGGGACCTCGGTTTAAAGACTCATCCGAAAGTCTGGAGAAGCCCGGGATCGATCCTGCGATCCCTGGTTTACAAGGCGAGTAGCGTAACCACTGCACCATGGAGGCTTCTATTATTACACTCTCAGACGCGACGTCATATGATAAATATATTTTATGGATAGACTGCACTTTAGCGGTCGCCCGTCGGCCATTTTGTTTTCGTCAAATGCGCAGGTGCGAGCGTTGCTAAGGAGGCGTGGCTTACAAGATGTAAATAATTTGACGGCCGCCATTTTGATTTTTGGGATTGCGATTAGTTTGCTTCTTTTTAAACCCTAAGCAATACAAACGAACATTAAACACATTTCAAAACACAAAGATTTTACTTACAACTTTCTAGTCGAAAAGATCCATGCTCGTATCGAATGGGGGTGTCTGAGGTTGGGTATTTACCGGGGAATTGATGGGCTGAAGCACTTCACGTCTTCTACCTGGATACACTCGCTTTACAAGCTCCAGAAATGTGGAAAACTTATCCTCTGCGTCATTTAAGTACTTCTTCCTGATACAGTATTCCACCAGGTAACTGTCATACAGCTGTTTCTGAGAGCCTGTCTTGGGGAAAGACTTCTTCACTGCGTTCCAGGTGCTCTCTATCAAGTTGGTACAAGCCCCTGTTTCCTTGTTTTTGAATTCAATGGAGTGATTGACTGTCAAATGAGTGTAACCTTCGTCCTTCAGGGTGCTATAAGCTTTCCAACAATCTGATAAAATCACTGTTCCTGGTTTAACATATCTCAGAATAATAGGAATTAGAGTGCTGGCACTTCTATCCTCCACAATTTCAAAGAAACACTTCTTACTCTGTCTTTCAATCCCTCCAAAAACCCATACACCATCAACCCTTCTCCCTCTGTGGAACTTTCTTTTCCCAAACTTTGACTCGTCGATTTCTACCTCCTTTCCATCTCCTCCTATCTGCTCATTGTCCTTTTCAATTATGAACATACAAACTTCCCTGGCAAACATGTACCAATCCACCAGAGTGTGTTCGCTTCCAATTCGAAGTTCTCTAGCCACAAACTCAGCCGGACATTTGTACACCCAATAATAAGTTAGCTTTACTATCTGTTCTAACAAAAGATGAGACTTACTGAACCAACTTCCTTCTCTTATTGAAACTTTCTTATTGCACTTCCCATTTGAACACCTCCAACACACTTTATCTTTGCTGAAACTTGCGTCGGCACGAATGTAAAAGTTTCCCTTGGAACAAAACGAACACAAACCACCGAAATCACCAAGAAGTCCCTTTTCTCTCAGCCAAAAAATCAATCTTTCCTTTGAAGTGCAAATTTCAGCAACATCATCATAAACAAGTGACATTTCATTTATTTAAACAGCTGATCGGCTCTTTGTTTACAATCTGTCAGATCGTTGTAAAGAACGCCCGCGTGACCGGAGGTCAATCGCATAAATTAAATTCAGCCAATGAAAATGCGCGCGTGCTTCTTCTTGCTTGCCGACCTACCTCCATTTCCGGGAAACACCTTGCAGCGGTGTGTTGATTAATCGCCTTCATTTTCTAGATTTTAGTTACAACCTACGGTTAAAAACCTTGGTTTTAACCTAAAAAATGCCCGGCCTTCACGATTTTCAGGTTGTTTTTGCAAAATTTTGCCTATTTTTCGAGTTTGGGTCGCGCTCACGCGCTCCCTATATACTAGGCCTTAGCAGCCATACTCACGTGAATTTTCCTACGGAAAACTAGCGACCGCTAAAGTGCAATTGCCCCTATTTTATAAAAGGATTGTCCTTTGGAAGCAAAGATTACATCCTTAAAACTGACAAGTGTTGAGTGTTCAAGTTTCTCCGGGCCAGACTAGCTAGTGTCGGCCAATTAGGCCTTATCAATGACCAGAACACCACAATGGAATCAATGAACTCCAAAGACAAGAAAATATAATCTACGCTATGTTGAAGGGCAGGGAGAGTTACATTGCTGAGCCTAGATGACACCTACCTTTGCAAACAGTGTAGAACCAGAAAAAGCCATCTGATCAGGATCAACACTTTTTATCATTCCGTTCGCGGATTTAAATGAATAATAATTATTATACAGTAAAACTTCGATGGCTCGAACTCAGATGGCTCGTTTACCATTGATGAGTCGAAGCCGTTCTTGAGTCCGCAGTGAGTTCCTCCAAATACGATAAAGGGGTAATTTAGGAAGATTTTCTTCATTTATCTTGCAAATGTATGCTGTGTGTACTCATTAGAATCGCCTCGATGAGGCGATTCTAATGAGTACACACAACGTACATTTATAATACAGAACACCGAAAAGATATCCACAATTATCTCCATTATGCCTCCTAGTATGGCACTAATAGTATCCCTCTGTGGCTCGAACTACCGCTGTCTCGAACAAATTTTCATGGTCCCAAAGTGGTTCGAGCCCTCGAAGTTCGACTGTATTCAAATGTCAAAATGATAGTCAAAATGAGTGTGGCAAATCAATTTGTTCAGCAGAATAAGGTTAAGTGGTAGATTTAATGTGACATACTTGGTTGAGCAATTTATAGAAACAATACAAATCAAAGCACCGAGAGTACTGGTGGGTGTATGTTACTTGAGTGTAGGCTTGAAAATGATCCTGAACGGTGGCTAAGACTGTTAACATGTCATTTAACCCTTATTTTCTTTCACTGTAAGAAAACAATGTAGACTGTGATCAGACGCTGCGTTCTGCGTCGTTTGACCCTTAAATTCCTATACTGTAAGCAAACACTGAATTAAGCAACGTCTGACCTATGGATACACTGTTTACCAAACCCAACCCATGATTCCAGCCCAGATTCTATATACGGAACACGATGCCCTCACTGCGATAAAAATTGCATTCCTATTTTCTATAAATAAGTTACCCGGATTTACTACAAATCAGTGAGTCACGTGAACTTTAGCACTGAAGAGCTACTTGCGCTATATAACTTTTGGTCGACCAAAAATACTGGATTAAAGCCAGGATTTTTACATACCGCTTCATAGTCTCCTAGTTTTGCGCAAACAATATCAACCAGGGCAAAGAAGAACCTACAATATAACCTAAAAGACCAGCAACCACACGAATGAATGGATAGTCCAGCAACTGGAGCAGGCCTTTTTTGTGAAGTGATGATTTAAAGAAAACTGCGTGTACACCGCGTCCAATCGTAACGCCGAATAAGTGACTATGGTCTGTGGATGGTACGTTTTGATCGATTCGCCGCCATTTCTGAGACACGGTGGATAGAAACAAAATTTATTTAAACTATAAGGATATGCGTTGTCTGCGCGTGTCATATTCTTCGAAGATTGACCTGTCTGCTATGACGCATCACTATCCTGTACAGTATAAATATTAATACGCGTTGCGCATAACTCAAAACTGTAGCAAGCGGAAAATGGCTATAAATAATACGTCTGTGGAGAAATCAAGCCTGTTTTTCGCTCCAAATTTATTAAAGATATAATATTTTCAAATGGAAAATATAACTTTAAAAAATACCATTGTTTAGTGCAAATCTTTGTTTACAGTTTCTAAATATAGATCTAGGGAAAACAGTCAAAGCAATATCATCATATAGTCACTCAATAGTAATATTCTGCTTAAACGCCGGTATAGTTTCACACTTACCTACCAGGATTTGTGCAGGGTTTATTAGAATTTTTACTACGAATAAAAGTCCCCACCATGCTGAGCTTATACTGGGGCTATTTCCCTGGCATATAGGGGCTGTGTTTATAAATGACGGGTCCATAGGTTATATGCTAGCTTGGCTGGCTGGCTAGACCTGGAGTCTACGGTTAAACAAATGTATCGCACATTGATGTGCGTACTGTCCGGTCGAATCTCTAGTACCTATCGAAAAATGTTCCGATTGCCATTTTGAAAGTAGTCCGATTGTGTTCCCAGAATGTTCAAATCAGATAGGTCAGTATTTGAAAAATGCCACCTAGCGGAAGATAATGTAAGGATATGTTAATCAACCATGAAAAGTAGCCTATCCGGATCTTCATACATTCTTCCAACTGTCAAATCTTCAGTTGATGCATAAACTTTCCTGAATTTGTCACACACTTCACGAGATTATTAATGTATATGTTCGGCCATACCATAAATTAGCATTCGTACCAGAAAGGTTCGTACTTTTTCAATTTTCTTCAAATCTATGATACGAATATGGTATTCTATTATCAGTTTATCCCCTTGTACACTCTTAACAATTTATCAGTTATCGATTGTCCTCAGCGTGTTCCAAGATTCCGTCGTGCAATTTTCAGTCCATTTATTTAATAGCATCTGAGCGTTAGTTTTCCTATGCATTCGCAACTATTATTGATATTTATGCCTTTGGCGCAAAGGATTAAGCATTTTACTGTGCGCTGACCTTCTCGGCTTACCTGTACAGAATCGCTTGTTGAAAATAGCAGGCGTGTTAATGGAAAACAAATTTTAAACAAATATAGCTTATTTATTATGGGAACTGGGAAGATGATTTTTTAATTATTTGTAATTTACATTGTATCAGCCTTAGCAATTTATTGTAAATGTGTTTGTGCCGAATAAATATTTGTCATTTGTCATTTAGTTTTCAATTTGACAAACATGTTCCGTTTTAATCTAATTGTCCGTTTAAAGTCCTTCAAAAAGATATCAAATAAGTGGAATTTTTATTTAATTAGCTGCCGGCACTTTAACTTTCAAATTAACAATCCTTAATCCTTACATGAAGCATACAAAACTGTGGAAAAACAACGACAGTACCCTACTTTAACGGCTAAATCTGCAATTTCTGTTAATATTGCAAAAAGCGCTTGTATCAGACGCAATGTGTTCACAATATTGTGCATTTTGATAGCAATTTTGAATATTCAAAATAATATTTTATAACGGCATTTTGCGATTAAATTTTGAGCTTATTCAGAAAAAGCTTTATCGACAACACACGCGTGTAATCCCAAAGCGGGTCATTTTCAATCAACTGTGAAATGAACAAATCTTCGCCTGGCCATCTTCTTGAAATGCAAATCAATCTAAGAATACAGTGTCTGATCTACATCTTATTTATTTATATATTTATTTATTTATTTATTTATTTATTTATTTATTTATTTATTTGTTTCAAGACCTGATTCGATTTTTGCACATGCTTTATACTTACTACGCAAAGTTAAATAAACATTGCTAGTAATGAGATTTATGATTACATTTGTTAGCTTTGTATGTTTGTATGATTACAACTGAAAGAAAGAAAGAAAGAAAGAAAGAAAGAAAGAAAGAAAGAAAGAAAGAAGAAAGAAAGAAAGAACCCCATGTGAATTCGTCACGAAATTTCTAAAAAGTTAAAAATTAACTTTGTTATGATATATTTATATCTTATTCCAATTACTCAGATACAGGCTAATCTGACATTTCGTTGTTCGCGCATTGTTTTGCTGGAATACCACAGGCATGTGTATTATTTTTTTTCTTTATTCTTTTTGTAACATGCCTTTGCTATTGTGAATTCAGTCTGGTAAATCAAATAATAAACGTAAAGATGCCATTAATGCCTATGTTAATTGTTTTGTATTCATTATTATTATCTTGATTGTAATGAACACCTCATTACTCAGATACAGAGTATATATAAAGCATATATCTCTATATGCTTTATATAGAGAAAACTGGGGTTTATTGCGGTATTCATTTTTTTAGCTCACCAGAGCCGAAGGCTCCGGGGGAGCTTATAGGATAGGCAGTTGTCCGTCGTCTGCGTCTGCGTCTGGTGACGTCAACACTTTTAAACGACATCTCCTATGAAGCTGCTAGGCCGATTGGGCCCAAGTTTCATCTGTAGCATCCTTGGGTTGGGGGATTGAAAGTTTGTGTTTTTTATGAAATTCGGCTCATTAGTTTGGTTGCTATGGCAACTTAGAGTTTCCATAGACTTATAATGGGGAAAATTGAAAAATGGCATTTACTGCCAAGCCGCTGCAGATATTTTGACAAAACTTTCATATAAATATTCCTTAGGCAATCTGCTATCTGCCATATGATTTTAGGCCTACTGATCATTTGTATTGGTTGCCATGGAAACTAAATTGAAAAAAAATGAAAAAAAATAAAAATAAAAATCATCTCCTCAGAAACCGTATGCTCTATGAGGCTGAGTTTATGAAAATATTCAACATATTTGCCTTTACAGGTTTTGTGTTTTTTATGAAATTCGGCTCTTTAGTTTGGTTGCTATAATGGCAACTTAGATTTTCCATAGACTTATAATTGGGAAAATTAAAAAATGGCATTTGCTGCCAAGCCGCAGCAGATATGTTGACAAAACTTTCATAGAAATATTTCTTACGCAATCTACTATCTGCCATATGATTTTAGGCCTACTGCTCATTTGTATTGGTTGCCATGGAAACCAAACTGAAAAAAAATAGAAAAAAAAATAAAAAATCATCTCCTCAGAAACCGTATGCTCTATGAGGCTGATAGTTTTTGAAAATAATCAACATATTTGCCTTTACAGGTTTTGTGTTTTTTTATGAAATTCGGCTCTTTAGTTTGGTTGCTATGGCAACTTAGATTTTCCATAGATTTATAATGGGGAAAATTGAAAAATGGCATTAACTACAAAGCCTTTGCAGATATTTTGACAAAACTTTCATAGAAATGTTCCTTTAGTTAACTTCTCTCAGCAATATGCTTTTATGTCAACCTGGGGGTCCAGTAGGTTGTGCCGGAGCCATTCCCCGCCCCCAGTACTTCATAAAATGCCTTATATCTCAGAAACCTTACAGACCCCCACCCCTAAACCATATATATTCTTGTTCCTTATGATAAGGTGCATTAAGAGACACCAACCTGGGGACCCCCCCCCCCCCCCCGGATGTACCGGGGACATGCCCCACCCCCTCCACTTCATAAAATACCATTTATCTCAGAAACCATTCAGATCCCCACCCGTAAAGGGTATATATTCTTGTCTCTTATGATAAGATGCACTCAGTGACACCAACCTGGTGGTCCCCCAGGATGTGCCTGGGCCATGCCCCACCCCTCCATTTCACAACAGGCCCAATATTCCAGAAACCTAACAGATCCCAACCCCTAAATGAAATATATTTTTTTTTCCTTGTGATAAGTTGCATTCAGTGACACCAACCTGGGGGACACCCAGGATGTGCCGGGGACATGCCCAACCCCCTCCACTTCATAAAAGGTTGGCCCCCGCCCATAGGGGCTTGAAGAAATATATGGGATGCATGATGCTTCCACGCAGAGCTGAATCCGGCCCGCACACTAGTACTGGTAAATCGCTTAGAGGATCTAAGCCTGTCCAGGAACCGCGGTGCGAGGCGGACCGTCCATGCTAATAAACCCTATTGGTTTCATTGGGCGGCAGGGCTTGAGATGTCATTTCATCTAGGTGTCGGGTAAAAGTCCCACAAAATTGGAAGCAACGTCCCCGAAATGACCTTTACAGTGTTGACGGGGACGTAAAACCTCAAAT
Organism: Lucinisca nassula; assembly: GCA_963580285.1. NCBI lineage: Eukaryota > Metazoa > Mollusca > Bivalvia > Lucinida > Lucinidae > Lucinisca > Lucinisca nassula. The sequence continues at coordinate 72,397,906 of OY757024.1, read as the reverse complement.
CAAACAAACAAAACTTCATAAAAGGCCAAATATTCCAAAACCTTACAAATCCCCACCCCTAAACCATACATATTCTTGTTCCTTATGATAAGAAGCATTATGTGACACCAACCTGGGGATCCCCTCAGATGTGCTGGGGACATGCCCCACCCCCTCTACTTCAAAAAATGTCATTTATCTCAGATTCCATTCAGATCTCCACCCATAAACCATATATTCTTGTTTCTTATGATAAGACGCACTCAGCGACACCAAGCTGAGGGTCCCCCGGGATGTGCCGGGGTCATGCCCCACCCCCTCCACCTCATAAAAGGCCAAATATTCCAGGAACCTTACCGATCCCCACCCCTAAACCATATATATTCTTGTTCCTTGTGATAAGACACATTCAGTGACACCAACATAGGGTTCCCCTAGGGCTCGCCCGGGCCATGCTCCATTCTTCAACTTCACAAAGGACCATATATCTGAGAAACTGTTCAGAGCCCTACCCCTAAGCCATATATATTCTTGTTCCTTATCATAATATGCAATCAGTGACACCAGCATGGGGTCCCCCATATATATTCTTGTTCCTTATGATAAGACCCCACTTCATAATAGGCCATATATCTCAGAAACTATTCAAACCCCCACCACATAATCACATATATTCTTGTTTATTGTTATTAGACACATTCAGTCAACCCATCTTGTGGGGTCTGCAGGGGCAATTTCTCTCCCATCCATTTCATAAAAGGGCCTCATATCTCAGAAACTGTTCAGCATTAGGTTGCAACAATCTTGGACTTTTCTGGAATCCACCATGCCCGAATCCCTCCACTGATTAAAAGGCCTTACATCTCAGGAGCTATACATATCCCACCGCTAAACCATATATGTCTCTGTTCTTTTTTATGAGACACATTTAGTGGCACCAACCAGGGCTCCATTAGGTTCATGCCCCACCCTCTCTACTATATAAAACACCTAATATTTCAGATACAGTCCACATGAGTGCTCATTTGGGAATTGGGAGACTTTATAATTGGTAGATTAAAATCATACCATGTTAAAATATATGCCTGCCATTGGGCAATGCCCATCTGAGCTCCGGTTTATGAAATTTGGCTCTTTGGTTTGTTTGCCATGGCAAGTTAAGAGTTTCAATTGACTTATAATGGGGAAAATTGAATAATGACATTTATGCCTTTCAAGATATTTTGTCAAACTTACATAGAAATGTTCCTTTAATATTGTTCTTTAAGGCCTATTGGTTGCCATAGATGTGAAATTGTCAGTTGTCATCTGCTGTCCTGCAACAACACATTCAAGGGACATCAGACTTCTGAAGCCACTAGGCTGATTGGGTCCACATTTTATCTGTAGCATCCTTGGGCGCAGGGCTTCCATGGTTAATTAAAATACTTTGCTGCCAGTCGGCAGTGCCCCCTGAGCTCTGGTGAGCATAGTGGCCCATGGGCCGCTTGTTTTTCATTCTTCTCCAAAACAAAAATTGTGGGTACTCGTTAGAGCCACCGCAAAGAGGCGGTTCTAACGAGAATATAAAACCTATGTTTCAAGTATTGACTATTTTTGAGTTATCAAAAATGCACTATGCCGCAGGTATGTATTATCGTAATGTGTTTATTATTATTATTATTATTATTATTATTTTATTTTATTTTTCTATTCATTAATGTAAAATCTAATGATTATTAGAAAAAAAATTTCTTATTTATTTATTTCATCTGTTAAATGATTTAAGAGTTGGGCGTGTGCCCTTTTTCTGGTGTTCTTTCCATGATGCTGTGAAAAAAAGATACGCATGTAAACCCAACTTTATATTAAACAGTCCGGGTAGTCAGGAATCGGTATGATTTTACACAAAAGCATAGGTAAGAACCATATCAGTTTGGCGGTTCTGAGCCCATATATTTTTCAGCTCACTCGCGGGGGGGGGGGGGGGGGGGGGGCATCACGGGTATTTAGGTTGAAAACAATTATCGCTTTTTATTACCCATGTAATGTGTATTGTATACCGCCTACTGGCCGTCAGGAAGCCCGAAGAGAAGAAGCCTCCTAAGTGCAGTGGTTACGCTACTCGCCTTGTAAACCAGGGGTCTTAGGATCGGCCCCGGGCTTCTCCAGACTTTCGGATGAGTCTTTAAACCGAGGTCCCGTCTCCGTATGACCTGAGCTGTTGGTGGGATGTCAAACTCAAATACTCGCTTCAGATACATTACGTTCTACGCAGAACAGGTACTTTATATTTAGATAATGAGCATCTATTATTATTATTATTATTATTATATCTAGGATCCAATATAGATGTTTATTTTGTTTGATTTTAGGTTTAACGTCCCCGTCAACACTGTATAGGTTATTTTGGAGACGTTGCTTCCAATTTTGTGGGACTTTTACCCGACATTGAGATGAAATTACATCTCAAAACCTGTCGCCCTATGAAACCAATAGAGTTTATAAGCATGGACGGTCCGACTCGCACCGCTTTGCCTGGGCAAGCTTAGATCCTCTAAAATGTTTACCAGTACCCGGTTTCAGCTCTGTGTGGAAGCATTATGCAGCCAATCTATTTCTTCAAGCCCCGATGGGCGGGGATCGTGAAATATACATGTATACTGGGTCCAAGTTACGATCATCCATCCGTTTGACATAGTACCTTTTTTTTCAAATAGTCATGTATAGGTCGAACCGTTGCTTTAAAAATTATTTTAATTGCTTCAACAGACAAATACATATTATCCAGGATTTGCTAGAGCCGTTCTATAGAGTACCATCAACCTATGTCTTGTAGAGAAGAAAAGGTTTTGGGTGATTGCTGGAAACGCTTCATTGACAACATATGTCTTTATTTTGTCCCCATCAACACTGTATAGGTCATTTTGGTGACGTTGCTTCCAATTTTGTGGGAGTTTTACCCGACATTGAGATGACATGACATTTCAAGCCCTGCCACCCAATTACGCTAACATGACTTATATGCATGAACGATCAAACTCGCATCCCTTTTGCATGACATGCTTAGAACCTCTAAGCAGTTTACCAGTACCCATGTGCGTTTGATTCCAGCTCTGCGTGGAAGCATCATGCAGCCCATCTATTCCTTCAAGCCCCAATGGGTGGGGGGCGGAACATATATAGCAGAAAATCGGCAGTGGGTGATCGCTAGAATCGTCTGGTTGAGACGAGTCTAACAAGGACTTACAACCTTTGTCTTGAAACAATGTATACCCCTTTTAACCCCATTTTCTCCATGTTAAGTGGGATTACAGACGTATACGATTACGATAGTATTCTTGTCCAGATGACACTGTGTAGACATTCTGTTTAGTTTGAACTTTCCCTGTTCGCATGCTGTTAATAAACCGGCCAATATAATTTGAGCCCCGCCAAGCGAATTTGTGTCTTCGAGCATTCCGTCATGACAAATTTTAACTGCGCAAGCCCAGCCATTCAGAGGGGGCAGGGATATGGCTTTCTGTCTGAAGGTTCCTCTTGATTCACTGCTGGTATGAGCGAGCAGCTAAAGTTCTGGCGAGACTGCGCGGATGCGCAGGCTCGCCTGAACCTTTGCTGCTCGCATAGGCGATAAGTACCAAAATCGCTTGGCGGGGCCCATTTAATTTCTTCTTAGATATTGTCGGTATTGATTAACGTATTCCTTTACTTTAACAATCAATGAAACCCTTTCTTTCCAGATTAAATATTTGACGTTTGAATATGCAATGCTATTACAAATAATTAAAATGGTTGCGGGTAAATAAAGAGTAATTAAAACATAACGGTTTATCAGTCACAGTTAATTTTAAACAGTGAAAGTAAGCTTTATCCCATTCAATGATCATTGTGACCATTATAGTAACTCACATCCGTGTGGTTACATTCTTTCACATCCAGAAAACGGTTACTTTTGCATTGCAATAGGTAATATTTTCATTTCTTCTTTACACTTAGGTTGTGGGTGCTTGTTAAGTTCTAACGAGTACCCAGTTGTTGGTACTTGTTAGAACCGCCTCATCACAACATATGTTACGGGCAAAAGTTTTCTGTATGAAAAGTTGGATTGAGAGTGCTGCTCATTACATGAACTAGTTAATATTAAGATGATAGCCAAAGTAGAAGTAAAACAAAGATCAGGAATCGATACAATTAACTTACTCCACCCATCAAAGTAGAAGTAAAACAAAGATCAGGAATTGATACAATTAACTTACTCCATCCATAAAAGACACCAAAGGGAAAGAAATACAAACATTAAGCGACCAGACCATAATGGAAACCTAAACAAAAGAAGGCCATATGGACAGTTACTTTCCCACAAAATGGCCATATGGCCATCCAAAATTAAAAGACACAAGTGATACACACAGTAAGTAACAAACAACAACATAAATAAATCGCCACGGAAGAGCCGCCCTGGAACGGTCAGTGGAAGATTTCCACTGGGGGGCTTAAATCGATTTTACGTGGCCACAATCCTCGCCCTTACTTCCGTCGCGATTTAGACAAATAATTTGTTCAGTCCGCATGAAGGCCTCCTAACTCATCAGTGCAACATCTCCGTGAACACAGAAATCAAAGAACCACAGAGGTGAGACAACGGTGAGGACTCGACAGCAAGAAACCACTGAAATGCTGGAGCAAAAGAAAACCAACAGTTAGACTCCGATGAGCCCGACCAGAGACAGAGCATCAGGCACCAACCAACATTATCTCTTTAATTTTCAATAAGCCTTTACGTTGGAGCCGTCATAGAATCTGAGGCCTGACCCACCGGCGTGCAATTAAAGAGGGAAGCAAAGTTGCCAACCGTGATTGGGTTAACTACCATGCATGCAGTCTGTCGTATAATATCCATGTTGTACCCAATCTTTTTATATCGAAGAATGATTTTACGAAATTGGGTGCTGAAGTCATTGCGGTTATATATTTTTCTGAATTCATATACTAAGTCACCATAAAATTCGGGTTCCGATAGACCTTGTTGCAGAAGAGATTTAAGTCCAATATTGAATTTTGAAATTAAATCAGAATGGCGTCTATAAAATTTTGAAAAGGCTTTGCGTAGTTTATGGTACCGATAACCCTGATTAAGGAGTTTAGCCGTTAATAATTTATTACGAGTGTTGGAGTCAGCTACATGACTACACACTCTAGCAAATCGAATTAATTGCGAAATATAAACGCCATAGGATGGCGCACGAGGAACTAAAGACACTAAAGGGAAAGAAACACAAACATTAAGCGACCAGACCATAATGGAAACCTAAACAAAGGAAGGCCATAAGGACAGTTACTTTCCCACAAAATGGCCATATGACCATCCAAAATAAAAAGACACAAGTGACACACAGTAAGTAACAAACAACAACATAAATAAACCGCCACAGAAGAACCGCCTTGGAACGGTCAGTTGAAAGGTTTCGGTTTAAGATTTAAAGCCGATTTAAGTGCGTTTTAGACGAGGAAGACCAAAACTGGCCACTCAGACTGGAAACTCAGATTAGACATCAAGCTCAGATCAGTGTCTTTATTGTCAACCCGTTAAGATAGCATATCCGCGTGACATAGTGTTTTTTTTTTTTTTGTTTGTTTTTAATATCATCAAAATGGCAATTCATATCTCAAAAACAGTTATCTACTGTGTCTTAGTGCAGATATTAAAATTGTAATACCTTGTAAACCCCAGTTTTCTCAATATAAAGTGGGGTTTTCATAACACAAACTATTTAACTGTAACGTTTCTATACAATTAATATATAACAAAATCAATATGTGGCAATTTTCTTTTTCTTATACTCCAATCATAGGTCTTGATGCTCGTTAGAACCGCCTCATCAACGAGTTCTCACAACCTATAGAAAATGTAAATCCCTGCAAACCCCGGTTGTCTATATGTACTGTAGGGTTTAAAGGGGTTTTCATTTCATGGACTTGTGAATATGTGGCATTTCTTAACAATGTCATTTAAAATATTTCAACTGACACCCATAAACTATAATTTTTTCTTCTTCTTCTTTTTTCTAATACATAAAGTAGAATATTTCATTCCAGCACACAAAAAATGGATTTTTGAGAATCAATTATATTTGTTTTTAGAACGAAAAAGGCTCCATTTTAACGGTTTGACATAAAGAGTAATTTTCTCGCTCGTTAAGACTTTGTAACGACAGAACAGAACATAACTTCATTGGAGATAAACTCAGGCCACACCAAAACAGCCCGTCCGAAATTAACTAGACATCAATTGACATGAGCGATTGTCGTTTAGTAACCCCCAGGATCATAAAAGCGAAGATGATTTCACACACATCCACACACAGTTGAAATTACACAACAGGTATATATCATAGGCCTCAGTCAAAGGGAGACAATCCAATATTAACTTGTAGTGTGACTATCACGGAACAGGTAAATAGATTAAATGTCAGATAAAGTTGGCCATGATATTTTTTCAAGTCATGTTTCCAGTAAAAATAACATTTTTTGCCAAGTTTCTGCAGTCCGGTTCATTCATAGCAATGTCACGCTGACCCGATAAAGCTCACTCGTCCTGAGATAGCATATCCTTATCAGGTCAACGTGTTGCAATGCAAATTATACAGGAAGTAACTAACAAAATGACACGAATGTTCATCTGAAAAACGTTGTCTCTAGAACAATGAAAGGCATCACTACATCTCATAGATTCACGTGTTATCGTAATGTATACAGCTTTATCGCCTCCTTTCGAAATTGTCCATCTAATACGAAGTACACCACAGGATTCAGGGCGTAATTAATGAAATATAACCTGTAGAAACAGAACAGCATAACCAGGTCACCAATAGACTCGAAATCATCGAAAACACGGACTGCAAACACATACCCGAAACCTAAAGCCATGAAAAATGTCACGGAGTATAATCCAGCAATAATAACCATGATTGCAACTTTTCTAATTCTACCAGAAGTCAGTTGTGTTTTTGGCGAAGCTTTATGCATTGTTTTTAGTACTGACAGAGGCATCGTTGCACCAGGCTGTTGACGTAGACAATCTGTTGATGGCGTCTTGTAGTCTTTAGTTGTTTCGCTTGTATGGTTACCAACATGGTTCGCGTGTTCTCTATGATTATTTGTTCTTGCACGCATCTCTGATACTGGTATTTTACCTTTTGTATGTTCAGTGCTACATTTATAGTTCTTGTTTTGAATTCCGTTGAGTCCGACAGAAAAGACTGGATTATCAAAAATTGTGACGGTAGAAGGCTGCCTCTGTAACCTACGAAAATGCTGTATGGTTGTCCTGGCAACGAAAATATACAAAATAACCGTCGCTAAGAGAAAAATTGTATATGCGGAAAGAAAATGTCGATACAACGCCGGGTATATGGAGTTATGAAATTCGATACGCACTTCACATATAAAGACAGCCTCACTTTCATTATTAAACGTCACTGTATTGTTATTAATATCCCAAAGTATCGGTGCTGGTGTAGCAAGAATTAAGGATATAACCATCCCACATATACAGGAGATCACAATAGTAGACTGAGTAGCCTGTTTACCAAATGGTCTACATATTTGTCTGTACTTATAGACGGCGGTTACAAATAGCATGTAAACAGCAGAAAGCGCTGTAAATTGTACAAAAAAGTTTTTGGCTTTACAAAGCACCCTTGATGGATATTGAAACCACAACCACGTTGAGATGGTTTCCAGAGGAATTGTTGAACAACAGCTTGTGAAATCAATTATACTTAATGCAAGCACTAGGCACCTGAAGCGATTTTTGTTGTACCGAAAAGCGTAAACATAAAGCACTGTTATGTTGCCAATAAATCCAACCATGTTGTACACAGAAAACACGGCAATGACAGGTAGAATATGCATTTGAAAGCTTTCAGTGAAGCTCGCCATTTTGTACGTTTTAAAAGTCAAATGAGTGATTGTCAGTGTGGCGGAACTTATACAGCGAGCCTGGCCAAAGAAAATGGCACAACTTGGCATATGCAAACAGCGAATACTTAAACAAGCACGTATGCCCATACAACCTAGTCTGAAAGTGCCTCCGCTTTCATTGTATGCAGCCGCCAGGCTCCGGACAATACGTTTATCTCTTGCGAAAACTCAGATGAGCCCTGCGCATGCACAGGGCTCATCTAAGTCTTCGCTGGTCGAACACTTTCGTGTTCACGGTCTCATTTGGACTTTCGTAATTATCTGCATATTATCTTTATCCTTCTTCAATACTTTCCGGTTGATGAAGTTATTCTTTCAAATAATAGCTAATCAGCTCATCTGGCGAATGTCGCTTTTGTTAAATTTGATATCGTGACATAAACGTAATGAGTTTAATTATAGAATGACATGACATTTAGAGGTGTACTCAATTCTTTAAGCTTAAGGTAATAACTTCAGCACATGATATTTTTCAAATAGTGTTTTCGTATTTTTCATACCAATTTAGACTTTACATTTCACTTAAAGACGATGATTCACATGAAATGCAAAATAGAAGTGGAGACAATGATCAGGAATCGATACAATCATTCCACAGCTCCCATCAGAGACACCAAAGGGAAAGACACACAAACATGAAACAACGGACCCTAACGGAAACAACAGCGGAAAGCCAAAAGGACAGTATCTTTCCCACAAAATGGCCAATAGGCTAGCCAAAATAAAATAACATAAGCGACACAAACACCCAAAGACAAACCATAGCAAAAATAAACCGCGACAGAAGAACCGTCTTGGAACGGTCAGCGGAAACGAATTCCACTGGTGGGGGGGGGGGGGGGGGCTTAAATCGATTTTACGTGGCCACAATCCTCGCCCTTTATTGTTGTCTGCATTTTACCCAGCAGGCACGTGACATAATTGCGATGTCACATCAACGTCAGTGCAACGTCATGACTCTTATGCAACGTAACATCTACGTCGCTGCAACGTCATGACGTAGAACCGACGTTGATTTGACGTTGCCCTAGCGACGTGTGCCTGCTGAGGATGGACCGATAGCGCCAAAACAACACTGTGTATTAACTTGCTGACCTTTACCTTTTAACTGGTCGGGTTGATTTAGCTCTTCTGATTTAAGAAGAATGACCGGAATTTCTAACCGTTCGTACTCCACATTCTACGATCAGAAGCCATCTCTCTTCTGTCTTCCGGTTGTTCGATTCACTTAACCAACAGTTTTGGAAGCTCTTCCGAATTTTCCAAATCTTGCAAATAGCGAAAAGAGGTCACGTGACTGGACACAGAATCAATAAAATCGAACTTTGCATAGACAATGTTTGTGAGAAAGACATATGAGCCAGCGCACGACAAAACCTACAATTAGAGATGTGCGCCCAGCGAAGACTCGGATCAGCCTGCGCATCCGCACAGTCTGATCAGAGTCTCCGTTGTGCGCTCTAAGGATAGCTAAGGGCCCAGTGCTCCTTCATGCAGCAAGAGAAGTCTCTGTCAGACAATATCGGTGCGCATGGTGATCGGATTCTTCGCAGAGCGCACATCTAAATTGTAGGAACTGCTGTGCTCCGGCTCATATTTGAGTTGATTGGAGTTGAATTAAAAAAAATCAATCTGATAATTTTAAATGACCGCTGACCAGCTATCGTGCAGAGTGGACATATTGATTCGAATTTTGCATTGTTCAGAATCAGAATTAGGATTAGGCACGTGAGTGAGTGTTTGTGTTTTACGTCCCACCAACAGCTAAGGTCATACGGAGACGGAGCCTCGGTTTAAAGACTCATCCGAAAGTCCGGAGAAGCCCGGGATCGAGCCTGCGACGAATTTGACACGTCAAATGACATTTATTCACCAGGACCTGTGATGTGGGAAGTTCAAAACTGTTAAAACGATGTTAGTTTATCGAGAAACCTTAAGTCATTTTTAGCTCACCAGAGCCGAAGGCTCCGGGGGAGCTTATAGGATAGGCAGTTGTCTGTCGTCGTCGTCGTCGTCTGCGTCGTCTGCGTCGTATGTCCGTCGTCAACACTTTCAAACGACTTCTCATCTGAAGCCACTGGGCCGATCGGGCCCAAATTTTAGCTGTAGCATCCTTGGGCGGGGGATTGAAAGTATGTGTTTTTTATGAAAATCGGCTCATTAGTTTGGTTGCTATTGCAACTTAGAGTTCCCATAGACTTAAAATGGGGAAAATTGAAAAATGGAATTTTCTGCCGCGCTTCTGCAGATATTGACAAAACTTTCATAGAAATTTTCCTTAGACAATCTACTCTCTGCCATATGAATTTAGGGCTGCTGCTCATTTGTATTGGTTGCCATGGAAACCAAAATGAAAAAAAAAAAATAGAAAAAAAAAAATACCGTTACTTAAAAATATCATCTCCTCAGAAACCGTATGCTCTATGAGGCTGAGAGTTTATGGAAATATTCACCATATTTGCCTTTACAGGTTTTGTGTTTTTTTTTATGAAATTCCGCTCTTTAGTTTGGTTGCTATGGCAACTTAGATTTTTCATAGACTTATAATGGGGAAAATTGAAAAATGGCATTAACTACCAAGCCTTTGCAGATATTTTGACAAAATTTTCATAGACACGTTCCTTGAGTAAACTTCTCTCAGGCATATGCTTTTATGTCAACCTGTGGGTCCCGTAGGTTGTGCCAGGGCCATGTCCCACCCCTCCACTTCATAAAACGCCTTGTATCTCAGAAACCTTACATATCCCCACCCCTAAACCATATTTATTCTTGTTCCTTATGATAAGACACAATAAGTGACACCAACCTTGGGGTTCCCCCGGATGTGCCGGGGACATGCCCCACCCCCTCCACTTCATTAAATGCCATTTATCTCAGAAACAATTCAGATCCCCAACCCTTAACCGTATATATTCATGTTTCTTATGATAAGACGCACTCAATGACAGCAACCCGGGGATCCCTCGGGATGTGCCTGGGCCATGCCCCACCCCCTCCATTTCATAAACGGCCCAATATCCCAGAAACCCTACAGATCCCCAGCCCTAAACCATATATATTCTCGTTCCTTATGATAATTCGCATTCAGTGACACCAACCTGGGGGACACCCAGGATGTGCCAGGGCCATGCCCAACCCCCTCAACTTCATAAAAGGCCAACTATTCCAGAAACCTTACAAATCCCCGCCCCTTAACCATATATATTCTTGTTCCTTATGATAAGATGCATTAAGTGACACCAACTTGGGGGTTGTGCCGGGGACATGCCCCACCCCCTCCACTTCATAAAATGCCATTTATCACGGAAACCATTCAGATCCCCACCCCTTAACCACATATATTCTTGTTCCTTATGATAAGAGGCACTCAGTGACAACAACCTGGGGGTCCCCCGGGATGTGCCGGGGCCATGCCCCATCCCCTCCACTTCATAAAAGGTCAAATATTCCAGAAACATTTCAGATCCCCACCCCTAAACCATATATATTGTTGTTCCTTATGATAAGACACATTCAGTGACACCAACCTAGGAGTCAACCAGGGCATGCCCGGGCCATGCTCCACCCCTCAACTTCACAAAAGACCATATATCTGAGAAACTGTTCAGAGCCCTACCCCTAAACCATAATATATTCTTGTTCCTTATGATAAGACGCAATCAGTGACACCAGCATGGGGGACTCCCGGTGTGCCACCGGCCATGTCCCACCCCTTTACTTCATTAAAAGCCAAATATCTCAGAAATTGTTCAGATCCCCACACCTTAAGCATATATATTCTTCTTCCTTATGATAAGTCCCCACTTTATAATAGGCCATGCATCTCAGAAACCATTCATATCCCCACCCAATAATCACATATATTCTTGTTCATTGTTATTAGACACATTCAGTCACCCCAATCTTGGGGGGTCCGCAGGGGCCATTTCTTTCCCACCCACTTCATAAAAGGGCCTCATATCTCAGAAACCGTTCAGCATTCAGTGACAGCAATCTTGGGCTTTTCTGGGATCCACCATGCCCGAATCCCTCCACTGCTTAAAAAGCCTTACATCTCAACAGTCATACATATCCCCACCGCTAAACCATAATGTTTCTGTTCCATTTAATAAGATGCATTTGGTGACACCAACCAGGGCCCCATCCTCTCTACTTTATAAAACACCTAATATTTCAGATACAGTCCACATGAGTGCTCATTTGGGTATGGGGTTTGTTTGGGAGACTTTATAATTGGTAGAGTAAAATCATATCCTGTTAAAATACAATGTCATGGGCAGTGCCCTCCTGAGCTCTGGCTTATGAAATTTGGCTCTTTGGTTTGTTTGCTATGGCAAGTTATGAATTTCCATTGACTTATAAATAGGGAAAATTGAAAAATGACATTTATTCCTTTCAAGATATTTTGTCAAACTTACATAGAAATGTTCCTTTAATAATGCTCTTTTAGGTCTATTAGTTGCCACAGATGGGAAATTGTCAATTGTCATCTGTTGTCCTGCAACAACACATTCAAGCGATATCAGACTTCTGAAGCCACTAGGGTGATTGGGTCCAAATTCTATCTGTAGTATCCTTGGGCGCAAGGCTTCCATGGTTAATTAAAATACATTGCTGCCAGTGGGCCGTGCCCCTGAGCTCTGGTGAGCATAGTGGTCCATGGGCCTCTTGTTTGTTATTTTCTGCAATAATGGGGCCAAAGCAAGACCTCCTTTGGATTTGTGCTGCAGTGTGGTCGATTTGCAAGCCTATCATCCAACTTCTGTTTACATTCTATCACGTGACAGACACTCTTCTGCTTCTGAAATTCCGCCTAGACAGAGAGAGAGAGAGAGAGTTTAGTGACTGGAAGGCACACACAAACACAAAATCTAACACAGTGCGCCTATATTGGTCATGGAAAGGAACTGTGATTTATTTTATAATGAGTCACAGGGAAGAAGAGTGTGACGTAAAAAGCCACCGTTTCGTGACATCACTCGAAGATTCTTTGACGTACGACGTTGAAACGTCAATGTCCCCGCGTCAAAAACGTTATATGAAGGACTTAAAGGCATGTGATACAGTACTTTATTTTAGCGGGATTTAGTCTAACACTGGCTATAGGTTGGATTTTGAATTTGAAGGTTACAGCACAATTGTCAATTTGTACTGTGTTAGAATCGAATAGATCCTCACTAGTCTGTGAATTGTTGAGTAATAAATCACACTTTGTCGGTCAGTTGTAAGTAGATAAATCACTAGCCCTTCGCGCTCGTGATTTGATCTACTTTACAACTGACCTCCGATACTTCACAAGTCACTGCTGGGGCTGAACCATTTTCTTACATAACGCATGCGCCAACAACATACAGTCAGTAACTACAGTCAAGCTTCAATGACTCGATACCCGATTCGTCAGTCCCTAGAATAACAATTAGCTAGGAATATTGTATTGTTTGTAACGTCCCCGGTCATTTTGGAGACGTTGCTTACAATTTTATGGGACTATTTTACCCGTTATTGAGATGAAATGACTTCTCAAGCCCTATAAGCATGGACGATCTGACTCGCAACGCTTTGCGTGGGCAGGCTTAGATCCTCTTAGCTGTTTACTTGTACTAACGTGCGGTCGGTTTCAGCTCTGCATTGAAGCATCATAAAGCCCATCTATTTCTTCAAGCTCCGATGGGCGGGGGCCTAAAATTTTGTTTTGATTCTGTTTGATTCTAACTAAAACCGACAAATAAGTTCTTTATAACCATTATGAAAACACACCTATACAAATACATTGTAACCTTTATCGCCGAAAACATGAAAATTTAAAGATGAAAAATTGTGATAGTTTTCTTATTTCTGCTCAAAATTTAGATTGCGGGTACTTGTTAGAACCGCCTCATCGAGGCGGTTCTAACGAGTACCCACAATCAATATTTTATAGCAGAAATAAGAAAAATAAGGTTTACCCCTGTAAGCCTAAGATTTACTATATAAAAGTGGGGTTCGAGGGGGTCAAAATTATATAGGTGTGTTTTCGTGATGGTTTTTGGTGCCAGAAAATCGTAACACCGCCTTACATCAAAGGATCTTCGAGTGCCGTCATTAATCGGCCCCGCCCATCGGGGCCTGGAAGAAATAGATGGACGGCATCATGCTTCCACGCAGAGCTGAAACCGATCGCACGCGAGTACTAGTAAACCGCTTAGAGAATCTGAGTCTGCCCAGGCAAAGCGGTGCGAGTCGGTCCGTCCATGCTTATAAACCCTATTGGTTTCATTGGGCGACAGGGCTTGAGATGTCATTTCATCTCAATGTCGAGGAAAACCTAATTCCTCATCGAATTAGCTCCCTTTGACCACAGAATTGCTGCAGAAATTCAAAATAAACAGGTTTAAACGATTTACACAAAGGGCCTAACTCCATTTTGGAGGTATATGCAACACATGACCCAACTCCATGAATTCATTCAAAGCTCCATTATCTACCAAATTCAAGTCTTATCCTTTAACTCTTATCTTGCTGTTCACGACAACCCCTATCTTTGCAAACAGTGTAGATCCAGATTCTGAAGAAGCCATCTGATCAGGATCTACAGTGTTTCGCATTCCGTTTATGAATTTGCAGCAATAAATTACATCAATTAATTTGATTGGTTGATAGACAAAAATGGGTGTGGCTTAAATGAATATTCAGCAAGAGAAGGGTTAAGCTAAAATGAGCAATATTTTATACGAAACCATTCATTTCCAGTCCGACAGAGTAATTTCACTAATTTTAACATGGATTGAATTTTGAAAATGGAGTTATGACCGTTCTGTAACTAAAACCGATGCAAATCTACGAAAATTATGCGTAATGTATGATACATTTACATTTTTACTATTTTTCTCTTAAGACATAATCTTTGCGCACGTAATCATCTACTTTGCTATTTCTGATATGATATATATCTTTGCTATACACTTTCTATATGCCTTTTTCAGATTTATGAAATTTGGAGTTGGGCCCCTTGTTGCACAGACAAAACCACAGAAATCAATATTTTTCCACTTTAAGCAATGAAACTATCACAACATCTCTTAGATTCAACATTTCTCAAAGAACATTGTCACTGTATGAAAAAGAAATCAACTTATTTTGAGTTTCGTAAAAAATTGGGTTTTTTCGCATTTTTCTCGAAATAATGAAAAATGGACTTAGGTCCCTTGTTGCACTGGCCCCTTCAATTGGAACGTCTCCAAATTGACCTACAGTCGAACTTCAATGGCTCGAACACCTTTGGGACCTCGAAAATCTGTTCGAGACTGGGGTAGTTCGAGCCAATGAGGTTACTGTCAGGAGGCATAACGAGATATTTTTAGACATCTTTTCGGTGTTCTATAATGAAAATGTATACTGTGTGTACTCATTAGAATCGCCTCATCGAGGCTATTCTAATCAGTACACGCAGCAGACATTTGCAAGATAAAAGACTAAAATCTCCTTAATTATCTCCCACAGTTTCTTATGTAGAGGATTTCGCTAGGGGCTCAAGAATGGGTTTGACAGATCCATGGTTAACGAGCCATCGGTGTTCGAGCCATCGAAGTTCTACTGTATACTGTTTTGACGGGGACGTTAAACCTCAAATCAAACAAAGTGCCGTCATTAAACGACCGTTCTTCGCGTCACGCTCTTCTGTTCAGTGATTTTTGCCGGATAAATCACAGTTCCTTTCCATTGCATTGCATATAGAGGTGTCTATGTGTTTGAATGCGAGACAGTTATATAAGGATGAAAATTCTGAATAAAACATCCTGTTGGATGTCATATTATTTCGAACAGTTACGCAAACATGTGAGTCGAAGCTTGGGAAACCATATTTTTTTTTTTTTTTTTTTTTTTTTTTTTTGTTGCTGTTGTTGTTGTTTTTTTTTGTTTTTTTTGGGGGGGGGGGGGGGGTTGTGGGGAGCGGGGTCGATTGTTTGTCAATCGACCGAAAGTTATAAGGACAAAACCTCTGTTAGTACTGGAGTCCACATAACTATCTCTGATTTGCAGAAAAACCAAGTAACTTTTTTATAGAATTTTATCGCAGTGAGGTCAGCGTGCTGCGTAAAAGGGTTATCAGTAGAGTCTGGGATGGAATCGCAAGGAGTGCAGACCCAGATCAGACGCCGCAGTACGTGGCGTCTGATCAGGTTCTACACAGTTTGCTTATAGTACAGGACTTTAAGGATCAGACGCCGAAAGATCGCTGATCGAAGTCTACACGGTTTGCTTACCGTACATGAATTTAAGGGATAAACGAAACAGTTTTAGTCCTCGTTCAGGCCAATATTCCCAATATACACTCGGAGACAATCGACCTACCAGTACTATCAGGGCTTTGATTTGTAATTTGCGAACAGCGAAGATGCTGATCAGACTGCGCGTCCGCTTCGTGTTCGCTATTTTGACAGTACAATACATCTAAAATCTCAAGGCTCTTGTCTGTCATTACGAAAACTCACTCGTGCGACATTTTTGTTGCTGTTGTTGTTGTTGTTGTTGTTTTTCACATCTCCAAAGTGACTACTTTTCTTATTTATGCTGCAAACATAGGTTGTGGACCGTTTCATTCTAATGCGTACCCACATCCTATGTCTTGGAGCAGAAATAAGAAAAATAATGTATACCCCCGTAAACCCCAGTTTTCTCTATATAAAGTGAGGTTTACGGGGATGTTCATTTTACGAGCTCGTTAACGTCATGTAGCTGAGCAGGCAGATTTGTGTCTTACCTGGTAACAAACCCCAAAGATGGGGCTCATATTGTGTACAATACCACTGGGCATCTAAAGTGTACCCAATATGAGTTAGGATTTCTTTTTTCCACTGGGAATCTAAGGTGGACTCAAGGTGAGTTAGGATTTCTCCTTCCGTTGGGTATCTAAGGTGTACCCAATGTGAGTTAGGATTTCCCTTTCCACTGGGAATCTAAGATGTACCCAAGGTGAGTTAGAATTTCTCCTTCCACTGGGAATCTAAGATGTACCCGAGGTGAGTTAGGATTTTTCCCTCCATTGGGAATCTAAGATGTACCCTAGGTGAGTTAGGATTTCTCCTTCTAATGGGAACCTAAGATGTACCTTAGGTGCGATTTCTCCTTCCACTGGGAATCTAAGATGTACCTAAGGTTAGTTAGGATTTCTCCTTCTGCTGGGAATCTAAGGTGTACTCAATGTGCGTAAGGATTTCTCCTTCCACTGGGAATCTAAGATGTACCCAAGGTGAGTTAGGATTTCTCCTTCCACTGGGAATCTAAGATGTACCTGAGGTGAGTTAGGATTTCTTTTTCTACTAGGAATCTAAGATGTACCCAAGGTGAGAAAGGATTTCTCCTTCCACTGGGAATCTAAGGTGTTCTCAAGGTGAGTTAGGATTTCTAATTTCATTGGGAATCATAGATGTACCCAAGGTGAGTTAGGAATTTTCCTTCCACTAGGAATCTAAGATGTACCCAAGGTGAGAAAGGATTTCTCCTTCCACTGGGAAGGTACCTAAGGTGCGATTTCTCCTTCCACTGGGAATCTAAGATGTACCTAAGGTGAGTTAGGATTTCTCCTTCTGCTGGGAATCTAAGGTGTACTCAGGGTGAGTTAGGATTTCTGCTTTCATTGGGAATCTTAGATGTACCCAAGGTGAGTTAGGAATTTTCCTTCCACTAGGAATCTAAGATGTACCCAAGGTGAGAAAGGATTTCTCCTTCCACTGGGAATCTAAGATGTACCCGAGGTGAGTTAGGATTTCTCCTTCCACTGGGAATCTAAGATGTACCCTAGGTGAGTTATGATTTCTCCTTCTACTGGGACCATAAGATGTTCCTTAGGTGCGATTTCTCCTTCCACTGGGAATCTAAGATGGTGTACTCAAGGTGAGTTAGGATTTCTGCTTTCATTTGGGAATCTTAGATGTACCAAAGGTGAGTTAGGAATTTTCCTTCCACTGGGAATCTAAGATGTACCTAAGGTGAGTTGAGATTTCTCCTTCTACTGGGAATCTAAGTTAGGATTTCTCCTTCCGGATCAAGTCCTTGTTGTCATTATGAATTTTAATAGGTGAACAGAAACACTGGGATTCCAGTAGTTTTTTTGCAATTCTTCCGAGGTCATTCCTTTGCATTTTTTTTCATTAGACCTTTCTTTCTATTTCTTGCTTTCTTTTTGTACATTAAAGGGAGGCAACTCCTGCAAAAGTATTTTGTCTCCCATGTCAATAGGAATCCTGAGGAGCAAATTCTTTCCTTTAAGGGTTGACCCCATTTTCAGTTGGACATGGCTTATAAAAAAACGAACAGGAAGCCTGAAAGTTGTCTCCCTTTAAACAGGTCTAAGAAAGTTGTTATATTTAAAGACTGTCTATAAATTTAAAGACTGTCTGTAAATTTAAAGATTTTTAGTCTGTAGATTTAAAGACTAACACGACGAATTTACCAAGGAAATCACGAAAATAATGAAACACGAAAAACTCGCATTCTCATATCTAGCCATCGTCTTCATCTCATTAAAAACGTGCATTACTAAAGACTGCATGTATTTTAGTGTCTAATAAGAATGAAACAACACAGTTCCTTCCCTTAGACCACAAATGCCGTGAAACTCCACAGAAAGGGAGGAAATATCTGTCAAAGGTCGAATATAAGATGAGTTTTGCACTGATGGCATTTCGTTTTCGGCCATTTTAGTGTTGTAGTCAGTGTAAAACTGTCATCAATTTTAGTCGTCAGAAAAAAACTGTATGTGGAAGCGAGTGGTCGGTATGTTGACAAAATGATAAATGCGTTATACACATTAATTTCTTAGTTCATTTTACATATGAATCTTATTCAAAATCATTTTTTCTGAGAACGCTTCAATTATGGTTGAAGGAATTTAATTAAATAAAGACAACTATATAATTTGCATTTACACATGGTTAAGTATTCCACAGATAACAAATTACTATAAATAGCAAAAATAGCGATTTTTCCTTTTTACATCATTTTCATGATTTCATATGTGTCAGTCTTTAAATTTACAAACTAAAAATTCTTTAAATGTACAGACAGTCTTTAAATTTATAGACAGTTTTTAAATATAACAACTTTCTTAGACCTGTTAAAAATGGCCGAAATATCCGCCAGGTGGTCCCATTCCCCTTAAAACAGTTTGGTTCGAGACAGGAGTAGTTTGAGCCACTGAAGGTTACTTATAGTGTCATGTCAGGGGAGCATAATCGGAATAATTTTGGGTTATCTGTTCGGTGTTCTATATTACAATTATATGGTGTGTGCACTCATTAGAATCGCCCCGTCGATGCGATTCTAACCCGTCGATGCGATTCTAATGAGTACACGCATCACACAGATGGCGCGTGTCGGACACTATTCGTTTCATATGGGTGGCAGGCCTTGTCATTTTATCTCAATGCCGGGTAAAGGTCCCACAGCATTGGAAGCAACGTCACCAAGATGACATAAATAGTGCTGACGGGAACGTTAAACCTCATTTCAAACAAACAATTTAGGCAGCACACATTCAGGGGTAACAACGTACAGGGATATCGCAACCATACGGAAAGCGGCCATTTTGTTTAGAATAAATTAAATAAATGGCTTCAGACATGGTGATTACATTTCGATTATTCAGAAGACGTATTGCAGCTGGTAACAGGTAATATTTATGTTCCATTGGTTATATCTTCAAATAATTCAACACAGTGATTCGTATCGGTACTGTCAACGCTTGTTTTGCACAGAAGTCGAAAACACTTTTCAATAAAAAATACACCCTGAAGCTTATCTAATCGCTTTACCTATTGCGTTTTGCAAACATTACCTTCTCAATAAAAGAAGCAATAATTCTGCACCTGAACAAATGTGAGATACGCTTTGAATTGAAAGAGATACGTGGACTGATGTCGTAAACACGTATAAAGGCATAGATCTCGAACACACATACAGACCAAAAAGTTGGACAAATAGTAAAAAACACATATACTTGGGGCCTAGACTCGGGTAATCGCTCATGGGTCCAATTGCTCTCTTGATATTTATTTTTTGCACAGTTTTTTCCACAATTAAACATGGCAGAACACTAGCCAAAACCGTACAAAAAGCGTAATGATGTCTTGAAAGCTAATAATAAAAAGAGGTTTTGATGGCTATATAATGCCCCTTTAAAGACGTCGAAAGATTCTATCCATTACGGCTACCTTTTTAATCGGCTTTCCTGGCATGATTAAGCTTTTTGAGTGCTCGGTCTGTTTAACTGGAAAACTGTACAAACAGTATTTCAACCATTGACTCACCTGAGTCTAGTCCCCAAGTATCTGTGGTAAAACAGAATGCTGTGCGCCTTATAAAATTCTTTAGAAACAGGATTGACACGCATATGTACTTATTCCTGTTTTCAATGGCAATTAACGTGTAGTTCAATAATTCCTTCGTTATTAGTAGTTATTTTTCAGTGATAGTGGATGCGTAAATGGCTCACTAAACTTGTTCCCTCTACAGTACATAATGTCACCGTTTCGAGAACTTACTGCACACAGCCTATAACCATTATACACGATAAAAGGAGTTTGTCGATAAGACATGTTATCTGGCCTATTTTAGTCATGCTTCTTATAATAGTGACCTTACAAGGAATAGTAATACCAAGTGAAAATTTGTTAAACTGACTGATAACATATTAACGACCATGACGTACAAAGATGGAAGGCAAAACAATAGTTTTTGTTTCAACATAATCTTAGTAGTCTTTTTTCAATGATAGTGGATGCGTAAATGGCTCACTTAACTTGTTCCCTCTACAGTACATTATGTCACCGTTTCTAGAACTTGCTGCACACAGCCTATAACCATTATACACGAAAAAAGTAGTTTGTCGATAAGACATGTTATCTGGCCTATTTTAGTCATGCTTCTTAAAATAGTGACCTTACAAGGAATAGTAATACCAAGTGAAAATTTGTTAAACTGACTGATAACATATTAACGACCATGACGTACAAAGGTGGAAGGCAAAACAAAAGTTTTTGTTTCAACATAATCTTGCTGTTTTTCAAATCAAATAAGCCAGCAAAAATGCATATTTGGTTTAATATGCACAATTTCTTTGTAATTCTCCTATGTATAGTTGCCATCATTAACCAAAATGTTCATTTATTGTAAACTTAAAAAAAAAACTCACCTATGTCCTTGTGTATGATGCTTTTTCATATTTAATTTTCACTTATAAAGTGCTGTAAGGTCATGAAACAATGACAGAATGAATGATAAACCCTGTGTATTAGAAAGAAGAATTTAGGCAAACAAATGTACATACTGCTCTGTATACGTACAGATATAAACGAAATAAACAGAAAAAAACATCCATATCATACTATTTAGACGTTGGTTTTCACGCACTTCTTGCGTAATTATTTAATTTTCATATGACATTCTACTCAACATATGTACGCGTTTCATAAGGGCGAGGTTCATGACCATATTTTTGTTTGATTTGTTGTTTAACGTCCCCGTCATCACTATATAGGTCATTTTGGAGACATTGCTTCCGATTTTGTGGGACTTTTAACCGAGTTTGAGGTCATATTACATCTCAAGCCCTGTCGCCCAATGAAACAAATATGGTTTATAAGCATGGACGGTCCGCCTCGCACCGTTTTACCTTGGCGGGCTTAGATCCTGTAGGTGGTTTACCAGTACTTGTGTGCGGTCGATTTCAGCTCTGCGTGGAAGCATCATGCAGCCCATTTATTTCTGCAAGCAATGGGCGGGTGACATTTATGACCGTGTAAAAATCTGTTTAAGACCCACCCCGTCCCCCAATAAACCTTTTACACACCGTTCTAAGGCGGTTCTTCTGTCGTGGTTTTTATCGTCATTGTTCGTCTTTGCGCGTAAATGTCGCTTTTTATTTTGGATAACCGTTTGGCCATTTTGTGGGAAAGTGACTTCCGTTTGGCTTCCACTTGTGGTGACGTGCATTTATGTTTATGTTTCTTTCCCTTTGGTGTCTTGGATGTGAAATATTTGGTCATGGAATAGAATCCTGGTCATTGTCTTTACTTCTATTGTACATAATGATGTTTTGTTTTTGGCTTATATTTCAAGTCCCTATCAACACTATTTAGGTCATTTTGTAGTCGTTGCTTTCGATGGTGTGGGGCACTGAGGTAAAATGACACATCAAACTAATGCGCATCCCCAATTGGTTTAATCAGCTGTCCGACCTCGTACCACCTTTCCGAGGCAGATTGTTTGTTTATTTGATCCCCGCCAACACTGTATATGTCATGTTGCTTCCAATTTTTGGGACTTTAACCCGACAATGAGAGTAAATGACATTTCAAACCAATAGAGTTTATATGCATGGGCGGTCCGATTCGCAGCACGGTTCCTGGGCAGGCTTAGAACCTCTAAGCGGCTTACCAGTACTCATGTGCCGTCGGATTCAGCTCTATGTGGAAGCACCATGCAGCATAATCTATTTCTTCAAGCCCAGATGGGCGGGTGCCGTTTGCCGAATAGACATTGACCGTCTGTTATTAAGCTTTTTATCAGTACTACAGTTCGTTGTGTTTTACAACTCTGCGTTAAAGCACCATGCAGCCCAACATATTTCTCCAAGCCCCGTTGGCCGGCATGCAAAATGCATAGATTGGTTTAAAATTACGTTAGCCCTTGAGTGTCATCTTACAGAGAAAGGGAAAAAAGATAGGAAGAGAGGGGAAACGAAAAGTTAAGAAATGGAAGAAATAAAAGCGTCCCCTCTCTACCCTTATCAGCTACAAGGGTTGATAACAGGATATATCAGTTGGATGCCCTGGTTACATACGAAGCACACCTAGCATTGACCCCCGCCCATCATGGCTTAAAGAAATAGATTCAGTAGGGCGGCATCTAAGGCCGTTGCTATGATTCTATTCGCAATCTGCTTCCGCCGGTTGGGACTATATTTTGTCAAAAAAAATAAGGAAGAAATTCACAAGAACTTCCGGTAATTTATAGGCCATGACATTTTGTTACGAGATGTAGATTGGAGAAAAATGAAGGACAATTAATGAGAATGATCTTTTCTGAGTTCTATAGAAAAGGGTAGAGAGTATGAAGGCTTAAACCGACTTAGCAGACGCTGCAAAACAATGGCCCCTCAATTTATTGACGTCAAAGTACTTTGATACACATGTTGGGAAAAAATGGCACAAAAAATGCTCCCCTCCGGATTAAGATTATTTTTTGCACATTTGTCAAGGACATATCAGTCCGTCTTAAGGACTGAGTGGGAGTTGTCGCGAGCGTGGTACATTAAGAAAATCCTTGTTCAACTGAGAGCCAATTCAGCTTGGAGTTACGAAGAGTACGCATGCGCGTTTCGATATCTTGTCAAGTCATTCTTTTCTCGCATGATTCATGATTACGGGGGGACTAATTTAATATGCTATGCAGTCTGATGAGTTGAATTATTTTGGTAATCTAACCATACTTGGGGTAAGAGAGAGAGAGAGAGAGAGAGATTGAGAGAGAGAGAGAGAGACCCAGCTAGCAGAGCATGTCTGACCAACGTCGGTCCGACAGCGATACGACGTGCCTGTCCGGGCCCGACGTTGGCCCCCTTTTTATGCTAGAGAGAGAAAGAGAGAGAATCAAAATGAAAGTTTACAGATACGCGTAAGGAATGCACCATAAATCGAAAGAAATGACGGAGAGAGAGAGAGAGAGAGAGACCAATCTGTCAGTTAAAAAAAATCAGTAGTATGCGGACTTTGATTTAGTCGATAAGATTTACTGACGTCATTTAATATGACGTAATTTAATATGATTTCGTCACACCGAACTGTCTACACAGCTGTGTTATGCTTGTGTAAATATACTGTACATTCAGTGTATTGACAAAATTATTGATGTAAATAAATTGTCATAAATAAACATGGTTGAAAGGTGAATTGTTCAGCGAAGAAGATGAGTATGGTACCACAAGACTTGTATTCAACTCGCTTTTCATTCGTTGTTATCAAATACAGGGGAATTCTGTGAGATTCACTTAAAACTTTTAGCCAAAAATTGCCATTTTGGAAAGAAAAAAATGGTTTTGTACACACGTTTCGACCGGAAGTGGGTAGAAAAAAATGGCACAACAAAATGCTCCCTCGCCGATTTTGGCACAAATTTCAAGGTGAACAGATTAATATATGCCGGAATTGATGATATAGGTGAGAATAATCGCGAGGAATATTATAATAGTTTATTTTTGTTTTCCCCGATGGTACCGACATGGTTGAATATTCGCCATTTTCAAACCCATGGTATGCCCACACCAAAATGCTAATTCGGGTTTTAGTCTTTATATTGAATACAGCAATATTTATATATATCGCTTTTATCTTTGTCAAAGCTAAAAAATAAACGACAATCACGTAATTTGATGTGAAAATAGTTAGTCGAATGGGAGCATCAAAATCGGAAGTATAGTTCCATCGAATCGACGCACGAGAATTTTGTTTTTAAATCTACCTACGCTGGCCACTCTGATGCCCTACTGATTGGCTGCATGATTCTTCCACGCGGAGCTTAAACAGGCCACACATGAGAACTGGTAAACAGCTAAAAGGATCTAAGCCTGCCCAGCAAAAGTGGCGCGAGTTGGACCGTCCACGCATATTCACCCTATTGGTTTCGTCTGGCGACAGGGCTTGAGAAGTCGTTTCATCTTAATGTCGGGTAAATGTCCCACAAAATTGGAAGCGATGTCTCCAAAATGACCTTTATAGTGTTGACGGGGATGCTAAACCTCAGATCAAACAAACAACACCTAGCCGTCCCGGTTAAACATTAGAGGTCAGAAATAATAAATCTCTTCAACTAACGATCGCTGTACTAAATAGATTTTCCTTAAGTCAGAACATTCTGATGAGCCTCGTGATTAGATCAGGTACCTAAGCGAGGCATCATTACCGCTCCGCTTAATCTCAGAGAAAGGAGATGAGAACAATTTGATATCATAGTTTGAAAGGGTGATTTTCAAATAGTTTTTTCTACTCACACCTCATATCCCTGAAAGGTTCCTTTGAGTTTAGATCCTGTATGATCCCGTCAGAGTGGATAATCATTTTATATGAATTGATCATTCAAAAACAAGGTCCTGATTGTAAAGGATCGTGTTTCAGTTTAAATATAAGGTAAACTATCCGAAAGATAAAAAGTCTAGTTACATTCTTGCTATTTCACGGGCCTCCGTCATTAGGTCTCTCGCCGCTGTAGGTTCGAACCTGGCTCGGGTCACATGTGAGACGCCAAGTTTTACAACGGCAGATCAGGTGTTTTTCTCTGGGTACTCCGATTTTCGCCAATCATTGATTAACCATCGGCTCAATATGAGTGAAAGGGATGAAAAAAACATTAATGCTATTTCTTGTGTACTGATGTCGGACACATCCATTTTCATTTTTGATGTCGTAGACATCGGATTGAATTTCCGATGTCGGTCACATACGACATTTTCCAAAGACTATTAACATTGTCCTGAAAATGATTTTTTTCTTTTAATTCGTATCCGATAATCAACAACTTCATTAACGTGACCGCTTTTCAAATGTCTACAAACAGAACAAAATTGTCATTTTACCGAATTCTAAAGTGTAGGGGAAGAGTACATATGAATCGAATGTTGGTTGCAGGCTGATATACTGTTACTGTATCTTTCAGATGTTAACATCATCCCTAGTCTACTAATATGGCTCTTCCTCGCCATAGGAAGAGTAAACTAACACTTTATCCAAAGAAGAGGACTCGTGAACGTCTTGAGAGTATATCAAAACAGAAAGCTGATATTGGAAAACACGTTTTTCATATCGATCAAATTCTAAACAGGACCATCACCAGAACATACTTGACTAATAGAAAACATCCTAACCCAAAGTCAGTACCCAGAAAGCATGTATCCAAACAGCTGATATCCCCATGTAGGAGAACATTTTCAGAAAAGAAACGAGGTCGGGTTTTTTTATTCTGGTGGAAGGTCCCCTTTCGCAAAGAAATTCAGGATTTGCAGAAAAACACCAAATTGAATGAAGTCCCCATATTCGAGAAAGAATAAAACTTTTACACGACGGCCACGTGTAGCCTATAAGCTCTTCGAGGAAAGTGACACCAAAACTAAGCAGGGAAACGACTCTGCAAATGGCAACTCTGTGCCCAAGAACCATTGTCCCAAAAACGAAAATATGGAAGGCTCAATAGTAAATGACTGCGTTGATAGTGAACAATATTCAGATTTAGGGGTGTCAGAAAAACATGTAAGTCACGAAGAAGAACGAGTTTTGAAAACGCTGACAGAATTAGCACCAATTGTCCTTTCTGAGGTAAAGAAATGCGAACTTGAGGAGTCATTTTTTTATTTTTTTTTCAGGAAGTCGCCGATAAAAAAATTCCTCTTAACAATATAGCATTTTGCTGTGGTTTGAGGTTGCAAATTGGTACAAGCATGACGTTACCTCTAGTATGCGCTACATGGAACAAACTAAAAAATTCTGGAAACTGGGATGGAGACATTTTGGTGGAAAATTTGTTCGTTTCATGACTGGATATAAAAACATGTCGTATATCTTGACTGGAAACTCTGCGAGGGGTGTGTGTGAGCCCGAGAACTCTGATATCAATTTTGTGATTCCGTCCCTAGATGTCCTTAGAAAGTACAATCCATATGGAGTTGGCACAAAACCAAGAGACCCAGGTATAAACGTCGATGTAATGCAGTCAGTTTCGTCAGCCTTAGAAGGCATATCTGCTTGCCTCACATTTGACAGCAAAAATTAAAGCAAAGTCTTACTGAACGATATGGCGACATTGACATTTTAGGATTTGAAAATGGTCCATCACTTTCTCAACGCAGAATGAAAGTCGGGAATGAACAAAGTAGCTTGAGCGCTAAAAACGAATCTCTTAAACTAGGAGATGGCTCGAAAGAAGTCAGAGACCTGCCCAGTGACATGAATTTGTTTATGAAACAAACTTTAATGCAGTCGATCGTATATCTGTCAGAAAATGCCCAGAATATTAGAAAAATAAGAGCACAGAAAGAATACGCAAAGAACAATTTCTTAGACCAGGGGGTGGGGTGGGGCACAAACTGGCGCCAAAGTAAATTTGTATATGTAATAAGCGCAATGAATGCACTTTTGTACGAAATTGGGAAACTTTTAGTTAAGTATCTAGAGGTTTTGGATAAGATATGCCTACACATCTAAACCAGAGCGATAAACTTTATCAGACTGGTCAATTCGTAAATCTGTCATCGCAGCCAAATTATGTTGAATTACTTGAAAATGAAGAACCAAGCGATACGCTTTTTATAAAGCAGAAAACTCAAAAGTGGCACAGCATCCGAAAGAAAGTTTCAGTTACTGGAAGTACGATTCCAGGCATTGGGACTAGACAGTTAAAAAAGACAAAGAAAGCACTTTGATTAGGTTGTTGGCAACATACCAGAGCCGCCAAAAACTGATGAGGTCCAGAAAGCTTTGCAGTACGGGACAGAAAATGAAATAAATGCGATTGCCACTTTGGTTGGAAAAGTTCTCCCGGTTATCACACCAGAGCAAATTTATGTTGAAGAAGGTTGTGCGAGGATTGAAATACAGCATAGGACATTTTTGGTAATATCTTCAGATGGAAGTTTGCGGTCAAGTCAAACAAGTAAGACGACGTCTGCTGTAGAATTTAAATGCCCTACAAAAGTGTCTCATACAGAACTACCTAAACGGTATTATCTCCAGTGTTTGTCTACAATGGAAGCTCATTCAGTGGAAAGTATATACTACGTCTGTTGGAGGCCAGATGTTTCAACTGTCTTTAAAATCAAAAGAAATAAAGAGTTGTTCGAACGGGCATTTGCGTTAGCAGTTTCATTGTATGGTGTAGAGAAACCAAAACGACCCGTAAAGGTTCCAGATGATGTCAAACGTATCCAGTCAGATATAGATCAATGTGTTGCTACTGTCGAACATTTGGGGAAATACCCATCTGCGCATGCTTCTACATTTCAACCGCAAGTAACAGAAAGGCAATTGTTTGTTTCTGGCATGATAGTTCTTCTCGAGGTGATTCAAAGCCTGATTAAAGAGAGCTACGAACTGCAACGCCAGAAGGCCTCAGAAGCTATGGTGTTTTTGGTTTCGGACCTAGACCGTAATTGGTCAAAGAATTCGTTTCGCTTGTCTCCAGTATGTTGGTTTCCTAAAGGTTACAGCTTAACCACCGAGACATTAAGGAATCTTTTGGAGCGCGTGCAAACGTTATGCCAGGAAGCTGGAATACATATTCCCGCACTTTCTTTCGATGGCCAATGGCATAACATCGCTGTTAGAGGAATAGACAATAAGCCAATGACTCTGTTACAGTTGCAGAAGGATGTTTAGCGAGAAACAGAGAAGATGCAAAAGTCGACAATAGTTAAAAAAATTGGCTAAGCTGAACAAAACACCAAAGTGGTATAAAAAGGCTGGTAGACCAATTTCGTGTCTACCCTCCTCATTTAAGGTTCCTACTACATCTAAATATGGCTGGACCAAAAAGATGAACAAGGAAAAGGAAACTAAAAACGAAACTGAACATGAAGAAATCAAAATCTCTGATGTCATTCCAGGCCATTATGTGGAAGAAGTCAACAAGAATTGTCTGTCTGACGTTTGATGAGGTGATGGAATATATAACCATTGACCAGAAAACGGCTAAATAACTTGGGTCTTGCCCTTTCGCCACTCTTATGAATGAAGAATCAAATAGCAGAAGCTTTTATGAATCTGGACAATCCTCATCTGCGTATTGATAATGGACTTGAATCGGCAAAATGAAAAAAGACAATTTCCCTAAATAACCTCAGTATTTCTTATCTGGAGGTTTAACCCTTATCTTGCTGAATATTCATTTAAGCCACACCCATTTCTTTCTATCAACCAATCAAATTACTTGATGTATTTTATTGCTACAAATTCATAAACTGAATGCCAAACAATGTAGATCCTGAAGCCATCCGATCTGGATCTACACTGTTTGCAAAGATAGAGGTTGTCGTGAACAGCAAGATAAGGGTTAAAATTGAGGGAGCCGCGAACTGGTCATGTTGAATGAGCCATTGACGTTCGATCCATCGAAAAATAAATCTGAAAGTAATGATCAGGAATCGATACAACTACCCAACACCTCCCATCAGAGACACCAAAGGGAAAGAAACAAGAACATGATATAACTAAACACTAATGAAAACATCACACGCGGAAAGTTACTCTCCCACAAAATGGCCAAATATTAATAATAATAATAATAATAAAGATATAAGTAATACATACATGCAAAGACAAACTATAACAAAAATAAACCGCGACAGAAGCCCGCCTTGGAACGATCGGAAAAAAGGTATTTCTTTCTTGGTGGTGGCGGGGTGTGTGTGTGTGGGGGGGGGGGCGCTTTTAACTCGATTTTACATTGTCACAATTTGACTTTACATCTTGACAACACGCCTATATAATTCTCACCCCCTTAAACTACACTTTTATAACGGCCCCCGCCCATTGGGGCTTGAAGAAATAAATGGGCTGCATTATGATTCCACGCAGTGCTGAATCCTACCACACACGAGTACTGGTAAACCCCTTAGAGGATCTAAGCCTGCCTAGGCATGCTTATAAACCCTATTGGTTTCACTGGGCGACAAGACTTGAGATGTCATTTCATCTCAATGTCGGCTAAAAGTCCCACAAAATTGGGAGCAACGTCTCCAAAATGGCCTTTGTAGTGTTGACGGGGAGGTTAAACATCAAATCAATCAAACAAACAAAAAACACTTTTATAAAGTACACGGGTATATACTTTTTGTCCTATTTCTGCTTAAAAACTTAGACTGTGGATATTCGTTAGAACCGCCTCGCCGAGGCGGTTCTTACGAGTACCAACAATCTATGTATTGAGAAGAAATATGAAAAATTTCACACTTTTTTGTGATTTTTAGCTCACCTGACCGAAGGTCATGGTGAGCTTCTGTGACTGTGAGATGTCTGGCGTCGTCGATCGTCGTCTGTCGTCCGTCGTGCGTAAACTATTTCTTGTTAACACTCTAGAGGCCACAGTTTTGATCCAATCATCATCAAACGTGGTCAGAATATTTATCATGACAATATGTCGGTCAGCTTAGAATATGGGTCATGTCGGGTCAAAAAGTAGGTCACCAGATCAAATCAAATGAAAACCTTGTTAACACTCTAGAGGCCACAATTTTGGTCCAATCATCCTCAAACTTACTCAGGATGATCATCTTGATAATATCTTGGTCAAGTTCCAATATGGGTCATGTCGGGTCAAAAAGTAGGTCAGTAGGTCAAACCACAGAAAACCCTTGTTAGCACTCTAGAGGCCACAGTTTTGGTCCAATCATCCTCAAACTTGCTCAGAATGATCA
This sequence comes from Lucinisca nassula, assembly GCA_963580285.1. Lineage (NCBI taxonomy): Eukaryota > Metazoa > Mollusca > Bivalvia > Lucinida > Lucinidae > Lucinisca > Lucinisca nassula. The sequence goes on along the minus strand of OY757024.1, from coordinate 72,367,527 downwards.
TCCTGACAATATCTTGGTCAAGTTAGGATATGGGTCATGTCGGGTCAAAATGTAGGTCAGTAGGTCAAATCATAGAAAAACCTTGTTAACACTCTAGAGGCCATAGTTTTGGTCCAGTCATCCTAAAACTTGCTCAGAATGATCATCCTGACAATATCTCGGTCAAGTTCGAATATGGGTCATTTCGGGTCAAAAAGTAGGTCAGTAGGTCAAACCACAGAAAACCCTTGTTAGCACTCTAGAGGCCACAGTTTTGGTCCAATCATCCTCAAACTTGCTCAGAATGATCATCCTGACAATATCTCGGCCAAGTTCGATTATGGGTCATGTCGGCGAAAAAAATAGGTCAGTTGGTCAAATCATAGTAAAACCTTGTTAACACTCTAGAGGCCACAGTTTTGGTTCAATCATCCTCAAACTTGCTCAAAATGATCATCCTGACAATATCTCAGTCAAGTTCGAATATGTTTCATGTCGGGTTAAAAAGTAGGTCAGTAGGTAAAATCATAGAAAAACCTTGTTAACACTCTAGAGGCCACACTTTTGGTCAAGCCATCATCAAACTTGCTCAGAATGATCATCTCTATAATATCTAGGTCAAATTCGAATATGGTTCATGTGGGGTCAAAAGTAGTTCAAATCATAGAAAAACCTTGTTAACACTCTAGAGGCCAAAGTTTTAGTCCAATCATCATCAAACTTGCTCAGAATTGTCCTCTTTTTGTAATACCTTGGAAAGGAGGGGTATTTTATTTGACAGAAAATGTTGTTAGCAAACAGTGCAGACCCTGATCAGATGGCATGTCCTGCGACGTCTAATCTGGGCCTATGCTGTTTGCCAGGCTACCCCTTCAGGGTTTTCCCGCCTTTTAGAGGTTATTATAACTTTAAACAAATATTCTGTATGATAATTCAGTATCTCAAGCAATTCAGACTTTCAGGGTGTTTGGATCATGGTCAAAGTTCTTTTGGCTATTTTTAGAAAAAATATTGTCATCACTCGACCTACTTTTATTTCATAATTTTCCCACCATAAGCATGCTACTGATTAGAAATGATTGAAATCAACCTTCAGGCTGCAGAAATATAAATGCTGTCAGACATGAAGGGGCGGACCTTTCATCTCAATGTCGGGTAAAATTCCCACAAAATTGGAAGCAACGTCTCCAAAATGACCTAAATAGTATAAACCTCAAATCAAACAAACAAAATTGGTCAAATCATACTGAGACTGCATTTTTGGTCCAAGCTTCATGAAACTTGCCAAAAATGTTTGCCTTTATTAAATCTTGAATATGTTTGAATATGGGTCATGTGGGATCAAAAACAAGGTGATGAATAGACTTAGGTTAGCGATACAGGACCATCATGGTCCTCTTGTTTTTTCAATATGTTTGAATAGGCGTGTTTTCGAAATTATCTAAATGTGACGAAATAAGAGCCACATCATGAGAAAAGCCTATCTTTAGGGTTTGCATCCAGGCAAAACACAATCCGACCTGCTAAGCTACACAGACTACCAAGTGTCTGGCCCAGAAAGATCTTGTATACTCCATACTTTTAGGTTCTTGCTTCCAGGGAATTACCACTTTTTTAGAACATTTAACTTCACCACAGCTGCTGTTAAGGGAATGTGTGACGGCCGTAAAATGTCCCCCTGCCCTTCATCATATTGTAGGTTATGTTTTCTAGTCATTTGAGTTCATTGACTTAACTGTGGAATTTAGTAAATATTTGAGGGTCACTGATGAAGCCTAATTGGCCGAAACTAGCTGGTCCGGTCCAGAAAAATAAAAGGATTTCGAAGAGGAACACGTTATATCGAAATGTTATACAACCTTATATTGCATTGGTCCATTTATCATATTTTATTCATTTATTAATTGGGAGCGTGGATACGCCCCTTTAAATATCTCACTTATTTCGAGACGATCTTTAATCATAGGTGGACGAAAACCTGAGTACCAGGAGAAAAACCACCTGACATCCCGTTGCAGAACTTGGCGTCTCACATGTGACCCGAGTCAGACTCGAACTTAAGAGTCAGCGCTCTTACCTACTGGGCCACGGAGACAAGTTGCATTGGTCTGTTATCCAAATAGAATGTGTATACAACTGTTATTCTACTGCATTTCCGTATGTAACGCGACGTCTGATCGGATAACGCAAAAATTTGCAACAGTAAATGACAAGTTTTAACCCTTGACATGCTGAATATTTAAATATACCACACCAACTACCGATTATCAACCCATCAGATTACTTGATGCAAATTATTGCGACAAATTCATAAACTGAATGACAAACAATGAAGATCCTGATCAGATGGCTTCTTTAACTGGATCGTCATTGTTTAAAAGATAAGACATATCCGGGTTCAGCAGGAAATGGGTTAATAACATTTTCTCCAAAATATTATGTTACAGTAATATATTTTCACTTCCTAGTTGTGAATAACTGATTATAAACTGATAAGTCCGAACGGTATAAACACAAGACAACTTTGCCAATGACATAGCTTATCTCTGCATAAAATGCACAATTTTACTTCCTTTAGTGAATGTAGATGGAAACAAAGTTTAGATATACTCCGGTTGTTTTTGCGGTGTGCGCAGCAAAATGACGATAGAGGAGGACTTTCAGAATAAGATTGTTCCTGTAATTGTGTTTTTTGTTGTACTTAATACGGTCGGTTTCCTTGGAAACGTACTGGTTATCTACGTTTATACATTTCGCTATGAGAAAAACCATTTCCGAAGACTCGTGTTGTCGCTTAGCTTTGTAGACACAACGAGCTGTTGTACTACGGTCCCCATGGAAACCGTGTCAACATGGTTCTGGTTCAGCTCGCCGTCAAGAGGGCTCTGCAAAGTAAAGAACTTCTGCGTACAGTTTTCGGCTCTTTCCGCCATTTATATGTTGTTTATAACTGCCATCTATAAATATCTACGGATCTGCAGGCCACATGGAAAGCAAGTCACTCAGAAAAATATCATCATATTATTTATCGTTGGAATATGTGTCTCGCTTCTTTTGGCCATTCCCGCGGCTGTCATATGGGATGTTAACGTCGACAGGATAGAAACAAACAATGCAAACGAAACGTATCATATCTGTGAGGTTTTCAAAGGCTACAGAGACACTGTGTATCCTATGGTGTACAGAAATGTATTATCCGTCTGTGACTTGTTTCTCTTAGCCACAATTGTCATGTATGTGTTTGTTGCCAAGACAGTTATTCTACACATTCGACGAAAACAGAAGAAAGGAAAAACAAGGAAGTCAGAAAACGAAGTAAGTGCATCTGCAGACGATGACGAGAAAACAGACACAAGCGCTAATGAATCCAGAAGGGATCCCGAAAGAACGGCAAACAACAGAAATATTGCCGGGCGACAGTCAACGAAGTCCCGTCGTTTTAAGCTGTCCTCATCTCAGATAAGGAAAGCCATTATCATGGTCATTTTAGCTGGAACATTTTCAGTGACATTTCTAATGGGACTTTCTTTTGGATATGTTTTCGCTCTCCGCGACAATAACGATTTTGCTTCTGTTGGAGAAATGGTAACGCTATTTGCTTGTTACAGGTTCTACTTTGCCAACTATGCCTTAAATCCTATTGTTTATTTTATCTTGGACAGAACCTTTCGAGGAGAAGCTTTTAAACTATTCGGAAAATTGAAATCGGTTTGCGCCAAGCCAGCATAAATACAAGAAAAAAAACTGGATTAATTTTTTCACACATTTACAATTTAAATGGCTGTGACTCTTATCGACCCGGTGTATACCTTTATTATTTCTGGTTTGCGCAAAGTCAACGTTAATAATTATTAAGAATCTGCCGTTTAAATATTAATTGTTTTTATTCTGTTTATAATATTTCTGGTTTGCGACAAAATATGGATTGATTATTCATTTACCGCTTCAACAGCTATAACTTTAAGTTTAATGTTTTGGTTCGTATATATTGTTGCTGGCTTGCTGATTATTAAGACATTTACAGCTTTAATGGCATCCGGTGTGTATATAATGTTTTTGGTTTGCGCCAAGCAAGGGTTAATGCAAAATATGGAATGATTAGTCAGACATTGGCGGTTTAAATGGTCAGTTTTTTTGTTCCGGTGTATAAACATTTATTTGCGGTTGGCGCCAAGCCGGCGTAAATTTTAAAAACATGGATTGATTATACTTGGCAGTGGCCGTTTAAGTGGCTGTAACCTTCATTGTTTCGTTGTTTACATGCAGTTTCTCGTTTTCGCCAAGCCAGCGTTAATACAAATCAAAGCACTGACAGCACCGGTAGGTCTATTGTCTCTGAGTGTAGACTGGGAAAATGATCCTGAAAGGTGACCTCATTACGAATACTTGCCTATACAAATACATTGTAAACTTTACCGCTGGAAAAGCGAAAATTTTCAGATGAAAAATTGTGATATTTTTCTTTTTTCTGCTCAAAATATAGATTTTGGGTACTCGTTAGAACCGCCTCATACGAGTACCCACAATCTATAGTTTTGGGCAGAAATAAGGTTTACCCCTGTAAACCCCAGTTTGACTATATAACAATAATGTGCAAAGGGGTCAAAATTATATAGGCGTGTTTTTGTGATGTGGAGTGAGTGAGTGTTTGAGTTTTACATCCCACCAAAAGCTAAGGTCATACGGAGACGGGACCTCTGTTTAAAGACACATCCGAAAGTCTGGAGAAGCCCGGGATCGATCCTGCGACCCCTGGTTTACAAGGCAAGTAGCATAACCACTACACCACGGAGGCTTCTAATTTTGTGATCTGGAATGTTTACATTATGTTTAACCCTTACATTCCTGTAGTGAAGCTAAAAGTGTAATCCCTTATCATGATGCATCTGATCCATACATTCATGCACGGTAAGCAAGATCAGACTCCGCGTACCGAGGCGTCTGATCTGGATCTACACTGTTTGCCAAACTCAACACACGATTTCAGTCCAGATACTATAGATAACCCTCCGGGCTTGAGGTGTCATTTCATCTCAATGTCAGGTAAAAGTCCCACAAAATTGGAAGCAACGTCTCCAAAATAACCTATATAGTGTTGACGGGGACGTTAAACATCTAATCAAACAAATAGATAACCTCTTACGCAACCTCACATCGATAAAAGCGCTGCTATTTTCTATAAGTAACGTTACCTGGATTTCCTATAAATAATTGATAGTCACGTGGACTTTAGGATTTTGTACTTAGTAACTCTGGGTCGATTGTCTGTGTCAATTGACAAACGATCGACCCAAAAAGATGTTTGATAGTTCAGACATTGGCCGTTGAAATCGCTGTAATGTTTATTTTTTCGGTGGAAATATATACTTAGTCAAAAAAGTAACTATACCAACTTTCGGGTGAAACTCACTAGATATCTGGCAGCTATTGAGCTAAATTTGGCTGTAGACATTTAAATCGGACGTTAAGCTAGAGAATGCTTAAACTTGCATTTGTCAATACCTTTCTGCTCCAGAGTTGTCTTCCAATATGTGCCTAGAAAGATGTTTGGTAGAAGATGGACATTGCGCATGCGCATAAAGTTCTTTTTTGTCTAAGATGGAAGACACTATTCTCTGAACATCGGAAAACACTTTACTTTTACAATATCTCATAATCTCGCATTGTAAGCGAGGTTTTAATTTGTGAAATTCTCAAATTATCTCCCTTGCAATTAAAAATAAAGCAGTTTTCGAACTGCTGTAATTTTTTTTCCTGTCAATCCATTTTTGCCATTTTTTCAAAAAACGCTTTGTGTCCACCATTGCTTTTCATCATAATGGTAAAAAATACAGAAAATTCATGTAGCATGCAGCACTATCGATTGCGATTTTCTATGGAGTTCCCATTGAAAGCAGCATTTGCACACAACTTCTAAGAATTGGAGGTCAATATGTGATAGCCTGTTTCTCGTAGCTGATGCAACTAAATTTCCAAATCTTTTATGAATAGACGCAAATGGTATCTAAAGAAATGTCACATGTATCAAATTTTAGAAATGTAGGGTACAGGGAAATTTTATGATGTTATATCATAGCATGTTTTAATGATTTTCTCTGCGAAAATGACACAGTGACCCCTTGGGTGTTTAAAGCAATAGTCTAAGATGACGTGTTTACGAAAACAAAAACGAATGGTGCTTTTGCACGGAAAAATGACTCTTCTTATCAAAACATGACACACTTTGTGTAGTTTTTATCTGTAGTAGCTATAGTAACAGAAGCAATTTTAGGTATAGGAACTTTTTTGACCTAGTATATATTGTTTCTCTGCGTAATAAAAAACAAGGATTGATTATTCAGACCTTTGCCGTGACAGATTCTATATTCGACTGTAATCTTAAAGACCACTTTTGAACTGTCTCAAATGTGGTCTTTATATTGGAATTTACCTGTATTGCTGCCTAAGTTTTTGGTCTCCTTTCGTAGACAGTTATGTTTTTCCATCATTACTTCATTTTGCGTCGATATGGTGCATATCAACGCGACATGAAATAAAACGCCAACGCATAATGAAATAAAAAAAATCAAAATGAAGAAATTACTACATTATTTCATTATGCGTTGTATCAAAGGTCACGATGAATTTCGTGTGCGCTATATACAGTAAAATTCCTATATTAAGACCACCTTTGGGACTGTACAAAAGTGGTCTTTAAGACCACTTTTGAACAGTCCCAAAGGTGGTCCCAGACCAGGGGACATTGTGTGCAAGAATTTCGAAGAAAGAATAACTGCAGCCTTCTAATTAAGCTTTCTAAAGCAGAATTAGTCTTAATTTTAGGTGGTCTTAATAGCGGAATTTAACTGTATCTCTTTTACCCCTTGAAAGATTTTCATTAAACTTTGGACAAATTTATTTTGTATTGGAATTTAACGGCCCAGTAAACACTATTCAGGTCATTTTTAAGCCGAAACGTTGGTCAAATATTTGCCTTAGTACGCTGATGTGCAGAACCAACAACCACAACTTGACGACTCAAGGTTAAGGTCACAATTGATGGTCACGAGTTTGAGCCTTAAATTTTGTGTCCGTTCCATATCTCCTTTATCCCTGGAAGGATTTTAATTAAATTTTGGTACAAAGTTTGTCTAACTGAGCCGATGTGCAAAATCTGTTACACAATCATGCCGGGTCAAGGTCACAACCGAGGTCATGGGTTTGAGTCTTGAATTTTGAGTCCTTTCCTTAAATTTTTACCCCTGGAAGGATTTTCATTAAACTTTTGTCGAATGTTTGCCTGAGTGAGCTGCCGTGCAGAACATCTAACTCAGTCATGCCAACTCAATACCATGGTCACAATTGAAGGTCAAGAGTTTGAACCTCAGATTTTGTGTCCCCTTCATATCTCATTTACCCATGGAAGAATTTCCATTCAACGTTGGTCCAATGTTGGTCTGAGTGAGATCATGTGCAGAACCCATAACTCAATCATGCGGACCCTAGGTGGAGGTTACAAATGAAGGTCACATGTTGAGCCTTGAATTTCGAGTCCGCTTGATATATTTTTTATCCCTGGAAAGATTTTCATTTCACTTTGGTCAAATGTTGGCCTAAGTGAGATGATGAGTAAAACTTGTTATTCTAACATGCTAGGTCAAACTCACAGTTGAAGGTCATGCGTTTTAGCCTTGAATTTCGTGTCGGCTCCATATCTCATTTACCCCTGAAATGATTTTGCATTAAACTGCGGCGGGGGATATAGCTGTCCCTCGGACCGCCGTCTTGTTTTATATCAAACATAGGCCAGTTTCTAGAACCAGCCTAAGCCTGGCTTAAGTATTTTCTTAAACTTTTACATGTTCTTAAGGCGAAAACGTACAACCGTTCAGTAAGTCTATTTTGGGGTCGATTGTTTGTCAATCGACCCAATCGATCGAGAGTTGTAAAGCAAAGCCAGCTTTTCAATGTTGAAGTCAACGTGACTATCACTGAATCGTCGGAAAACCCCGAGGTTATTAAACTTTTTTCATGCTCAATTCACTTGAGCATGAAATTTGTCCTGCTCACAAATTTTAAAATGCCAACAAATGTTGGCATTTTAAAATTTGTGAGAAGGACAAATAACATTCTCTGCCATCTGAGAAAGAAAAATCACTGAACTTCTTAGTATTTTAATTTTTATGAGCACCACAAGTTTCATGCTCAGCTGAGTTGAGCATGAAAAAAAGTTTTATAACCTCGGGACCTGGTAATGGTTAGTCATAGAAATAACCGCGCTATTCTTGTCTTATCGATGCGTATGAGCTGGGTTAGCTATACAAGAGGGCCGAGATGGCCCTGATTCGTTAACCTGAGTGTCACAGTCTCTAGTGCATTCTATTTTTAGCTCTGGTGGTCATCTTGTTCGTCGGAGAGGAAAGATTTTAGCTATTTTGGTATGGAGTCACCTAGGCAACATTCCTGTGGAGTTTGAATGAAATTGGCCTAAACTGGTTTAGGAGAAGTTTGTGTTTGAATCAAATTTACAATGTTTTTTTTTCTTCTATTTTTAGCTCTGGTGACCATTTTGTTCATCGGAGCGGGATCATTTTTTAGTTTTTGGTAGAGGCTCATCTAAGCAACATTCCTGCGAAGTTTGAATGAAATTAGCCCAAGAGTACAGGAGAAGTTGTCTTTTGAAGACTTTTTACTATTTTTAGCTCTGGTGGCCATCTTGTTTGCCAGCGCAAAATGATTTTGGTAGGGACTCACCTAGGGCACAGTCCTGTGAAGTTTGAATCCAATTGAACCAAGGGTTTAGGAGGAGTTCACGTTTGAAGCAAATTCACAATATTTTTTTTTAGCTCCGGAGGTTATTTTATGTAAAAATAGTTTTGCAGAGTCCTGTTACAGGCATGCAATAGTCGAACTATCTGATAACTTATTTGATAAAACTTTTTTTTCCGAGTATTTTTCACGAAGTAAATCAATCAAGTGTGCTTGTTGTAGGGTGGTCTATACGAAAATGATATGCCATTATTTATTTTTTTTTTATTTATATAGGATTATTATTAACCGTTTATTTTATCAGAGGTGGGTGAACACCGGTATGTATGAAGAAAACCCGTTTTAAACTATCTGACCTTCCATTGTAGAACATGTCTCGATCGTGCCCCGAACTCAGGCAGAAAGAGACTAACTGTTGGTTTTCTTTTGCTCCAGCATTTCAGTGGTTTCTTGCTGTCGAGTCCTCACCGTTGTCTCACCTCTGTGGTTCTTTGATTATTTGTGTTCACGGAGATGTTGCACTGATGAGTTAGGAGGCCTTCATGTCTAAATCGCGACGGAAGTAAGGGCGAGGATTGTGGCCACGTAAAATCGATTTAAGCCCCCCAGTGGAATTATTTTCACTTACCGTTCCAAGGCGATTCTTCTGTGGCGGTTTATTTATGTTGTTGTTTGTTGCTGCTTACTGTGTGTATCACTTGTGTCTTTTTTATTTTGGACGGCCATTTTGGCCATTTTGTGGGGAAGTAACTGTCCTTATGGCCATCCTTTGTTTAGGTTTCCATTATGGTCTGATCGCTTCATGTTTGTGTTTCTTTCCCTTTGGTGTCTTTGGTTGGTGGAGTAAGTTAATTGTATCGATTCCTGATCTTTGTTTTACTTCTACTTTATATTTATGAGTCAGCGCTGGTACCTACAAACATGGTCAATTTTACAAAATATGCCATTGATCATCTCTGAAATCAAATTGCGCGTCAAACGAACAATTTAATAGCTTAACATGTGCATGATTCTGTCTTTTCTAACCATAAAACCTGAGTGAGTGAGCAGCTCGCCACATTCAGCCTTCGCTATTCATGAAGGGACCGATTTTTTTTTTTTTTTTTTTTTTTTTGTTATTTTTTAACCATTTCAGTGAGATGCGCACCGACGTTGCGGTTTCGCTCCTCGCCGGGTCCGGGAATATAAATAATAAAATAGTTTCTAAGTACATTGTCCTCCTTTCAATGATTTAAGAAGGACAGCTAACACAAAAACAGTTTCCGTAAACGCCTTACCAGGAAAATCGTGCTTATTTAGAGCGACAACGTCGATGCAACGCCATGACATACTTAGACTTCATGGGGATGTCATGGTTCTTTTTCTTAAAGGCGAGCAGCACTGACTCAGGCGAGCCTGCGCGGGCGCGCAGCCTTGCCAGAGCCTTTGCTGTTCTCGGATATGAAGAAGAGAAGATGCGTTTTAGTTGGCTGCGCACGTGCATTTGACAAAATGTATGAAAATTTGATAATGAGAATAAGGGAGGTAATACAGAGGAAATAATTAACTTCTCAAAAAGACAAATTTAAGCCCCAGAACCGTGGAAATCGAGTGAAGAAGAATATGTAAAATATTGTGTTTTTTTACCAATTGATAACTTTACTTGAAAATAAATTAGGACAAATGATTGGTTGCAGGAAAACTTTAACCAAATGCGGACGCCGACGCTTACGCCGACGACGGATGCTGTGGGGTATGGCAATAGCTCCCCCCTACTTTCGAAAGGCGAGCAAAATGGTTGATTTTTAACTTTACAAACTGGGGAAGCCTTCCTTTTAAAAGGAAATTTTATTTATTCCTACCTTCTAAAGAAAGTTCCAGTGAGCTGCTTGAACGCATTTTCAAACCATTCATTAAAATGTAATGTTAAAGTTGATATGACAACCAGTTGTTGATTTCTGGAAACTACAATGCGTGCACGTTTCATGACACTTGATAGCAGTTTTATGACACACTGAATGTCCATTTCATGAAAAGTTTATTAAGGACATTACATTATGATTCTTAAATATGTACATGAAGGGAGAAATAGAAAATGTGACTCCTTGTTTTCACATCATGAAAACACGCCTATATAATTTTGACCCCCTTGAACCCACTTTTATATAGTAAAACTGTGGTTTAGTGGGGTAAACCTTATTTTTCTCATTTCTGGTCTTAAATATAGATTGTGGGTACTCGTTAGAATCGCCTCATTGAGGCGGTTCTAACGAGTACTCACAATCTATATGTTGAGCAGAAATAAGAAAAAAATCACAATCTTTCATCCTAAGATTTTAGTTTTACGGCGTTAAAGTTTACAATGTATTTGTATAGGCGTGTTTTCGTAATGATGGGTAACAAAACATAAAGGTAAATGAGTTGCTAAGCTGGTAACTCGGCTTTTTGCCTGAGATTTTACTGTATGTTAAAGTATGCTTGTTCATCTTTTCCCATGATGCTTGTGAAAGGCTTTGGGATCTAGTTCGATCATTCCTGATGTTTCTTTATTCATTTCACAGTTTCACAGTTAATCCGTTATGCTAGAGCCTGTTCCAAGTATCAGGACTTTATGGAACGTGGGAAGGTGCTCACAGTTAATCTGTTATGCTAGAGCCTGTTCCAAGTATCAGGACTTTATGGAACGTGGGAAGGTGCTCACTACCAGGTTGTTATGCCAGGGGTATCAAAAAACCAAACTGGCATCGACACTAAAGAAGTTCTAGAGGAGGCACTGTGATCTTGTTGATCCGTACAATGTGACCATTTCCAGAATTGTTTGCCAATGGAATGGAAAGCCATAGGAAGAATTCCGAAATCTCGGACATACCCTTCTCGGCATTTACTCCTTTTCTTCGTTCGGGTCGATGGGCATGGTGGGCGAAGCTTGCTTACCAAGTAAGCTTACTATCCACGGACGCCTGATTACACTCTTCTGGAGTCCGTGTCTGTTTATCTGAACATTAATATTTGCCATTTTGTCTATGGATTAATGATTATGGATTAACGCTTTGGTACTACGACCTAAACTACTTAATATGCAGCAGAGGATGGTTTGGGGCGGGGGGGGGGCAATATTTCCAATTCAACGTATATGTTTTCTTATGTAAAGCAACTAATAATAGATTTAGGCAGCTAGACGTTAGAGTGAGACAGCAGATCCTAGAGTGAGCAGCAGAGCTCGCCCTAGAGTGAGACACCAGTTTGAACAAAGAAATCACACACTGCCATACAAAGGATGGATGGGAAAAGGCTCTCTTTCATAGCGTTTTCTTGAGAGAATGTTTTATATTTTCCTATTTGTGTCCTAACCAATAAAATGTATTTTGGTTCTCGTCAGGAACGCTCACACGTACACACTTACATGCAATTGTTTCCGGTCTCTTGATTTTCAGTTCATATACATGTATAAGTAATGGCCATTTTACCATTCCAGTTTTATCTTATCACCATGATCACGCTTTCTTTGATAACTACTCATCATTACGTATACTAGCAATCATCTATTAAAATTATGTATTGTACCTTTTTATGAATCCATTTTCGTTAAAGAATCATGTTCCACACAAAGTATCCAAACTACGTCTTTAAAATTTGCCACTATTATGTGTCTGTTGGCGGGTTATATTTCAAAGGAAGATTGAAAGCTGTTCTTACCCCCTCTTAAATCGGAAGCATTCGCCCTTTTATCTTCCGACCGTTCGATTCACACAGCCACAAGTTTTTGGAAGCTCTACCGAATCTTCCAAATACCCAGTAGAAGAGGTCATGTGATTGGAGATCAATTTTAGCAAAGAGTAAATTGTACGGACGATGTTTGCGTGAAAGTCATATTCAACGAACGATTTCGAAACATATTTGTGGGCCGTGGACCTACTATCGTGCATAAAGAATAATATTATAACAATTATCGGCATTGTTCAAATCTGTTTATAATACTAAAATGTTTTCTTTTTCTTTTTATTTTTCTTCAACAATGGACACGCTTTCTTCAACAATGGACACGATAGCGACATTTTCTTTTCATCAGGGCTGTAGTATGCTCGATTTGCAAGCAAATCTTCCATCTTCTGTTGTATTCACCATATTTGCATTAGTTGCTGGCTCCCAGCTTGCACGTTGTCAATATTGGAAAAACAGGTAACCAGACCCCCTGACCTATCAAGGTCAGTGTGTGTGTGTGTGGGGGGGGGGGGGGTCTGGTTACCTGTTTTTCCAACACTTATAATCTTCAGACTAGGAACCAGCAGATAATGCAAAAAAGATGAATACCTCCATGTCGCGTGACAGACAGTCTTAAGCTTCTGAAATTCCGCTTCCAGAATAGTTAAATAGAAACATAGAGGATCTTACATGAGTGTTCATGTATTATTGAATTTATTAAACGAGTTGAGGAAAATGGATAAAATGCGAGGCTTGTCGAGCATTTTATCCCTTTTCCTTAACGAGTTTACTAAATTAAACCAGTGCTTCAGCTGAAGTGCATGACCCGCCGGATGCTTTTAGCTTTATGAGTGTTACCATATATGGGTATGGCGGCCATTTTGGTCATGTGACCTGGACCTAAAACGGTTCCCCCAATAAATGCGCCTTATCGTTAGGAGCAAAAATATATCGTATACTTTATGACTGTATTCTGAATCGATTGCAGGATAAAATGCATTCTCACTTTTCCAATACAAAAGCATATGTGTCAAAGTTTAACCTAGGCACAAAGAAGGTCAAGGTCAACCTAGGGCCACCATTTTAGCAATTTATGATGGGCCTACGTCCCAGATGCTATTTATCAAGTTTCGTGGAAATCTGCCCAGTGGTTCTGGAGAAAACTATTTTTGAAGGGTTTTTACCATATATGGATTGGTGGCCATTTTGGTCATGTGACCTGGACCCCATGAGCTAATTTTGGTTACCCCCATCCCATAGAGGCTCCATATGAAATTTGACTTCAATCGGCCCAACGGTTTCCGAGGAGAAGCAGTTCGAAATTTTTCACATTTTTCGCCTCGGCGAGGCTATACTAAATGGAATGTAATATTTCGCAAGTTCATTGATTAGATCTCATTGATATCTATCAGTATGCCAAAAATTGTTTAACTATTCCAAGCGGTTAAGTCACTATCACCAATTTTCACAAACGGGTTACGGACGGACAGACAGACAGACCATATATGGCTTGGCGGCCTTTTTGGTCATGTGACCTGGACCCCATGAGCAAATTTTGGTTTCCCCCATCCCATTGAGGCTCCATATGAAATTTGACTTCAATCGGCCCAACGGTTTCCGAGGAGAAGCAGTTCAAAATTTTTCACATTTTTCGCCTCGGCGAGGCTATACTAAATGGAATGTAATATTTCGCAAGTTCATTGGTTAGATCTCATTGATATCTATCAGTATGCCAAAAATTGTTTAAATATTCCAAGCGGTGAAGTCACTATCACCAATTTTCACAAACGGGTTACGGACGGACAGACAGATTGACAGACTGACAGAATGACAGAATGACACGGTGATTTTAGGGCACTCTTAGAAAATCAACCGACTTCAGTCGGTCGCTTTTTCTGCGGGTCGTGCAATAATACATGAGCACGAATGCAAGATTCTATTTATCATATGACATTTAAATCGCATTTTATTCACGGTTCTTTATAAAAATGTCAACATTCCGCCATTAGTAAACGCGACGTCGTAAAGGTCGTCGTACATGTAACGTTAAACCCCGGTCCCACAGAGCTTGCGACCGCGAGGCGACCTTTCTGCGACTAAAAAAAATGGCAATCGCGGAGCGGTTTCAGAAGTCGCACGGAGGTTTTATAAAGGTTGCAGCAAGGTCGCGGGTAGGTCGCCGAACAAATTTAGTCGCCGATCGTCTTTTGTGCATGCACAAAAGACTGGCTGCGACTGATTTTGATCGCAGTCTAGTTGCAATGGTTTTCTAGACGTCGCAGACCAATCTCCGATCGATCGCCGAACAGTCACCGATCGATCCACGACCGAATTTATGCATTTGGCTGTAAATTCTAGCAACCCTATTGCAACTTATCGGAGACTGGTCGCAGACCGATCGCCGACTAATCGCCGACTGATCCGCGATCTATCAACGACCTATCGGTGATGAGTCGGCAACTGTTCGGCGATGAGTCGGCGATCGATCGGAGATTGATCACTGATAAGTCGGCGATTGATCTGCGATTGGTCTGCAACTGGTCGCCGACAAGCTGTAAAAAGGTGTTAAAACCACCGAATGATTATAGCGCCAACTACAATAAAAAACTGTTAACATCCTAGCATCATTTCGACGACAGCTTTCAAAGAGGCAAAATGGTTCGGAGATGCGGGCAAAAGAAAACGGCGGCGCAGCCGAAAAAAAAAAACGGGAAGCAAGGCTCGGTCACCAATTTCGGATGACGAGGACTTGCAGCAGCCCAGAGAAGACTCTCAGCAGTCGAAAATTTAGTTTATTTTTGTCTGTGTCCAAAAAAAAAAAAAAAAAAAAAAACGCAAAAAAGTCTCCGACAAGTCGCCGATCGGTTTTATCCAGTCTCTGAAGAGTCGCCGATTGATCGCCGACTAGTCGGCGATCATGTTTCACTTGTTGCAAGTCAGTCGCCGATCATACGGCGATTCTTCGGCGACAAGTCGCTGATCAATCGCCGACTTTGGGCAACATTAATCGCCGATTGTTCGGCGACCGGTCGCCGACTAGTCGGCGACGGATCGGCGATCACATTTACGGAGCAAATTTAGTTGCAACAGTTGCAAAGGTCGCGGGCCAGTTGCAACGAAATCAGTTGCAGAGAGGTCGCATCGCAGTCGCAAGGTCTGTGGGACCGGGGCTTATCTAGCTAATTTGCATATTTAATCCACTAGTGGATTATCGAAACTATTACATCGCGTTATTACACTCTCAGACGCGACGTCATATGATAAAGCCATGTATATTCTTGTCATAAAATTTTGAAGCGGGTTGACCGTAACTATTGTTGGGAAAGAAACAGAAGTTGACCAGTATTCACCCCCCTGGTGACCAACAACACATTTCTGTAAACGACACAAAGGGGAGTGTTTACTAACCGAAATGACCATGATATCCGGAACGGACCTTCAATAACTGGAACGTACTTAAATTACCGCATTTGTAATGTGTGTATGTGTGTGTGTGTGTGTGTGGTAGTGGGAGGTGGGGTTTTTCTTGATATTATATTGCAATTTGTGTGACAGTATTAATTTCTGTTTCATTCATTGTTTGTTTGTTTGTTTGTTTGATTTGAAGTTTAACGTCCCCGTCAATACTGTACAGATCATTTTGGAGACGTTGCTTCCAATTGTGTGGGACTTTTACCCGACATTGAGATGAAATGACATCTCATGCCCTGTCGCCAAATGAAACCAATAGGGTTTATAAACATGGACGGTCCGACTCGCACCACTTTGCCTGGGCAGGCTTAAATCCTGTAAGCGGTTTACCAGTACTTGTGTGTGGTCTGCTTCAGCTCTGCGTGGAAGCATCATGCAGCCCATCTATTTCTTCAAGCCTCGATTGGCGGGGGCCGTGTTTCATTCATATGATAAGCAAAGAAAATACGCATAATATTTATTGCCCACTCCTAGGCGCTGGATATTTTGTATTTGCAAATTGTATATGGGTGCACCTTACACCTCATACTTGTTCTGTCGATGAATATGGGCTTGCACAAAAGCATATGTTTGTGTAATGTTACAACCGGCATATTTAAAATACACAACGACTGAACCGAAAAAGAAACGCAACTTTTTAACCTAAAAGATTTTCATGCAACCATCAGGTTGACTGAAAAATCATTTTGCGATTTACTTTCATATTTTTTAAACTTTCTTATGCAGAAAACATTTGGGCGATATCTGTACAGTTTAGCGCTCCACTTGGCAATTCGTTGTTTTCAACATTTCCTCGTGCAGTACATTAAATGTATACAGTAACCTCATTATTTGGTTTTGGTTTTACGGCCCTTTCAATATTATTTCACTCATATCGAGCCGATCGTTAATCAGAGGTGGGCGAAAACCGGAATACCCGGAGAAAATGCACCTGACCTTCCGTTGCAGACCTTGGCGTCTCACATGTGACCCGAGCGAGGCTCGAACCACAGCGGTGAGAGACCTAATGATCCAGAGTCAGCACACTTAACCACTAGGCCACGGAGACCCGTGTAACCTCATCATATTGGCATATTGTGTTACCTGGAGTTTAGGTTTCAAAAGTCCTTAAAATTTCTCTACGGAATATGGTACGTTTGACGCAAGATCAACGAAACGTAGCGGTCCAAATGCTTCTACGTGGGACGTCTCATGCTGTCATCGCTAGGAACTTCCAAGTGAGTAATTCGACGATAACTCGCTTGTACCAGCGTCTACGTCAAACGGGAAGGACAAATGACAGGCCCAGAATTGGACGTCCACTCGTCACGACACGTCGACAGGACCGATACAGCCGTCTAACCCACCTTCGTAATCGGTTCCGTACAGCCGTCGCGACGTCTCAGGTTACACCAGGGACGCACAACAATCGAATAAGTGCAGATACTGTCAGGAATTGCCTTCGAGAGTTTGGCTTACGTCCTCGTCGTACGTACAATGGTATTCAATTAATACCACGGCGACAGCAGGTTAGAATGGTGTGGCTCACACAACATAGGCCAAACCTGTTTCCCCTTCGTCAGTGGCGTAACGTAATGATTTCTGATGAGTCCAGGTACTTGTTGTACCGAGCTGACCGCCGTCAACGTGTGTATAGGCGTGACGGAGAGCGTTATCGTGACAATTGTTTGGTTGAACGTGATCGATTTGGAGGCGGTGGGTTATGGTGTGGGCAGGCATATCTTATGGTCATAGAACACCCCGGTATTCATTGATGGATCTTTGACGGCTCAGCGTTACGTTGACGTCGTTTTACGACCGGTAGCTGTTCCATATGTACGACAGCACAACGTTACGTTTCAACAGGATAACACTCGGGCGCATGAGCTCAGCATGGCGTTTCTTCAGCAAAACAACGTTGACGTGATGCACTGGCCTCCGTATAGTCCAGATCTCCCTCCTATAGAACATTTGTGGGACGTCTGGGATAGGCGTGTACGTAACCGCCCCAGCCGCCAACAACGCGTCAAGCCTTGCGTCTTGCGCTCATACAGGACAGGAATGCTATTCCCCAGGCAGAGATCAATCGTTTAATCCTGTCCATGACCAGGCGTGTGCGTGCAGGACTGAATGCAAACGGAGGACATACTCGCTGTTAACTGCTTATGTTTTCAACTTGTGAAATGACTAAATCTATGACAAAACGGATTTGTGTTCCAAACATTCTCACTGGAAATTGAACTCTCTATGGTAGTTACATTCAGGAATGATTATATTATTGCGTCATTTAATCGATTTTCTGCAATCATGATAGCTCAGTTGGTAGAGTGTCCGCTCCGGGGAACGGGAGGTCACGGGTTCGATCCCGGGCCGCGACATACCAAAGTCGTTAAAAATGGTACTAGCTGCTCCTCGTTTGGCACTCAGATTTACGGGGTAGAGCTAGGACTGGTCGACCCAGTGTCAGGATAATGTAACTGTGTGTGGCATCATGTAATGTGTCTGGGACATGATACTTCAATGAGGCAGCGCTATAAAAGTGAGCATTGAGCTCTCTGTCGCAACCAGACACCGTCGTGATATGACTGAAAAATTGTTGAAAGCGACGTTAAACCCGAATCCACACACACACACACATAATTATTTCTGCAAATACTCTCATTTATATTTGGAGTTGCGTTCTTTTTCGGTTCAGTATATTTACTTGTACATATACGACATATAGAATTATAAGTTATATCAGTAATCACATTACGTTTTAGGTCCGTTCCGTCTACTACAGAAATGTTTCGAGCCAAGTTCTGCAACGGAAGGTCAGGTGTTTTTACGGCGTAGCCGTTATAGTTTTGCTTTTGTCCTACATTTTTCGTTATTCCATTGGTCAATAAAACCACATGTCCAAGGAGATGACCATTTCATTGGTCAATGATTTGCATAAATAAATCTACTCAAAAGTACGACAGTTTACTGAAGTTTTAACCTAGGAAATGTTTCGTTTTTTATGTGAGACATGAATGAAAAATATATACAGTTTCGGCTTGCTCACCGTCTTGTCCTTTGATGACCATACGTCATATGTATAATTGTGTTTCTAGTGAATTCTGTAACTGCTGCGGTGAATAGCTATTTTGACCTAATTTCACGTGGTTGGTCTATATAGCGAAAGGAACCATTTCGCGAAAGGAAGGTTCCTTTCGCGAAAAGAAGAATTTTCTGCGAACGGAATTGTTTGTTTGATTTGAGGTTTAACGTCCCCATCAACACTGTATAGGTCATTTTGGAGACGTTGCTTCCAAGTTTGTGGGACTTTTACCCGACATTGAGATGAAATGACACCCAAGCCCTGTTGCGCAATGAAACCAATAAAGAGATATAGCATGACAAAAACATGTAATAATCGCATTACAAATTGACAGATGTTTAATTTACAATATATGCTAAATAAAAGTTGCAGTGTATCATTTGTCTTCAGCATACTTTATGTCCTCCATTTTAACACAAAATGGACATTTTCGAATATCATTAATGTTATATAAATTCTGAAAAGGAATAAGTGTAATTTGAGTTTTAATTAGGTGCACATAAGATCAAGTTTCCGTCCGTTTGTCTGCTCGTCCGTTTGTTAGTCCGCCTATGCGTTTACGTTCACCATAGCGACAACCCGAAATGTTAACCCTAGAATTTGTGTTCAAAAACAGTAAATGATAACGTTTTCTTATTTGTTGTGCATATACTTGAGATCATATGCTCTTGAAATGAGGTCATGTTTTTAACCTTGACCTTTTACATTGACCTTAGCTCAAACAGGCGGGACACCGCCCTCTGAAAAGCTATTTTTCCTCGCGTGACACCTGAATTGTTTGAATACAGTAAACGAGTTCATAGCTAGACAATTGTTGCTGTCACTATTGTAGCTCATATTGCACGACCCGCAGAAAAAGCGACCGACTGAAGTCGGTTGATTTTCTAAGAGCGCCCAAAAATCACCGTGTCATTCTGTCTGTCCGTCCGTAACCCGTTTGTGAAAATTGGTGATAGTGACTTAACCGCTTGGAATATTTAAACAATTTTTGGCATACTGATAGATATCAATGAGATCTAACCAATGAACTTACGAAATATTATATTCCATTTAGTATAGGCTCGGAGGCGAAAAAATGTGAAAATTTTCGAACTGCTTCTCCTCGGAAACCGTTGGGCCGATTGAAGTCAAATTTCATATGGAGCCTCTATGGGATGGGGGAAACCAAAATTTGCTCATGGGGTCCAGGTCACATGACCCAAATGGCCGCCAAGCCATATATGGTTTGTCTGTCTGTCCGTCCGTCCGTAACCCGTTTGTGAAAATTGGTGATAGTGACTTAACCGCTTGGAATATTTAAACAATTTTTGGCATACTGCTAGTATCAATGAAGTCTAACCAATGAACTTGCGAAATATTACATTCCATTTAGTATAGCCTCGCCGAGGCGAAAATGTGAAAATTTTCGAACTGCTTCTCCTCGGAAACCGTTGGGCCGATTAAGGTCAAATTTCATATGGAGCCTCTATGGGATGGAGGAAACCAAAATTTGCTCATGGGGTCCAGGTACATGACCAAAATGGCCGCCAAGCCATATATGGTAAAAACCCTTCAAAACCACTTTTTAGATTTCCACGAAACTTGATAAATAACATCTGGGGCGTAGGCCCATCATAAATTGCTAAAATGGTGACCCTGGGTTGACCTTGACCTTCTTTGTGCCTAGGTCAAACTTTGACATATATGCTTTTGTATTGGAAAAGTGAGAATTCATTTTATCCTGCAAACGATTCAGAATACAGTACTTAAGTATTAGATATATTTTTGCTCCTTACGATAAGGCGCATTTATTGGGGGAACCGTTTTAGGTCCAGGTCACATGACCAAAATGGCCGCCATACCCATATATGGTAACACTCATCAAGCTAAAAGCATCCGGCGGGTCGTGCACTTCAGCTGAAGCACTGGTTTCTAAACAACCTTCCAATTAAATCTACGCCGCATATCTTTTTTAAAGATATTTCTTGTTTCAAGGGTATTCCGGTTTTCGCCCACCTCTGATTAACGGACAGCTCGGAATAAGTGAAATAATCTTGAATGGGTCGTAAAACCAAACGAAAAATGATAATAAATAAATACGTCATGGTTATTTTTAAAACGCACTGGAAATAAAGTGATAAGATGTACGAGGGCGAGTCAATAATAATAATAATAATAATAATAAAAAAAAAAAAAGAAAAACAGCCTTACTTATTTCTGGGTTAGATATCTTCTTTTTCGATGTATTTGCTCTTTAGAATGATACAATTGCACCGACGCTGTTCCGGTGCCAACAGCCTAGAACTGAAGAAGTCAGGGCCCTTGCCTCCGACCCAGTCCTCAGCTACCGCCACGACTTCTTCGTTGGACCGGAAATGACGTCCATGGATATCCGTTTTCAAGTTTGGGAATAGGAAATAGTCACTAGGAGCTAAGTCCGGAGAATAGGCCGGTGCGGTATTAGCTGGTACCCATTCCGCTCAACAGCATCCATTGCAATTTTGCAAGTTTGGAATCTTGCATTGTCCTGTTGGAGCAGAATCCCTTTGGAGAGTTTACCTCGGCGTTTTTCACGGATCGCAGTTCTCAGTTGGTTGAGCAAATCTGCATAATACGCACCTGTTATTGTACTTTTGTTCGCTAGAAATGGCAATATTATAACGCCTTGTGCGTTCCAAAATACAGTTGCCAGCAGAGGTTTGTGTTTTGAACTTGTTTGGCCTCGGAGACCCCGGCCCTGCCCACTAGCGACTTTGAGTTTTATTCTCTAGCTCATAATAATGGACCCAGGTCTCATCTACAGTCACCAGACGTGAAAGAAAATCATCTCCATTTCACCTAAACCGCTTCAACAATGCGCTACATACTGCTGCTCAGGTTGCCATACGCTCGTCGCTAAGGAATTTTGGGACCCAACGGGTTGTTAGCTTGCGCATACCCAATCGATCATGTAAAATTGTTGAAACGCTACCATGTGAAATGTGTAATGCATTCGATATTTCTTCCACCTTAATTCGCCTATCAGACTACACCATACCCCTTACTTTGTTACACAGTTCTTCATTGGTGGCATCTGTTGGGTGTCCAGACCTGGTTTCGTCTTCTGAAGACGTTCTATCGCGTTTGAATTCCCATACCCAGAATTTAACTTGTGCATACGATGGTGCAGAAGACCCATAAACATTGGTCAACTCGCAACCCGGCCTGTTTTTCCTTCCAAATACAAGTACCGAATTACAGCACGGTACTAAACTTTTGACGAAAAACTTGCTTTTGCATCGCTAGCCAGGTTTGACGTTCAATACCTTATGAGTAAAGGACACAATAAGGGTGCAATTTTGCCCTCATGCATAAAATATGTATTGAAACAAGGCATGAAAATCTTGGTTGTCTCGGTCAATTGGAAATGGGATAGACTGGTTACTTATTGACTTGCCCTCGTTTTGAGATCTATAGACCAACAACATATAAACAGAATAAACGCCGATTTTTATGGACTGACTATTTGGTACTCCCTTAGGGAATCAACGTCTGTGTCCAAAAGCTATTAGTTCATTGTCAATCCTGTTCACACACTGAATAATACATTAAAGACCACTATCTACGAGAACGCCCTGGTGGGCCGAATGCATCTGAGTATAGACTGGGGAAAATAGTCCATGGCTGAGACTAAAAGAGCTTATTTTAAGCAAAGAATGTAGACCCTGATCAGACGCCGCTTTCACTAATTTTGCCAAGCAAAACCCATGATTTCAGATAATAGCGCGTCCATTTTCTTTAAATAACTGTTGTTATTGTTGTTTTTGTCAAGAAGCCTCGGAGGTGTTGTGGTCATGCTACTCGCCTTCTAAACCAGGGGTTGCAGAATCGATAACTTGCGGTGACTCTTTAAACCGATGACCCGTGTCCGTATGACCTTAGCTGTTGGTGATACGTAAAACTCAAACACTCACTCTCGACAAGTCAGAGATAATCACGTGGACTTCAGCACCGACAGGCTACTACGCTGTATAACTTTAAAAACCATACACGGTACGCGAATGTCGAACTGTCCTTTGACAATTGTTTGTTTGTTTGATTTTAGGTTTAACGTCCCCGTCAACACTGTACAGGTAAGTTTGGAGACGCTGCTTCCAATTTTGTGGGACTTTTACCCAACCTTGAGATGAAATGACATCTCATGCCCTGTAACCCAATGAAACTAATAGGGTTTATACGCATGGACGATCCGACTCGCACGGCTTTGCCTGGGCAGGCTTAGATCCTCTAAGCGGTTTACCAGTACTCGTGTGCGGCCGGTTTCAGCTCTGCGTGAAAGCATCATGCAGCCCATCTATTTATTCAAGCCCCGATGGGCGGGGGCTGCCTTGACATTTTAGTCGGGGCATTAAAACGAATAAGAACACCAGGGGCCAGTTGTTCAAAGCATCGTTAGCTTAACGAGCTCGTTAGTGGTCATATTGTTAACTCTTCTAGCAAGTACAATATCGTAAATTTTGGTATTTTTGCTGGAAAAATGTGAGCAGCTTTTGCATCAGCAAAAGCTGCTCACATTTTTTCAGCAAAAATTTCAGCATATTTGCCATATTTAATGATCAAAGTTTTAACGATACGTTAACTAACGACGTCGTTAGTTTTGAACAACTGGCCCCAGTGTGCGACATGAGAAAGAAGGCTCATATCAGGCTTCGCATTACGAAAATTCGCCTATTCAAACATTTTATAAATCAAAGGCTTGAGAAGCCTAAAAGTCTGTGAATTACAGGGTATCTGATCTGGATCTACACTATTTGCCAGTGTCCAACATTTGCATGTGAAGAAACACCACTATAGCACTTAACATTATTATCTGGTTTTCGTCTAAGATGTCTCTCTGACAAAACAGTCGCAGGAATGATTCTGGACTATTACATGGGGGTTTCTGCATCATACATGTACATCGATAGTAAACGCTTTCTTTTGCAGCTAAAACACTGAGGTTTTCCTGATGGTATTTTATTATCTGCTTCAAACATTGATTGTAGGTGCTCATTAGAACTACGTGGACTGTTCAAATATGAATGCAACTAAGCACATAAAAATGATTCCGTGATAGATTTCGATGAAAAATTTATTTTGTCCCCTCAAAAGATTCCCCTTTAACAGATATACAAACTTTCAGTCTTCTGATCAATTCATTGAATACATTTTGGTAGTCTTTTCGAGGTATACTATGAAGGCACTGGAATATTGCAGAACCGGGTGTTTGCGCGGTACACATTTTCGACCAGAAAGGTATTTTTTTCAGCCGCGAGAACTAAAAAAAGTCACAGGGGGCAAGGTCAGGGGAATACTGGGGGTGAGGGAGTTCAACAACCTTTTCCTGCTTCAGATAGTATTGCACAATGAACGCCTCGTGCGATGACGCATTGTCATGAAGCAATCTGACATTGGTCAAACCAGTTGCGGGCCTTCGTTCTTTGAAATATTTCTTCAATTTTCGAAGAACTTTATTCTTGTAAAACTTCGCATTTACAGATTTGTCTTTAGGCACAGCAATCTGAATAGCAGGGCCCTGATTTGAAAAGAATATGGCATACATTACCTTTTTGACGCTCATGGTCCGCTTTGCAATGCATGGTCTTTTGCAATACTTTGTTGCCCATATTTTGTTCTGAATCTTTCGTTTTGGCTAAAAAAGTGAACCCATTTCTCGTCACCTGTGACGACATTAGCGAAAGACCGTGCATTGTAATTTGGAAACGTTTTAAGCAACTTCTTGGCGCACTGAACGCGTGTCTTTTTCTGCTCATCTGTCAACAGATGGGGAATCCATCTAGCACAGATCTTTCTCTTTTTCAAATCCCGTTTCAGAATTGTATGAGCTGCTCCTAATGAGATGCCAACCATACTAGCTATTTGCCTAGTGGTGTATCGTGCATCGGTAGCAACTATTTCTTTCACTCTAGCAACCATCTTGGCAGATGTTGCTCTTTTCGGCCGACGATCATGTTGTGCATCTTCTGTTGAGCCTAGCCCACAGCTGAATTTCTTACACCAACGAAAAACTGTCGGAAAAGACATTTCATTATGCCCATAAACCGAACATGTTTCATCAAAAATGTCTTTGCACCGTATACCAAGAATACAACGATTATTAATATAGGACCGTATTTCAACGGCCTACTCTGACCTTCTTCCTACCATGTTTTGTATTAGTATACAAGAGTAGACAGTGTTTATCGAACGATATACATGGCTAAAGTGTACGGAATTTAACAGGTTTGGTATCAATGTATAGGTAAAATGTTTTCCTACGCTGTGATATTTATTTCCAGGTGATTTTCGCATTAGTGCATGAGAAAACGTTCTACTTGCATTCTTATTTGAACAGTCCTCGTACGTCAATGAAGAGGCTCTAATGAGTTCCCACAATCATTGTTTTAGAAGAGAAAAAAGAAGAGTAAAGTATGCTCTGCACACCCTATTTTTCTCTGATCTCTGAAAAAAGGTGGGTATATGGGATGTCATTACGGTAACTTGTTTGTTTGTTTCATTTTATGTTTAACGTCTCCGTCAACACTGTAAAGGTCATTTTGGAGACGTTGCTTCGAATTTTGTGGGATTTTTACCCGACATTGAGATGAAATGACATCTCAAGCCCTGCCACCCGACATTTCGATAACTCACCCGTGCGAAGTAGTGCATTTTTTTTTCAGATCTCCAAATAGACGTTTCCGATAACATAATCTTATGCTCCGCCTACTTGGTTACTGTTGCTACGTCCCACAAGCTTTGCAGCCAATATGGCGGAAACAAAGAAAGTCTATGTAGATCTCGGAGGAGATTTATCAAGTATTCCGGACAATATTGGCGTTTCTTACTTACCGAGACTAAAAACTTTGACAAAAAAAAAAAAAAAAAAAAAAAAAAAAAAACACACACACACACAAATAAAAACAGCCTAACTAAAGGGCTAAGGAATTATAAAATAATTATGTCCATAATTTCAAAATATTCAGACTGGAAAACTATCTCCAAGTTACCGCGAAGTGTTTGCGTTTGGTGCGGAAAACGAAAACACACACACACGCGCACACACACACACACACACACACACACACACACACACACACACACACACACACACACACACACACACACACACACACACACACACACAAAACCAAATTTGGCGAAGCTGCGCTATTAAGACCACCTCGACCCATGAAACATCATGCTTTCAAAAGCGCACCTTGAAGGTTCCAGGTACATGTTCCAGGCGCAGCACACCAACCATGCAATATTTGTGACTGCACTGCAGTCTGAGGAGAAAAATCTGTAAATAAAAACCCAGTCGAGTGCCCCGACCGGGGATTGAACCCACGAAACTCGGGTTACAAAGCGAGCGACACAATCACCAGGCCCGGACCAACCAGACCAGTCAGTTATGCACTCTATTTGGATATTTATTATGGTCGTACTACTACAATCCTCCATACTACAGAGAGACATTTGTTTCAAATGTTTAGGAGATACTGATGTAATAATATCACATTTCCAGCTTCTTTTGACTCCGCTGCATCTGCCCCGCCCCTGGGCTAAAACGGTTATCATCCTGGCACCAGGCACCATTGTAGTAGGAGGAGGAGGAAAAAATCTGTTAAGAAAAGTCCAGTCGAGTGCCCCGACCGGGGACTGAACCCACGGTCTGGTTTACAAAGCGAGTGACACAACGACCAGGCCAAAAGGCCCGGAGCAGTTAGACCGGTCACTTATGCACTCTATATGTACATGTATATACACATATACATGTTTGTTTCTTTGATTTGAGGTTTAACGTCCCTGTCAACACTGTAAAGGTAATTTTGGAGACGATGTTTCTAATTTTGTGGGACTTTTACCCGACCTTGAGATGAAATGACATCGCAAGCCCTGCCGTCCAATGAAACTAACAGGGTTAATTAGCACTGACGGGCCGACTCGCACCGCTTTTCCTGGAAAGGCTTAGATCTTCTAAGCGGTTTACCAGTAGTCGTGTGCGGATCGGTTTCATCTCTGCGTGGAAGCATCATGCAGCCCATCTATTTCTTCAAGCCCCGATTGACGGAGGCCATGATATATACATGTACATATCTATCTAAATACTACAACATGACAGGTGTTTGACAGTCCTAGTAATAAATTTCCCACACAACTCCATTACCCTGAAATGCCCTTCCCCACTACCGTGTTTCTTCGTTTGTGGGAGAAAATGGCCGTTGGTAACCAACACAGCGGCACTAAATAAAATCGATTTTTTCGATTGGATGAAACAGCGCTCTTGATTGACAGCTCGGAAACGTCTATTGGCTACTTTTCTGATGAAAATCCGTGATATTTTTCTGATTTATACTGCAAACATAGGTTTTGGGTGCTCGTTAGAACTGTCTCATTGAGGCAGTTCTAACGAGTACCCACAACCTATGTCTTGGAGCAGAAATAAGAAAAAATAATATATACCCCCGTAAACCCCTGTTTTCCCCATATAAAGTGGGGTTTAGGGGGATGTTAATTTCACGGACTTGTTCGCGTAATGTTAATTACATAGGCTTGTTGACCTTATGGGTCTTTAAATGTTTTCTCTCTTTTAAACCACAAGAATGATGCTGGATTACATGTTTATAAAGCAATTATGAGATGCCATGTTTAATCAGATTATCGAGTCATTCATACTTATAAAGACTGCAGAGTTCAGCAGACATAACACAGCTGTGTTGATAACAGAAATGGTTTCATGACCTAGAATCTTTAACCTTTCTCTTGCTGAAAATTCATTTTAGCCACACCCATCTCTGACCTTGAACCAATCAGATTACTTGATCAGATTAATTTATTCCTGTAAATTCATAAACTGAATGTCAAAAAGTGTATATCCTGATCAGATGGCTTCTTCAGAAGCTATCGGATCTGGATTTACACTGTTTGCAAAGATAGGGGTTGTCGTGAACAGCAAGATAATGGTTAATTAGGCAGGAACTACATTTTGTGCGGAGGATTTCAGTAATCCTGAGTCTTTGTTTGTTTTTTTGATTTGAGGTTTAACGTCCCCGTCAACACTGTAAAGGTCATTTTGGTGACGTTGCTTCCAATTTTGTGGGACTTTTACCCGACATTGAGATGAAATGACATCTCAAGCCCTGTCGCCGTATGAAACCAATAGAGTTTATTAGCATGGACGGTCCAGTAATCCTGAGTCATCTACCAAAGCGATACCTATAATGTTTCTAAAAACCACTCAATAGATGGTGGATGAGACGGGTCATCGAGCGACGACTACAGTCTGACGACTTCACTACGTGAATTCAAAGACTAAAAACGAAAGTTTTCAGTGGAAAAATTGTGATATTTTTCTTATGTCTGCTCAAAATATACGAGACTGACGATACACGTCATCAAGGCGGTAGATGAGGCGGTATGACGAATACCCACAATCTATATCTTAGAGCAGAAATGATAAAACCCCAGTTTTACTATGTAAAAGTAGTGGGCTTCAAGGTTTCTATAGCCGTGTTTTCGTGATGGCATTCTAGCAGTATCATCAAATTATTATACGTATATACCCAGAAAGTGTCCCATTTACTTTGTACAGAAGTTACCTGTCAATATGTTTCCATATTGCCCGTAGTCAAGTTCATATTGCCCGTAGATAAGCAGTAACGTTCACAATAGAACTACTTTCAAATTCGGCCATTTTCGATACTAAAAATCGGCAGACATTTTGTCGTGCGTATCGACTAAAAGAACGTAAAACAAAACGAAAATAGGCTGCGACAAGGTGCAAAAACCGCATTTTACGCTAGCAAATATGACCTACCTGCAATCTGCTAGGATATTCAATAATTGCTATTAGGAAAATCAAAGCGCCAAAGGCACTGAAATGACAGATTCTATGAGAAAATCATAACACTGTGAAAATTTACAGAAAACCTTTCTACAGAGAGCTTAAAATTTAGAAAGGTAGTTCTGCAAATTCCAATATATGATATGTTTGCAGATGTCTATAGACCGGTGATATTATGAAACGCCATTCGATGTTTCAAATTTTTGAAAGAAACTATTTACGTTTTCAAAACCGAACATTAAAATTCAAGTTTTAACAATGCTACTGTCCATAAGTAACAGTTTTTGTCTGGTCGGTTGTGGACACCTCTACCCAAAGATATTCTATGGGAAAGAGATCGGAGGAGAAAGGCTGGCTAGTCCAGTACATGAATTCTATTGGCTTGAAGACATTTTTGAGTAAGAACAGCACTATGAGCCCGCTCGTAATCCTGCTAGATAAGATATCCCGGATTCTGAGCGTAAACAAATAAATGGAACCATGTGAGGCCGAAGCACTTGATTGATGTAACGTCTCGCTGTTCAATCCACGTCTCAGCTATGACCCTGAATGTTCTTAATGGCACTAAGCTGCGTTCGCTAACTACATGCAATTGCTCGCCAGACAATTACGCTTATTTCACCCAATATGGCATGCTCTATTACGCACGCGTCGCCTCGGCATATCTTACACCTATACGTCGAAACACCCGGAAACGACAACCGGCGTGATTCACGCTGAAGTGCGATTTGTCACTGAAACGCATATGTCAGTCGCTTGACGCCAATTTACGTATTTCATGCACTAGCGTAAGTGTTCCGTACTGTGTCGACGCGTAAACTTTGGTCACGACAGGAACGTCTAGCTCTCAAACGTGCATCGCATAAGGGCGACGATTAGTGTCAGTGCTTATTAGTCGGTAGTTGAGACCCCTTGTTTATTTACAGGTACAGTGAAGCAGCTGCCGGCGGAAATCTGTTTCGCATATGCGTCTGACGGTCGAATCGATCTTGACGTACTGACGTCGGTCTTCCGCTACGTCGAGGTCCACTAGCGTCTTCTGTATATAGTAAGATGTCGCTCCAATAGACGACAGATCACACACATGTGGCACCCAAAATCAGAGTCAACGTCATCCGCTTACCGACCAGCTTCTGACTGTCCGAGGGGAACACTTACGATCCTTCAATGAAAAAATGTTGCAATATGCTCTCACTAAATGCTTTTTCGAGAACAAATTTCAGTTTCTTCTTTTCTAGGCACGACCTTACATTACACATCAAAAGTTTGATCCTGAACATGTGGTTTCTATCCCTACTGGTGTGAGGGTAGTGCACAGGATCGACGTTGCCGGACTGGTAACCAGACGGCACGGTTGATTGATTTAACCTTTTTAGCTTAAGGGCATGGTGCTAGAGTTGTAATCGTTTGGTTTCAGAATCAAAGCACTGAGAGTGTGGGGTGTAGGTTGGAGTAATAGGCCTGGGCTGAGATTTAAACTGTTTCATTTAACTCTGAAATTCCAAACAAATAGTGAAGATTTTGATAAGAAGGCGCGTTCGGCAGCGTCTGATCTTGGTCACCACTGTTTGCTAAGCTCACCCTATGATTCCAGGATAACCTTCTTCCGTCTTATGGAATACCCCGATCTCACTGCGGCTATTTTCTACAAGACAAAAAGTTATTCTGACAAGTCATTGATAGTCACGAAGACATTAGCACTGAAGCGCTTTTCTTATTATCAACTTAGGGTCGAATGCCAATCAATCAACCCAAACATAGCCGCGTCGTTTGTCAGTGTTGGGTACATGTAAGTGTGATCTGTAAAATCTGCACATGAATCAAATGTTGGATCTGGCAAACAATGTAAACTCAGTTCAAAAGCCACACAACACGGTGCTGATCTTGTTCTTCACTTTGCATTAGTTACTAACATCTTAAATTTAAACGAATCAGTCCAAGTCCCCGTTCATGACCAGCCTGCATTTAGAGACAATCGGCATGAGTGTTGTCAGTGCTTTGATTTATTCACTGCCTTGGGTTTCTGGAGTACACTCTTCCATCACTGAAGTTGGGCTCGTCCATTCTGCTAAATATATGTCACCTAGAATTATATCACATGACCTACACTAAGTATCTGTACCATATTCCAGGGTTTCTTTTGAATTTCTCCACGCAAAGTTAATATACACCTAAGTTGTAACTGACCTAAACTTGACCTCGAAAGTCAGAAAGAAAACCTATTAATAGTCTTGTCTACAGCTGACCTGGTCCAACAGCAGGCTGGTCTTTAAGGATTAAATATTGACAGCATTGACAGAAAACAGTGTAAAACCTGAGCAGACTGCTGAGCAGGCGCCGCATTGATCTGGGTATACCAGTCGCAAGGTGCAGCTGATTCATATGAAATGCTGAATCGTCTAGTCGTCTGCTTCAAAAGTTTGTATTACGCTTACAGGATAACTAATACGCCTGTACAATTTTGATTACTGCGTCAAACCGGACTACATTTTGTGCGGACTCATATTTCTATGACGGTCAAAGCCGGAAGAAAAAGCCTGAATTACTTTAAACGTGCAGCACAGCAAGAATAGACAGATGGAATCTGTCATGAACAAGAGTATTTTGAAAGAAACAGAACGCACACTTCGGTAAAAATGGCGTCCTGCGTTGGGAAACGTCAATTAAACTCATTTTACGTTCAGATCTCTATACCAGGCAGTCCTGAATTCTGGCAGACAGTCCAAGTTATGGGTATAAAATAAAAAGGTAATTGACTTTATATTGGGAAATATTCGGCACTTGTTCATATGGCGAAGACGCGCTCGTGCGTCCCTCGCCATATTCCACAATATAAAGTCAATAACCTATAAATATTCGCTGTATAAGTATTTTGCACAACCTTCTATAGCCTGTGTCAGAGCTGTCGCAAGAGAAATATGCGGAAACGTTGACCAGAGTGTTTAGCTGCCAATGTTGATCTGTGGTTGGTCGCCCAGGATTATAAGAATCTTACATGGGTGTGAGTGGTGGATGGAAAAATCCGTCCCAAGGGTCACTGTCCGGCATCACGAGGTTTGCCGAGTGATGCCGGACAGTGACCCCGAGGGACGGATTTTTCTATCCGCCCCTCACACCCATATAGGATTCTTTTTCTTGCATACCCTTCTTTTCTTAGCTCGGATTTTTAATGCTGCAGTCACTTCGAGTACCGACGTCCGCCATATTGTGATGACAGTACAGAAATGTTTAGTGACTTCACGTAACGTGCTGGGACGTCAGCCTTAACGACGGTGCATACGAGGTCGTAATCAACCAGTCCATTTATCAAACACGCGATTAGATTCGATTTTGGGCCGGAACACCAGGGTCGGAACATAAATGTCTACCCCAGGGTAAAATCACGGATTTGCTTGTCTGGTGCGCAAGAATATATTCTCTCGTCCTTTGGGATCATTGATTCCATTGTGGAATTCCGAAAATATTTTAGGGTCACTGATAAGGCCTTATTGACGTAAACTTGCTAGTCTGGCCCAGAAAAAAAAAACATGTACACTCCATAAGTTTCGCTTCTGTGGAGTATTCCTTGCTTCAAAAGGCTAACCCTTTGATAGGACAGTTGGTGTTAAGGGAATATGTGGCGGCCGTAAAACATCTCCCTGCTCTTCACCATAGTGTAGTTTATATTTTTTTTATTATTTTGGGATCGACTCCGTGGTGTAGTGGTTACGCTACTCGCCTTGTAAACCAGGGTCGCAGGATCGATCCCGGGCTTCTCCAGACTTTCGGATGTGCGTGCCAACGTCATTTACTAGAAAGTGCCAAACGTACAACGTTACACTACGTCTTGTATGTCAGTCTTAGCGACGTCAATGGAACCAAACTGAACGCGACGTTATCCAGGTGACGTTAATTACCGTCCATCTCAAACCATTTAAAGATATACAATCTGATTTTACGTTCAGATTTCTATGCCAGGCAATCCTGAATTCTCGTAGACAGTTGAATTTTCGGATATATAATAAAACTGTCATTGGCTGTATATTGTGAAATATTCGGCACTAGTTCATATGGCGAAGACGCACTCGCAAGCTCGTGCGTCCTTCGCCATATGAACTCGTGCAGAATATTTCACAATATAAAGTCAATAACCTATAAATCTATTATGGAATATAGAAATATATTATCACGTAACAAACATGTAGAGCAGTGCTTTTTACACCTGTTTTGGGAGACCAAACGCACTTTACATCACTGAATGTAATCGAAAACGCAGAAATGCATCTTTGGATGCTGTACATTTTTGGGTCGGTTGTTTATCAATCGACCCAAAGTTATAAATGACAAAACATCTATTAGTGCTGGAGTCCACGTGACTATCATTGACTTGTAGGAAATCCACGCAGATTATTTCTAGAAATTTATCGCAATGAGGACAGCGTGTCTGCGTAAAAAGGTTATCCGTAAAATCTGGGCTGGAATAATGGGTTGGGCTTGGCAAACAGTGTAGACCCAGATCAGACGCCGCAGAACGCGGCGTCTGAACAGGGTCTACACTGCTTGCTTACAGTATAGGAATTTAAGGGTTAAACGAAACAGTTTAAAACCCCGTTCAGGCCCATTTTCCCTATCTACACTCAGAGACAATCGATCCATCAGTACTCTCAGTGCTTTGATTTTCTTAGGAATTGTATACGACAGAGCAATGTTTGCTATTATGAAAAATGGAACATAAGAAAATAGTCTATTCATAATGACTTAAGAAAGAAAGGAATAAAGAAATAAAACTGCTGCACTTGAGACAATAGCTTTCTGTTGAATTGTTTGTCTCATTCATTGTTTATCGCATTAATAATTGTATTCTTTATGTTGACCTCACAGGCCCATATAGATGAATATATTTTCCCCTTGGCCTTGACCCATCGATTGTTCAAAGACCGGCTTCTAGTCAAAACAGATGGTCACAAAATATTATACACACCATCTCCATAGCAACAGACTTTCTCATTGGCATCTACGGAATCAGTTCCTAGCCACTATGGAGAAAATATTAAATGTCCTTCTCAAATCTCCTTGCATTCCTCTGAACAATCGTTTCGAGGTCGAAGTGACTGTCGGATGTCGCTACTTTGTCATCATATAACAAAACCGAATTATCTGTACAATCGGTGAAGACGCAGATCAGCCTGTGAGTTTATATAGAAAGTTTCTAGTTTATATAGAAAGTGGCAGACATCGATAATTCAGGTTATATTGGATCTATAAGATCTGCGTCATTGCTGGGGGCACAGACCAGTTTTTCGTGCGTTGGCTTTATTGATAATGTAAAAATCTTTCTGCTGGAAAATTTGAAGTGGTCTAGAAAAAAAAATGTTACGGTTAACGATAAAAAGAAACGCAGCGAAGGTGCGATTTTGAGATCGCATTTATTTATATTGATTTAAATTTGAAACCCGCGAATTACACGAAAAATTAATTTCGTCCTTTCCTTTCTAGAACATATTCTTACGAGTCTTTAAACCCAGGTCCCATCTCTGTATGACCTTAGCTGTTCTGGGACCTAATACTCAAACACACTTACTCGCCAAAATCTCTAGGTATAAAATGTAAGCAGGGGTTATCCTAAATAGCGGCAATAACAAATGAGAAATAAAACAAGAGGGCCCAGAGGGCCCTGGTTCGCTCACCTGATCCAAAGCATAACAAGTAGGCCCCGGGCAAGGTCAATTTTGGCCACAGGGCTAAAATTTGAACAATCTTGATAGAGGTCCACAAGATGAAGCTTCATATCGAATATGAAAGACCTGGGCTTTCTGGTTTCAGAGAAGAAGATTTTTCAAGATTTTCCCTATATAAGTCTATGTAAAACCAAAGGGCCCCGGAGCGGGGGCATTTTTGGCCCCAGGGCTACAATTTGAACAATCTTGGTAGAGGTCCACAAGATGAAGCTTCATACCAAATATCAAAGACCTGGGCCTTGCAGTTTCAGAGAAGATTTTTCAAGATTTTCCCTATATAAGCCTATGTAAAACAAAAGGGCCCTGGTGAGGGGGCATTTTTGGCCCCAGCACTATAATTTGAACAATCTTGGTAGGGGTCTACTAGATGAAGCTTCATACCAAATATCAAAGACCTGGGCCTTGTGGTTTCAGAGAAGAAGATTTTTCAAGATTTTCCCTATATAAGCCCATGTAAAACCAAAGGGCCCCCTGCAGGGGGCATTTTTACCTCCAACAATATAATTTGAACAATCTTGGTAGGGGTCCACTAGATGAAGCTTCATACCAAATATCAAAGACCTGGGCCTTGCAGCTTCAGAGAAGAAGATTTTTAAAGATTTTCCCTATATAAGCCTATGTAAAACAAAAGGGCCCTGGTGCGGGGGCATTTTTGGCCCCAGCACTATAATTTGAACAATCTTGGTAGGTGTCCACTAGATGAAGCTTCATACCAAATATCAAAGACCTGGGCCTAGCGGTTTCAGAGAAGAAGATTTTTCAAGATTTTCCCTATATAAGCCTATGTAAAACCAAAGGGCCCCCTGCAGGGGGCATTTTTAGCTTCAGCACTATAATTTGAACAATCTTGGTAGGGGTCCACTAGATAAAGCTTCATACCTAATATCAAAGACCTGGGCCTTGCGGTGTCAAAGAAGAAGATTTTTCAAGATTTTCCCTATATAAGCCCATGTAAAAACAAAGGGCACCCGTGCGGGGGCATTTTTGGCCCCAGCACTATAATTTGAACAATCTTGGTAGGGGTCAACTAGATGAAGCTTCATACCAAATATCAAAGACCTGGGCCTTGCAGTTTCAGAGAAGAAGATTTTTCAAGATTTTCCCTATATAAGCCCATGTAAAACAAAAGGGCCCTGGTGCGGGGGCATTTTTGGCCCCAGCACTATAATTTGAACAATCTTGGTAGGGGTCCACTAGATGAAGCTTCATACCAAATATCAAAGATCTGGGCCTTGCGGTTTCAGAGAAGAAGATTTTTAAAGATTTTCCCTATATAAGCCCATGTAAAACCAAAGGGCCCCCGTGCGGGGGCATTTTTGGCCCCAGCACTATAATTTGAACAATCTTGGTAGGGGTCCACTAGATGAAGCTTCATACCAAATATCAAAGACCTGGGCCTTGCGGTTTCGGAGAAGAAGATTTTTTAAGTTTTCGGTGAAAAAAATCTATTTTTGGCTACTGTGACCTATATGTGCAATGGACCGGAACCATTTGAACAACTTTGAAAGGGGACCACCTAAGGATCATTCCTGTGAAGTTTGGTCAAAATCCGATCAGTGGTTTAGGAGGAGATGTCGTTTGAAGAAAAGTTTACGGACGCACGCACGCACGGACGCACGCACGCACGCACGCACGACGGACGACGGACAAAAAGTGATCCCAAAAGCTCACCTTGTCACTACGTGACAGGTGAGCTAAAAAGGAAACAGTATAAGGCGTATTGTGTGCACGAAAAAGCATTTCACACAAATGAGTCGAATGATACTAAAGTTAGAGCCTATTTATTTTATAGAGGATCTTGCATGAGTGCTCATGTATTATTGAATTTATTAAACGAGTTGAGGAAAAGGGATAAAATGCGAGGCTTTGCCGAGCATTTTATCCCTTTTCCTCAACGAGTTTAATAATTAAATAATACATGAGCACGAATGCAAGATTCTTTTTATCATATGACATTTAAAGCGCATTTTATTCACGATTGTTTACAAAAATGTCAGTATTCCGCCGTTAGTAAACGGGACGTCCTTAAGGGCATCGTGCATGTAACGTTACTGGACGTATCTAGCTAATTTGCATATTTAATCCATCAGTGGATTATCGAAAATATTACATGGCGTTATTACACTCTCAGACGCGACGTCATATGATAAAATAATTTTTCTCACTGCACATATGATCAACGTACGGAAACATTTACTACTGTTATAAAGTTGAGCATATTTGGGAGGTTATCACACACATTTTGTTTATCTTTAGGGCCTTCGGGGCTCGAAGAAATAAATCGGGCTGCATGATGCTTCCACGCAGAGCTGAAACCGACCGCACATGAATACTGTGGTCAAAGCCTGCCCCGCCAAACTGGTGCGAGTCGGACCGTGCGTACATATGAACCCTTTTGGTTTCATTGGGCTGCAGGGCTTGATATGTCATTTCATCTCAATGTCGAGTAAAAGTTCCAGAACACTGGAAACAACGTATCCAAAATTACCTACATAGTGTTGACGGGGACGTTAAACCTCAAACAAATAAATAAATAAATTCAGATGAAATTGCTTATTTCGTCCAAGAAGTTCAGACAAGATAACATAGATTATTGATGCTCGTTCGAGCTGCCTCATTGATGTGCCACTAATGAGTGCTTATAGCACATTCCGATAACTAGGTTATCGCCCTTGAAAAAGAGCTCTTGAATGAGTTTAGCGCGCATGCGTAAAACCGGCGATTTACTTCCGGGGACTATCGAAAACATCATATGATCATAATGCTACCGATATTGCGCATTGTTTAATATTTAACAGGGTAAAATGTTGAGGAAAGAACTGTTTCGGTGATTCAACGGGTCTATATAATCCCGAAAAGGCGACAAGAATCTTTTACGGGACTACACAAAAGACAATCGGTTATTAAGGAAATACGCAAACCGAACAATAACCCCATGAGATGAAAAAGCGACAAGAAGGATGTTTGTACTTAACATTTTGCGAGTCTATTAAATTTTTTTAAAAAAAAGGAAGATAAGATAGATTGTTGATGCTCTCTCTCTCCTCTCTCTCTCTCTCTCTCTCTCTCTCTCTCTCTCTCTCTCTCTCTCTCTCTCTGTCTTCACTACCCTTCTCATGTGCCAGCTCCTCTCTCTTTAACACCCTCCCTCTCTTTCTCAAGAAAGAGAGAAAGAAAGTAAAACAGACTGAGAAAGATAACCCGGTGATATGGGTACTCGTTATTATCGTCTCGCAAAAGATTCTAATGAGTACCCACACTTTTCAAATAGGAACATCAGCGATAACTTCTATTATTCTTATTGGTTTTCTCTCCCTAGAAAGTAATTAAGAAAGTAAAACAAATTGAGAAAGATAACACAATGATGTGGGTACTCATTATCGTCCCGCAAAGGCTTCTAACAAGAACCCACACTTTTTTTCTATATCTGAACATCAGCGATAACTGTTGTTATTCTTATAGATTTCTTTGTAAGATAGAAAAGGGCAAAAAGAGTAAATGAATCAAAGAAAACAAAATCTCCTGGGTACTCATTATTACCGTTTCACAAAGGATCCTAATGAGTACCCACAACATGAAAAATAGGTAAAATATGTTTGGGTACACATTATAACACTCTTACAAAGGTTTCTAAGAAGTACCCACAACGTACGTTTTTGTGTGTGTGTGTGTTTTTTTTCTGTGAAAAATGAACCAATAACTTCTTAATTGGGTGTTCCGAAAAGAAAGAAAGAAAGAAAGAAAAAAATCGTCGACACTATGAAGGACTACAGACTATTTAATTCCAATAATACAATTTGCGTAAACCATGGCCCAATTCAACTTAACCTTTTTTGTACCAAATGGAATCTTCCTCCTTATATATAGTAGGAATCCATTTCAAAATTTAGGGGTGCCAGGTTGTGTTTTCTTCATATTGGATTTGGGTTAGGAGGCCTTCATGCGGACTGAACAAATTATTTGTCTAAATCGCGGCGGAAGTAAGGGCGAGGATTGTGGCCACGTAAAATCGATTTAAGCCCCCCAGTGGAAATCTTCCACTGACCGTTCCAAGGCGGCTCTTCTGTGGCGATTTATTTATGTTGTTGTTTGTTACTTACTGTGTGTGTCACTTGTGTCTTTTAATTTTGGATGGCCATATAGGCATTTTGTGGGAAAGTAACTGTCCATATGGCCTTCCTTTGTTTAGGTTTCCATTATGGTCTGGTCGCTTAATGTTTGTATTTCTTTCCCTTTGGTGTCTTTTATGGATGGAGTAAGTTAATTGTATCAATTCCTGATCTTTGTTTTACTTCTACTTTGGGAAAATGCTGAACTTTCTGTAAACAGTGGAGGCCTTGATCAGACGCCGCGTTCTATGGCGTCTGATCTTGGCCTACACTGTCTGCCAGGATTCCCGTTTAGGGGTTTCTGGTACTGAATGCGTTAAATGAAAGTAATTACTATTTGGGCTGTGACATATTCTTGTCAGCAGAATAACAGCGTGTAGAAGAGAAACTTTTTAACTATAACGGTTATTTTCCTGAG
The DNA here is from genome assembly GCA_963580285.1 of Lucinisca nassula. Taxonomy (NCBI): domain Eukaryota; kingdom Metazoa; phylum Mollusca; class Bivalvia; order Lucinida; family Lucinidae; genus Lucinisca; species Lucinisca nassula. The sequence continues at coordinate 72,328,502 of OY757024.1, read as the reverse complement.
AAGCCGGAGATATGAAAAAAAAAAGAAACAAAAAACGTGCGAAAAATTTTCAAAATATTTTCTGAACGCTTTCTTATTTCTCGATACTTGTTCCGAGAAGCCTTATCAAGTGGAACTCTCTCTCTCTCTCTCTCTCTCTCTCTCTCTCTCTCTCTCTCTCTCTCTCTCTCTCTCTCTTTCTCTCTCTCTCTCTAAATGCATATGTATATAAACTACGACGAGTATCTTATCAAATCCGAAATCTATCTCATGTAGGCTAGTATTTAGCGCAAAAAAAAAATGTTAAAATGTGTTCATGACACGCTTTATAAATTAAGTTACGACGACGGGTCAGTTGAATGAGTGATGGCAGTAGATATCGTTCCCTTGCTCAAACCTCTCCGTTGCAATCTTAACCAAAAACAAGGAACAATGAATAATTGTTTTTTGGTGTAAGCCTGTGGGAACCACCGACCGACTGCCAAATATATTATATAAACATATGGTAAATATTAGCAACATTCTTATGGACTTGAAAACCACTTCCACTATCATGCCCAATATCTTCAAAACTTAGCAAAAAACACGTCCGTTTGTCGGTCGTTCCCAAAGCTGAATGACAACTTACACATCATCAAACTTGAAAATCTCGTGGACTTGCTTTAACGGCCACCTATCGGACTGGGCAAAGGCACCTATCGGAGATAACCCAATCAAGGGAAATCAATTTTCGACTAATTCATTTCTTTCAAACGTACGAAAATTACATTTCCCTTGCTCAAACCTCTCCGTTGCAATCTTAACCAAAAACAAGGAACAATGAATAATTGTTTTTTGGTGTAAGCCTGTGGGAACCACCGACCCACTGAACTAAAAGAACGGGCCTTATGAGCACAGAAATTCTCAAATTCCAAGAGAACGAGATACTTTCAATCTCTCTTCAACTGAATCTTTGATATAGCCGTCTTTTGCTGATTCACTTAACCATCTACCATGTCTTTTAAACATTCTGTCAGGAATTCCCCTATTTGCAGCGGCACTAGCACCGCCCGATCTCAATGAGTGCAAACAATACTGACTAACATCACTTAAGTGAGGTTTAAGTGCTTCAAGAAAAAGTGATCTTAAGTTACTATAAGACAAATGCTTTCCGTCTTTTCTGAGAACATAGCCCGTCTTGGTTGCACTCAGATGAGAAAAAATGTATACTTCAGATTCGGAAGAAATACCTGCCCATTGAAAATAGCGCTCCAAATTTGAACAGGGCACAGGACTGTTCCAGTTCGGGCAATAAGAATCCATGCTCCATCTCTGTATGTGTCCGTCTTACTGGACTCGATGAAAACGCTCATATACACACTATTTATCAAAATATCGCTTCTTTTCAGTTTTAAAAGCTCTTCACTTCTCAAGAAACCAGAAAATGCTAGTAAGCACGCACAGATTGTTCTCTGATTCATAATATTTCCGAACACATACATTGAATGAAAAAATTGTTGATAATATTTCACTAGTGATAGGTTCTTTCTTTTGAATAGGTTTAGACAGTCGCCGTTTAGCAGCATCTAATATATTTGTGACTAATTTCGAATATGTAGGGGACTTGAAGTCAAATAGTTCATGAAACCATTTTATACTGTAAAAAGCATTTGTAACAGGACTATGAGTATTTGATGACTGCACTAAAGATGCCATATACAACGCTACGTTAAACGCCCTAGCCGGCAACGTATCCTTACTTGTAAGCCCATTACTCAAAGCCCAACTTCTCCATCTCTTAAAACCTCGTTTGTACGATAAACATGTATTCTCTGCTCGGGATTCTTTGAGTAGATCCGGCAGCAAGGAAACCCTGTCCACCAGGACGTCTGGTAGCCGTTGTATATCATCTGAATAACTCTGAAAAAATAAACGTAAAAGAAAACCTTACTAATCAGAACTTCAAACTGAAGAAATGTACCCCAACCAGTACACTAAACCCCATTTGCCGATCCCGGCAAATAGTACAGCATACCCTACTCGCCGATACCGGCAAATAGAAATGACAATATGTCACTCATTTCTCTACATTGTATGTGAAATCTACATACAAAGCCAACATATTAAATTTAAGATTTTCATTTCCAAAGATACCAACTCCATTTTTACACGGCGTATAAAATACTTTCTCTACTGGTAAATACATACAATCTTGCAAAAACGAATTCATTTTGCCATATCCTGAACATATCAATGGCCAGAAATTCGCTGATTTCCATTCTGGAACAACTAAAATACCTTTAGCTCTGCAACTTTCCATTTTTCTCAGGACTCTGCTTACTAGAATGATGGGCGGCACGTACAATCCAAATGATTGACCCCAGTCAAATGTGAAAGCGTCTACACCTGCTGACATATGACACCAAAACTTTGAATAAAATACTGGCAATTTCGCATTATGCTCCGAGGCAAAATAATCTATATCTAATTTACCCCATCTTTGTTCAATCATAGATAAAATCTCAAACGAAATTCCCCAGTCATCTTTCTCAATAATTTTAGAGTAGTAATCCGCTTTCTCATTCGAACTCCGGGGTAACCATTCAATTTCTAAATGGATTGCATGTATGGAAGAAAAATTGAAAATCTGCATAGCTAAATCTTGTAATTCTGTTTTCATGGACCCTTTGTTGACAATACTACAAACGTTTGTATTGTCCGTAAACCACTTAACACGCTGATTGCTCAAAACGTGTGCCAAAGCCCGTAAGACCCTAAAAACTGCGCATAGCTCTCTCCATGTAGATGATTTTAACGCTTCTTCAGGAGACCAAGAGCCATGAGAAATGCCATTAATTGTGCCAACTTCGTACCCAGCATACCCAGTGCCCGAGGCATCACTGTAAACTATTCGAGAACAAATGCCCTCCGAATTTAGATTCCTAATGTTTAGTGAAGCTAAAGTATGTGACCAAAAGTGTAATTGCTGATGACTTTCTATTGAAAGTTTGATGTAGGAATTCCAAGATAATGCCTTCAAAATATCTATACTCACATATCTTGTCATTATCTGCGCTACAGGGCCAATGACAATATTCATGGAAATTATTTGGCCTACAAAACTAGCAGCTTTTCTCACCTGTACCCGACTTGATGTGCGCAATCCCTGAAGGGTCAATAAAGCTTTATCAACCCTTCTCTGTGGAATACTAATGGTGAACTCTACAGAGTTCAATATAGCCCCTAACCACTCTAACTCTTGTACAGGTGCCCATAAGCATTTATCAACTTTAGGTATAAAGCCAGAATCAAGCAAATCATTCTTGACTTGCTGAGATAACTCTTGTGCCAGAAACAGAGTGTCTGCTGTACCAAAACCATCATCAAGGAACATAATAATTTTCTTCCCTTCTCCCCTCCATTTTGCTATTAAAGGGCGTGTCAGTTTAGTGTAAACAAAAGGAGCCACGCCCAGGCCGAACGGCAAAACTAAGAATTTGTAATAATGAATGATCCCTTTCTCATCAGGAAATGCAAAGCCAAGAAACTCTGTGTCTGGCAATCGAATATCTATAAAATGATATGCTGAGCATATATCAAATTTTATCATCCAGCTATTTTTCTTTAAATACATGAGAGCAATTCTTAGATCTTCATATTTCACTTTTTGTTTCCAAACATGCTTATTCACTTCCCTCAAATCTAAAATTAGCCGTTTTTTGCCATTAATTTGTATAGCAACTGTCAAAGGGTTAACCACTGTAGGTACATAATCGCATTCCTTGACTAGACCCCTAACTAGAAGATCTGAAATTGCTACACGTACAAACTCTTTTTCTCTTAATGCAGACATGTTATTTTTTGAAAAAGACTTCTGAGGCAAAGAATAAAATGGTATTTTAAATCCATAAAGAATAGTATCTAGAATAAACTGATTAGCCCCTATTGATTTCCAAAAATCAATATGATTTCTGAGTCTATTTTTAACAATAATATCCTTTTGGCCCTGTTCGTACTCAAAATAATTTTCTGTGAACATATCATGATCAAATTCATTAAAATTTGGCAATAAATACTCATCTTCAATATCTAAGTTAGGGGATTCCCCTAATGATGGGACTTTCTCATTTCTTGACGGGTAGCTCAGGTTGTTGTTGTGCTGTACTCTTGGTGTATGGACAGGTTCTACGAATGTGGTTAAATTCACCGCAGGCAAAGCATGGTCCGACGGGGAAGATACTTCGTTGATCGACTGGTGCGACTGAGTATCCACGAAAAGAACCGAACCGGGGACCGACAGGCTGTGGCTGAAACTGTGGAAATGAACTTGTCCCCGAAGTAATACCACCCCAAAGGCGCTGATTAACAGAATCAGAGTAACCATGGGCTGCTGGTACCTTAGTCTTCGATTTTGACTTTTGCATGGTCTTCTTCTTCTTGACCGCCCTGGACTCGGCTCGGAAAAGACGAGACTCGTCATCCGAATCACTAGCCAAAGGATTACTAGCATATTGTCGCACAGTTTCCCAGCCTCCCTCTGAGGAATCTGCAATCCTGATATGCTTATTGCGAACTTTAAGTTTCTCGCAAGACTCATTAAGCAGCTCGACAGTATAGTCACGCTTTCCATTTTCGAGGGCCCAAATAGCCTGCTTTAAACTGTCTTCTAACTCAGAATTAAACTCAAATTGCAGTCTGTTACCTTCGAACCTCCAGCGAATGTCTTTGGCAGTTTTCAACTTTTTCACTTCAGAAACCACGGAAAAGGATTTACCAAGCAGTTCTTGTTTCAATGAGTTAATTTCAGTCTTTTGACTACGTAATTCTAGCAGTAGTTCTTTCAAATTGCTGTTAATGTCCACGCTAGACTCTGCACCCGAAGCCCCAGGATTTTGCAGCGACATGACAACCACAAAGAAAAAACACGTCCGTTTGTCGGTCGTTCCCAAAGCTGAATGACAACTTACACATCATCAAACTTGAAAATCTCGTGGACTTGCTTTAACGGCCACCTATCGGACTGGGCAAAGGCACCTATCGGAGATAACCCAATCAAGGGAAATCAATTTTCGACTAATTCATTTCTTTCAAACGTACGAAAATTACATATATCGATAGTCCCCGGAAATGAATTATTCGCATTGAAGAGTATTCGCCAAAGGGCAATAACCTAGTTATCGAAGTCTGCTATACGCTTGATGCTCCTTCAAACCGCATCAATGATATGGTGCCTACGAGTGCATGGATTATGTGTGCTTCTTCGAACTGCCTCAGTAATTCGGAACTAGCGAGTGCATGGATTGCTGGTGCTCGTTCGAACTGCAACGTTAATGCGGAACTAATGAGTGCATACATTTTTATGCTCATTCGAACTGGCTCATTGATGCGGCACTGACGGGTACATAGATTCTGGGTGCTCGTTCGAACTGTTTCGGTGTGTGTGTGTGTGTGTGTGTGTGTGTGTGTGTGTGTGTGTGTGTGTGTGTGTGTGTGTGTGTGTGTGTGTGTGTGTGTGTGTGTGTGTGTGTGTGTGAATTCGGGTCTAACGTCGCTTCAACAATTTTTCAGTCATACCACGACGGTGTCTGGTTGCGACAGGGAGCTCAATGCTCACTTTTATAGTGCTGCCTCACTGAAGTATCATATCCCAGACACATTACATGATACCACACCCAGTCACATTATCCTGACACTGGGTCGACCAGTCCTAGCTCTACCCCGTAAATCTGAGTGCCAAGCGAGGAGCAGCTAGTACCATTTTTAAAGACTTTGGTATGTCGCGGCCCGGCATCGGACCCGTGTCCTTCCGTTCCCCGGAGCGGACACTCTACCAACTGAGCTATCGGGGCCGGTAACTGTTTCGTTGATGCGGCACTAACGGGTACACAGATTCTGGATGCTCGTTCGAGCTGCATAATTGATGACATGCCGACGAGTGTATTGGTGCTTATTATTACCCAGACAATGTCCCGTTTACTTTGTGCAGAATATTTTCATATTGCCCGTAGTCAAGTTCATATTGCCCGTAGATAAACCGTCTCGTTCTCAATAGAACTACTTTCAAATCTATGTAATTCAAGATGAAACATCGGCAGCCATCTTGTCATACGCATCGACAGAAAGAACGCAAAACAAAACGAATATGGGTTCTGACAAAGTGCATAAAGCGCATTTTATGCTGTCCAATATGACCTACCTGCAATCTGTTTAAATTTTCAATACTTTCTTCTAAGAAATCAGGGGTATTTTGAAAGAAATATAACCGACGCTTCGGAAAAATTGGCGTCCTGCTTTGGAAAACGTCAATGTTTCAATGACGCCACATCCACCAACGTTAACGTCGTCTTCGCTTTGGCGCCATTGGGCGTGGTTTTAAACCTGTAGGGGGACACTTAACGACTTTGATTGTTTTCCATTTCAAACCGCTTAAAGATATATGATTTTACGTTCAGATTTCTATACCAGGCAATGTCGAATTCTAGTAGACAGTTCAAGTTTTGGGTATATAATAAAAAGGTTATTGACTTTATATTGTGAAATATTCGGCGCTCGTTCATATGGCGAAGACGTACTCGCAAGCTCGTGCGTCCTTCGCCATATGAACTCGTGCAGAATATTTCACAATATGAAGTCAATAACCTATAATTATTCGAACTGTTTCATTCGTGCAATACAAACGCTCTTGCGTATGGGCTCTAGCAATTTATCCCTTCAATGTTTCTTTTATGGATATTTTACGAATATCTTAAATGATGTCACGTATTTCTTATAACTTTTTTCGAAGTTCTTTTTTATTGGCGCGAGAGCATTTGAATTCATCTTATAGTCAGATGTTAAACCGGCGGACCCGATACATGTAGGCGCTGTCGTGGAAGATCAGATAAAAAATCGATCCAAATGCCACCGTTTAATGGAGCATTTTTTTTTTCAATTTACAACCTATCCGTTCTCTCTCTCTCTCTCTCTCTCTCTTTCTCTCTCTCTCTCTCCCTCTCTCTCTCTCTCTCTCTCTCTCTCTCTCTCTCTCTCTCTCTCTCTCTCTCTCTCTCTCTCTCTCTCTCTCTCTCTCTCTCTCTCTCTTTTCTTAGTTCTTTTTTCTTTTTTCAGAGTAGTGATGAATATTGAGCCGCAGCTTGACAAAACCAACACAATCTCCGGTGCGTCAGGTGAAGATTCAGTTCAGCCTCCACAGTCTCTTCGTCTTCATTATGCACTCAGTGGGTAGCTAAGAACCCAAGGTTTAGCAAAGACTGCTCGCTAGTTGCACAATGTCATTATTAGGGCTTTGTCATGCGGTAGCTCAATCTTAGTACTAGTACTTAGTACTAGCACTAAGCCTTCATGTGAACATCAAAAGTAGTATTTTCACCAGTGAATATGCCACTCGTGAAAATACAACTTTTGGTGTTCAAGAGTGAAATCAAAATTGATTTTACACTCAGTGGGTAGCTAAGAACCTAAGGTTTAGCAAAGACTGCTCGCTAGTTGCACACTGTCATTTTTAGGGCTTTGTCATGCAGTAGCTCAATCTTCCTTGTTTCATTTGGCTTTTACTGTATTTTGTTTTAATTTGCTTGCATTGTCTTTCCAGTTTTAATTAAGAAATAGATCAGCTCTAACTGTGATTTGTTGAGTAATAAATCACAGTTTAGAGGTCAGTTGTAAAGTAGACAAATCACGAGCGCGTAGCGCGCGTGATTTGTCTACTTACAACTGACCGACAAACTGTGATTTATTACTCAATAAATCACAGACTAGAACTGATCTATTTCGATTCTAACACGCTGAAAATCGGCAATAATGTTGTTGTTTCCTTTAAAATCTCACAACTTTTCGCCATTGTTAGAAGAAATCCCGCTAAAATTAACGACTGAAACACATGCATTTACATCCTTTTCTAACGTTTTCGATGCAAGAAAATGACGTTAGACCGTCTAACGTCAAAGAAATCGACTAGTGACGTCATCAATTGGCAGTTTTAATGACGTCACTTGTCATGCCCTTCCTAGCCATGATTTGTTGTAGAATAAAACACAGTTGTTTTTCATTGCCTATATAGGCGCGCTGTGTTAGAATTGGCTGTCTCTCCAGTTTTAATTTATATTTATTTTTTAATATTTAAAAATGTGCCAAAATTGTGCCTGTCACTATACATGTATTTAGATAATCTAAAAAATTTTCCAACTGTCATGTGCAGAGGCCCCATGATTAAACACATTTAGTAGTAGTACTAATCTTCCATGTGGCCCTCTTTTTAGCTCACCTGAGCACGCAGTGCTCATGGTGAGCTGTTGGGATCGGTCAATGTGTCGTGCGTCATCCGCCGTCAACAATTGATTTAAAAGACTTCTCCTCTTAAACCCTTGGGCCAATTTCATTTAAACTTCACAGGAATGTTGCCTAGGTGGCTGTCTACCAAAATAGTTAAATGGTCCAGCTCTGATGAAGAAGATGGCCACCAGAGCTAAAAAAAAAAATATCTTTAAATGATTACCCCTCCCAAACCCCTTGGCCAATTTCACTCAAACTTCATCGGAAAGTTTCCTAGGTGACCCTCTACCAAAACAGCTAAAAAATCATTCTGCTCCGATGAACAAACTGGTTGCCAGAGCTAAAAATAGGAAAAATCTTTAAATTACTACTCCTCCCAAACCCCTGGGCCATTCAAACTCCATTGGAATGATGCTTAGGTGACCCTCTACCAAAATCGCTAAAATCTTTCTGTTCTGATGAACAATATGGCAACCAGAGCTAAAAATAGAAAAACGTCGTAAATTTGCTTCAAACGTGAACTCCTCCTAAACCCTTGGGCCAATTTGTTTCAAACTTCACATGAATGTTGCCCAAGTGACTCCCTACTAAATAGCTAAAATCTTTCCGCTCTGACAAACAACATGGGAGCCAGAGCTAAAAATAGAAAAAAAATCTTTTAACGACAACTCTTCCTGTACCCTTGGGCCAATTTCATTCAAATTTCATAAGAAAGGTGGCCCTCTTCCAAAAAAGCTAAACGGTTCTACGCTGATGACCAAAATTGCTCCCATAGCTAAAAATAGAAAAACATCGTAAATTTGCTTCAAACGCGAACTCCTTAACCCTTGGGCCAATTTGAGTCAAACTTCAGGAATGTTACGTAGGTGACTCCCTACCAAAATAGCTAAAATCGTTCCACTCTGATGAACAAGATGGCCACCAAAGCTTAAAATAGAAAAAATCTTCAAACGACAACTCCTCCTGCACCCTATGGCCAATTGCATTCAAACTTCATAGGAATGTAGCTTAGATAACTTAAATACTAACATAGCTAAAATGATCCCGCTCCGATGAACAAACTGGCCACCAGAGCAAAAAATAGAAAAATGTTAATTTGCTTCAAACAGGAACTTCTCCTAAACCCTTAGGCCGATTTGATTTAAACTTCACAGGAATGTTGCCAAGGTGACTCCCTTCAAAATAGCTAAAATCATTCCGCTCTGATCAACAAGATGGCCACCAGAGCTAAAAAATAGAAAACATCTTCGAACGACAACTCCTCCTGTACCCTTGGGCCAATTCCATAGGAATGTTGCTTAGATGACCCTCTACCAAAATAGCTAAAATGATTCCGCTCCTATGAACAATATGGCCGCCAGAGTTAAAAATAGAAAAACGTAAATTTTCTTCAAAAAATGCGAACTCTTCCTAAACCCTTGGGTCAGTTTGATTCAAACACCACAGGAATGTTGCCTAGGTGACACCCTTCCAAAATAGCTAAGATCGTTCCACTCTGACGAACAAGATGGCCACCAGAGCTAAAAATAGAATGTACTAGAGACAGTGACATTCAGGTGTGCGAATCAGGGCCCTCTGAGCCCTCTTGTTTTCCTTTTTTCCTGGGTAGAATTCAGTACTTAGCAATGTGGATTACGTGTCTTGCTCAAGGACACAGCATTTGTCGTGCGCTGGGATCGAACCGGCTACCTCTCGATCCACAATCCGATGCTTTACACATCGCTCCATTATACATTAATTTCTCTATTTTTGCTCCAAGAGATAGGTTGTAGGTTCAATGGGGCGGTTCTAACGAGCACTCTAAATCTATGTTTGGAGTAAAAATAAGAAGAATATCACACATTTTCATCAGAAAAATGCCCGTTTTTGAGATATGAAAAAAGAACTGTATGCCATACGGGTGTGTTAACGTAATGGCATTCAACTCCTTGAATAAATTCAATAATACATGGACACTCATGTAAGATCCTCTATATAAAAAAGAACTTGTTAGTTGTGCTGAAGATGAATATGAAGGTTCAGAACAATGGCAGTGAGGCCTCACTTGAAACGATATGAGAAGCAATGACTATCAAAGTAAAGTTTGAAAAAAACGCTAAGGAGGAGTTTGGAATATCACGAAAGAATATAAAAATACCTGAGTGTTTCTAAAGCCGCTTGGCACAGAAACGAAGCGAATATACAGTAGAACTTCGATGTCTCGAACACCGATGGTTCGTTTACCATGGATGTGTCGAACCGATGCTTGAGCCCCTAGCGAAATCCTCTACATAAGAAATAGTGGGGGATAATTAAGGGGATTTTAGTCTTTTATCTTGCAAATGTATGCTGTGTACTCGTTAGAATGTATGCTGTGTGTACTCATTAGAATCGCCTCGATGAGGCGATTCTAATGAGTATACACAGCATACATTTTCATTATAGAACACCGAAAAGATGTCTAAAAGTATCTCGTTATGCCTCTTGACAGTAACCTCAGTGGCTCGAACTACCCCTCTCTCGAACAGATTTCCGAGGTCCCAAAGGTGTTCGAGCCATTGAAGTTCGACTGTATATTGCACTTGATATAATGTAGGTACTAATAAAATCTTTATCTCTGTAGTGTCATTTTGTTCTCTTGAAAACGTATCTAGCCGATAGAAAGTAATACTTTTGTCAAATAAGTGGTTCGCTTTTTCTTTACGCACTTTTGAAACAACCACCCGCTAACTGACCCGTAAGCGTTCATTTTGCCGCCGAACGTCAAACGATGACGTTACTTGACAACAAGCGGGAAAACAAAAGAAAAATCTAGCATAGGGTATGTGTCATTCCTCGGAAATAGTAATCATCTCGGTGTGTGTGCGATAAAATGAACATATGAACTTTATATTAGAATATTTTATCTTAATAAATCTACCATATATAGACATCTCTCTCCTTGGAATCTACGAGAAATCTTCCTTCCAAAATGGACCCAAAACGGGCCCGTTTGGCACTCAAAGAGGTACAACGGTGGGCCCAAAATGGGCCCGTTGGCAAACTAAGGGTTAAGGAAAGACTTTGCTACTGCGAAGCATATGAGAATCTAACATGGGTGTGAGGGGTGGATAGAAAAATCCGTTCCGAGGGTCACAGTCCGACATCACGAGGCTTGCCGAGTGATGCCGGACTGTGATCTCCTGGGACGGATTTTCTATCAACCCCTCACACACGTTAGATTCTTTCTGAGCGTGAATTCTTACTTATGCAGTCACTTAGTTGCGAACGTCCGCCATATTGTGATGACAATGTTTAGTGACGTCAACCTTAACGACGGCGCATATGAGGTCGTATTCAACCAGTGCATATCAAACCCGTGAGAATAACCGATTCTAACCCTGTCCCTGGGTAAGAACACAAGGGTAAGAACAGAATTTCTATCCCAGGCTAAAATTATGGATTACCTTACCTGGTGTGCAAGAACATTCTTTTCTTTAATAGTAGACCCCAGTTTCAGAGGGGCTTGGTGTAAAGGAAAGGTAGGAAGATAGAAAATTAGACTCGCTTGCAAGCAAACATAAAATAAATAAATAAATTAATAAATAAATAAATAAATAAATAATGTGCAAGGTTTATCAATTTCCTTTAACAGAGTGTGAGAGAGAAAAACAACAGGTATAGTAGTCGCAGATAAGATTGACAAGGCGGAGCTATTCAAGTATTGTCAATATACTCGTATGTCAAATTCGCTGAGTCCACCAGAAGATTCGGTAGAGTGCCTTTCGCACGCTTTCTACAAGCGGACGAAATGGTCATATACACCACAGCTATGCTTGTGTTACAGTTGAATTCACACAATCGGGTGACTTGATTTACCTTTTTGTAAATAGAACATCCAAAAGGCAGGTCCAAACGATAGCTCCGCCTAGTCAATTTTATCTGCGACTACTATAACTTGAAGTGATATGCATGTAATTATTTTAATTCTAATTGCAACTGCATCAATAGTGTTGATATATCAAGTAGATAGCCTACATTTTTACACACGTTGCACATACGCATTAACTATATACCCATTTTCTGAATCCTCAGTAAGATTCACAAGCTTCTTGACCGAAAACATCATCTTCCTATAAATAGGCGTTGTATGATATATTATTTAGTTTCGCCAAAACCCACGGTATGTATGTGTTTGAGTTTTACGTCCCAACAACAGCTAGGCCATACGGAGACGGGACCTCGGTTTATCCGAAAATCCGGAGAAGCCTGGGATCGAACCCACAAACCCACGATAAAGAAGGAGGCTTATAAAGATGAGATGAACGTCCCTCGATACACGGTAGGTAAAATTTCGAACTATCCTTTAACATTTGAGCTGGGGACATAAACATGTATCGGCCTACAAGAAGATCCTCGTGCGACAAGCAACGACGCATATTAGCCTGCATCCTCGCAGTCTGAACAAAGTCAGTGTTCGCATGCGCCTCCTACCAAAGGAAGGATATGCAAAAAAACTATGGCAATACTAGTTGGAATCCATTACGAAAACATGCCTATACAAATACATTCTAAATGTTACCGCCGATAAATGAAGATTTTAAGATGGAAAATTGTGATTTTTCTTTCTTATTTCTGCTCAAAATATAGATTGTGGGTACCCGTGAAAACCGCCTCATTGAGGCGGTTCTAACAAGTACCCACAATCTTTATTTTAGAGCAGATATACGAAAATAAGGTTAGCCTTTGTAAACCCCAGTTTTACTATATTAAGTGGGGTTCAAGGGGTCAGAATTAATTAAGGGATATTTGATTTTTTCAGTGTAAGATCGATTTTTATTTCACCGAATGAACATCAAAAGTAGTAGTTTCACGAGTGGCTACGCCACTCGTGAAACTACAACTTTTGGTGTATCAATAGTAGTCGTGAAACTACAACTTTTGGTGTATCAAAAGTAGTCTGGTGTTCATGAGTGAAATAAAAATTGAACTTACACTAAAAAAAATCAAATTTTCTGTTTCTTTCATGCTTTAAACTGTAATTTGTAACGCATTTGCAAAGCAACAGCCATCACCACAGAGACTGAACTTTTTTCAGGGCGATTTCGCGTTGATTTAAAGGTGTTCAGCGTGTTAACTGGGTATAATATTGGGTGCACCTGTAAAACAGCTTAGAATGTTACTTTTTCAAATGATTTGTTTGAAATTTGCATTCAAATAATTTCCGCAGTTGCTACGCTCGGCTGGCGTCGCGTGCTTTATTTACGCTGCGTAGGTGCTAAAAGTGACGTCATCAACGTCCGAATGACGTGAAAACTGGCGTGACCTAATGTCTGACACTATTTATAACGTGAAGCTAATTTACATCAAACATCCAAAGAAATAATGTGATTTTTTTAAGAAACAACAGTGAAAATAAAAATCGAACAGTGACAATATCCATTTCGATTTCACTGAGAAATCTCTTTATTTTATACATAGCAGTGAAATCAATGCATATCTGAAACAAATAAAAGTGATATTTTCACACTGTGAAAAATAACATGGCCATGTTATTTTCTCAGTAGCAGCCCGGACTACTTTTCTCGCCAAAATTCATATGTTATATATAAAATAATTCTGTAAAATACCTTGAAAAGCACTCTTTGTACTGAAAAACTGCTATATTCAAAATGGCGATCTGTTTATGTTTTGAAACTGACAGTTGTGACGTCATGGCCAAGTCAAATATTGTGACGTAAGATCAGATTGATCAGTTATAGTAAGTGTCCTAAAATATTACAAAATAAAAAGAAAATTTACCTTTTTTCGATTATTATCAAAAATATTTCATCTTTTCATCTCGTGTGTTGAAAACATCAGAATTTTCACTCGTGCTTTGCACTCGTGAAAATTCTGATATTTTCAACACACTTGATGAAATATTTTTGATATTCATCTCAAAAAAGTAAATATTCTGTATATATTTAACTGAAAAGCATGAAAGAAATAGACGTGTTTTCGTGATGGTGTGCATCTTGCCTTGTAACGAACAACGTGAGAGTGACGAAAGTGGCAATATAAAAAGAGAATACCAGGTTCTTGTCTTTTGATATCAAGTTTATCAGGCAAGACTTCGAGAATGCTTGTAGAATCGCGAGGCTTGCCGAGCGATTCTACATACGTTCTCGAAGCCGAGCCTGATAAACTTGATATCAAAAGACACGAATCTGGTATTCTATTTATCAGTTAATCCCATTGTACACTCTTACATTTTGCCAATTTTCCAGTAAACCAGTTCATAGAAGTGCAATGTCACGTTGACCTGATAAAGCTCACTTGTCCTGAGGTAGCATATTTTTATCCGGTCATGATGTTACAATGCAAATAATATAGTGGGTAACTGATAAATTTACGTTTTGGTTTTTGGTATCGATATGTAAACTCCGGCGAATCACTCACAAACTGCATGAAGCCTAAAACAGAAGTGGAGGCAATGATCAGGAATCGACACAATTAACCCACAGCGGCCATCAGCGACACCAAAGGGAAAGAAACACAAACATGAAACAACAAACCCTAATGGAAACATCAATAGCGGAAAGCCAAAAGGACAGATACTTTCCCCCAAAATGGCCAATAGGCTCTCCAAAACAGAATAATATAAGCGATACAAACACTCAAAGACAACCCATAACAAAAATAAACCGCGACAGAAGAACCGCATTGGAACGGTCAGTGAAACGAATTCTATTGGGGTTGTGTTTGTGTGTGTGTGTGTGTGGGGGGGGGGGGGGGGCGGTAAATCGATTTTACGTGGCCACAAGCCTTCGTGCTAAATTTCTGAGTGGTTTGCCGGAATTTAAACATTGATAAAAGCCACAAAAATGATAATTCATTCCTTATAATTCCAACTTTGTCATCGAAATGTTAAAAAATGCTCCCAAAATGGTAAATTTCTGGAACTCTTTAGAAAACGTAAGAATAAACTTACCAACGGTCACGGCGGAATGATTATTCATTAGAAGCTGCAATCTTTGAAAGAAACCCAAGCGAAAAAAAAATGTCAAGTCTTAAAATTCCGTTTATTTGTCTTCTAACGTTTTCAATAGTTTCCCATCTTTTAATCGAACGATGTTGACGTCACCTCATAAAATGACGTAACTGGCGGGTTTTAAACTTGCTCTTTGACGTCACGTTATATTACTAAACTAGTTCTGAGATTCTTGCTCATGGAATTTATCGAAGTATAAAACTTTTATTTCAACCAATCAAATCGCTCGAACTGTACATACTGATGGAGAATTTAGAAGCCTCCGTGGTGCAGTGGTTACGCTACTCGCCTTGTAAACCAGGGGTCGCAGGATCGATCCCGGGCTTCTCCAGACTTTCGGATGAGTCTTTAAACCGAGGTCCCGTCTCCGTATTACCTTAGCTGTTGGTGGGACGTAAAACTCAAACATTCTCTCACTCACTGATTGAGAATTGGAATTTTATCACATGACGTCGCGTCTGAGAGTGTAATAACGCCATGTATAAACAGTATTCTAAGAAGTTTCAAGAAAATTCCTTGAACAGTATGAGAGTTATGCAGCAGACACAATTTCTAAGGCGCTAATGGACAGACATATGGATAGACGGCAGACGGACTGATGGATAGAAACATGGGAATAAGAGGGTCATATACATAAGCAGCTACCATATTCTTGCACACCAGACAAGGAAATCCGTGATTTTACCCTGGGATAGAAATTTATGTTCTGACCCTGGTGTTCCGACCCCAAATCGAATAAAATCGCGTGTTTGATAAATGCACTGGTTGATTACAACCTCATGCGCGGCGTCGTCATGCGTGACGTCACTAAACATTCCTGTTGTGTCATCACAAAATGGCGGACGTCGGTAACCGAAGTGACAGCAGCATTAAAAATTCGCAATAGAAATGGAAGGTATGCAAGAAAAAGAATCCTATATGGGTGTGAGGTGTGGATAGAAAAAACCGTCCCTCGGGATCACTGTCCGGCATCACTCGGCAAGCCTCGTGATGCCGGACAGTGTCCCTCGGGACGGACTTTTCCATCCACCCCTCACACCCATATAAGATTCTTATATTCCATACAGTTTATAGAAGCCTCCGTGGTGTAGTAGTTATGCTACTCGTCTTATAAACCAGGGATCGCAGGATCGATCCCGGGCTTCTCAAGACTTTCGGATGAGTCTTTAAACCGAGGTCCCGTCTCTGTATAACCTTAGCTGTTGGCGAGACGTAAAACTCAAACACTCACTCACTCCATACAGTTTATGAGTTATGGCCTGGACCAAGATTACTATATGGAACTAAGTCAAGACCAAACAATTCAAAACCCAAACTAGAAATGCGTCCATAGGACACGGATGCCCCCGCCTGAAAATATGTCTATGTTCGTATTCATCCATAGAAAGTTATTGACCGTGTTTAAGTTTTGGACCCTTTTTTCACATTTGAACTCTAAGTATGACCTTGACCTTGGAGGTAAGGACCTTGGTTTTATGTCAGGCAGATTGTCTTATGATGGCCAACATTTCTGCCAAGTAATTTCGAAATGCATCCAGGGATAAGAAAATTATTGACTGCGTTTAAGTTTCGGACCATTTTTTTTACCTTTGACCTCTAAGTATGACCTTGAACTTGGAGGTACGGATCTGGGTTTGCACGTGACACATCGTCTCATGATGGTTAACATTTCTTCAAAGTGATTTCAAAATCCATCCAGAAATAAGTAAAGTCATTGACTGCGTTAAGTTTCGGACCTTTTTTTTTACCTTTGACCTCAAAGTATGACCTTGACCTTGGAGGTACGGACCTGGGTTATGCACATGACACGTCGTCTCATGATGGTTAAAATTTCTGCCGAGTAATTCTAAAATCCATCAAAAATGAGGAAGTTATTGACCGCGTTTAAGTTTCGGACGCACGGACGCACGGACGGACGGACGAACGGAAGGACGGACGGACGGACAGGGGCAACGCTATATGCCCTTTCCACCATTCTTCGAATGGCGGGGGCATAAAAATAAGGTTTACCACTGTAAACCCCAATTTCACTATATAAAAATGGGGTTCAAGGGGGGTTAAATTTATATAGACGTGTTTTCGTGATGCAAAATTGCATTTGTGTCCTTTTACTAAGTTTTCGTGCGAGAAAAAAACATCAACAATAATAATAACACCCCCCCCCCCCCCGCAAAAAAAAAAAGAAACGTTTTTAAAGCCGTCTAACGTCGAAGAATCTACAAGTGGCGTCATTGAAACGGCTATTGTATGCGTCACCCTCTTCCGCCCTGTGATTTGTTGCAGATTAAATCACACTGCTTTTTTCCCTTGCATGACGTCACAGGACAGGTATTTTTAGAGAGGTATCTTTATTAATGCGGGGTTAAAAGACTGCATAAGGAATGGATAGAAATTACTGTAATTCAAAATAGTCATATTCTGCAGCCAAACAGACACATTACGAGAACATATCCGTGTGATATAGTGCATTTTTCAAACCTCAAAAAAAGGAATTTTTTCTGATGAAAATTTGTGATATTTTCCTTATTTCTGCTCCAAACATAGGTTTTGGGTGCTCGTTAGAACCGCCTCATTGAGGCGGTTCTAACGAGTACCCACAACATATGTCCTGGAGCAGAAATAAGGAAAATAATGTTTACCCCCGTAAACCCCAGTTTTCTCTATATAAACTGGGGTTTAGGGGGGGTCTTTATTTCACGGACTTGTTCACGTGATGAAAAAATCTTCACAGTTATCGAAAAAAAAAATAATATTTGTTCTGATAATTTATTAGTTTTTTTATTTGGATACATACTGAGATAATGCCGATTCTATTCATCACGTGAACTAGTCCGTGAAATGAAGACCCCCTATACCCCACTTTATATAGAGAAAACTGGGGTTTATGGGGGTATACATTATTTTACTTATTTTTGCTCCAAGACATAGGCTGTGGGTACTCGTTAGAACCTATTTTTGGAGTAATTATAAGAAAAATATTAGGCATTTTCATCAGAAAAATGGCTATTTTGGAGATGTGCAAAAATGCACTATGTCGCACGGATGTGTTATCGTAATGCGAGTATCGAGCAAATACCGTTGACGAATTAGGCAAGAGTTGCTTACATTATCATGCCAAAAATAATAAATTGCTGTTAGATATTATTGACTGGATACAAAAATGTAGAAAATGACAAATCGGGGAAGATCTTTCATTGATTAACAGTTATGTCGCGGTTTACAATTCCTTAAATACCCGTTGTTTCCTTCGATTACGGCCCGATTTATCCACTGCCTCGGTTAAGATAGATAACTCTAAATTGATCAGGCGTGTGACGCAACGGGATTTTGTTTCATTGAGCTGCTATGTGGTAGAATGGTTTCTGAATATTGTGTTTGAGAATATCAATATCTGATACATGTATTATCATAGGCCTTTACTGCCCTTCAGTCGAAAGTTGTATCAATACTGTTCTATGAACGTTTTAAGAGAGTCATCAAAATTTTTCATAAAGGGAGTTTTAGGTGGCAGTGACAGATTTCCTGTGTAGATACATTTGTGTTGCTGATCCCTCCACGTGCAAAGGTTGTCAGTCCGAGATTTAAGCATCTCATCAAAAAAATTCATTGCCTCCAAAACATCTTTTCTATAGCCAACCTCTTCAACTATATACTGAAAATACGCTGTCATGAAACCAAGCTTGTCAGCAATTTCGTGGTCTTTGTTGGCTTCTTTTGCTTTAAGCACCCAATCCTCATTTTCTGCAAGCATCGCTTCCTTGGAAGGTAATATTTGTGCACCCATAATATACCGGCATGCCCAACTCGCCTGTGCGTCAAATAGAATAAAATTGTAGAGGTTGTACTGCAAACCCAGGTACAAAAGCTTATTGTTACCACCTTTTAACCAAAGAATACCTTTATAAAGATTTTCAGGGTACAGCAACAGCTCTGTTTTTATTGCCAAATCATCAGCTAGAAAGGGAAGTTCAATACTGTACCCGGTGCATAGGATGACAACATCAACCTCGGCGGTCGTTCCATCTGTAAAGTACGCCATGTAATCTTGAAGTTTCTCAACCAGTGGCCGTTCGGTGATACCTAAGGGCCATTTAGGAAGCCATGGTTTATACTTGTACGAGATGATCACACTTGATGCTCCAAACTTCATTAACATCATTGCAATATCTTCACCAGAAAACGATGATCCGATCATTAATATTCTCTGTCCTTTAAATTCGCTAAGGTGTCGGACGTTTTTTGAATGCAAAACGCGCCCTTTAAATGTATCGACACCTGGTATCATGGGAACGTATGGATTTGCAAATATTCCTGTTGCAACCACAACATGGGAGAACTGCTCTGTGTTTTCTTTGTTTTCTTTTAGGCTCTTTGTTATAACTTTGAAATCATCTTTGTCTTTGTTGTACTCAACTCTTCTTACAACAGTGGAAAGTTTTATGCTCTTTGACATATCTCGCTTACTGCCGCGGGTAAATCGACCTGAAATACATACGGTAAACATATTTGTATAGTTTGTGGAAGGCACAAATACTTCCCAAAACATACATACATGCAGAGTAAATGAGTAAATATTAACAAATATTGTCCAACCCAGACTAACCATAAGAAATGAAATAACTCTTGTGTCTAGCGTTCCCCTCAAACATATAACATTGGTTGTTAATGTTAATCATGGTAGTCAATGTTAATCAAAATCAGAGCTTATACTGATCGTACAACAAATAGACCAAATCTGACGGCCTTAAAATTGAATACTGATCTGTTCCAAACTGTAGGGAGATGTGCGTTAAATATGGATTAAAAGCGTCTGGCTACCTATTGCTGTGGTTATTTCAAGTTTGTAGATCAGATGTCTTTAATTCTGCAACTAGTACGTTAACAATAATGTATTGCCCGTGACTCGTGACTTGGTATCATGACTAACCCTTATGGTTCTAACTTCGTCGGTCGCGAATAAATTTCCACTGTCCAAAAGTGGACGTGATCGTGTCATTTAGGGGATAACTGTACTGAAAATTGTCATTTGGGGAGGTAAATCGGAGGTTTTACGGTCGCAAATTTTGTTTTACGGCGACGCGTAAGCGGAGCCGTAAAACATAATTTGCGACCGTAAAACCTCCGATTTACCTCCCCAAATGACAATTTTCAATATAGTTATCCCCATTCTAATGCACTTATTCGGTTGTAAAGTTATACATTGTACTATTTTGCACAAGGCGGCAAGCGCGACGAGCTGCGTAAAACCAAATGGCAGCCAATGAAAAGCGACGTTACGTGATGACGTCGGGTTTCCAACAGTATATCGCAGAATATACTGTCGCAAATTTTTGACGTTATCCAATCAGACGTCGCGTTACATACGAAAATGCATTAGAATTAAATTTGGCTGTAGAATAGAGAATGTGTCAGAAAGCAATCTATAACAAATTACTGGACGTCCTACTTCTTAAGACTAGAGCAGGACAAACGTCTCATACATGTATGCTTGAAATAATGGGAGGTGGGTAGGTTGTAAATTTGGGGATTTTTTCATCTTACATCACGAAAACACGCCTATATAATTTTGACCCCACTGAACCCCACTTTTATATAGTAAAACTGGGGTTTACAGTGGTAAAGCTTATTTTTCTTATTTCTGCTCCAAATTATAGATTGTGTGTACTCGTTAGAACCGCCTCATCTAGGCGGTTCTAACGAGTACACACAATCTATATTTTGAGCAGAAATAAAAAAAAATATCACAATTTTTCATCTTGAAATTTTCGTTTTTTTTTCCGGCGATAAAGTGTACAATGTATTTGTGTAGGCATGTTTTCCTAATGTATGTCATAGGCGTCGGGCTAAAAAATGATGGCTGATTAACGACTGCTTGAAGTTTGATCCACCAGATGTTGTCAGTTACTAATAGGGTAATGTGGTGATGTCAGCAGAGAATCACACTCAGCACTAGTCTAGCGCTTGGAGGATCGTAAGTCTGTACAGGAAGTGTGCAAATGACCGGTCCCACATGACTGTAGCTATTATCTAGGCCGTAAAATTACAACAAACACCAATGGTGTTTTACATGTGTGTTTAGCAGATAGACGATATCCTTCGAGCTCATTTCATGTGAAATGTATAAAACAAATTGAATAATTTCAACACCTTGGCAAAAATTATTGATCGCGCGGGATTAAAGTCATCATATGCGCCACGTCGTTAAATACAAATGAAAGCTATGACTAGGAATCGATAAAAATTACCTAACACCTCCCATCAAAGACATCAAACGGAAAGAAACACGAACATGAAATAACTTTTATCATATGACGTCGCGTCTGAGGGTGTAATAACGCCATGTAATATTTTCGATAATCCACTAGTGGATTAAATATGCAAATTAGCTAGATACGTCCCGTAACGTTACATGTACGACGTCCTTAGCGACGTCGCGTTTACTAATGGCGGAATATTGATATTTTTGTAAACAGTCGAGAATAAAATGCGTTTTAAATGTCATATGATAAATAGAATCTTGCATTCGTGCTCATGTATTATTGAATTTATTAAACTCGTTGAGGAAAAGGGATAAAATGCTCGGCAAAGCCTCGCATTTTATCCCTTTTCCTCAACTCGTTTAATAAATTCAATAATACATGAGCACTCATGTAAGATCCTCTATGACTCTAATGAAAACATCACAAACAGAAAGCCTAAAGGACTGTTGCTTTCCCACCAAATGGTCAAACGGCTCTCCGAGATATACAGATTTTAGCAATACATACATGCAAAGACGAAATTTCAAGGTCACGCGGCGTATTTTACGAAACCCAGATAGTCTGATCTGTACCTTTAAGTTCGTTGCTCGGATAGTGCATTACTGCTATTTATCATATGACGTCGCGATAGAGAATGTTATAACGTCATGTAATAAATTCGATAATCCACTAGTGGATTGAATATGCAAATTAGTTAGATACGACCCGTATTGTTACATGTACGATGCCCTTAACGACGTCGCGTTCACTAATGGCGGAATATTCACAGTTTTGTTAAACAATCGTGTAAATGTCATGATAAATAGAATCTAGCATTCGTGCTCATGTATAATTTAATTTATTAAACTCTTTGAGGAAAAGGGATAAAATGCGAGGCTTTGTATTATGGAATTTATTAAACGAGTTTAGGAAACGCGTTTAATAAATTCAATTATACATGAAAACTTATGTAAGATCCTCTATTTCTTTATCTGAAGTATAAAAAAGCTTACATATCTGTGTAGCTGAGCTTGGAAGATTATATCCCAGCAGGCACATTTCGCTAGGGCAACGTCACAATTACGTCATGTGCCTGCTGGGGTCTTACCTGGTCACAAACCCCGCAGACATGATGTCTCCAGGTTTTCTTATTTATATACGTTGTTTCTGGCAATTTTGCATGCTCTCCTAAAGTAAACAATATGTCGTTTCAAAAGTAGTGGCATGCAAGTTGTACTTTGTTACACTTTTGTAATAATAGTTTGTTTGTTATAGCGGTAAGAACGGAAATTTTATCATCCTTACATCGAAGGAAAGCGCAAAATATTGTCTTGGGTGTGGGTTTCGTTTGCGTCGGCTATTTGATGGATTCCTGCCAAACTTGCATTTTTACATACTTAGAATGGGTAAAGATGGTGGTTATGGTTTGATAGCACTGACCTCATTTTCAAGGTCAATGCCTATGACAAAGCTGTCAAATGTGCACCCCAAAATAGCAAATTTTCCGGTAGAATAAAGTTGCAACATTCCAAAGACCTTGTTGAAATTTGTGACGAAAATGTATTGCTTGTACCCTATCTTCTGATTGAACCAATGATTAGTGGCCATACGAAATGGAATATGTCGTTGCACTCGACAGCAAGAAACCACTGAAATGCTGGAGCAAAAGAAAACAACAGTTAGACTCCGATGGGTCCGACCAGAGACAGAGCATCAGGTACCAACCAACATAAGCCTTTACCGGAGAGGCAAGCAAAGTTTTCAACCGTGATTGGGATAACTACCATGTATGCAGTCTGTCGTATAACATTTATGTTGTACCAGATCTTTTTATATCGAAGAATGATTTTACGAAATTGGGTGCTGAAGTCATTGCGGTTATAAATATTTCTGGATTTATATACTAAGTCACCATAAAATTCGGGTTCCGATAGACCTTGTTGGAGAAGAGATTTAAGTCCAATATTGAATTTTGAAATTAAATCAGTATGACGTCTATAAAATTTTGAAAAGGCTTTGCGTAGTTTATGGTACTGATAACCCTGATTAAGAAGTTTAGCCGTTGATAATTTATTACGAGTGTTGAAGTCAGTTACATGACTACACACTCTGGCAAATCGAATTAACTGCGAAATATAAACGCAATAGTATGGCGCACTAGGAACATCACAATCCAAAAAAAAAGGAAATTTACAATCTCAAAATCAACATCATCGCGTTTATCATAAATTTTATAAGAAACAAACCCATCTACAATAGATAGATGTAAATCAAAATACGGGGCCTCGGTATCAGAAGAATTTGCTTTATTTCACTGAAGTTCTGGGGAGAAAATTTGGCTGATCAAACCATCAAAATAGGTATTATCAATATTTAATAAATCATCCAAATATCTACAAGTGGAGCTAAAAGCGTCCATGATTTCAGACTGGTTTTCGGCAGAAAGGGACATCATGAAGTCTCTCTCATAACAAAACAAAAAACAGATCAGCCACAAGTGTTGCGCAAATAGTACCCATCGGAATACCCACAACTTGTCTAAATAACTTAGTACCAAATCTTATGTAAACATTGTAGAAAGGTGAGAGCTTTACACACTTTCTGACATGACCATAAAGTATAATTTTTATGCTCTTCAGAAGTGAAAAAAGCATTTCTTACATTACCTGCAAGACAGAGGGAGTCTTCCATATGAAATGTCCATTCAATTAAATCATTAAGTTTTTTTTATAAGATTATGAGGAAGTGTAGTGTAAAGGGTGGAAAACCCATAAGTAGACAGACTTGAAGCACGAAATCGCCTGGATTTCAATTTATTTAAAACTTCATTAGAATTTTTATAGACCAATACAGATTTCTACCTGATCTTTCGAAGACTTTGTCGCAATATTTTATCACATGTTTCTTGATGGCAGTAAAACATGAAGCTAAAAATTTGGAGAGTTCAATGGTGGTACAAGAGCTTGAATTTGCAATAAACCGTGCCTTGTATGGTCTTTTATGAAGTTTAGCTAACCAATATAATGTAGGAAGCTTGTCTTGGCCTTCTGTAACACAGACAGCAAACTTGGTGGCTGAATGACAAAGGTGGTAGTCAACTAAAGCCCTCTCTACAGCTAAAGGCTGAAGTTCATAGGCCTTAGTACCACCAAGTTCTTGTTGAAGAGTTTTAACATAGTAAATAGACTTTCGGATGAGTCTTTAAACCGAGGTCCCGTCTCCGTATGACCTTAGCTGTTGGTGGGACGTAAAACTAAAACTCACTCACTTTAACATAGTAAAGCCGTCAAACAACGACCACATTGTTAGCCGTCTTATCAGCTGGAGCCAAAACAAACTTCCTATGAAATTCTTGAATACCTAGTTTAAGGTGACGATAAGACGTCTGAGGTTAAAGAGGTAATAGGTTCGTAGTTTGCGAATAAAAAGAAATGCGTTTGTTCACTAATTTCAGAATGCTAAGTTTCCATTCTTTAAGGGTTTTATGCTCAACATACCCTCGTTTACTCCATCGATTACCAAATTCATTCAAGGCAGCAGCGATTTCATCTCTACATTTATTGAAATCAATTTTAGAATGAAATCGATATTTCGATCCTTTAGAAATTACATTACGTATCCTAGAATCAGGAATAATTTTTAATTGCCAGTAATAATATGCCCAGCAGCAGGATAGCAAAACACTGAATTTTTACAATCACATGTATCAGGAGTGTAATATCAAGATCAGAAACAAGTTTATTGAAATTAAAAATGATAGATCTAACAGGTTTATTGTATTTGTTTGTTTGTTTGATTTGAGGTTTAACGTCCCGTACCCGACATTGAGATGAAATGACATCTCAAGCCAGTTCGCCCAATGAAACCAATAGGGTTTATTAGCATGGACGGTCCGCCTCGCACCGCGGTTCCTGGACAGGCTTAGATCCTCTAAGCGGTTTACCAGTACTAGTGTGCGGGCCGGATTCAGCTCTGCGTGGAAGCATCGTGCAGCCCATATATTTCTTCATGCCCCTATGGGCCGGGGCGGGTTTATTGTATGTATAGCAAATTATGGGTGTTTCAGTATTTTGAAAATAAGCAGGAATGGATGAAATAACCGAACTGTCCCGGAAGATAATAGGTAAATCTATAAAATCCAAGCCCTTATTAATGAAGGATATTTTGATGTATTGAGGTTTGTGATTAATTTCAGAATCGATAACATGACGAAGAGTATGCTGAGTATAATCTCTAGTTAAAAGAGTAGCTTCGTATAACTGATTAGAACTATCGTAGCATTTACTCGCCTCGGTATCCAGAATCCGTAATACAGAAATGGGTAATAAACTTAGAAAAGCAAGCATTGAGTGGCGTCCATCATCCGTTTCGGTTTCAACACTTTGAGGTTGAGACACACTGATGAAGATTAAATATCAGAAAATCCTCTGTGTCAGTAAATTTGGTATAGTTATGCCTTAATTCAATAATATTATGGACAGTCACTTCAGTCTGGTATTGTTTCTTTTAAAAACACGCAATTAACGTTTATAATTACCATTTTTTCTGGTGCCGTGCGATCTTGGTTTACGCTTTCGACAGTCCAGAAGCGAGACAATATAAAAGTCGGGCATTTTAGATATATTACCCTCATGACTAATGTTGTCATTAAAGCCCAATGGAAAAGGTTTCTGTAATAATTTAATTCATTTTAATTCAGTTTCATGCCGATTAATAATTTTAAGCCTAGCTGTAGAATTTACACCATGATATTTTTTTTCCACTGGCTGTATAGAAATATCTTTTTATAGAATGACCTGTACGTCTGATATGACGGTACTAGAAAGTGTCAGTTTTTTAGGCTTACTCATTCTACGATAGTGTTTGCTAAATCGTGTTTGATGTTCCTCGTGCGCCATCCTATGGGGTTTATATTTCGCAATTAATTCGATTTGCTAGAGTGTGTAGTCATGTATCTGACTTCAACACTCGTAATAAATTATTAACGGCTAAACTTCTTAATCAGGGTTATCGGTTATCGGTACCATAAACTACGCAAAGCATTTTCAAAATTTTATAGACGCCATTCTGATTTAATTTCAAAATTCAATATTGGACTTAAATCTCTTCTGCAACAAGGTCTATCGGAACCCGAATTTTATGGTGACTGAGTATATAACTTCAGAAAAATATATAACCGCAATGACTTCAGCACCCAATTTCGTAAAATCATTCTTCGATATAAAAAGATTGGGTACAACATGGATGTTATACGACAGACTGATTGCATGGCAGTTAACCCAATCACGGTTGGCAACTTTGCTTCCCTCTTTAATTGCACGCCGGTGGGTCAGGCCTTAGATGCTATGACGGTTCCAACGAAAAGGCTTATTGAGAATTAGAGAGATCTAATTCAAGGTAATGTTGGTTGGTGCCTGATGCTCTGTCTCTGGTCGGGCCCATCGGAGTCTAACTGTTGGTTTTCTTTTGCTCCAGCATTTCAGTGTTTTTTTTGTTTTTTTTTGCTGCCGAATCCTCACTGTTGTCTCACCTCTGTGGTTCTTTGATTATTTGTGTTCACGGAGATGTTGCACTGATGAGTTAGAAGGCCTTCATGCGGACTGAACAAATTATTTGTCTAAATCGCGACGGAAGTAAGGGCGAGGATTGTGGCCACGTAAAATCGATTTAAGCCCCCCAGTGGAATTCTTTCCACTGACCGTTCCAAGGCGGTTCTTCTGTGGCGGTTTATTTATGTTGTTGTTTGTAACTACTCACTGTGTATCACTTGTGTCTTTTTTTATTTTGGATGGCCATTTGGCCATTTTGTGGGAAAGTAACTGTCCATATGGCCATCCTTTGTTTAGGTTTCCATTATGGTCTGGTCGCTTCATGTTTGTGTTTCTTACCCTTTGGTTTCTTTGATGGGTCGAGTAAGTTAATTGTATCGATTCCTGATCTTTGTTTTACTTCTACTTTAACATGGGATTAGTTTGCCCGACATGCTGCATTTTACAATTTGCAGTATGTCAGGTTATCACATATATCAAATATGTAGACTTACATGTCAAATCGGACATGTTAACTACAGAAAAAAACGTCTACCGTTTACAGACGAAGAAACGGTAGACGCAGTGCATAAATGTGAACAGCACCTGCACCGCTTAGCATTGCACTTGGAAAAACTAGGATACATTCCACTTCTTTTGAAAGGATTGGTATATTTCCGAAGAATGAGTGATTTGATAGAAGATAATCTAACTCTCAGATTATTTCTAAATACATACTACTAAGTACTACCTGCTCCACTTAAATTAACGGAAGCAGCAGAAAACAAATTCATGGGCCTCGCAAATACCGACGGCAACATAGCACTAAAACTATTATTCTAACACAGCGCGCCTATATAGGTAATGGAAAATAACTGTGTTTTATTCTGCAACAAATCACAGCTCGGAAGAGCGTGACGAGTGACGTCATTAAAATTCCCGATTTATGACGTCACTAGTCGATTTCCTTGACGTTAGACGGTGTAACGTCATTTTCCCGCATCGAAAACGTAAGAAAAGGATATAAATGCATGTGGTCTAGTCGATAATTTTAGCGGGATTTCTTATAACAATGGCGAAAGGTTGTGAGATTTTGAAGGAACCATTCACAGTATTGCCGATTTGCAGCGTGTTAGAATCGAAATAGATCAGCTCTTGTCTGTGATTTGTTGAGTAATAAATCACAGTTTGTCGGTCAGTTGTAAGTAGACAAATCACGCGCGCTACGCGCCCGTGATTTGTCTACTTTACAACTGACTTCCAAACTGTGATTTATTACTCAACAAATCACAGTTAGAGCTGATCTATTTCTTAAATAGAATGCGGAATCCGCACAGAAGAAGCAGAAGGGGAGCTATTGTAAGTTTAAATTTAAAAGGGGTGATACCATCCAAACTTAAGCGATATTCATACCGGTCATTGACTTAAACGGTATACGGAAGAATTGTAAATCCTTCAAAGTCTGCATTAAACCAGTGCTTCAGCTGAAGTGCACGACCCGCCGGATGCTTTTAGCTTTATGAGTGTTACCATATATGGGTATGGCGGTCATTTTGGTCATGTGACCTGGACATAAAACGGTTCCCCCAATAAATGCGCCTTATCGTAAGGAGCAAAAATATATCTTATACTTTAGTACTGTATTCTGAATCGTTTGCAGGATAAAATCCAACACAAAAGCATATGTGTCAAAGTATGACCTAGGCACAAAGAAGGTCAAGGTCAACCCAGGGTCACCATTTTAGCAATTTATGATGGGCCTACGTTCCAGATGCTATTTATCAAGTTTCGTTGAAATCTGCACAGTGGTTCTGGAGAAGACTATTTTTGAAGGGTTTTTACCAAATATTGCTTGGCGGCCATTTTGGTCATGTGACCTGGACCCCATGAGGAAATTTTGGTTTCCCCCATCCCGTAGAGGCTCCATATGAAATTTGACTTCAATCGGCCCAAAGATTTCCGAGGAGAAGCAGTTCGAAAATGTTCACATTTTTCGCCTCGGCGAGGCTGTACTAAATGGAATGTAATATTTCGCAAGTTCATTGATGAGATCTCATTGATATTTATCAGTATGCCAAAAATTGTTTAAATATTCCAAGCGGTTAAGTCACTATCACCAATTTTCACAAACGGGTTACGGACGGACAGATAGACAGACCATATATGGCTTGGCGGCCATTTTGGTCATGTGTCCTGGACCCCATGAGCAATTTTTGGTTTCCCCCATCCCATAGAGGCTCCATATGAAATTTGATTTCAATCGGCCCAACGGTTTCCGAGGAGAAGCAGTTCGAAAATTTTCACATATTTCGCCTCGGCGAAGCTATACTAAATGGAATGTAATATTTCGCAAGTTCATTGGTTAGATCTCATTGATATCTATCAGTATGCCAAAAATTGTTTAAATATAATAAGCGGTTCAGTCACTATCACCAATTTTCACAAACGGGTTACGGACGGACAGACAGACAAACCATATATGGCTTGGCGGCCATTTTGGTCATGTGACCTTGACCCCATGAGCAAATTTTGGTTTCCCCCATCCCATAGAGGCTCCATATGAAATTTGACTTCAATCGGCCCAACGGTTTCCGAGGAGAAGCAGTTCAAAAATGTTCGAAAATTTTCACATTTTTCGCCTCGGCGAGGCTATACTAAATGGAATGTAATATTTCGTAAGTTCATTGGTTAGATCTCATTGATATCTATCAGTATGCCAAACATTGTTTAAATATTCCAAGCGGTTAAGTCACTATCACCAATTTTCACAAACGGGTTACGGACGGACCCAAAGAAGGTCAAGGTCAACCCAGGGTCAACATTTTAGCAATTTATGATAGGCCTACATCCCAGATGCTATTTATCAAGTTTCGTGGAAATCTGCCCAGTGGTTCTGGAGAAGACTATTTTTGAAGGGTTTTTACCATATATGGCTTGGCGGCCATTTTGGTCATGTTACCTGGACCCCATGAGCAAATTTTGGTTTCCCTATCCCATAGAGGCTCCATATGAAATTGGACTTCAATCGGCCCAACGGTTTCCGAGGAGAAGCAGTTCGAAAATTTTCACATTTTTCGCCTCGGCGAGGCTATACTAAATGGAATGTAATATTTCGCAAGTTCATTGGTTAGATCTCATTGATATCTATCAGTATGCAAAAAATTGTTTAAATATTCCAAGCGGTTAAGTCACTATCACCAATTTTCACTTACGGGTTACGGACGGACAGACAGACAAACCATATATGGCTTGGCGGCCATTTTGGTCATGTGACCTTGACCCCATGAGCAAATTTTGGTTTCCCCCATCCCATAGAGGCTCCATATGAAATTTGACTTCAATCGGCCCAACGGTTTCCGAGGAGAAGCAGTTCAAAAATGTTCGAAAATTTTCACATTTTTCGCCTCGGCGAGGCTATACTAAATGGAATGTAATATTTCGTAAGTTCATTGGTTAGATCTCATTGATATCTATCAGTATGCCAAAAATTGTTTAAATATTCCAAGCGGTTAAGTCACTATCACCAATTTTCACAAACGGGTTACGGACGGACAGACAGAATGACAGAATGACAGACTGACAGAATGACAGAATGACACGGTGATTTTAGGGCACTCTTAGAAAAAACCGACTTCAGTCGGTTGCTTTTTCTGCGGGTCGTGCAATTTCGGTAACTATGACATTAGTTTCAATGTCACCCCAGTGCAAAGGTTGTTAAATAGAAGTAGAGGCAATGATCTTAAAACCGGCTTTTATGCACTGTATCTCCTGAACAAGTTGAATGATATAAGGCAAAGTTTATATTAGGTAAATATGCAAAATACTTGACTGATTTGGTCAGCTTCGCTTAGGTCACAGATTCATTTATTGTTTTTCCTATAAACAATCTTGATCTGGCCAAACTTGGTACAGCATATAATGTCAGCATAACTGATACTGTAAAATCATTCTTCGGGTACAACATAAATGTTATAGGAGAGACTGCATGCATGTATAATGACCCAATCACGGTTTACAACTTTGCTTCCCACTTTAATTTCAAGCCAGTGGGTCAGGCCTCAGATTCTATGGCGGCGCCAGCGAAAAGCGTGCTGGGAATTAGAATTTAATTTTATGTAATGTTGGTTGGTGCCTAATGCTCTGTCTCTGGTCGCACCCATCGTAGTCTAACTGTTGGTTTTCTTTTGCTCCAGCATTTCAGTGATTTCTTGCTGTCGAGTCCTCACCGTTGTTTCATCTGTACCGATGAGTTGGGAAGCCTTTGCGCGGACTGAACAAATTATTTGTCTAAATTGCGACGGAAGTAAGGGCGAGGATTGCAGCCGGGTAAAATCGATTTAAGCCCCCCCCCCCCAGTGAAATCCTTTACACTGACAGTTCCAAAGGGGTTTATATGTCGTGGTTTATTTTATTTTTGTTATGGTTTGTCTTTGAGTGTGTGTATCGCTATCGCTTATATCTTTTTGTTTTGGATAGCCAATTGGCTATTTTGTGGGAAAGTAACTGTCCTTTTGGCTTTCCGCTATTGATGTTTCTATTAGGACCTAGTTATTTCATAGTTTTGTTTCTTTCCCTTTGGTGTATCTGATGGAAGGTGTGGGTTACTTTTATCGATTCCTGATAATTGCCTTCACTTCTATTTTGATGTCATTCCCCTAATTTCAGGTGACATCTGTTTAGGGTAAAAATATTGGGAACATAGTTTTCTTCTGAAAACAACTTTTATTTGAGCCCCGCCAAGCGAATTTGTGTCTTCGAGCATTCCGTTATGACATATTTTAACTGCGCATACCCAGCCATTCAGAGTGGCCAGGGATATGGCTTACTGTCTGAAGGTTCCTCTTGATTAACTGCTTGTATGAACGAGAAGCGAAGGTTCTGGCGAGACTGCGCGGATGCGCAGGCTCGCCTGAACCTTCGCTGCTCGCATAGGCGATAAGTACCAAAATCGCTTGACGGGGCCCATTTTTCCACGTTATAACGTTAAACACCCATCGACATGACGTGACGTAATTCGAACATAATGTTGACTTATTAAGATGGTTGCTAATTACTGACGTTGCTTAACGACAATGCCACAGTCATCACCGAATATAAATGCTTCGGTAGTATCATAATTACCTTCAATGTAATCTCTGACACAAGCGACCGGTGGAAAAGACGGCAGTAGCTTTCCAAAATGATCTTCAAATGTGTAATCAGGGTATTCAAAGAACTCCTTTGGATTGTTTGTGAACATATCATAGTACATGCTAGCATGGCTTGGCTCTCCGTATTCATCAAGACCTGCAACGATATAATAACCTATTAAGTACGACTAGAATATTTTCTTGCTGTAACTGCAAGAGAACCTTTCTTCAGGATTTTCGTCTAAGTAAAATACAATATCGAAACTAGTTCGGTTCGCCAAAGTATCGCTTGTAAAGTGACTGACTTCAATACTTGAAAAACAAATTACTGCAAAATAGAAGTGAAGGCACTGATCTGGAATCAATATAATTAACCCACATCTCCCACCAGAGACACCAAAGGGAAAGAAACACAAACATGAAACAACAGACCCTAATGGGAACATCAACAGCGGAGAGCCAAAAGGACCGTTACTTTCCCACAAAATGGCCAATTGGCTATCCAAAACAAAATGATATAAGCGATACAAACACTCGAAGACAAACCATAACAAAAACCAGTGCTTCAGCTGAAGTGCACGACCCGCCGGATGCTTTTAGCTTTATGAGTGTTACCATATATGGGTATGGCGGCCATTTTGGTCATGTGACCTGGACATAAAACGGTTCCCCCAATAAATGCGCCTTATCGTAAGGAGCAAAAATATATCTTATACTTTAGTACTGTATTCTGAATCGTTTGCAGGATAAAATCCAACACAAAAGCATATGTGTCAAAGTTTGACCTAGGCACAAAGAAGGTCAAGGTCAACCCAGGGTCACCATTTTAGCAATTTATGATGGGCCTACGTTCCAGATGCTATTTATCAAGTTTCGTGGAAATCTGCACAGTGGTTCTGGAGAAGACTATTTTTGAAGGGTTTTTACCAAATATTGCTTGGCGGCCATTTTGGTCATGTGACCTGGACCCCATGAGGAAATTTTGGTTTCCCCCATCCCGTGGAGGCTCCATATGAAATTTGACTTCAATCGGCCCAACGATTTCCGAGGAGAAGCAGTTCGAAAATTTTCACATTTTTCGCCTCGGCGAGGCTGTACTAAATGGAATGAAATATTTCGCAAGTTCATTGATAAGATCTCATTGATATTTATCAGTATGCCAAAAATTGTTAAAATATTCCAAGCGGTTAAGTCACTATCACCAATTTTCACAAACGGGTTACGGACGGACAGATAGACAGACCATATATGGCTTGGCGGCCATTTTGGTCATGTGTCCTGGACCCCATGAGCAATTTTTGGTTTCCCCTATCCCATTGAGGCTCCATATGAAATTTGATTTCAATCGGCCCAACGGTTTCCGAGGAGAAGCAGTTCGAAAATTTTCACATTTTTCGCCTCGGCGAAGCTATACTAAATGGAATGTAATATTTCGCAAGTTCATTGGTTAGATCTCATTGATATCTATCAGTATGCCAAAAATTGTTTAAATATTCCAAGCGGTTAAGTCACTATCACCAATTTTCACAAACGGGTTACGGACGGACAGACAGACAAACCATATATGGCTTGGCGGCCATTTTGGTCATGTGACCTTGACCCCATGAGCAAATTTTCGTTTCCCCCATCCCATAGAGGCTCCATATGAAATTTGACTTCAATCGGCCCAACGGTATCCGAGGAGAAGCAGTTCAAAAATGTTCGAAAAATTTCACATTTTTCGCCTCGGCGAGGCTATACTAAATGGAATGTAATATTTCGTAAGTTCATTGGTTAGATCTCATTGATATCTATCAGTATGCCAAAAATTGTTTAAATATTCCAAGCGGTTAAGTCACTATCACCAATTTTCACAAACGGGTTACGGACGGACCCAAAGAAGGTCAAGGTCAACCCAGGGTCCCCATTTTAGCAATTTATGATAGGCCTACATCCCAGATGCTATTTATCAAGTTTCGTGGAAATTTGCCCAGTGGTTCTGGAGAAGACTATTTTTGAAGGGTTTTTACCATATATGGCTTGGCGGCCATTTTGGTCATGTGACCTGGACCCCATGAGCAAATTTTGGTTTCCCCCATCCCATAGAGGCTCCATATGAAATTTGACTTCAATCGGCCCAACGGTTTCCGAGGAGAAGCAGTTCGAAAATTTTCACATTTTTCGCCTCGGCGAGGCTATACTAAATGGAATGTAATATTTCGCAAGTTCATTGGTTAGATCTCATTGATATCTATCAGTATGCCAAAAATTGTTTAAATATTCCAAGCGGTTAAGTCACTATCACCAATTTTCACTTACGGGTTACGGACGGACAGACAGACAAACCATATATGGCTTGGCGGCCATTTTGGTCATGTGACCTTGACCCCATGAGCAAATTTTGGTTTCCCCCATCCCATAGAGGCTCCATATGAAATTTGACTTCAATCGGCCCAACGGTTTCTGAGGAGAAGCAGTTCAAAAATGTTCGAAAATTTTCACATTTTTCGCCTCGGCGAGGCTATACTAAATGGAATGTAATATTTCGTAAGTTCATTGGTTAGATCTCATTGATATCTATCAGTATGCCAAAAATTGTTTAAATATTCCAAGCGGTTAAGTCACTATCACCAATTTTCACAAACGGGTTACGGACGGACAGACAGAATGACAGACTGACAGACTGACAGAATTACAGAATGACAGAATGACACGGTGATTTTAGGGCACTCTTAGAAAAAACCGACTTCAGTCGGTTGCTTTTTCTGCGGGTCGTGCAATAAACCGCGACAGCTGTACCGCCTTGGAACGGTCAGTGAAATGAACTCTACTAGGGGACTTAAATCGATTTTACGTGGCAATAATCTTCGCCCTGACTTCCGTCGCGATTTAGACAAGTAATTGTTCAGTCCGCATGAAGTCCTCCTAACTCATCGTTGTAACATATCCGTGGACACAAAAATCAAACAACCACAGAGATGAAACAACGGTGAGGACTCGACAGTAAGAAACCACTGAAATGATGGAGCCAAAGAAGAGAAACAGTTAGACTCCGATGGGCCCGACCAGAGACAGAGCATCAGGCACTGCAAAACTGCAAAACTTTCAAATCAGGCTTATCGTTATTTATATCACCGCTAAGCGTCTTCTTAACTTTATAGTGACCATCCGAAGTTCAATGTTGTTATATAATCTTTTCCGCTAGAAGGCCTTTGGGATCTTATTTTTTTAAAGTAGCCCGTTGATACCGGATAGTCTGTTCATGTTCCAGCTGACTGGAGTTGACTGTTGATTTCTTTGCTTCAGTATTTCAGTTATTGCATTTTGTTTTCTTTGTTGTTCCATATCTAAACTTGTTTCAGTGGAATATTTACAGAGATGATGCACTGGTAAGGATTAAAGAAATTACGCGTTGACCAGTAGAACTAAGGCCGAGGATTGCGGTCATCTAAGGGGGAATGGGAACACCTGCAGGGGAGGCAACGCCTGCAAAAGTATTTTTGCGAAAGCCTTAAATGAGTTTAGCTCTTCCAGCGAGGGTTGTGGCCACGTACAAAGAAGCTAAGCTCCATCTATTATACTGACCGTTCCAATGGCCAACTTAAGGGGAATGGAACACCTGGCATATTTTTTCTGCCATTTTTCAAAGGGAGACAACTTTCTGGACTTTCCGTTCGCTTTTCGATAAACCCTGCTCCACAGAAAAGGGCTCTATTCTTAAAGGAAAGAATTTGCTCCAGAGGTTTCGCTTAAGAGGTGTCCCCTGTTGACAAGGGAAACAAAAATACTTTTGAAGGAGTTACCTCCCAAGAAGGTGTATCCATTCCCCTTAAATGAGCTTAGCACCTCCCGCGAGGGTTGTGGCCACGTACAAACAAGACAAGCCCCATTTAGTTATTTTACTTTATCATATGACGTCGCGTCTGAGAGTGTAATAACGCCATGTAATATTATCGATAATCCACTAGTGGATTAAATATGCAAATTAGCTAGATACGCCCCGTAACGTTACATGTACGAGGTCCTTAACGACGTCGCGTTTACTAATGGCGGAATATTGACATTTTTGTAATCAATCGTGAATAAAATGCGTTCTAAATGTCATATGTTAAATAGAATCTTGCATTCGTGTTCGTGTAGTACTGAATTTATTAAACTCGTTGAGGAAAAGGGATAAAATGCTCGGCAAAGCCTCGCATTTTATACCTTTTCCTCAACTCGTTTAATAAATTCAATAATATATGAGCACTCATGTAAGATCCTCTATGACCGTTCCAATGCAGACCTTCTTTTGTCTTCAATTATTGTCATTGTGTGTCTTTGCATGTATGTTCTGGTAATATTTCTGTTTTGGATAATCGTTTGGCCATATTTGAAATAAAATGTCTTTTTGGCTCTCAACTTGTGTGTGATATTTGTATCGATTCCTGATCATTGCCTTTACTTCTATTATGTTACAATTTCAATAACAAGCGGGCATATACGGCCCTGAATCTCTCCCCTGATTTCAAGATGTCATATAGCTTCGCAAAGTCATGTGGATAACCGATAGCCATCTTATTCCATGAAGCGTAACTGTTGCACTTAGATTGTTGTCAATTGGGCAATATTTTTGCGAAGTTTGAATAAATCTGGCTTAAGAGTTCATGAGATGCTGTCATTTGGTTTTTCAATTTTTAGCTCCAGTCCACAGCTTGTTCACTGGAGGGGGGGGGGGGGGCATTTTAGATGGTTTGTTAGAGAGTCATCTAAGCAGCATTCCTTTGAAGTTTGAAAAAATATTGGACCAAAGGTATAGAAAAGGTTGTCATTTTAAAGTTTTTTTTTCTATTTCTAGCTCTGGTGGCATCTTGTTCATCAACACCAATTTTAGTAATTTTGCCAGAGTGTCACTTTAGCAACATTCTTCTGAAATTTTGATGAAATTGAATCGAAAGTATAGGTAAAATTGACATTTAGAAGACGTTATATTTTTACTCCTGTCAGCCATTTAATCCACTGGAGTCTTGAAATCGCTCCCCATGTCGACGGCATACTTTACGCCGCTTTACAAACAGTTCAGCACAAAAACGGAACTCGTCTGTGAACAGTACACCAAGCCAACACTGTTGAGACCATCGGATACGCTGTCGACACCAATTAAAGCGACTGATTCGACGTTCCGCCGTCAAAACGTTCCCCCTTTACGTCTCATGGCTAGTAATACCGCGTAAAGTTAAGGCACGTACGTGTAGGATATGGGTTCCCAATGTATCCCGTGCAGTTTCCACAGACGTCCTGAATCGGTCGCGTAAATGACTCAAAAAAAATGCACCGGTCCTGCTGACGTGTAGTAACTTGTTCACGTCAAGGGAATTGTCTATCGTCAACAGACCGCGTAGCGTTGTGCCTTTCTCCCAATCGAGCAATCGTAGTGTGCGAACAACCCATGCGCACTGCAACTTGGCGGTATGAAAGCCCACCTTCAACCATACCGAGGCACGATTACGATCGACGTTACTTAGACGTCCTATTAGCTTGTTATTATGAAATGTTTTGCTGGCTGTTAACGTAAATAATCCGGACCTTATAATGACAGTGAAGAAAGTGCCAAAAATATCGTGATTACCAAAATTTTGCAATTTTTGCATTTCGCACGTGCACATGCACATCATGAAAATCACGCAGTATTCCTGTCAAACAAACTCATTCTTCGGTGACGATTTTATAATACCGTATTTATCAATTGAAAAAGTCAGGCATGTTTGCCTTAAACTTAAGAAATCAAATTCTGAAAGTGCTGCGTTTTCATTGAACCTAAGTATAAAAATAAAAAAAAAATGAGCCAACAGAAGGACCTCTTTAAAGCAAAGAATGCTCAAAGAGGTCATTTAAATCATTTTTATAACCGCACACGCTAGTTAGGCAAACTACGTGACATTGTACACCTCCTTAGTGACCTACCTGTTCTCCAGGTCACATTCCACAGTCCTCCAACTTTATCCTGTTTCTCATAACAGACAACCTCAGGCAGCTGATCATCGGGCAGTTTCCCTAGATGATATAGCATCGACATACCGGTAGGACCGCAACCGATAACACAAACCCGCTTCTTTTCAACCGTCTCCGCCATTTTAGTTTATGTGTCGCGCGAATATTCCTCAGTCACGCTGTATAGTCGGCAGTCAAAAAAAAAACAAAAAAAAAACAAAAAACACTTCAATCGATCTTAAACTAAGTAGGACTGACGCTTGTACTATTCTTTATGAGTAAAGCAGCTACTGTTTACACATCTTTAAAATAACCTATCAGTGTATTTGTGGAGAGAGAGAGAGAGAGAGAGAGAGAGAGAGAGAGAGAGAGAGAGAGAGAGAGAGAGAGAGAGAGAGAGCGTTTAAAAAAGCATTTTATGACATGGTCTCGCTATGTCGGACATTTCTTTTCTGAGCCCAGGACTGCAGTGGTTCGCGGACCATATTTGCTTAGGTGGCTCGGTTTGGGACACCTATGTGAAGAAAGAAGTGTAGACATCTTTTTTCTTGCACATCAGATAAGGAAATTCACAGTTTTAGCTTGGGATAGAAATTGTTCTAACCCTGGTGTTCTCACCCGAAATCGAATATACTCGCGTGTTTGATAAATACACTGGTTGAATACGACTTCATATGTGCCGTCGTTAATGTTGACGACACGGCATGCAACATGACGTCACTAAGTCATCACAATATGACGGACGTCGGCAACCGAAGTGACTGCAGTATTAAAATTCCACGCTCAGAAATGGAAGATACGCAAGAGAAAGAATCATACATGGGTGTGAGGGTTGGATAGAAAACTCTGTCCCTCGAGATCACTATCCGGCATCACTCGGCAAGCCTCGTGATGCCGGACAGTGATCCTCGAGACGTTTTTTTCCATCCAACCCTCACACCCATGTGAGATTCTTATATTCCGATGCCTGCGGTTGACTTGTCTCATGAGCTACGTTGATTGATGTGTACTCGGAGGGGGTGTTCTTCGCTTGCCGAATCTGTCCCATCACCTGTTCTGGTTTCAAACGGTGCGGTTGAGGCACACTTGTAACGATTAAACAAAATCTGGAAAGCTGAGGCTCAAATCAACCTGTGCATCCATTCACTATGACACGAACCTTTTGCTTATGTCTCTTTGCAAATATATTAGCCTTTAGTAGGTACATGCGATCGGCAAAGACTCTGATCAGACTGCACGAATGCACAGGCTGATCTGAGTTTACGCAGGTCGCTCAAGACTTATTCTAGATTTTGTCACTGCCAAGTGAGTGAGTGTTTCAGTTTTACGTCCCACCAACAGCTAAGGTCATACGGAGACGGGACCTCGGTTTAAAAACTCATCCGAAAGTCTGGAGAAGCCCGGGATCGAACCTGCGACTCCTGGTTTACAAGACGAGTAGCGTAACCACTCGACGACCACGGAGGCTTCTTTGTCACTGTCAAGCCCCAGTGTATCAAATTATGTATCGTTACGCACTATTTCTTCAATGACAATACGCAGTTTGATAATAAGAGTGTCTTACGGCTGCCATCACGACTGGCGTAAATACAAGCAACTGCTAAATTAGATAAGCCTCTGCATGCAGCAATCGAAATCGTCCAAGAAAGCCGGAAAATAATATCCTGGAAACTTTATACAATCTTTTCTGTAAGAAGAAGGTAGTGGTAATATAGGACGTTGTTATCCGTCATTACTTCTCGAATAATTTTTTATTGAAATTGAGCCTACTTCATTGTAGCCTCCAAACAAAGTGGAAACAAACGATTGATAACATTTTGTCTAGGTGAAGAACCCAAGATGGCCGGCAAGGCAGAAAGTTGTTTCAGCTGGGAAATCAAATGCAGCGCTGAAATTAACATATGACAAAGCCGTGATTTCTTGGAACGATTAAGTATTGTCATTCGTTTAATAATGATATACAGCATATTTAGGGCTAGCTTGAGTCGAATTCTCAGTTACTTATCGAAAGAAAAAAAAACTTGCCTCTGGATAATTTGTCAATATCGAATAATTCATAAGTTTGCTAAGCTTGCGCTTAGCAAGTGAATACCGCATCTGACTGTTTTCACATCACGAAAACACGCCTTTATAATTTTGACCCCCTTGAACACCACTTTTATATAGTAAAACTGGGGTTTCCGGGGGTATACCTTATTTTTTCTTATTTCTGCTCTAAAATATAGATTGTGGGTACTCATTTGAACCGCCTCGATTAGGCGGTTCTAACGAGTGCCCACAATCTATAATTTAAGCAGAAATAAGAAAAATATCATAATTTTTCATCATGAAATGTTCATTTTTTCGGTGATAAAGTTGGCTATGTATTTGTATAGGCGTGTTTGCGTAATGGACTGTGATTAGCCCCCGCCCATAGGGGCTTGAAGAAATGGATGGGCTGCATGATGCTTCCACGCAGAGCTGAAACCCGGCCGCAGACGAGTACTTGTAAACCTGGGCAGACTTAGAGGACGTGCAAAGCGGTGCGAGTCGGACCGCCCATGCTTATAAACCTTATTGGTTTCATTGGGCGACATGGCTTGAGATGTCATTTCATCTCAATGTCGGGTACAAGTCCCCAAAAAATTGGAATCAACGTCTCCAGAATTACCTATACAGTGTTGACGGGGACGTTAGAAAAAAATCAAAAACATGCCGAGTGATGTAAGTTATGCATATACACTTGGTGTACTACAGGTTAAGTTGTGTAACGGATCATATTACGACTATATGCTGAGCGTTTTATTACACTGAGAGAAACAAAATGTCTTGTGTTCCCGTCGCTCTAAATGTCCGTAAACAGCAAAGGCCTTGATGAAAATGCGCATATAAACGAACCCACTCGAGTCTTTGCGGAGTTTACTGTGTAATAGTTCCTTCTTTCGTATGGGTTGGGTCAAACTATATTTTTCATCGAAGCACAACGCACTTTTCATATGATTTATAGCGACAATTTCACTGCCTCTTGTTCATGCATAAATAGTGGCGGCTTATTTGGACAGTCTCTTCGGGTAGTTTAATATTTGTTTATAGCAATATATTAATGTGAAACTCTTTTTAGATACAAGGTTAGATATTCAGCGTCTTCATTTACCCAGCCAGTAACGAATGCCGGGCCAACGTCGGGCCGATAGCGGTACGACGTTGTAATGTCGTACCGCTGTCGGCCCGACGTTGGCCCGTTGTTTTTGCTGTCAGGGTATTGCAAACTGTCAGAGCGCTTACTTAAACAGCTGATCATAGAAATCACGCGATCGCGTGTTTTTAGTACAACAACGCGCTTATAGGATAGGCAGTTGTCCGTCGTCGTCAGCACTTTTAAACAACATCTCCTCTGGAGCCACTGGGCCGATTGAGCTCAAATTTCATCTGTGGCTTCCTTGGGCTGGGGGATTAAAAGTTTGTGTTTTTTTTTTTTTTTTTAATTCGGCTCTTTCGTTTGGTTGCTATGGCAACTTAGATTTTCCATAGACTTATAATGGGGAAAATTGAAAAAATGGCATTAACTGCCAAGCCTTTACAGATATTTTGTCAAACTTTCCACAGAAATGTTCCGGAAGTAATAATCTATTTGCCATATGATTTTAAGCTAACTGCTCAATTTTCCTGGTTGCCATGGAAACCAAAATGAAAAAAAAAAAAAAAAAAAATAGAAAAAAAAACTTAAAAAAATAATCTCTTCTGAAACCATATGCTTTATAAGGCTGAGCTTTTAACGAAATATTCACCATTTTGCCTTTTGCAGGTTTTGTGTTTTTGCTGAAATTTGGCTTTTTAGTTTGGTTGCTATGGCAACTTAGAAATTCCATTGACTTGTAATGGGGAAAATTAAAAAAAAAAATAGCATTTACTGTCACGTCCTTGCAGATATTTTGATAAAAAATTTCATAGAAATATTTTTAAGCAATTATCTATCTGCCATATGATTTTAGGCCTACTGATCAATTTTTACTGGTTGCCATTGAAACCAATATGAAAAAAAAATAAATAAATAAATAAATAAAAAAAAAAATCATCTCCTCAGAAACCATATGCTCTATGAGGCTGAGACATTACGTCAATGTACACCATATTTGTACCGGCCCCGATAGCTCAGTTGGTAGAGTGTCCGCTCCGGGGAACGGGAGGTCTCGGGTTCGATCCCGGGCCGCGACATACCAAAGTCGTTAAAAATGGTACTAGCTGCTCCTCGTTTGGCACTCAGATTTACGGGGTAGAGCTAGGACTGGTCGATCCAGTGTCAGGATAATGTGACTGGGTGTGGTATCATGTAATGTGTCTGGGACATGATACTTCAGTGAGGCAGCACTATAAACGTGAGCATTGAGCTCCCTGTCGCAACCAGACACCGTCGTGATATGACTGAAAAATTGTTGAAAGCGACGTTAAACCCGAATTCACACACACACACACCATATTTGCCTTTAGAGGTTTTGTGTTTTTGATTAAATTTGGCTCTTTACTTTGGTTGCTATGGCAACTTAGAATTTGCATTGACTTGTAATAGGGACAATTGTAAAATGTTATTTACCGCCATGTCTTTGCAGATATTTTGACATAATTTCATAGAAATATTTTTTAAGCAATCGTCTACTGCCAAATGATTTTAGGCCAACCGCTCACTTTTATTGGTTGCCATGGAAACCAAAATGGCCCCCAAAATAAAAAAACGCTTTAAAACCATCTTCTTTAAAACCACATGATCTATGAGGCTGAGACTTTATGGAAATATTCACTATATTTACCTCAATAGGTTTTTTTTATGAAATTCGGCTCTTTAGTTTGTTTGTTATGGCATCTTGGACTTGTAAGGGGAAAATTGA
This sequence comes from Lucinisca nassula, assembly GCA_963580285.1. Taxonomy (NCBI): domain Eukaryota; kingdom Metazoa; phylum Mollusca; class Bivalvia; order Lucinida; family Lucinidae; genus Lucinisca; species Lucinisca nassula. Next base: position 72,285,575 of record OY757024.1, on the reverse strand, counting down.
AAATTTACATTTACTGCCAAGCCTTAGCAGATATTTTGGCAAAGCTTTGATAGAAATATTCTTTAAACAATCTTCTATCTGCCATATTATTTAGGGCTTCTGCTCATTTTATTGGTTGCCATTGAAAACCAAAATTAAAAAAAAAACAACAACAGAAAACAACTGTTTTGTTGTTGTTTTTTTTTCTGTCGAAGAGGAAGCAGCATTTTTTTTTTTTTTTTTTTTTTTTTTTTTGGCCTTTGGATTGATTTTATTGTTTGCATTTCGCGCAGCGTTACGAAATAAAATTTATCACAAGGGTTAACGCTAAAGACGCGCCATTGGGTCACATGTTCGGAGGCTGTATGAAAGCTGAGTTTCTCCGGATCGCGTAAAAGAAGTAAATTTTGCGTGATTTTTTATTACTTTCTGCTTCGATTTATAAGTGTTTCAGGAGATTTTAGGAAAGTGTGGATAGTTTTTAATGATCAGTTTGGAGATTTATTCGCGCAGTGGGTGAAATTTTAAAGGGAACCCCAAAATATTCACTTATCAGCGTCATAAAAATTCGCCGATCACTGTGTCAAGTACCCATTTGCAGAAACGGACAAAACTCGATACGGTTTTTGTCGCACCTGCTTGTAGCAGGGTGCGATATATGTGTCAAATTTTCCGTCCGTGCGTCCATCCGTTCGTCCGTCCGTCTGTTAATATTTACGTCGAAGTTCGACATTTACGTCAAAGTTTTTATTTTACAAACCTCAGCTACCATCAAACCTTACATGAAACATCTCATTGACCTTCTCACTTTGTAAGCACCTTGACCTGGTGACTTTGACCTATATTTTGTGCTCCAGTGACTTTGACCATTGCGTCGAAGTTCGACATTTACGTCGAAGTTCGACATTCACGTCAAAGTTTTTATTTTACAAACATCAGCTACCATCAAACCTTACATGAAACATCTCATAGACCTTCTCATTTTGTAAGCACCTTGACCTGGTGACTTTGATCTATATTTTGAGCTCCAGTGACTTTGACCATTACGTCGAAGTTCGACATTTACGTCAAAGTTCGACATTTACGTCAAAGTTTTTTTTATTTTCCAAGCCTCAGCTACCATCAAACCTTACATGGAACATCTCATAGACCTTCCCACTTTGTAAGCACCTTGATCTGGTGACTTTGTATATTTTGCGCTCCAGTGGCTTTGACCATTACGTCGAAGTTCGACATTTACGTCAAAGTTTTTGTTTAAGTCATCTACAAACCTCAGCTACCGTCAAACCTTACAGGAAACATCACCCTGACCTTCTCACTTTGCAAGCACCTTGACCCAGTGACTTTGACCTATATTTTGCGCTCCAGTGACTTTGACAATTACTTCGAAGTTCGACATTACGTCGAAGTTTGTATTGTAATCAACTATAAGACTAAACAACCATCAAACCTTTCATGAAACATCACCCTGAGCTCCTGACTAGGCAAGCACCTTGACCCCATGACCTTGACCTACATTTTACACTCCAGTGAGTTTGACACAAATTACGTCGAGAGCCTATTTATCGCATAAATTGAATGCATTTATTAAACTGATGAGGAATTCGGTTGCAACGGAAAAATGGTCACATGTTATTTGAACCTGATGTCAATAGTGGGATTATATTCACATAGTCTTCAATTATTTGAAGAAAGAAAATTATTTGTTTTTGTAAAATATACAATTTTCCTTATTTTATCATATTACGTCGCGTCTGAGAATGTAATAACGCAATGTAATAAATTCGATAATCCACTAGTGGATTAAATATACAAATTAGTAAGATACGTCCCGTAACGTTACACGTGCGACGTTCTTAAGGACTTCGCGTATACTAATGGCGCACTATTGACAATTTTTGTAAAACAATCGTGAATAAAATTCGTTTTAAATGTAATATGATAAATAGAATCTTGCATTCGTGCTCTTGTATTATTGAATTTATTAAACGCGTTGAGGAAAAATGATAAAATGCTCGGCATTTGCCTCGCATTTTATCATTTTTCCTCAACTCGTAATACATGTAAGATCCTCTATTAACAAAGCGAATCAGTATTATGACGCCCTGTCTTAGACTGACATTGATGTAATAAAGGGAAAAAGTCATACTACTGCTTATTGGTACTGTTTTAAGCGACAAATTCGCTACAGCGGCAAATTGTTAGGAACAAATAATGTCGTTATTGCGAGGTCCTCTGTATCGCTTGAAACACTAATATGTTCTGACGATTCGGCTTGGACTGAGTTTAAATCTATCTCAGAGAAGAAACAGCCCCCGCCCAACTGGGCTTGAAGAAATAGACGGGCTACATGATGCTTCCACGCAGAGCTGAAACCTACCCGCACACGAGTACTGCTAAACCGCTTAGAGGATCTAAGACTGCACAGGCAATGCAGTGCGAGTCGGACCGTCCATGCTTAAAAACCGTATTAGTTTCATTGGGCGGCAGGGCTTGAGACGTCATTTCATCTCAATGTCGGGTAAAAATCCCGCAAAATTCGAAGCAACGTCTCCAAAATGACCTTTATCGTGTTGGCGGAGACATTAAACATCAAATCAAGCAAACAAATCTCGGAGAAGACATCGCCACGTTGTCGCTGGAAACATTGATGACGAGGACTGTGAACAAGGGACATTTTCAGGAGTGCAACGTTGTATATATTTCCTAATGCTGATTGGACGCCACTTGTTGATGGACAAATCACTTCGCACTGAACAGTCTGGGACACAACCATTAGCCTCTCTTTGTTACTCGACTTCATACTCGGTAGCACACAGTCCCACCTTGGAACACCGACTCAGTTACCGTAATGGTGCAGTGGTTAAACACATTACTCGTGATCGAGGGGTTCCGGTTTCGAGTCCCTCGCCAGGCATCCTGTCTTGTGATGCGCAAGACACTTTGTTGCCTACTACCAAGGCATTAACTGAGGTACTGACCGAATTTGACCTGCTCACTATTAGGCTTAAAACAAATACAGTCGAACTTCAATGGCTGGAACACCTTTGGGACCTCGTAAATCTGTTCGAGACTGGGGTAGTTCGAGCCACTGTGGTTACTGTCAGGAGGCATAACGAGATACTTTTAGACATCTTTTCGGTGTTCTATAATGAAAATGTATGCTGTGTGTACTCATTAGAATCGCCTCATCGAGGCGATTCTAATGAGTACACACAGCATGCATTTGCAAGATAAAAGACTAAAATCTCCTTAATTATCCCCATCTATTTCTTATGTAGAGGATTTCGCTAGGGGCTCAAGAATGGGTTCGACACATCCATGGTAAACGAGCCATCGGTGTTCGAGCCATCGAAGTTCTACTGTAGCCATGTTTCCGCTTACCTCACTGACCCTGCTTCAGACCCCGCAACTCTATTATTTTTATCAGTAAAAGAACAAAATAATATTAAAACACTGAACGTACGATTTTTTAATTTCCTACCCTACCCAGTGTCGTCTTTGCATTTTACCATTGTAATTTCGCGTCTTAAGTACTTTTTTGTAGTTTTGGCATTTAGTACATTCAAATTACAGAGCTGACTTTTTGAGTATTTAAAATGAATTATGAAATACAGTGCCAAGTCTCAACATGACAATCGTATTAACAAAAAAACATGTACCAAAAACAAAAACACAAAAAATACAGGCCCGAACCTGTTTCTTTTTTCTGAAGAAAAGCTTAAATAAAAAAAAAAAAAAGTTTCTCCTATGTAGCGACCCAATTTTATTTCAGCATGTTAGCAGAAACACAATTATTTTTCTTACGCCTTAGTAGATAGATTCTGAGATAAATGACCACTCCGCGACCTGTGCTACGGAACCCGGGAAGGGACATGATTTTTTATTTTTATTATGTTGTGCGAACAAGATAATATCTTGAGCGAACAAGATACTATCTTGTTCGGACAACATATTATCTTGTGCGGACAAGATATTATCTTGTTTGCACAACATAATATCTTGTGCACACAAGATATTATCTTGTTTGCACAACATAGATCTTGGGAAGTTGTGCAGACAAGATATTATCTTGTGCGGACAACTTATAAAATAAAAAAAAATCATGTCCCTTCCCGGGTTCCGTACTGTGCCGTCGACAGTGATAAAGTCTCAGATCCCGATCATTTTGGACGCCATTGTGTGTGTTACGATTTTTGACAGTGCTTAGTAATACATTTACATAGAGGATCTTACATGAGTGCTCATGTATTATTGAATTTAGTAAACTCGTTGAGGCAAAGAGATAAAATGCGAGGCTTTGCCGAGCATTTTATCTCTTTTCCTCAACGAGTTTAATAAATTCAATAATACATGAGCACGAATGCAAGATTCTATTTATCATATGACATTTGACACGCATTTCATTCACGATTGTTTACAAAAATGTCAATATTCCGCCATTAGTAAACGCGACGTCGTTAAGGACGTCGTACATGTAACGTTACTGGACGTATCTAGCTAATTTGCATATTTAATTCACTAGTGGATTATCAAAAATAATACATGGCGTTATTACACACTCAGACGCGACGTCATATGATAAACGGCTTTATTGCATATTAAACCCACTAGTGGATTACCAAAATAGCACTGTGAGCGTGTCTGCTCGGCTTAGCTGATTCTTTATGCCTCACATTCTCTGATGAGGCTTGTAAGGCTTACCAAGTGCTGGTAGAAAAGCCATCCTAGTCATTTTTATGCCCATTGTGAGGTCATAGCTGTCACAGGAATCAGATACTCGATCTACACATTTTTGCATCTTTTCTTCTGTTGGAGCACCCTTTGCCACGTCAGCAGGAGCCAAGAGGAACTCATCTAACGCCTCTGTCTGCAATTTGGATATGGCTTGCAACCTTCTAAGGTTGAAAAGCATCTCATAAAAAAACGATACTGAATGCCTAGACTATTTATTTTCACCATCCCAGAATGCATCTGCTGAACAGTGTTGAGGGTTGTACACAGCTTTGCTTGACTCTATTTTCACAAAGAAATCTCATCATCATTTTATATCAGTGCAATATGTTCTATAAAAGGGTTATCCTTTGGAAGAAAGGAATGCACCACAGAACTGGAACATATGAAGTGTGCATGTTTTCTGGACCAGACTAGCTAGTTTCGGCCAATTAGGCCTCATCAATGACCCTCAAGTATTTTCAAAATTCCACAATGTAATCAATGAGCTCAAAGGACAATAACATATAAACTACACTATGGAGTAGGGCAGGGATACTTTTTACGGCCGCCACACATTCCCAGACACCAGCTGTAGTGAGCTTACCATCCTGGGATTGCCTCATCATTGCTATGAATTTGGCTGGACGGCCGAATTTCGGCATGATTTTCCACAGGCCCTCAAGACTGACCATGTCAGATACTTTAGTATGGTCATGTAGAGGTCCAGGTCCTGCTCTTAGTATTTCACTTGAAGCTGCCTTGCTGTAAAGATCATGTTAATTGTTCCTCTGTACAGCCTTAATCTATAATGGCTTTCTGGTAGAAGCCCTGACTGTTTAAGTTGTTCATTCAGTCGGTTAGAAAGGACCCTTGCAGAGGCCTTTCCAGCAATTGACACTAAAGAGATGCCACGATGATAGTCACAGACCTGAGGATTCCCTTTTCCTGTGAATAGGTGGATAATTGACGCATCCTTGAATTCTTGAGGGGTGGCTTCTTTTCTCCACATAAAGTGAAATTCCGCTATTAAGACCACCTAAAATTAGGACTAATTCTGCTATACAAAGCTTAATTTGAAGGGTACACCTATTTTTTCTTTGTGTTTTCTGCCTACAATGTCCTCTGGTCAGGGACCACCTTTGGGACTATTCAAAAGTGGTCTTTAAGACCACTTTTGAATAGTCCTAAAGGTGGTCTTAATATAAGAATTGTACTTTAATGTGAAATAAGTCTGTCATGTTTTTTTGTTTGCTTTTTTTTTTGCAAAAGGAGTACCCCCTGGTTTGTAGTAGATTTCAGCAGATATTGCATCTGATCCTGGAGCCTTGCCAATTGAGAGAACTTTCATTGCTTTCATTGTTTTAGAGACGGTTGGTAACTTGCCAAGCAGCAGCTTACATTCAACTTGTGGGAGCCTGTTGATAGCATCATCATTGATATATGATTGTCGATTAAAAACACCAACAGCGAGCTCAGTCCATTTTTTCAAGATGCCCTCATTGTCGGCCAGAAGACTAGTTTCATCTGCACTTAGAAGAAGGGTGGTTTCTGAGCTCTGGGGATAATTCGATATGCAGCTAGCTCAAAAGTGAAACTTCAAAATAAGCCCTTTAGATTTGTCCATCGAATTAGAAGTGAAGGCAATGATCATGAATCGATACAATTAACCCACAGCTCCTATCAGAGACACCAAAGGGAAATAAGCACAAACATGAAACAACTACACCCTAATGGAAACATCAATAACGGAAAGCCAAAAGGACAGTTACTTTGCCTTTGCTATTTGACTGGGCTCTATGTCATCATCACCACCACCACCACCACCACCACCATCCCCTCCCCTCCGTAGATTAGTGGTTTAGCTTCTCTCCGCATATACCATGGAACGGTTGGTTCAAATCCGGGCCTGTTCAGACGTTTGAGTGAGTCATGTCTAAATGACCTTAGTTATTGGTGGGACGTAAAACTCAAACACGCCCCGTTAAGACTTTGTTTCACATATACATAGATCTTTAAGTAGAGATAAGCAAAAATTGTTATAAATAAAATTAAAACAATCCTATGACCGTCTGTTACAATCCCAGAGCAAAGTTCAAATCCACTTAATTCCGTAATCTTTTGAAAACAGGTAGTCGGGGTGTCTTATAAAACGGAGCACATATCAAAACTTTAGATTGTCTGGGTAAACTGTAAGTCTTATGGTGGTAAATATTGCCATTTTCTCTGCGAATACGACAGTGTGACCCATTTTGGTATTTAAAGCAATCGCATACAATATCAATGGTTGGTTTTAGAAACATAAAGAGAAATAAGAAATGAAGAAGAATATGAATAAAATAAAGAAATAAAAATAAAAATGAGAAAACAGAAAAAGAAAAAAAAAGATAAAGGAATCGACCGAATAGCGAAACAAATTTGCTTACTGTAAAAGTGTTGACAACAAGATTGTCTGTTGCTTAGCATGTATGTTATAAGTTTTCTGAGCTGTACAGGAGATTTATTGTAACCCAATATTCTTTTGAGTATACACACCAAACCTGCGTAACACTCAGGTTCCTACAGCCTCTTTTGCCAAAAAATAATATACTTTTCAAAGGTGTAATATATTTAGGAATTAAATCGTTCTGACGAACTAAAAAATTGTGAAAATATTTTGCGAAATATTCCAATTTTATAATCATCTAGGTGACGGCAGGTGTAATAAATGGATACTTTGTGACATAAAATCCCCATTGGACATTGGCCTTGGAACATCACCATCAAAGAAAGAAAAGAAAATATATAATTACAAAATCAAACTAATCCCTATTATCGTTGGGTTTCGATAAAAAAAGTACCACTAGACATAGTCATAACTAAGTCAAAATTGCAAAAAAGGTTATTGGGTCGATCGGTTTACGATCGACCCAAATTTACTAAATGGCCAAACGGAATTAATGCAGTTGTCCACGTGACAATCACTGATTTGGGAAAACCAATATTATGCTTTATAAATAGAACTTGAAACGTTGCGCTATTTTTATCGACAGGAACCGTGTGCTGGATAATATCCAGATTGGACGCAGCGGAATGTGGCGTCTGATCAGCAGGTAGCACAGGAACTTCACTGTTTGCTTAAATAGTGGCATTTGAGGGTTAAACGAAATAGTATAAGAATGCCAGATTGCTTACGTAATGAAAGAAAACAATGTCTTAAACCAGGCCACGATGTCACGTGACGTCTTTCGGAACATTCTATTTATAAAACTGTTATACAAATGTATGCCAAGTCGAGTAAAAATAGACTTTTCGCACTCCTGCTAAGAACTTAATGTTAGAACCCTGAAATGTTTAAGTGCAAAAATGAGTAGCCCAGACTTTATGGGTCGTACCGTTATAAGACATACAGCGCACATATTAGGCACTGTTCGCCATATGTATGCAACAACAGTTTTGGACATGATTCAGGGCCGTACGCAGACTCTGAACAGGGGCGGGTTGAGGATGCGAATTTCAGATATTTTGCAGAGGGTGAAAACTGTATGAATCTGAAATAATTTCCAAAAGATGGGAGGGGGCTGCGTTTGCACCCTCCCACTCTGTTGAACAAAATCCAAGCACTACCCTAAGACGTCAGAGCGCAGCGTATGAAGAAAATTCTGGACTGTGCTCGTTTGTTTGATTTAAGGTTTAACGTCCCCGTCAACACTGTATAGGTCATTTGTAGACGTTACTTCCAATGTTACGGGACTTTCAGCTCTGCGTGGAAGCATCATGCAGCCCATCTATTTATTCAAGCCCCGATGGGCGGGGGCGGGTGGACTGTGCTCGTACACTTGGGCATTGGCAAACAGAATCTTTATAATCAGACGCCACATAACGCGATGTCTGATCAGCTCTACTGTAATAATAATATAATTTGGCTAATCAATAAGGGAACTGAATCGTTTTAAACATAGTGGTGAATACATAAATTCCACTTTCCAGGAACGTCAACAAATTAAAGGTTCTACTCCTGAATGCCCATTTGTTCAAAACTAACGACATCGTTAGTTAACGTATCGTCAAAACTTTGATCGTTATATATGGCAAATATGCTAAAATTTTTGCTGAAAACAATTTTTCAGCACAAATACCAAAATTTTCGATATTTCACTTGCTAGAACTGTTAACAATATGACAACTGACGAGCTCGTTAAGCTAACGATGCTTTGAACAACTGGCCCCTGGTCTCTACTCAGTACCAATAAATAACTAGACTGTTACATAATTTGCATCTTTGGTGGACTATAGTCAAATTGAATCGGATAAAATTGATTTAAGTATGCATATCAACGAAGAAAAGCCTTTTAGGTCCGCTATTTCACAGTTAAATCACACAACGATATCGGCGGAAAACCAGTTCTAAATAGGTAGATAGGTCAGCAAAAATTGGATGGGTCCATTCCATTCCCTTCTGTAAGCAGCACAGACACTGCAAGTAGAGATAATTTATGGCCAGAGAAATGTGGGACTTGTAAAAGACATAAATTGACTGTGACAATGTTATGACCATTGAAAGTTTTGCGTTAATTGTTAGCAAAACATATCCGACCATATGCTGATAAAATTATATATATTTTTTAATTTCTAGCTAACACTGCACTATCACAACTTTTAAGTCACACTGGGGTGATTGAAATGTGAATGAATATGTACTTCTTTTAAAAAATCAAATCATTAAAACTGACAAATCACGGTGTAGTGTATCAAAACAACCATTATTCCGGTTCAGTGTTTTTTTTTTCAGTCTACGCTCAGAAACAGTCCGTGCTATCAGTGTTTTGGTTTGTTCTTAGATTCACTGTGATGCAGACAATAAAAATCCTTTCTTTTTTTCTTTCTTTCTTTTTTTTCTTTCTTTCTTTCTTTCTTTCTTTCAAGTTCGCCTTAACCCCAGGAGGGGACACAGACTGTGTATATTACATACACTCCATTTTTGCAAGATGAACTCCTACAGAGTAAACACGGCCCCCGCCCATAGGAGCTTGAAGAAATATATGGGTTGCATGATGCTTCCACGCAGAGCTGAATCCGGCCCGCACACTAGTACTGGTAAACCGCTTAGAGGATAATAAGCCTGTCCAGGAACCGCGGTGCGAGGCGGACCGTCCATGCTAATAAACCCTTATGGTTTCATTTGGCGACAGGGCTTGAGATGTCATTTCATCTCAATGTCGGGTAAAAGTCCCACAAAATTGGAAGCAACGTCCCCAAAATGACCTTTACAGTGTTGACGGGGACGTTAAACCTCAAATCAAACAAACAAAAACAGAGTAAGCATGTAATTACGGTATGGTTTTTTAACCTGCATGGGGATTGCTCTCCCTTTTCAGGTGGCCTCCAGTTAATATCCCGATTCGAAGGACGGCGCATTTTCTGACATTCATCAACCCGTTCGGAATCATTTGCATAACATCCATTTTCTATATTACACTACAAAATAGTTAGAAAAGTTTGCTTGGGAAAACCCATGTCGGTAATACAAGATCGCAACCATCCAATGCCACAGTATTTTGTACGGAACCCGGGAAGGGACATGATTTTTTATTTTTATTATGTTGTGCGAACAAGATAATATCTTGAGCGGACAAGATATTATCTTGTTCGGACAACATATTATCTTGTGCGGACAAGATATTATCTTGTGCGGACAAAACATTATCTTGTGCGCACAACATAGATCTTGGGAAGTTATGCGGACAAGATAATACCTTGTGCGCACAAGATCTATGTTGTGCAGACAAGATATTATCTTGTGCGGACAAGATAATATCTTGTTCGCACAACATATTATGTTCGCACAAGATAATATGTTGTCCGCACAAGATAATATTTTGTCCGCACAAGATAATATGTTGTCCGCACATGATATTATCTTGTGCGCACAACTTATAAAATAAAAAAAAATCATGTCCCTTCCCGGGTTCCGTAATTTTGCGTATTTATTCGTTTTTTTTTTGTTTTTTTTTTTTTTGTTTTTTGTGACTCGTATCTCGAATTGATTTAACCTTTTTCATTAAAGACACATTTTTTTCTCTATATAAAAGGGGTGGCCTGTTACATAATCTTCAATAATCAATCCTTCGGACCATAGGGCACATCAAAGGCTTATCTTATCTAAGTGATTATGAGGTGAGTATGAGCAGAGACTCTCTGAGAGATATGTTTAAAAGGGGGCTCTATAAGGGGAACTTGTGTGATGGTATATTTTTTACTGAGATTGTTTCCAACAAAATGTTGTTTTAAATAACTTTTATTTATTTTTATTTTTTTTAAAAAAAAAGGAAAGCAAATCTCTGACAGTCATAGTTTCATTGATTCAAATCTGAAAAGAAGTAAACTTCATTAAGTTTACTTCTTTATTAATTCAAGATTGTGTTTGTTCGTTTGATTTGAGGTTTAACATCCCGGACAACACTGTATAGGTCATTTTGGAGATGTTGCTTTCAATATTTTGGGGACATTTACCAGACACTGAGATGAAATGACATCTCAAGCCCTGTCGCCCAATAAAACCAATAGGGTTTATAAGCATGGACCTGCACCGCGATTTTATCATTCAATGAACATTTATTTATTTATTTGGGGTTTGGAGGGGTATACATTATTTTTCTTATTTCTACTCAAAAACATATAATGTCCTCATTAGAATCCCCTCGCAGAGGCGTTTTTACGAGTACTCACAATGTAAAAAAATTTTATAGTAAAACTGGGGTTTAGAGGGGAAACATTATTTTTTAAATTTCTACTCAAAAACATAAATTGTGGGTTCTCGTTAGAAGCACCTTACCGATGCGGTTCTAACAGGTACCCACAATATATGTTTTGAACACAAATTGTGGGTTCTCATTAGAAGCGCCTCCCCGAGGCGGTTCTAACAAGTACCCACAATATATATTTGAGCCGAATTATTAAAGATATCTGGACTTTTATCCTTTTTGGTCGTAAAATTTAACCAAGATATTTCAATAGGCATGTTTTTAGTAATGATTATCAATAATTGTGACTAAAAAAAAAATAAAGAAAAAAAAAACAGAATACATTCCATTAATATCAAAACCAGGACATGGTTATCAAACAATTAAATAAATAGATGTGAATTGTCTTTAGGTAACTGATTACCCTCTCTTGGTCCCCTACCTGTATGACAGTCAGAATACCCCAAATGCATCTTATCTCAAAACTGATTTCTTCAATAACTGGTCATTAGGGTGTTATGTAATCAAAAAATGTGTCTTTAAGCACGATATCTATAGTTCCATACATTTTTGGTTTTGGTATTACGGCCCTTTAAAGATTATTTAGAGTATTTTGAACCGACTGTGTATCAGAGGTGGGCGAAAGCAGGAGTACCCGGAGAAAAACGACCCTACCTAGCGTTGCAGAACTTGGCGTCTCATATGTGACCCGAGCGAGGCTAGACGACAGCGATGAGAGACGCAATGATTAAGAGTCAGCGCTCTTCCCCAGAAGGCCACGGTAGCCCGTCAGTTCCATATATTACACGCAGCAATTCTTATACTACTTTTAACACAAGTAGTTCTTTAAATGCTAAATTGTTCTTATCTGAACAATTTTGTTGCAAGGAAAGACTTGTTAGAATTTATGTGAAAAAGTGACAGTGAATTTAAATGGTTCTAGTAACAGTTATTTATTCAAATGCTACATATGAAAGATCTGCACTATAGTTCTTGCTGGTCATTGTTAGTAATTAATACGCACATGAATACGCGAAAAATAGAAGACATTATGCGGTTAGTTACCCTTTCGCCCCTTAGTTTAAAAAACAGAACATTTTCATTACATGTAAAAAAACAAACTTCAAAGACATAGTGCATTTTTTTTTCTTTTTGCACACTAGTTTCAAAAGTGGGTTTCAAAAGTGGACTACGGTCCAGTTTTTGTTTTCATTGTATTAGGAGCATATTGCGGTGCAGTGTTCCACAAATAAAGTTAATCGAGTCACTGATATGACAGTTTCTTTATACAGAGAATCTCGCTATAATCTGCATTTGTTCCCTGACATTTTGTCGTTATTTAGAAATTGTCGCTTTAAAAAAAATCCCACTGAGGACTGGTATAATAGGTAATAAAAATCCGTTTCCCTTTATACTATTATAATGTTATAAATCATTATGCAAATTAGCTAGATACGTCCCGTAACGTTACATGTACGACGTCCTTAACGACGCCGCGTTTACAAATGGGGGATATTGATATTTTTGTAAACAATCGTGAATAAAATGCGTTTTAAATGCCATATGATAAATAGAATATTGCATTTGTGCTCATGCTTTATTGAATTCATTAAACTCGTCGAGGAAAAGGGATTAAATGCTCGACAAAGCCTCGCATTTTATCCCTTTTCCTCAACTCGTTTAATAAATTCAATAATACATGATCCTCATGTAAGATCCTCTATGTCAACAATTTATTAAACTCGTCGAGGAAAAGGAATAAAATGCTCGGCAAAGCCTCGCATTTTATCCCTTTTCCTCAACTCGTTTAATAAATTCAATAATACATGAGCACTCATGGAAGATCCTCTATATCAACAATTTATTAAACTCGTCGAGGAAAAGGGATAAAAGGCTCGGCAAAGCCTCGCATTTTATCCCTTTTTCCTCAACTCGTTTAATAAATTCAATAATACATGAGCACTCATGTAAGATCCTCTATGTCAACAATTTATTAAACACGTCGAGGAAAAGGGATATAATGCTCGGCAGAGCCTCGCATTTTATCCCTTTTCCTCAACTCGTTTAATAAATTCAATAATACATGAGCACTCATGTAAGATCCTCTATGTCAACAATTTATTAATCTTGTCGGGGAAAAGGGATAAAATGCTCGGCAAAGCCTCGCATTTTATCCCTTTTCCTCAACTGGTTTAATAAATTAAATAATACATGAGCACTCATGTAAGATCCTCTATGTCAACAGTTTATTAAACACGTCGAGGAAAAGGGATAAAATGCTCGGCACAGCCTCGCATTTTATCCCTTTTCCTCAACAAGTTTAATAAATTCAATGATACATGAGCACTCATGTAAAAGATCCTCTTTGTCAACAATTTATTAAACTCGTCGAGGAAAATGGATAAAATGCTCGGCAAAGCCTCGCATTTCATCCCTTTTCATCAACTCGTTAAATAAATTCAATAATACGTGAGCACTCATGTAAGATCCTCTATGTCAACAATTTATTAAACTCGTCGAGGAAAAGGGATAAAATGCTCGGCAAAGTCTCGCATTTTATCCCCTTCTCTCAACTGGTTTAATAAATTCAATAATACATGAGCACTCATGTAAGATCCTCTATGTCAACAATTTATTAAACAGGTCGAGGAAAAGGGATAAAATGCTCGACAAAGCCTCGCATTTTATCACTTTTCCTCAACTCGTTTAATAAATTCAATAATACATGAGCACTCTGGTAAGATCCTCTTTGTCAACAATTTATTAAACTCGTCGAGGAAAAGGGATAAAATGCTCGGCAAAGCCTCGCATTTTATCCCTTTTCCTCAACTGGTTTCATAAATTCAATAATACATGAGCACTCATGTAAGATCCTCTATGTCAACAATTTATTAAACACGTCGAGGAAAAGGGATAAAATGCTCGACAAAGCCTCGCATTTTATCCCTTTTCCTCAACTCGTTTAATAAATTCAATAATACATGAGCACTCTGGTAAGATCCTCTTTGTCAACAATTTATTTTAACTCGTCGCGGAAAAGGGATAAAATGCTCGGCAAAGCCTCGCATTTTAAACCTTTTCCTCAACTGGTTGTATAAATTCAATAATACATGAGCACTCATGTAAGATCCTCTATGTCAACAATTTATGAAACTCGTCGAGGAAAAGGGATAAAATGCTCGACAAAGCCTCGCATTTCATCCCTTTTCCTCAACTCGTTTAATAAATTCAATAATACATGAGCACTCTTGTAAGATCCTCTTTGTCAACAATTTATTAAACTCGTCGAGGAAAAGGGATAAAATGCTCGGCAAAGCCTCGCATTTTATCCCTTTTCCTCAACTCGTTTAATAAATTCAATAATACATGAACACTCATGTAAGATCCTCTATGTCAACAATTTATTAAACTCGTCGAGGAAAAGGGATAAAATGCTCGGCAAAGCCTCGCATTTTATCCCTTTTCCTCAACTCGTTTAATAAATTCAATAATACATGAGCACTCATGTAAGATCCTCTATATAAACGGTTAACAAGTGCACATTATTTCTCCAGAAAGTGACAACTGACCTTCTTTAATCAGCGGAAGAGAGAGAATAACCGTAGAACACTTTCGAGATCTGTCCCCACGAAAAGTGATGCTGAAGCCGGCGGGGATCGAGCCAACGGCCTCAAGATCACCCGTCATGTGCGCATCCACCGGTTATTAGCTCACCTGTGTTCATGAAAACGCATCCTAAACCCGTGTAACAAATTGATTCAAACGTCACAGGAATGTTTGCAAATTTCATTCATACGAATGTTTCTTGGGTAACCTTTTACCAAAAGTAGCTAAAATGGGTTCCGCTATGATGAACAAAATGGCCACCAGAGCTAAACTAGAAACACGTCAACAATATGCTTTAAATGCAAACTCTTCCTAAACCCATGGGCCAATTTAATTCAAGCTTCACAGGAATGATGGCAAGGTAGTTCCGTACCAAAATAGCTAAAATCGTTTCGCTTCGATGAACTCGTAGAAGGCGACCCGAGCTAATAATAATAATTATAATTATAAATCTTTAAATAGTAACTTCTCCTAAATCTCTGGGCTAATTTCACTCAAATCTCATAGGAATGTTGCTTAGTTGACCCTCTTCCAAAATTGCGAAAACCGTTCCGCCAGTCTAAAAATAGTAAAACGCCAACACTTTGCTACATGCGAACTACTCCTTAACCCCTTTGACCGATTTGATTCAAAATTCACAGAAATGTTTCCTAGATGGCTCCTAACCTAAATAGTTAAAATCGTTGAGCTTTGATGGAAAAGATGGCCACCAGAGCTAAAAAAATATATATTTAAATGACAACACCTCCTTTACCCCTAAGCCAGTTTTATTCAAACTTCATAGGGATGCTGTTTAGGAAACCCTGTACCAAAATATTTAAAACCGTTTCGCTCTGTTGAACAAAATGGCCGCCAGAGATAAAAAAAAATATGGAAAATGACAATTTGTTTTAAACCTCCCAAAACTTGGGCCAATTTGATTCGAACTTCACAGGAATGTTGCTTAGGCGGCTCCTTACAAAAATAGCTAAAATCGTTCTGCTCCGAAGAAACAGATGACCACCAGAGCTAAAAACAGAAAAACCTTTAAATGACAACTCCTCCTATACACCTGAACCAATTTCATTCAAGCCTCATAAGAATGTTGCTTAGGTGGCCCTCTACCAAAATAGCCAAAGCCATTCCGTTCCTATGAATTAAATGGCCACCAAAGCTAAAACAGAAAAAAATAACAATTGGCTTTAAATGCGAACTCCTCTTAAACCCTTGGACCAGTTTGAATCAAACTTAACAGGGATGTTGCCTAGGTGGACCCTACCAAAATAGCTAGAATTGTTTTGCTCCGATGAACAAAATGAGCTACTGAGGTATGAGAAGAAAAATCTTTAAAGGACAACTTCTACATACCCATTGGCCAATTTCATTCAGAATTCACAGGAATATTGCTTAGGCTTTCCGCTGCCAACTAGTTAAAACAATTCTGCTTCGATGAGAAAAATGGCTGCATGAGCTCAAACTTTGCATTAAATGCGTAGGACAAATTTCATTCAAACTTCACAGGAATGTTTTCAGGTGGATCCCTACCAAACTAGTTTAAATCGTTCCTCTCCGATTAACAAGATAGCCCCCAGAGCTAAAAAATAGCCATCGGAAGAGATGGCAAATCCCCCGACCAAAAGCCAATATGGCCTTCAGAAGATTGTTTACCAATAGAAAGTGCACCAGAATTAAACCAGCAATATATCACAAAATTTTTGGAGTTATGACCATCACAAGATTATATTGTCAGGGGAGATAAGAAAACAACAGGGCACTCAGAATTATGGTTCTTGCGCATGACATGCCTGCTGTATTTTTGTACAAATTACCATTAAAATATGTCTCAAAGGGTATTGGAGATATGGTGATCACAAGCTGGTCATACTGTTATATTGGAAGGATAGATAACTCAAACACCACAGCACCAACAGTTGTGGTTCTTGCACATGACACCCTTTCTGTGCCTTGTATACAATTGCGCCAAGTTCCTTTAATATATCTCAAAGGGTGTTGGAGTTACGGCCATCACAAGGTTATATTGTCAGGGGAGATAACTCGAAAACCATAGCACCCGGAGTTGTAATTCTTGAGCATGACAAACCTGCTTAACCCCATGTACATCTGCATCAAGTATCACCAATATATGTCAAAGGGTATTGGCGGTACGGAGATCACGTGGTCATACTGTTATATTGGAAGGGGAGATAACTCAAATACCATAGTACCCAGAGTTGTGGTTCTTAGGCATCAAGCGCCGTCTCAACCTTGTATACAATGGTGCCATGTACCATCAATATATCTCAAAGGGTATTGGAGATATGGCCGTCACAAGGTTATATTGTCAGGGGAGATAATTAAAAAAACCAGGGCACCCAGAGTCGTGGTTCTTGCCCGTGACACACTTGCTTAACCTCATGTACAATTGTACAAAGTACCATCAATATATCTCAAAGTGTGTTGGAGATGATGCCATCATAAGGTAGTGATTCTATTTTATTGTAAGGGGAGATAACTAAAAAACCATGGCACCCAGAGTTGTGGTTCTTGTGCATGACACATGGTCTCGGCCTTGTTAACAACTGTTCCAGGTACAATCAATATATCTTAAAGGGTATTGGAGTTATGGCCATCACAAGGTAGTCACTCTATTTTATTGGAAGGGGAGATAACTCAAAAACCATGGCAACCAGAGTTGTGGTTCTTGTGCATGACACGCCGCCTCAGCCTTATAAACAACTGTGCCAAGTACCAGCAATATATCTAAAAGGGTATTGGAGTTATGGCCATCACAAAGTGGTCATTCTATTTTATTAGAAGGGGAGATAACTCAAAACGTATGGCATCCAGAGTTCTGGTTCTTGCGCATGACACGCCGTCTCAGCCTTGTGAACAATTGTGTCAAGAACCATCAATAAATCTCAAATGGTATAGGCATTATGGCCATCACAAGGTTGCGTCTACGGATGGACGGACGGACGGACAGACGGACGGACGCCAGGCTGATCGCTATATCCCCCGAACCTATTCGGTCGGGGGATAAAAAGAAAATATTTAAAGATAACTGCACCTATACCCCTGTGCAGATTTCAATAGAATCATTGTTTAGGTGGTCATCTATTAATTAGCTCAACCGGTTCTGCTGTGATTAACAAAATGGGTAAAATAAAAACAAATTAATCTAAAAATGTAAAACCTTTAAATGCTACATTCCCCTATATAATTGGCCTATTTTCATTCAAACCTCATTTATCATATGACGTCGCGTCTGAGAGTGTAATAACGCCATGTAATAAATTTGATAATCTACTAGTGGATTATATATGCAAATTAGTTAGATACGCCCGTAACGTTACACCTACGCCGTCCTTAATGACTTCGCGTTTCCTAATGGCGGAATATTGACATTTTTGTAAAACAATCGTGACTAAAATGCGTTTTAAATGTCATATGACAAATAGAATCTTGAATTCGCGAATTTATTAAACTCGTTACTGAAAAAGGATAAAATGCCCGGCAAAGCCTCGCATTTTATCAGTTTTCTCAACTCGATTAATAAATTCAATAATACATGAGCACTCATGTAAGATCCTCTATCTAAATGTGTTTGCTCTAATGACCCATATGGCGGCAAGAGCTAAAACAGAAAATCCTTTAAAGGACAACTCTCCCTATACCGTTAGTCTAGTTTCATTAAATCATCACAGGAATGTTGCTTAGGTAACCCTCTACTAAAGTAGCTAAACCGGTATAGCTCCAGTGAACAAGATGGTGGCCGGAGAAGAAAAAATAGAAAATACTTTAAATGTCAGCCCCTCCTATACCGTTAGTCCAGTTTCAGTAAATCATCACAGGAATGTTGCTTAGGTAACCCTCTACTAAAGTAGCTAAACCGGTATAGCTCCAGTGAACAAGATGGTGGCCGGAGAAGAAAAAATAGAAAATACTTTAAATTTCAGCCCCTCCTATACCGTTAGTCCAGTTTCAGTAAATCATCACAGGAATGTTGCTTAGGTAACCCTCTTCTAAAGTAGCTTAACCGGTATAGCTCCAGTGAACAAGATGGTGGCCGGAGAAGAAAAAATTGAAAATACTTTAAATTTCAGCCCCTCCTATACCGTTAGTCTAGTTTCATTAAATCATCACAGGAATGTTGCTTAGGTAACCCTCTACCAAACTAGCTAAACCGGTTTAGTTCCAGTGAACATGATGGTGACCGGAGATAAAAATAGAAAATCCTTTATATGGCAGTCCCTCCTATACCGTTAGTCTAGTTTCATTAAATCATCACAGGAATGTTGCTTAGGTAACCCTCTACCAAAGCAGCTAAACCGGTTTAGCTCCAGTGAACAAGATGGCCACCAGAGCTAAAAATATAAAAAAAAACCTTCACATGACAACTCCTTTACCGATAGTCCAATTTCCTTCAAACTTCAAAGGACTGTTGCTTATATGATCCCCTTTTAATACGGTTCTGCTCCATTGATCAAAATGGCGGCCAGGTCTAAAATAGAGAATCTTTTAGAATACAAATCTTCCTATACCTTTGGTTCACTTCCATTTAAACTTCATAGGAATGTTGCTTACGTGACCCTCTAACGGTATTACTAAAACAGTTCCACTCCAATGAACAAGATGGCTGCCAGCGCTTTCAATAGAAATATCTTTTTATGGCAACTCCTCCTATACCTTGGGTTCAATTTCGTTCTTTTTCCACAGAAAGGTTGCTTAGGTAACCATCTACAAAAATGGTTTTGCTCAAATGTCAGATTCAAAAGAATGACAGCTTCTCCTAAACTCTTTAACTAGATTCATTCAAACTTTGCAAGACTGTTGCCTAGGTGACCATCTATCAAAGTGCAACAGTTATGATTTAAATAAGATGGCCGCAAATTATCCCCATTACTTTCAGAAGCTAAGTGACACATGAACACCCAGGTGAGCGATTTAGGGCCACATTTGCCCTCCTGTAAACAGCATCATTTATATGTCATATTTAAACATTTTAGGAAATTTTAAAAACACAGGTGGAAACAAAGAAACAGGAAAGTAACGTAGTGTTTTGCTCTCAAGGTTCGAGGGGTACCTTTTGTTATGGGTAGAAATACAGTGAAATTCCGCTATTAAGACCACCTAAAGTAAGACTAATTCTGCTATAAAAAAAATATTTTGAAGCGTATACTTAATTTGTTTGTGTGGTTTCTGCCTGTAATGTTTTTGGGTCAGGGACCACCTTTGGGACTGTTCAAAAGTGGTCTTAAAGACCACTTTTGAACAGTCCCAAAGGTGGTCTTAATATAGTAATTTTACTGTACTACATAGCAAGAAAATTCACTTTCCTCATATTTCGGTAATATGATATTTAAAATTATTTGTATAACTATCTCTTTCTTGAAATATACAGTAAACTTCCTATATTGAAAGGTGGTGTCTAATGAAGAGACACTGGATGTAGAAAACACAAAGAAAGAATAACTGAAACCTTCTCAATAAGTTTTTAAAATCAGATTTAGTGTTAATTTTACGTGGTCTTACAAGCGGAATTTCACTGTACCATGGTTTGCCAAATGAATTGTGCATAGTTAAAAGTATCTGGATCGAATTTTTGTCTTTACATGTATGTTCTGAGAATAAAACGCCGCAAAGGTTAATTCTTTTGAAATTACTACTGTCAGATCACCCGCTGGGTAATTGGTACTCAGAAAAATCTACCAAAGAAACGGAATGTTTGTCCACAGAAGATTGAGATCAGCTCGAGTCTTATCTGATCTATTGAACATTCTATAGATGACAGGCTGTCGATAGGGATACAGTGATTGTGTCCAATTAATCTGTGAAGATGCACAGGTTATGCTACGTTTTCGTTAACATATAGGTTTTCCTGTGCAATGTTTCCAGTTGTGATCAAATAGGCCCTAATAATGTAATGGTTGGCACAAATAGGAGGTTTTAGGAATTCCGTTTATGACGTCATTCTTGCGCATGCGCAAAGTACTGGCCGTCAATTGAAACGGCCATCGCTATTCAAATGTAAGATGCGGAACTTAAAATGCTAACAATATTCAGACATTTTGAGAGAAAATATACCAGGTTTCATTGAAATAATGCCTCGAGAAGGAAAGAATGATATTTTACTTTCATTACCGAAATTCATTTATCCTAAAGCCGTTGTTAATTGTCGAAAATTCTATCGTGAATGACCCATGTCAATGGCTTGAGATACCATTATTGACAAAATAAGTTTTTACATAACTTTCGTGTTATTCACTATCTATCTATCTATCTATCTATCTATCTATCTATCTATCTATCTATCTATCTATCTATCTATCTATCTATCTATCCACCTATCCATCTATCTCGAAAAATCTGTCCAACGATCTGTCTACATGTGCAATTTAAATGTCTATACTGACAGTCGAAATAAACTAATGAGTGGACTGACGGAGGGGCGTTGAGTCAATGTTGGTTCGACGTCATGTCATCGACACCCACTCCAACTCACTTCATTGTCACATGACCGTTGGCATGAGAGAGAGAGACAGAGAGAGACAGAGAGAGACATAGAGAGAGAGAGGGGTTTGACTGACAAACTGACAGTAGACAGACAAAGGACACACAGACTGACTGACTGAATGACTGACTAACAGACGAACGGACGGACTGTTAGAAAGACAAATAAACATACTGACAGTCGAAACAATGAGTGGACTTACAGACGGGCGTCGAGTACAGACGGGCGTCGAGTCAACGTTGGCTCGACGTCATGCCGTCGACAACACTCCAACTCACTTCAATGGCATGTGACTGTTGAGATGGTTTGACTGATCCCTGTATCCAAGAAGCCCATAACCCTTTTTGTACCAAATGGAATCTTCCTCCTTATATATAGCAGGAGTCATTTCAAAATTTAGGGGTGTCAGGTTGTGTTTTCTTCAAAATCTATTTGGAAAATGGCCGAACTACTGCAAACAGTGTAGGCTCTGATCAGACGCCACGTTCTGCGGCGTCTGATCTGAGCCTGCACTGTTTGTCACTTACCCCTTTTTGAGTTTCCGGTACCAAATGGGTTAATGTAGACATAAGGGCTGGGCAGGTTGTACCAATCTACAAAGCTACCAGATTTACTGTAAAATCTTGCACTTGCGAAGGAGTGTTTAACATCCTTATGCTATTAAAGGGTGTTCTACGTTTGTTTTGAATTTAATGGTCCAATCCCACTGAGTCTTGATGGGCCCGAGCACTGGGCAAATGACATTTTATTAAGCAACGCCGTATTATCGCCAACGAAACGTTGTCACGTTTCATCGACGTTGCAATGTCAAATTCAATGCATCGCTTTGAAGTTGGTTTGATGTAGACACGACGTTGTTGAAAGGCTACATGTATGTTGACGTAGCGTAATTTAACGACAAACTGTAATTTACATTTGCCTGCGCTCGCTAATTGTTGGTGCGCTAAGAGAGAGAGAGAGAGAGAGAGAGAGAGAGAGAGAGAGAGAGAGAGAGAGACAGACAGACAGAGACAGAGAGAGAGAGAGAGAGAGAGAGAGAGAGAGAGAGAGAGAGAGAGATATCGTATGTACAATATATCATTTTCGTAATGCGAAATTTCACATCTGGTACCATATCGGTGTTTCTCCCATTATCTTACATTAGAATTCCCCAAAAGATTAAAAGAATTCCACTGTTTTACGCTGTACTTAACATTTTATCTGTCCCACTGCCTTTGAAGCAATACGACAGATGACGGCCAGGGCTTTTCCCCATTCTATTTTTAGAACCGGAAGTACGTCACGAAAAAAGCTCCTATAGCCATAATGGTATTTAATACATGCATATCCAACTTACACACACTATTGTAACGTTCTTATGACGGCCCCGCCCATCGGGGCTTGAAGAAATATATGGGGCTGCATGATGCTTCCACGCAGAGCTGAATCCGACCCGCACACAAGTACTGGTAAACAGTTTAGAGGATCTAAGCCTGCCCAGGCAAAGCAGTGCGATTCGGATCCTCCATGCTAATAAATCCTATTGGTTTCATTGGGCGACATTTCATCTAAAAGTCGGGTAAAAGTCCCACAAAATTGGAAGCGACGTCTACAAAATGACCTTAACAGTATTGACGGGGACGTTAAACCTCAATTCAAACCAACAATACGTTCTTATGATGTTGATGCAATAATTTTCACATGCAAATTGTTCTACTTATATCAGTATGCCAAAGTTACAACATTTGTGTACTAGCTGCAGATAAATTCCTCCGATATTTTGCGCAAATATCAAGCCATTCTGACATTGGTGTTTGCGCCAACAGGTTCTATTGGATGCACATAAAAGTCAGAACAATTAACATGTAAACGTAGCTGTGTAAAAGTCAGAATCGTGTGTGTGTGAATTCGGGTTTAACGTCGCTTTCAACAAATTTTCAGTCATATCACGACGGTGTCTGGTTGCGACAGGGAGCTCAATGCTCACTGTAAAAGTCAGAAGATAGAAACAAGCAGAAATACCGGGAAAATATAAGGAATGCTGTATAAAAACCATGACTTTCAGAAATTATTTTGGCGGTTTTTATACAAATACAATTCCTTGTAAAATCCAGTTCTGGATTTTACTAGGAATTGTATTGAATAAAAACCGCCAAAATAAAATGTTATATCTCGGACATGATACTTTGATACAGGAAGGGATTTTTAAGATCACGCTTGAAAAGTTATCATTTTAAGGAATCTTTAGAGAACTTAACAGTGATGAACACATCACAAAACAGAACGGATACTAGTGATACAATAGATTTAATATTAAAATCTATCGAAAAAACAACTACAAGGAAAACATCGTACAACATTGTATACAATAATGGAATAAATCTAGATTTTATTTGTTACGGAATATTGATTCCGGTTATAGCTTTCCTTGGAATAATTGGAAACATTTTTACAATAAGGATTCTAAGACAACCTAAAATGCGCTGTACGGCTTCTAGATTGTTGTCTGGATTATTCACTACAGATATCGGCGTACTTTTATTTGGGCTTTTCCTCTGTTCTAAATTTCTTACTGTAAGATTGTCAGATTTGAGATATTTTACACATGTTATATATCCAAAAGCTTTCACACCAGTCAAATTTTTATTCAAATGGTTTAGAACGGCAAACGTGTTCTGTATAATAGCAATTTCAGTTGACCGGTATATTGGGGTTTGTTACCCTTTGTATTATCGATTACGCAAGCCTACAAATTCGACCTGGATTTTACTAGGACTTGTATTTATATTATCATTTCTTGTTGACCTACCAAACTTTTTTGCAACTACGTTTGAACCCTGTACGAATAGCACATGGGATGAGTGTTACAGAGTGGATTACACACACTTCGGGAAGACGTTTTTCAGACATCACTATGTCTGGACACATTCGCTTTTTCTTTATGCCATTCCTCTTATATTTGTGTCGTTCTGTAACTCAAAAATACTTTGGGAACTTTTCAGAAAGGGAAAAAGTACGGAGGTTGCGTTTTACCATGGACGAAGAACTCAGGAAAACAGAACAAGTTCTGTGGCCCTACTGATTGTGTTTGTGTTCGTGTTATGTCATTCACTTAGTGTCGTGGTATCGTTCTTCCCAACAAACCCAGATGAGCTAGAAAGACGATATATAGCCGTATCAAATACACTCATCATGGTTAGTTCTGCGATTAATATTTTCTTGTACGCAATTGGAAGTAAAACATTTCGGAGGCATGTGACCTGGTCATGTAATGAACCTATCAAACATCAGACTGCCGGAGAGGCCATTGCGTTGCAGAGTGGAGAACGCCCATATTTTGAACATTTTGTCTCAAGATTTGATTCTTATGCAAACTAAAATATAGAGGATCTTACATGAGTGTTCATGGATTATTGAATTTATTAAACTCGTTGAGGAAAAGGGATAAAATGCGAGGCTTTGCCGAGCAATTAACCCTTTTCCTCGACGAGTTTAATAAATTCAATAATACACGAACACGAATGCAAGATTCTATTTATCATATGACATTTCAAACGCATTTTATTCACGATTGTTTCACAAAAAATGCCAAAGTTCCCCATAAGTAAACGGGACGTCGTTAAGGACGTTGTATATGTAGCGTTACGGGGCGTATTTCACTAATATGCATATTTAATCCACTGGTGGATTATCGAATTTATTACATATAGATTATTCATTCTCCTAGTTGAAATATGGGATTTATAAACCGAGGGAGGTAAAACAATCCGATAAAGAAACGAGTGCGAAGCACGAGTTTCTTTAACGGATTGTTTTACCTCCCGAGGTTTATAAATCCCATATTTCAAATAGGAGAAATGTATAATCTGTATATTACATGCACTTCCATAGACTTTTAGGAGTGTTTGAATCTTGAATTTTGGATCTGAATGCCCGTTCAGTTGACTGTTTACAGCTCATGTAAACGGTTCAATCAGCGAAGTGTTACAGAATCTGGGTGGAAGAACAACTGGATGGGCGCCATTTTGAAAGCGCTTTCTACAGTTTTTAACAAAAATAGAAGAAACAAAGTGTTTCAGTGATAAAACAAGTAAAACGTTAGATTAAATAAAGCAAAACTTACATCCTAATCAATGGTCATATCCATGTTTTCTTTTGTTTCAGCGTTGCATCCGACTCAAACGTCACGCATTCTGAACGTCTGTTGATATTTCTTAGACGCTATTACAATGACGTCATGAATAACGTCGCCGTGATTGAAACTTTCCCGCGTTTGAATAGAACAATTTCACTGCAAAGCGGTATCTCGTATCTTGTACATAAAGTAGTTCCAGCTGAAGGGATTTATTTCCCCGGCTAAGAGGAAATATTTCTTCTTAGCAAAAAGGAAAATACCAAGTTTATGTCTGGTAGAAATCATGGTATTTCTCTGTAATGCATGTAATATATGGCGTTATTACATTCTCAGGACGCGACGTCATATGATAAATTGGCATATGCTCCATAATCGGCGGGCCCACCTAAACAGCCGTATCATTTTCTTACCCACATGACAATGTTTGTTCTTTTTAGCGGTGCAGGGAAATTGTGTCTCGTCCATGGACTGGCCAGCTGACACGCTACGACAGGAATGGCATCAGAATTACGGCTTTCGTAACCGACGTCACATATGCACCTTACGTAAAAGGTCAATTCTAACATAGCTCGCCTATATAGGTAATGGAAAGATATTTTGATTTATTCTGCCAGTGTAAAACCTAATGTAAACCTATAGAAAACAGTGTAGTTCATACTTCTATGAACGCATCGAGTCACATGATTTTCAGTGACGTCAATCTAAACCATTGTTCTCTACTGGCGTTGGTGACGTCAATCTCTTCCGCTCTTTGTAGAAAAGAAAACAACGTGTAAATGTTTTCAGCTTTAAAAGTTTGCCCTATAAGCATTTTATCGCTCAGTGATGAGGGGCATTGAACGTAAATATAAAAAATAAAATTCTTGACGGGTTAAATAAATTACATGGCGAAAAGCCGCCATTTTGTGACGTTACACAGATTCTTTAACTTTAGACGGTAAAACACCCGTGTTTTCGCATCGAAAACGTTACAAAAGGACCTAAAAGCAGGTATTAGAGTCAATAAATAATGTTGTCGGGATTTCATCTAACAATGACGATAGGTTGGGAGAAGTTGATGGTGAAAACAACATTACTGCCCATTTAAAAGCTGTTAGAATCCAATTAGATCAACACTATTGTGTGAGTCGTTGAGTAATAAACCACAGTTTGTCGGTCAGTTGTACGTAGACAAATCACTCGCGCTACGTGCCCGATATTTGATATACAATGGAACTGATCTCCAAACTGTGACTTAAAAAAATTCAATGCCAGAGCTGATCTATTTCTTAAATAACATTCGGAGACGGTCACGGTCAATAGGATGCGTAAACTAAAAATAAAACAAAAGAGAAAACGAATGAGTAAATACACTGTATACTTTTATGGTGTGAGTAAAAGAAATAACCCATCCGAACCCTCGGGTGATTGGATAAAGTTGGAAACCTTGTTGCGGCCGTAAAAAGTCTCCCCGTACATCCATCAAAATGCAGATTATATTTTCTGGTCCTTTGGGATCAATGAGGTCATTTTGTATCATTTTGAATATAGAGTTCCACTTAAACCGGCGCTAGAGGGAGTGGCCGGTGTTGCACATTTCATTACTGGTGATGAACAAACTCAATAAAACAGAGTCTGCTATTTTCGTTTATTTGGTGTATTCTTTGCTTCCAACGGGTCTAACTATTCAGAACTTATTTATCTTCACTGCAGCTGGTAATGTGCCGTGCAGCGGCCGTAAAAAGTCTCCCCGTACATCCATCATAGTGCAGATTGTATTTTCTGGTCCTTTGGGATCAACGAGTTCATTTTGAATCATTTTGAAAAAACCGGTGCTAGAGGGCGTGACCGGTATTGCATATTTCATTACTGGTCATGAACAGACTCAATAAAACCGAGTCTGCTATTTTCGTTTATTTGCTGTATTCTTTGCTTCCAAGGACCCTAAATATTCAGAAATTATTTATCTTCACTGCAGCTGGTGTTATGCCGTGTGACGGCCGTTAAAAATGAATCCCCGTCCATCCATCATAGTAAAGATTACATTTGCTGGTCCTTTGGGATCAATTAGTTCATTTAGAATCATTTTGAATATAGAGTTCTGCTTAAACCGGTGCTAGAGGGCGTAGCCGGTGTTACACATTTCATTACTGATCATGAACAGACTCAATAAAACCGAGTCTGCTGTTTTCGTTTATTTGGTGTATTCTTTGCTTCCAATGGTTCTAACTATTCAGAACCTATTTACCCGTCAACCCTCGGATTTGGGATTTGGATTTAAGATGAATGTAAGATTCTTCGCTATAGATTCGCGAAGATCCACAACTGACGCAAGCCACTCCGCTATCAGGCGGCGCATATTAATGTATGTGAAGGACCGGTCCGAGTTTCTCTGGTCAAGCATGCCAAATTTCACGTTCACGATCCAGTGCACAGGCGCAAATGTGTTTTTGAACATAACGTTACGACATAGTGCATTCTTAATGGCTATTTTCTTATATCAATCCGTGATATGTTTCTTATTTATACTGTAAACATAGGCTGCGGGTGATCGTTAGGACCGCCTCATTGAGGCGGTTCTAACGCGAGTACCCACAACCTTTGTGTTGGAGCAGAAATAAGAAAAATAATGTATACCCCAGTAAACCCCATTTTTCACTAAATAAAGTGGGGTTTATGGGGTGTTCATTTCACGGACTGGTTCACGAGATGGTTTTTGTTTTGGTTCTTATTATTTCATTTGCATATGCAATCTCGGTGTTTTAAACGTTTTAGTATAACCCTATTGTTCTTAATGCAACTTGTTAAAATGACCATACTTAATTTTCTATCTGCTGTGTCCACAGCAGATATCGGTTAAGGTGTTTGTTTGTTTGTTCTTTGTTTGTATTGGAGTTTAACGGCCCAGTCAACACTATTTAGGTCATTTTTAGCCGGTCAATTTACCTATCCACACTTTTACTGGGCAGGCTTATACGTAAGCGGTTAACCAGTACAGTGCACATTCTTTCGCCAGAAACTGACAACTGCCCTTCTTGAATCAGCGGAAGGGAGAGAATGACCGTAGAAAAGATTTCATGATTAATCTCCACGAAATAATGTTGCCGACCCCGGCAGGTATCGAACCCGCGTCCTCCTGATCACCAGTCAGACGCGCATCCGACTGAGCTACCGTCGGTTAAGGTGTAAATTCAGTGAAATATTAACGTTATATAGAGTTTATTTGTTTTGTTTT
Organism: Lucinisca nassula; assembly: GCA_963580285.1. Lineage (NCBI taxonomy): Eukaryota > Metazoa > Mollusca > Bivalvia > Lucinida > Lucinidae > Lucinisca > Lucinisca nassula. Next base: position 72,256,737 of record OY757024.1, on the reverse strand, counting down.
TATCGATTACAGTGAAATAATTCACTTATGTTCTAAGGCTTCCGAGTAAAAACCAGTGAGCGATAGCGAACGAGTTCTTTGCACGAAAGCCTTAGAACACGAGTGAATTATTTCTCCGTAATCAATCAAAACAAAACAATAAACTGTTTATTACATTTCCATTCATATTTTACCTTTGAATTTTCAATTTCAACCATTCTGATTTCCAACCAAAATAGTTCCGGTCAGGGCATGGATTTCAGGAGGCGTGGTTTAATTTGAAAATCAGTCGCCATCTTGTTTACATTTCAACGCAAAAATCATCCTGTGCTTGAAATGTCATGAAAGTAGAACTGTATTATCAAGAAAATAATACTTTATCTTCGTGTTGCAGGTCTTTCCTCAAAAATGTCGAATGGCGGCGAAAATTGAAGTCTGATTTCTATGATTTTATCAGATTTTCCGCCAAAAGTAAACTATTGTTATTGTTGTTACCAACGGCGTCAGCAACGTCACCTAGTAATTATGACGTCAAAACGTTCGAAATGAAATAATTCACTCAGTGATAATTCACTGAGAAATCGCAGTAAATCACTATTCTAACACAGCGCGCCTACATAGGCAATGGCAACGCAACTGTGTTATATTCTACAACAAATAACGGTAAGGAAGAGCGTGACGAGTGACGTCATTAAAAACTGCCAATTTATGACGTCCCTAGTCAATTTCCTTTACGCATGACGGTGTAACGTCATTTTCTCGCATCAAAAACGTTAGAAAAGGATATAAATGCATGTGTTTCAGTCGATAATATTAGTGGGAGTGCTTCTAACAATAGCGAAAAGTTGTGAGAATTTGAAGGAAACAACAGCATTATTGCCGATTTTCAGCCGGTTAGAATCGAAATAGATCAGCTCTAGTCTGTGATTTGTTGAGTAATAAATCACAGTTTGGCGGTCAGTTGTAAAGTAGACAAATCACGAGCGCTATGTCTACTTTACAACTGATCGCCAAACTGTGATTTATTACTCAACAAATCACAGCTAGAGCTAATATATTTCTTAAATGAAAATGTAATAAAAATGATTTATCATTGAAACACTTTCTTGTCTAAAACATTTAGCAAAGCTACATAGTAGCCTATACCAGACAGATATGTTTATCGTCCATCATCGTCGTCTGCTGTTAATATTTGAAGGGCTTGAAACATCGTTCGTCAACGTCGTCTGTTAACATTTGAAGGGCTTGAAACATCGTCCGCCATCGTCGTCTGCTGTTAACATTTAAAGGGCTTGAATCATCGTTCGTCATCGTCGTCGGCTTTTAACATTTAAAGGGCTTGAAACATAGTTCGTCATCGTCGTCTGCTGTTAACATTTAAAGGGCTTGAATCATCGTTCGTCATCGTCGTCGGCTGTTAACATTTAAAGGGCTTGAATCATCGTTCGTCATCGTCGTCTGCTGTTAACATTTGAAGGGATTGAAACATTGTTCGTCATCGTCGTCTGCTGTTAACATTTAAAGGGCTTTAAACTAGCTAGTCTGGCCCATAAAAAATTGTACACGCCAAACTTTTCTGTTCTACGGAATATTCTTTGCTTCATAAGGATAACCCTTTTATATAGTAATTACATGGTTAGTGTCTTTAATGATAAACTAATCATGTATTTAGTTTATACCGCAAGTGGTTTTATAACAATTTAGCAAATTTAAGCAAAAAAAAAAAAAACAGACAGTGCGGCGTGTTAAATGACATTTAAGTGCCATGGCGCGCACACGTAGTATAACGATGAGGCCTAATTGGCCGAATCTAGCTGGTCTGGCCCAGAACTTATTAACACCATACTTTTCAGTTCTACGGTGTATTCCTTGCTTACAAGCGATAACCTTTTATAGAGCATATTCAACGTCACCAAAGCTGCTGATAAGGGCATATGTGGCGGCCGTTAAAAGTCTCTCTGACATTCGTCATTTCGTAGTTTATAATTTCTTGTCCTTTGGGATCAATAATGCCATCGTTGAGTTTAAAAATGTTTGAGGGTCACTGATGAGGCCTAACAGGCCGATACTAGCTAGCCTGGCTCATAAAAAACATGTGTATTATATACTTTCAGTTCTACGTTGAATTCCTCCAAAGGATACCCCTTTTATAAAACATATTTATCTTCGAAGACGATCTGGTTTTCGAGCCCAAATTACATTCCCAATGCTACAATTCTAAGAGATGCTATTAAAACACCTTAGACGTGTATCTGTTTCGCAGTTATTAGCAGTCGGAAAGAGAATTAGGCTATATTAGGGAAAGAAACACAATAATGAAGCGACCAGACCATAATGGAAACCTAAACAAAGGAAGGCCATAAGGACAGTTACTTTCCCACAAAATGGCCAAATGGCCATCCAAAATAAAAACACACAAGTGATACACACAGTAAGTAACAAACAACAACATAAATAAACCGCAACAGAAGAACCGCCTTGGAACGCTCAGTGGAAAGAATTCCACTGGGGGGCTTAAATCGATTTTACATGGCCATAATCCTCGCCCTTACCTCTGTCGCGGTATACACTAATTTTGTTTAGTACGCATGAAGGCTTCCTAACTCATCAGTGTAACATCTCCGAGAACATACAAATAAAAAAACACGCTTAAAGGTGCATTATTGAGCTATCCTTAAAAAAGCTTCCAAAAATAAAATACATATAGCCGGTATTTTTCTTTAAAACAATACAAATGAATGCATTTTATGCAAAAATGCGAACAATTATGATGACAGGTAAAAGAGTTTGAGAGGGATTCCCTAACTTGGTTTCGAACACTAGTTAGATCTATTTTTAGTTCGTGACAAAAATAGAATCTCCATATATGACGTTATACGACGTCCATTTTTGGCCTTGTTAGATTAGGCCATGCCTGAATCGGAAAAAATATGACGCTGAATACCATGCCATAAGTAACGACACTCAGAGACGATACTGTCGCCACGAATGTGTAAAGTGACAGATTTATTTTTAGAACAGAATTTCCGAACACATGTTCAGATCGAAGGGTAAACACGAATGAAAACGACCATTTTCACTAAGTTCTGAAGCTGTATTTGGCTCCAAAACTGTACACATGACAAAGGAGTATGCATTGAAGTTAAAAACCAGAAAAAAATTGAGACCCGGTAGCTCAATAATGCACCTTTAAGCAGGAGCTTGGTGGTACGAAGGCCTATGAACTTCAGCCTTTAGCTGAAGAGAGAGCTATAGTAGATGAACATATTTGTCATTCAGCCACCAAGTTTGCAGTAGGTGTTACAGAAGGCCAAGACAAGCTTCCTACGCTATACTGGTTACCAAGACTTCATAAAAGGCCTTACAAAGCACGGTTTATTGCAAATTCTAGCTCTTGCACTACCACTGAACTTTTTCAATTATTAACTTCCTGTCTTACTGCTATTAAAACGCATGTGATTAAATATTGTGGTAAAGTCTTTGAAAGATCAGGAAGAAATCTGTTTTGGTCTATAAAAAATTCGAATGAGGCTTTAAATAAATTGAAATTAAGACGTTGTCGTGCTTCACGTCTGTCTACTTACGATTTTTCCACACTTTACACTACACTTCCTCATAATCTTATAAAAGAAAAGCTTAATGATTTAATTGGATGAGCTTTTCACAGAGAAGATTCTCTCTATCTTGCATGTAATGTCAGAAATGCATTTTTCACTTCTAAAGGGCATAAGAATTATACACTTTGGTCATGTCAGAAAGTGTGTGGTGCCCTCACCTTTCTACTTGACAATATTTATATTAGATTCGGCACTAATTTATTTAGACAAATTGTGGGTATTCCGATGGGTACGAATTGCGCACCTCTTGTGGCTGATCTATTCTTGTATTGTTATGAAAGAGACTTCATGTTGTCGCTTTCCATTGATAACCAATCTGAAATTATTGAAGCTTTTTAGTTCTACTTCTAGATATTTACATGATTTATTAAATATTGACAATACTTACTTTGAGGGTTTGATCAGTCAGATTTATCCCCTAGAACTTCAGTTAAACAATGCAAATCCTCTGATACCGAGGCCCCCTTCTTGGATTTACATTTATCTATTGTAGATGGATTTGTTTCTTGCAAAATTTATGATAAACGTGATGATTTTGATTTCGAGATTGTAAATTGTCCTTTTTTGGTTGGCCATGTTCCTCGCGCGACATCGTACGGGGTTTATATTTCGCAGTTGATTCGATTCGCCAGACTGTCTAATCATGTATCCGACTTCAACATTCGTAATAAATTATTAACCGCTAAACTTCTTAATCAGGGCTATCGGTATCATAAACTACGTAAAGTAGAAGTAAAACAAAGATCAGGAATCGATACAATTAACTTACTCCACCCTCCAAAGACACCAAAGGGAAAGAAATACAAACATTAAGCGACCAGACCATAATGGAAACCTAAACAAAGGAAGGCCATAAGGACAGTTACTTTCCCACAAAATGGCCATATGGCCATCCAAAATTAAAAGACACAAGTGATACACACAGTAAGTAACAAACAACAACATAAATAAATCGCCACAGAAGAACCGCCTTGGAACGGCCAGTGGAAAGATTTCCACTGGGGGGCTTAAATCGATTTTACGTGGCCACAATCCTCGCCCTTACTTCCGTCGCGATTTAGACAAATAATTTGTTCAGTCCGCATGAAGGCCGCCTAACTCATCAGTGCAACATCTCCGTGAACACAAAAAATCAAAGAACCACAGAGGTGAGACAACGGTGAGGACTCGACAGCAAGAAACCACTGAAATGCTGGAGCAAACGAAAACCAACAGTTAGACTCCGATGGGCCCGACCAGAGACAGAGCATCAGGCACCAACCAACATTACCAAGAATTAGACCTCTCTAATTTTCAATAAGCCTTTACGTTGGAGCCGTCATAGAATCTGAGGCCTGACCCACCGGCGTGCAATTAAAGAGGGAAGCAAAGTTGCCAACCATGATTGGGTTAACTACCATGCTTGCAGTCTGTCGTATAACATCCATGTTGTACTCAATCTTTTTTTATCGAAGAATGATTTTACGAAATTGGGTGCTGAAGTCATTGCGGTTATATATTTTTCTGAATTCATATACTAAGTCACCATAAAATTCGGGTTCCGATAGACCTTGTTGCAGAAGAGATTTAAGTCCAATATTGAATTTTGAAATTAAATCAGAATGGCGTCTATAAAATTTTGAAAATGCTTTGCGTAGTTTATGGTACCGATAACCCTGATTAAGGAGTTTAGCAGTTAATAATTTATTACGAGTGTTGAAGTCAGTTACATGACTACACACTCTAGCAAATCGAATTAATTGCGAAATATAAACGCCATAGGATGGCGCACGAGGAACATCACCATCCAAAAAAGGAAAATTTACAATCTCAAAATCAAAGTCATCGCGTTTATCATAAATTTTGCACGAAACAAACCCATCTACAATAGATAGATGTAAATCCAAAAACGGGGCCTCGGTATCAGAAGAATTTGCTTCTAAGCCTTTTCTAAGTTTTATAGACGTCATTCTGATTTGGTTTCAAAATTCAATGTTGGACTTAAAACACTTCTACAACAAGGCCTATCGGAACCCGAATTCTATGGTTACTTAGTATATAAATTTAGAAAAATACATGCCTGTAATGACTTTAGTACCCCATTTCGTAAAATCGTTCGTCGATATATAAAGATTGGGTACAACATAAGTGTTATAAAACAGACTGCATGCATGGTGGTTAACCCAATCACGGTTGGCAACTTTGCTTCCCTCTTTGATTGCGCACCGGTGGGTCGGGCTTAAGATTATATGACGGTTCCAGCGTAAAAACATAAATGGAATTTTATTTTATTTTAGTATTCTTTATGTTGGTTGGCGCCTGATGCTCCGTCTTTGGTCGGGCCCCTCGGGGTCTAACGGTTGGTTTTCTTTTGCTCCAGCAATTCTGTTGTTGTATGCTGTCGAGTCCTCAACCTTGTTTCATCTCTGTAGTTTTTTTATTTGTATGTTCTCGGAGATGATACACTGATGAGTAAGGAAGCCTTCATACGGACTAAACAAAATTAGTGTATACCGCGACAGAGGTAAGGGCGATGATTATGGCCATGTAAAATCGATTTAAGCCCCTCAGTGGAATTCTTTTCACTGACCGTTCCAAGGCGGTTCTTCTGTGGCGGTTTATTTGTGTTGTTGTTTGTTACTTAGAACTTGCTGTGTGTGTCGCTTGTGTTTTTTTGTTTTGGATGGCCATTTGGCCATTTTGTGGGAAAGTAACTGTCCTTATGGCCTTCCTTTGTTAGGGCTTCCATTATGGTCTGGTCGCTTCGTGTTTGTGTTTCTTTCCCTTTGGTGTCTTTGATGGGTGGAGTAAGTTAATTGTATCGATTCCTGATCTTTGTTTTACTTCTACTTTTCATATGAAATGTCCACGAGTGTAAGATTCTGTTTATCATATGACCACTTTAGATTGGATTTTTCGCCTTTAAATGTGACATATTTTCCACCAAAAATGCATTGTTGACATGGACGTCAGCACGACGTTACTTGATCCCGCCAAAATGTTATTACACGTGAGGTGATACGATTTTTATTACACGACGTTACCCACTGCTTATCAATGACGCCATACGGTAAATAACATTTATCGTATGACGTCGCGCCTGAGAGTGTAATAACGCCATATAATAAATTCCGTGATCAACTAGTGGATTAAATATGCAAATTAGGTATAAACGCTTCCTAACGTTACATGTACGACGTCATTAACAACATCGCGTTTGCTATTGACGGAATGTTGACATTTTTGTCGAACAATCGTGAGTAAACTTCGTTTTTAATGTCATATGATAAATAGAATCTTGCATTCGTGCATTCGGCAGAACTTCGCATTTTATCCCTTTTCCTCAACTCGTTTATTAAATTCAATAATACAAGAACACTCATGTAAGATCCTCTATATATTGTATACTATAATAGATTTTTGTTTTGTTTGATTTGAGGTTTAACGTCCCCGTCAACGCTGTGTAGGTCATTTTGGAGACGTTGCTTCCAATTTTGTGGGACTTTTACCCGACATTGAGATGAAATGACATCTCAAGCCCTGTCGCCCAATGAAACCAATAGGGTTTATAAGCATGGACGGACCGACTCGCACCGCTTTGCCTGGGCAGGCTCTTCTGTGGCGATTTATTTATGTTGTTGTTTGTTACTTACTGTGTGTATCACTTGTGTCTTTTGGTTTCGGATGGCCATATGGCCATTTTGTGGGAAAGTAACTGTCCTTATGGCCTTCCTTTGTTTAGGTTTCCATTATGGTCTGGTCGCTTAATGTTTGTATTTCTTTCCCTTTGGTGTCTTTTATGGGTGGAGTAAGTAAATTGTATCAATTCCTGATCTTTGTTTTACTTCTACTTAGATCCTCTAAGCGGTTTACCAGTACTCGTGTTCTGGTCGGTTTCAGCTCTGCGTGGAAGCACCATGCAGCCCATCTATTTCTTCAAGCCCCTATGGGCGGGGCCGGACTTTATTTTTATTTCCCCTATTATGATTTTATAATATTTAATCGTAAAGAAGACCTTACCCTTGTGGTCATTTCATATTAACTTTTAGAACAAATTCCATAATATACGACGACGAGTGAAAAGTTCTGATTATTATTTATGATTTTATTTCTTATCCTGCCGTTCCCACAACCACTATCTTTGCAAACAGTGTAGATCCACATCAGATCAGGATCTACACTGCTTGACATTCGGCTTATGCATTTGTAGGAATAAATTACGCCAAGTAATATGATTTGTTCAAAGCCTGAAATTGGTGTGGATAAAATGAATATTCAGCAGTATAAGGGTTAAATCGGATTTTATTGCCGAAGACGTTTAAGGGGAATGGGAACACCTTCAGGGGAGGCAACTGCTACAAAATTATTTTTGTCTCCCACGCCAATAGGGGTCAACTCTTAAAGGAAAGAAGTTGCTCCTGAGGAGGTGTTCCCATTCCCCTTGAATGATTTTCATTTATCACGGTCGGTGCCATGACATTAGACTACCGGAGCTAGCATGGCGTTTCAGGCTGGAGAGCACCCATACTTTGGCAATTTTGTCTCAAAATTGATTACAACTGCATAGTTAAAAGACTGATTACAACTGCACAGTTAAATTATCTTAAATGACTCTGTTCTAACGAAAACGAAGAGATTGGCATTTGCGCCAGCGATAATTAAAATCGGCGTGCCCACACATGCAACCATATCATTTTCTTACCCCAGTGACAGCGTTTGTTCTTTTTAGGGAGGCGGCGGAACTTGTTAGTACGATTTGAGTTGTGTTTTCTTGATAAAATATAATCACCGGTATGGTCCACCAAATTGGGTAATTTTCGGACATGTAAGGTAATTATCGGACAAAAACACATCACGAACGCAAACAGACATACTCACACAAAACCCGCACACAAACCCCACACATATGGCTAGCCTGAGCGGGCCTCCGTGGCCTAGTGGATAAGAGCGCTGACTCTTAGTCATTAGGTCTCTCACCGCCGTAGGTTCGAGCCTCGCTCGGGCCACGTGTGAGACGCCAAGTTCTGCAACGGAAGGTCAGGTGGTTTTTCTCCGGGTACTCCGGTTTTCGCCCACCTCTGATTAACGATCGGCTCGATATGAGTGAAATAATCTTGCAAGGGCCGTAAAACCCAAACCAAAAAAAAAAAAAAAAAAAAAAAATGGCTAGCCAGCTTAATATATATTATGTAAAATAGATATTTTATAAATCATGTATTTTAGTTTGAAAAATGCAAATGTCTAAAACAGAGATATTGCTTTTCGTAAATTAGAGATTTCTACTCTCATCTACGTTAGTGGTGATGACAAAGTTGTCAGATTTCCGGAGACGGTTGACAGGATGATATATCATGTTGTCTGTCGATTCTTCTCTCAAACTGCTGGGCGGATTTCAATTAAATTTTACGCGTAGCCTCCTGGCAATGGGGAAACAAAAGTTTGTAAACTTGACCCAAATGGCCACAATTCCCATACATGGTATAAAACCTAGAACTATTCAGAGCCGGCCTACACAAAAATATATCTGTGCGGCCAGTTAAGACTACATTTCAGCATATTTGTGCAGTCTATTGAGCCTTCTACAAGCAGAAATTATCCAGAAGAGGAAATATTCATCTCAACCATCTTGTTTCACATTTTATCCCCATCGCGCCACCACCCATCGGGGGCTTGGAGAAATAGATTGAGCTTCATGGTGCTTCCGCGCAGAGCTGAAACCGACCTATTATTTAACCCACATATGACAATGGAATCTTCCACCCAGTCAGTTTGGAGTGGTCCATTTCCAATTATATGGGTGTCGGGTTTGTTTTTGTTTGTAGCAAATTTTACAAAAATGAATGTTCTTTAAGCAAACAGTGTAGATCCAGATCAGACGCCGCGTTCTGCGGCGTCTGATCTGGGTCTGCATTGTTTGCCAATGTCCCAGAAAAGGGCCGCTAGTCATATATGGGTTAAGTACTGGTAATCCGCTGAGAAGGTCTAATAAGTTCTGTGGAAAGGTAATCCTTCAGAAGCAAGGACAAGCTGAAATTTATCGAGTGGACAAGTTTGTTTTCTGGGCCAGACTGGCTTTTTTAAGCCTTTCCAGGCAAAGTGATGTAAGTCAGACCGTCGCTTACAACCATAGTGGTTTCTTTGGACAGTCCGGCTTGAGATGTCATTTCTTCTCAGTGTCGATTGAAAGCCCACAAAAGCAACGCCTCCAAAATGACCTATATTGTGTTGTGGGGCTGTAAATCCCCAATAAACAAACAATCAAACAACGTAGTCCCATGTTATATAAAAAGTCATCACAAAAATTAAAACTACTCGTTTTAATTTACCTACACCTGTGGACACAAAACCCTTCAAACTTTGATGGGCTTCATTTATTTTTTTATTTGAAACACCATTCAATATATCCTAACATCCTGCAAGACAGAAATAAATTCAAAACACAAAGTTGTGTTCATTTCATTGCAGTCTCCACAATGGCCAATCAAAATACATCTTAAATGTCAATCTGAAAGTGTTTGCCAAAATGAGACCAATCAATTGCTTGATCCAGTTTAAGAATTTTTTAATGAATGGCATTTGCTTGTCAAACTAACTAGATGCAAAGAGATTCATCGAAAGGTTGAACAGTTTTGTGTCCACAGGTTTATCTAATAGTAACAATTTTTCTTAGACGAAATATTCTTGAAAGGGACCTAAACTTTGTGTTTGGTATTTTTTGTGCAACTATTGCACATTTTGGTGCAAATGACCTGATAACTGTAGGTCCCAATTACCTTTGAGAAGGATGTTAATAGCAGACAGTCAGTTATGCACACGGTATTTTGTAGAAATATTTCCATGATTGTTGCACGTGTTTGTGCTTATTTGAGATACTTCCCATAACATGTCAGAGTTTGCCCGGGTCGACTAGAAAGGACTCATGTCAATCGGCTTCGTACAAATTTCCCGCCATTTTACTATAAATTAAGCAAACCGTGGTCTGGCGCTCGTGCCAAATGTAAAATGTCGTGTTTGCTTGCATCTTTGCACATTTCGGGTGTGCAAATTATCTTTCACAGCACCAGTGTCTCTAGAAACCAGGAATTTCCTTTTCGTCTGGGCTCTTTCTGGGTGTTCCAGTGAAAAATCTGATGACACTGTATCAGGCTTCCAAAGCTTCCGCGCTGGCGTTCATGTTTTGTAATAAGACTGTACACACCGTTTGGATAAATCCACCGTAGATTTAGTTATCTATAAAAAGAATTAAACAAAAAACAGAGAAGAAATGTATTTGTCTACTTTCATAAGTCGATTTTATCATGACAGATCGCATGGCATGTACTTGGTTGCAACATTAGCCATGACAGGGCAAAATGCTTTAACTAGAAAAAAGAATCATTTTAACCTGTTGTTTTTAATCTTGTGAATTACAGAGAAAATATGACACACTTAAATATCCTGCCACGCTTATCAGCCTTTGCCTGTTCGAACAAATCACAAAGTGTGGCTATTGTGTAGGATAAGTCGTAGCTTAAGTATGTTTATGACACCGTTTCTTGTGATTCCATTTTTAAGCTATGAGCAATTTTGTAAATAATTTATTTTTGTTAATGGAATGTTGAAAGTTGAATTTAACACACAGATAGGAAATAAGTATAGAAATACAGCTAACGTAACAAAGAGGCCCATCATCCTTATTTTAATTATCCATTATAGTAAAAGGCGATTTTAATGTCGATTGAATGAATAACAACATCGGATTATGAGCCAGTTCGATTTCACTTATTTTGCTCGTAAACTGATGTATAAGGTTCAAATAACCTTTGCTCGTAACTCGATGTTCTTGATTTCTTCATTTAACGTTAGCCACTACCTTCGTTTCACCATTGAACGTTTAAAAACAAAAACTACCTCCATTTCTAAAGTCATTTTGTTATATATACATTTCCAGTCTAAAGTCTAATGTAAACCTATAGAAAACATCGCAGTTCATACTCCCATGAACGCATCGAGTCAGATGATTTTCAGTGACGTCAAGTGACATCAGTCTAAACCATTGTTTTCTACGGGCGTTGGTGACGTCAACGCTGTTCCACTCTTTGTAGATAAACAGCGTTTAAATGATTTTCAGCTTTAAAAATTTGCCCTAAAAGCATTTTTTTCGCCCAGTGATGAGGGGGAAAGAATGTAAATATGAAAAATAAACTTTTTTCTGCTTTTTTATAAAAGTATTAACGCAGTGGGTCGCGTGCAAAGTAAATGAACCCCGAAGTGGTTCATGTAAACTTTGTTAGCTTTGATTGGTCGTCGTAACGGTCTAGTAACGCCCCGTGATGGCGATGGCTGATTAAGCAATAGATCAGTTACCAATGCATTGTTGAGTGATAATTCACAGTTTGGAATATCAGTTGCAAAGTAGGCCAAATCATGCGCGCGTAGCGCGAGTGATTTGTCTAGTTAGAACTGACCGACAAACTTAACAACTCAAACTGGAACTGATCTATTTCGATTCTAACACCCTTAAACCAACAATCATGTTGTTGTTTCCTTCAGATTCTCCCAACCTTTTGTTGACATTGTTAGAAGAATCCTGCCAACACTGTTGGTTTTAAAGGCATTTATTCTTGATTATTGAGGACTATCATTTCATTACATAATATTATGTAGCCCTCAGTGCTGACTATAGAGAAGTCCGCTGTCTGCAACAGGTAAGGGGCCTTTTGGGGGAAAATAAATAATTGACTAACTGTTAACTACAGTGTACCTTATTGATTTTCCCTTTTAGTGCCTCAGTAATGGGAATCCAACAGGAGCTACTTATCACCCTATTAAAGGCTGCCTTTGATCTGCTATAGACAGTTTATCACAGGGGGTAATAAAACAATTATGAACACACGGTGTGTCCTACTGTCTAAGAATAAATGCCTTTAACACACTGGGTGCTGTCTTGGTCCCGATTTATTCATTTTGTTATTCGATTATTGACAAGTGATGTTCGATCATTGAAACATTTTGACGCACAATGGTTTTGTTTGAAATTCTGTTATTTAGATACAAAACGTAAGGCTGGCTGTGTTCATCGGGATCATTATCATTCCAACAGAGCATATCGATATGGGCCCCGTCAAGCGATTTTGGTACTTATCGCCTATGCGAGCAGCGAAGGTTCAGGCGAGCCTGCGCATCCGCGCAGTCTCGCCAGAACCTTCGCTGCCCGCTCATACAAGCAGTGAATCAAGAGAAACCTTCAGACAGAAAGCCATATCCCTGGCCCCTCTGAATGGCTGGGCATGCGCAGTTAAAATTTGTCATGACGGAATGCTCGAAGACACAAATTCGCTTGGCGGGGCTCATATAGGCAATTGCAAGGAACTGTGTCTTATTCTGCAAAAGGATCACTGGGTAGCAGAGCGTGACACGAAAATCCCCCGAGGTCAACCCTTTCATAAGGCATGATAATACAGTCGAACTTCAATGGCTCGAACACCTTTGGGACCATGAAAATCTGTTCGAGACAGGGGTAGTTCGAGCCACTGAGGGCTAATGCCAGGAGGCATAACCACATACTTTAGGGCACCTTTTTCTGTGTACTATAATGAAAAATGTATGTTGTGTGTATTCATTAGAATCGCCTCATCGAGGCGATTCTAATGAGTACACACAGCAAACATTTGCAAGATAAAAGACGAACATATCCTAATTTTTACCCTCCCTATTTCTTATGTACAAAAATTCCCTAGGGACTCAAGAATGGGTTCGACTCAGCCATGGTAAACGAGCCATCGGCGTTCGAGCCATCGAAGTTCTACTATATACCACATGCTACACAAATTCATTTACATCTATATACCGGTTGCGCATCCGACTGGTGATCAGGAAGTCGCGGGTTCGATACCTACCGGATCGATAACATTCTTTACGGGAAATTGACCTGCCACCATCCTCTACTTTCTGTTGATTTAGGAAGGGCAGTCGTCAGTTTCTGGCGAAAGAATGTGCACTATGCTGGTTGACCGCGTATGTATAAAAGGTAGAAGTGGGGGCAATGATCAGGAATTGATACAATTAACCCACAGCTCCCATCAGAGACACCAAAGGGAAAGAAACACAAACACGAAACAACAGACCCCAATGGAAACATCAATAGCGGAAAGCCAAAAGGACAGTTACTTTTCCACAAAATGGCCAAATAGGCTATCCAAAATAAAATAATATAAGCGACACAAACACCCAAAGACAAACCATAACAAAAATAAACCGCGACAGAAGAACCGCCTTGGAACGTATAAGCCTGCCCAGGAAGTGTGGTTGGGTAAACCGTCTTCTAGTTTGTTTATATAGGGAAGTCACTAGTATCTATCTGTCTACTTTTACTGCAGTCGGTCATAGTTTGATAATATTAGTCGCAGGTGTATGTTTCATACACTCCAGATTTGAAGGCTGAAAGCATACACAGTAATCATGTTATTCCGGTAGAGATCTTTAACCTGCACAGGGAATGATTCTCCCAGCACATGGGGCTTCCAGTTAACGTCCCGATCAGAAGGACGGTGTACGTTGTGGCTTTCATCCCTGCAAATGATGCCGGACATTTAAAGTTTATCACCGCTGCCGGAGATCGAAAAACGGGTGGCAAGTGCCCTTACCACTGCGCTACTACCATGCAAACATTTAGTACAAAGCTACTTCCCATCATGACGAGTAAAACTCACCTCCGAAAGTTTCTTTTTAAGTGACAATCCCCAGACAAAATTGAACAAAAAAAAAGACATTAATTTTGGGCCAGAATATAAAATCATGCAATTGTGATGCAAATAACAGCCTAATGTCCACAAAACGCATGCGAAATGCGATAGAATTGCATGTACGTGTCTGTACAGACACGCCTCTATCCCCATCCCAGTCAGCACCCAGCACGTTTTACTGTCGAGTCCTCATACATGTGTCAATTTGCCTTTAATTGTTTTGTTTGTCTGATTTGATGTTTAATGTCCCCGTCAACACTATATAGATTATTTTGGAGATGTTGCTTCCATTTTTTGTGACTTTTACCCGACATTGAGATGAAATGACATCTCAAGCCCTGTCGCCCAATGAAACCAATAGGGTTTATAAGCATGGGCAGGCTAAGATCCTCAAAGCGGTTTACCAGTACTCGTGTGCGATCGAATTCAGCTTTGCGTGGAAGCATCGCGCAGCCCATTTATAACTTCAAGCCAATATGGACGGGGCCGTGGCTTTAATTATGATTTTTTTGTTTTTGTTTACCGAGTTGATTCACTGATGAGTTAGAAAACCTTCACGCGAACCAAACAAATGCATGGTTGAACCACAGTGAAATAGTGGGTGAGGGTTGGGATCCCGTAAAGTTAACTTAAACCACCAGTAAATTTTTTCTGACTGTTCCAAATCGGTGCCTTTGTTGTGGTTCCTTCATGTTTTGTGTTGGTGGTTCTCAATGTTTCCCTTTATGGTAATGATTCTGATTCATTTTGGGTTGTTCATTTTAGTTACGTTTGTCCTTCCAGTTTAATGTTTGTCTTGATGGTGATTCTGATTCTTTCCCCTATTATGTATATTGTTCCTTTTTAGTCAGGTGATCGTTTCTCTTTTTATTTTTTAAACACTCCTATTAAGGCGAGGGACGAAAAGCAGATAAATTCAGCTTCATACACATCGGCTGGAACAGGATCTCAAGGAACGCCTTAATACATACAATTATTTACACCTCAAAGGCAAACGTTCTGAGTATAGACAAATCTGATATGACCACACATCCGAGAGTTGAAACTGATTCAATTTTGTCATTCACCTAAGATAACAAATAGAAGTGAAGGCAATGATTCTATTTCCATTCCAAACCCAGCAAATGAGCCCAGCCAACTCTCTTTATACATCACTCCGATGTCATAGCGACAAATATACCGCGACTATAAATAACCGATACCTGGCTTTTGTACAAACGCTGTTTATGCGAATTAACTTTATTGGTCAGTGATAACCACGTGGAAATACAAATATAGTTCAGGTTCATTTGTAACTTTTGGTAGATTGACAAACAATCGACCCACACATTTGTAGGGATATGGAATAAGATGCGATATATATAACTGGATTAAGAATGTTTGTTTAATAGAGCCAAACAAGTACAGATCAGCGATATATACAAGCGCTGTATATATAGGGGAATCTCCGTGGTAATGTGAAGAAATATTCCGGGCCTCGGAAGACGTACAGCTTGAATTTGTATTTTGAAAGAATACGCATTTCCATGACTGGAATAACTGTATAGATTTCTGACAACCCATGCAAACTACAAAACAATACTGTATTTATAGTGTACAAATAAAGTAACGCACACTTTTATTATTCGAGCTTTTATAGCATAAGGGTAATTTAAAAAAAAATCTGTACATGTTTGTTATCCTGTAAATTTTACCACCCAAATTTTGAAAAGGACGGGTCTCCCTAAGGGTTTTTTTGGCCTCCTAACGATTTTTTTTATTTCTGGCTTATTGTTAGCATACATATGCCTAATTATTTGGAACATATGTGGTTTTGGTATTTAAGCAGTTTTTTCTGAGTTACAGGCTCTTTAAAGTGGGTGGGGTAACTCCACACAGTTTTGACATGTATTTTGTGTCTCATTTAAAGGTAGAAAAATAGTACCATACATGACACGTTATTATATAAAATGACAGGGGAAGATCTAACTCTATGTTTTGTCACAAGTTTATTCACCAAAATTCACTTTTTGGGGAAAAATATGGTTAACCTTGGGTCATTTTTGAGATTTTTTAACAGTAAAGTTCTTTTTTTTTTTCTTATATCTTCGGTATACATTAACCTATAGTGGTGAAACTCCTACCATGCAAGCATACTGATTAGGTCATATAACTCATATCATCATTTGAGATGTTGACCTATATTTCACGGTTGAATGAACATTCTTATTTCATGTTAATGGGTTAGATTTTTGTTTCCATCAGTTCAAGAGTTTAGATAATTCTGGCATTTGGATAAACAGGCGATGGGTTTAAACATACTTAAATAAAACGAAAAAACAATAGAAATGTGTACAAAGTACCCAGATGCCCCCGCCTTTTTGGCTTAGCTAATATGCCTGCATGACCCCTGGGGACACATTGTACATGTATGTGTCATTGAATACGTATTAGCATCAGATATAGGGTATATGTTCTTGGG
The DNA here is from genome assembly GCA_963580285.1 of Lucinisca nassula. NCBI lineage: Eukaryota > Metazoa > Mollusca > Bivalvia > Lucinida > Lucinidae > Lucinisca > Lucinisca nassula. Next base: position 72,239,977 of record OY757024.1, on the reverse strand, counting down.
TGGGTATCTAAATATTTTGGATGTTGATGATATGAACTTGGCAGGGCAGGGGGCTGGGGCATGATTGAGTGGGTCTCAAGATATATGTCATGGAATGTGTCCAACCATAAACAACAGCAAATAAAAAAGGTTGGAATCTGAAAAATCAACATATTTAATTATTGAATCAAGTTAATCTATTGAAGAATCGCTTTCATCGTCACCTGAACTTGAGCTGTCCCAGTCTTTTCGTGCAGCATCTGTAAGACTGTTCATATACTGTGACTTGAATGACTGTTCTCGCTCTGACTTCGGCTGATGGCGGTAAAAACCTAGATACCACAACACGGAAGCGATATGGGCACAGCAGCCAACTACCTTGATTTTATTTGGGCTTTCAAAATTCTCATCCTCCTCCTTGTGAATCATTATCTCATACTGACCGGCTTCAGCAGTGTGTTCGTCTGTATACGAATCGGCCTGTTTTAATTGGTATATGCCCATGGTCATGTCTCTCAGCTCTGCTTCCGTTAATTGTGGGAAGTCTTTGAGGTTGGCATCATCAATAGCTTTCCATGAAAAGTAGAAGTAAAACAAAGATCAGGAATTGATACAATTAACTTACTCCATCCATAAAAGACACCAAAGGGAAAGAAATACAAACATTAAGCGACCAGACCATAATGGAAACCTAAACAAAGGAAGGCCATATGGACAGTTACTTTCCCACAAAATGGCCATATGGCCATCCAAAATTAAAAGACACAAGTGATACACACAGTAAGTAACAAACAACAACATAAATAAATCGCCACAGAAGAGCCGCCTTGGAACGGTCAGTGGAAGATTTCCACTGGGGGGCTTAAATCGATTTTACGTGGCCACAATCCTCGCCCTTACTTCCGTCGCGATTTAGACAAATAATTAGTTCAGTCCGCATGAAGGCCTCCTAACTCATCAGTGCAACATCTCCGTGAACACAGAAATCAAAGAACCACAGAGGTGAGACAACGGTGAGGACTCGACAGCAAGAAACCACTGAAATGCTGGAGCAAAAGAAAACCAACAGTTAGACTCCGATGAGCCCGACCAGAGACAGAGCATCAGGCACCAACCAACATTATCTCTTTAATTTTCAATAAGCCTTTACGTTGGAGCCGTCATAGAATCTGAGGCCTGACCCACCGGCGTGCAATTAAAGAGGGAAGCAAAGTTGCCAACCGTGATTGGGTTAACTACCATGCATGCAGTCTGTCGTATAATATCCATGTTGTACCCAATCTTTTTATATCGAAGAATGATTTTACGAAATTGGGTGCTGAAGTCATTGCGGTTATATATTTTTCTGAATTTATATACTAAGTCACCATAAAATTCGGGTTCCGATAGACCTTGTTGCAGAAGAGATTTAAGTCCAATATTGAATTTTGAAATTAAATCAGAATGGCGTCTATAAAATTTTGAAAAGGCTTTGCGTAGTTTATGGTACCGATAACCCTGATTAAGGAGTTTAGCCGTTAATAATTTATTACGAGTGTTGAAGTCAGTTACATGACTACACACTCTAGCAAATCGAATTAATTGCGAAATATAAACGCCACAGGATGGCGCACGAGGAACATCACCATCCAAAAAAGGAAAATTTACAATCTCAAAATCAAAGTCATCGCGTTTATCATAAATTTTGCACGAAACAAATCCATCTACAATAGATAGATGTAAAACCAAAAACGGGGCCTCGGTATCAGAAGAATTTGCTTTATTTAACTGAAGTTCTAGGGGATAAATCTGACTGATCAAACCATCAAAATAGGTATTATCAATATTTAATAAATCATCTAAATATCTAGAAGTAGAGCTAAAAGCTTCAATAATTTCAGATTGGTTATCAATGGAAAGCGACAAAATGAAGTCTCTTTCATAACAATACAAGAACAGATCAGCCACAAGAGGTGCGCAATTAGTACCCATCGGAATACCCACAATTTGTCTAAATAACTTAGTACCGAATCTAATATAAATATTGTCAAGTAGAAAGGTGAGGGCATCACACACTTTCTGACATGACCAAAGTGTATAATTCTTATGCTCTTTAGAAGTGAAAAATGCATTTCTGACATTACATGCAAGATAGAGAGAATCTTCTCTGTGAAAAGCCCATTCAATTAAATCATTAAGCTTTTCTTTTATAAGATTATGAGGAAGTGTAGTGTAAAGAGTGGAAAAATCGTAGGTAGACAGACTAGAAGCACGAAACTGTCTAGATTTCAATTTATTTAAAACCTCATTCGAATTTTTTATAGACCAAAACAGATTTCTTCCTGATCTTTCAAAGACTTTATCACAATATTTAATTACATGCGTTTTAATAGCAGTAAGACAAGAAGTTAATAATTTAGAAAGTTCAGTGGTAGTGCAAGAACTAGAATTTGCAATAAACCGTGCTTTGTAAGGTTTTTTATGAAGTTTTGGTAACCAGTATAGCGTAGGAAGCTTGTCTTGGCCTTCGTTAACACACACAGCAAACTTGGTGGCTGAAAGACAAACATGTTTATCTACTATAGCTCTCTCTTCAGCCAAAGGCTGAAGTTCATAGGCCTTAGTACCACCAAGCTCCTGCTTAAGCGTGTTAACATAGTGGAGCCGTCACACAACGACGACGTTGTTAGCGGCCTTGTCTGCAGGGGCCAAAACAAACTTCTTATGAAATTCTTGAATACCTAGTTTAAGATGACGTAAAGACGTCTTGGGCTTAGGAGGTAATAAGTTAGTATTTTGAGAATAGAAAGAAATGCGTTTATTCACTAGTCTTAAAATGCTAAGTTTCCAGTCCTTTAGGGCTTTACACTCAACATACTCTCGCTTACACCATCGATTACCGAATTCATTCAAGGAAGCAGCGATTTCATCTCTACATTTACTGAAATCAATTTTAGAAGGAAACCGATATTTCGGTCCTTTAGCCTTTGCACGACTGTCCCAACCCTTTTTCTCTACCTTGTCTTTAAGTTTGTTTGGTAACTTGGCACGTTGTAGCATACGTTTTGCAAGAACCTCATCAGATTCAGAATTCTTAACAAGAACAGGCCTAAATGCATTAAACAAAGAACATACGATTCTGACGTAGTCACCAATGCAAGGTATGTGGGAGTTTGGCATTACATTTGAAAGTGCCTTCCATTTTTTTATTCTGCCATTGGAAGACTCAACCACCCACCTTACCTTGCAGAACACCTGGAGTACACTATAACTGTGAACAAAATGTTCTTCTTCTACTTATTGTCTTCTTTTTATTATTATTATTATTATTATTATTATTATTATTATTCTAAAGAGAAAGAGAGAATGAGAGAACTAAACATTACTCTCAACCAGTGCTTCAGCTGAAGTGCACGACCCGCCAGATGCTATATGGGTATGGCGGCCATTTTGGTCATGTGACCTGGACCTAAAACGGTTCCCCCAATAAATGCGCCTTATCGTAAATATATCTTATACTTTAGTACTGTATTCTGAATCGTTTGCAGGATAAAATGCATTCTCACTTTTCCAATACAAAAGCATAAGTGTCAAAGTTTGACCTAGGCACAAAGAAGGTCAAGGTCAACCCAGGGTCACCATTTTAGCAATTTATGATGGGCCTACGTCCCAGATGCTATTTATCAAGTTTCGTGGAAATCTGCCAAGTGGTTCTGGAGAAGACTATTTTTGAAGGGTTTTTACCATATATGGCTTGGCACCCCTTTTGGTCATGTGACCTGGACCCCATGAGCAAATTTTGGTTTCCCTATCCCATAGAGGCTCCATATGAAATTTGACTTAAATCGGCCCAACGGTTTCCGAGGAGAAGCAGTTCAACAATTTTCACATTTTTTGTCTCGGCGAGGCTATACTTAATGGAATGTAATATTTCGCAAGCTCATTGGTTAGATCTCATTGATATCTATCAGTATGCCAAAAAATGTTTAAATATTCCAAGCGGTTAAGCCACTATCACCAGTTTTCACAAACGGGTTACGGACGGACAGACAGACAGACCATATATGGCTTGGCGGCCATTTTGGTAATGTGACCTGGACCCCATGAGCAAATTCTGGTTTCCCCAATCCCATAGAGGCTCCATATGAAATTTTACTTCAATCGGCCCAACGGTTTCTGAGGAGAAGCAGTTCAAAAATTTTCACATTTTTTGCCTCGACGAAGCTATACTAAATGGAATGTAATATTTCGCAAGTTCATTGGTAAGATCTCATTGATATCTATCAGTATGCCAAAAACTATTTAAATAATCCAAGCGGTTAAGTCACTATCACCAGTTTTCACAAACGGGTTACGGACGGACAGACAGACAGACCATATATGGCTTGGTGGCCATTTTGGTCATGTGACCTGGACCCAATGACTAAATTTTGGTTTCCCCCATCCCATAGAGGCTCCATATGAAATTTGACTTCAATCGGCCCAACGGTTTCCGAGGAGAAGCAGTTCAAAAATTTTCACATTTTTTGCCTCGGCGAGGCTATACTAAATGGAATGTAATATTTCACAAGTTCATTGGTAAGATCTCATTGATATCTATCAGTATGCCAAAAATTGTTTTAATATTCCAAGCGGTTAAGTCACTATCACCAATTTTCACAAACGGGTTACGGACGGACAGACAGACAGACCATATATGGCTTGGCGGCCATTTTGGTAATGTGACCTGGACCCCATGAGCAAATTCTGGTTTCCCCAATCCCATAGAGGCTCCATATGAAATTTTACTTCAATCGGCCCAACGGTTTCTGAGGAGAAGCAGTTCAAAAATTTTCACATTTTTTGCCTCGACGAAGCTATACTAAATGGAATGTAATATTTCGCAAGCTCATTGGTTAGATCTCATTGATATCTATCAGTATGCCAAAAATTGTTTAAATATTCCAAGCGGTTAAGTCACTATCACCAATTTTCACAAACGGGTTACGGACGGACGGACGGACAGACTGACAGACTGACAGAATGACAGACTGACAGACTGACAGACTGACAGAATGACAGAATGACACGGTGATTTTAGGGCACTCTTAGAAATCAACCGACTTCAGTCGGTTTCTTTTTCTGCGGGTCGTGCAGTATTACTGTTCCTGTAAATAATCATTTGTTTGTTTGATTTGAGGTTTAACGTCCCCGTCAACACTGTAAAGGTCATTTTGGAGACGTTGCTTCCAATTTTGTGGGACTTTTACCCGACATTGAGATGAAATGACATCTCAAGCCCTGTCGCCCAATGAAACCAATAGGGTTTATTAGCATGGACGGTCCGCCTCGCACCGCGGTTCCTGGACAGGCTTAGATCCTCCAAGCGGTTTACCAGTACTAGTGTGCGGGCCGGATTCAGCTCTGCGTAGAAGCATCATGCAGCCCATATATTTCTTCAAGCCCCTATGGGCGGGGGCCATTAAATAATCATAGATCAGTCAGTTTGTTAGTCAAGCTAACAATTCAATTGCCCAGAATGTTTTCCTATATTGCAGCATCATTCATTGTATCATGTTAAGTACAACAGCAGCAATATCATTAGATGTATCTTCAAAGTAATGTAACATATTTAATGAACAAGAGCTGTCGCGTGACAGCATAGCTCGCCTGTTTCCCGACTTCAAGATATAAGGTAAAATTTATGAACCATGAAATATAGGTCACACTCACCTTGATATATGTGAGATCAATAATTAGGTCACATGGAACATATATTCCAGAGATTTCATTTCAGAATCAAATTGTGCCTGAATTATAGGGCAAAGTCATTGAACCATGAAAATAGGTCACAAGGACCTAGATTTATTTCTATGTCAATCATCGGGTCACATGGAACTAATAATCCAGGTGAGACATTTCTCCATCAAATAGTATTCAACATAATAGGAAAAATCACTGAACCATGAAATATAGGACACACTGACCTAGATATAATTCAAGCTCAATCATGGGGTCACATGGAATAAATAATCCAGGTATGACATTTCTCCATCAAATAATGTTCAAGATAATAGGCAAAATCACTGAACCATGAAATATAGGTCACACTGACCTGGATATATTTTGTGGTCAATTATCGGGTCACATGGAACTAATAATCCAGGTCTCTATCAAATAGTATTGAAGATAATAGGCAAAATCACTGAACCATGAAATATAGGTCATACTGGCCTAGATATATTTTGAGGTCAATAATGGTGTCACATGCAACTAATAACCCAGGTATAACATTTCTACATCAAATAGTATTCAAGATAATAGACAAAATCACTGGACCGTGAAATGTAGGTCACCATGACCTAGATATATTTTGCGGTCAATTATTGGGTCACATGGAACTAATAATCCAGGTATGACATTTCTCCATCAAATGGTATTTGAGATAATAGGCAAAATCGCTGAACCATGAAATATAGGTCACAGTAACCTAGATATATTTTGAGGTCAATAATGGGGTCACATGCAACTAATAACCCAGGTATAACATTTCTCCTTCAAATAGTATTCAAGATAATGGACAAACTCACTGGACCGTGAAATGTAGGTCACCATGACCTAGATATTTTTACGGTCAATCATGGAGTCATATGGAACAAATATCCCAGGTATGACATTTCTCCAACAAATATACTTCAAGATATAAGGCAAAATCACTGGACCGTGAGATGTAGGTCACCATGACCTAGATATATTTTGCGGTCAATTATTAGGTCTCATGGAACTAATAATCCAGGTATGACATTTCTCAATCAAATAGTATTTGAGATAATAGACAAAATCGCTGAACCATGAAATATAGGTCACAGTGACCTAGATATATTTTGAGGTCAATCGTGGGGTCATATGGAACAAATATCCTAGGTATGACATTTATCCAACTAATAGACTTCAAGATATAAGGCAAAATCACTGGACCGTGAAATGTAGGTCACCATGACCTTCACCCTTTTACACTTGAACCAATGTCACTTGATTGGCTGATGTATAACCAATTGTGTCTATAACTTGTTAGTATAATAGAAAGGTATACAACAAATTACAAAGGTGTCCTGGATTTTGACCCCTAGCCCCACCCCATCCCCAGGCATGAACCCAGGGGTGTGTTGTCTTTGAATCTCAGAAGACACTCCCAGGTATCACAGTTGTAAATATGAATGCTTTGTGATGAGTGACTGTTAAGATATAAGCATTTCTAAACCTTTAACACAGAATTACAAAGGTGTTCTAGATTTTGACCCCTAGCCCCACCCCGGGGCATGAACCCAGGGGTCTGTTCTCTTTGAACATCAGAGGACCCTCCCAGGTACTTAAGTTCCAAATATGAGTGGTCTGTGATGAGTGACTGTTGTGATATAAGCATTTGAAAAACTTTAACGCAGTGTAACAAGAACGCAAACGCAAACGCACACGCGCACGCCATCCGAGGTGACAACAATAGCTCTCCTTGTACTTCGTACAGGCGAGCTAATAATGGAAACATATAAGCAGATAAAGGGTCTCCTTGTCTAATACCTGAAATACAGAGATAGAGAGGGAGACAGGGAATACAATCTAAGGATCAAGGAAGGCCCTGGACTAGCGTCCATAATAGGGTGGCAGTGCAAATGAAAAAAATGGTGACGAGGTATTTGATTGCTGTGTCCATATCGTTTCTGTGTTAAAGAACCTCGGTTTTAAGGCCATCAGCCAAAGTCAGTAAAAAATCATTGAAGTCACAGTATATGAACAGTGTAACAGATTCTGTTCAAAAAGAGGCAACAGCTCAAGTTCAGGTGATGATGAAAGCTATTCTTCTGTATATTAATTTGATTCGGTATGCGCATGGCATGTCAGAATACAGTTGTGAACAACCATTTTCAAATGTACATGCCTGTGTCTTCACGTAGGTGTAACACATTCTTTTAGATGTGCTCTTGAAGTGGGATTATTAAAGATATTCAAGCAGACCTTTCTTATATCTCTGCATGCCAAAGGAAGATGTGAGTGAGGCATATATATTTTTTCAATGTGATGTTATGTTCGTATGTGCGTACTATGTCACACATTATTAAGTTCATAGCCAGGTTCACGTTAGGTGCACATTTATGTCTGCATTTCTCCTGCAGCTCATAACTGTTAAGCATGTTTAGGATCACTGAGAGAAGCCTCCATGGTCGAGTGGTTACGCTACTCGCCTTGTAAACCAGGGGTCGCAGGTTCAATTCCGGGCTTCTCCAGACTTTCGGATGAGTCTTTAAACCGAGGTCCCGTCTCCATATGACTTTAGCTGTTGGTGGAACGTAAAACTGAAACACTCACTCTCTCTTATGGTCACTGATTCTGTCTGGGGTGGGGCTATTTGATTGGACCAAAGAAAATGTAAAAAAATATGTATCAGAAACTGTTCAGATTCCAGCCTTTTTTATTTGATGTTGTTTATGGTCAGATGCATTCAATGACATACACAATAATGCCCCAGCCCCCTGCCCTGCCCATTTCATATCATCAAAATCCAAATATCTTAGAAAATATTGAGATACCCATCCTTAACATATATATCTGATGCTAGTGTGTCTCCCAGGGGTCATGCAGCTATATTGGCAAAGTCAAACAGGCGGGGGCATCTGTGTACTTTGGACACATTTCTATTGTTTTTTTTTTTTTTTTCGTTTGATTTATAAATATGTTTAAACTCATCGCCTGTTCATCAAAATGCCAGAAATATCTAAAATCTTGAACTGATGGAAACAATAATCTAACCTATAAACATGAAATAAGAATGTTCATTCAACAGTGAAATATAGGTCAACATCTCAAATGATCATTTGGGTTATATTGCCTCATCAGCATGCTTGCATCGTAGGAGTTTCACCACTATAGGTTAATGTATACCAAAGATATAAGAAAAAAAAGAACTTTACTGTTAAAAAATCTCAAAAATGACCCAAGGTTCCTTAAACCATATTTTTCCCCTCAAAAAGTGAATTTTGGTGAATAAATTTGTGACAAAACATTGAGTTAGACCTTCCCCTGTCATTTTATATAATAACGTGTCATGTATGGTACTATTTTCCTACCTTTAAATGAGACACAAAATACATGTCACAACTGTGTGGAGTTACCCCACCCACTTTAAAGAGCCTGTAACTCAGAAAAAACTGCTTAAATACCAAAACCACATATGTTCCAAATAATTAGGCATATGTATGCTAACAATAAGCCAGAAATAAACAAAATCGTTAGGAGGCCAAAAAAAACCCTTAGGGAGACCCGTCCTTTCAAGATGAAAATGTGTGATATTTTTCTCTTTTTTCTGCTCAAAATATAGATTGTCGGTCCTCGTTTGAACCGCCTCATCGATTCTAGGTTCTAACGAGTACCCACAATCTATATTATGGAGCAGAAAGTAAAAAATAAGGTTTACCCCTGTAAACCCCTGTTTTACTGTATAAAAGTGGGGATAAAGGGGGTCAAAATTATATAGGAGTGTTTTCGTGATGAATGGGTCCACCCGTCCGTCAGTCCGTCTGTCTGTCCGTCTGTAGACACAATCTTGTCTCCGCAACTCTTCCTACATTTCTCAAGGGATTTTTATAAAACTTTCCAGTTATTGTTCCCATGACTTTATAATAATCATATTATATTGAGGTAAAGCTCGACTGATTTTTACCAGAGTAATTGCTCTTCGTCAGTTTTTGCCATTTTATCACTAGAAGTTCTTGTCTCCGCAACTCCCTACATTTCTCAAGGGATTTTTTATGAAACTTTCCGGGTATTGTTCCCCTGCCCGGAAGAAGATCATATTTTGTCGAGGTCTTGCTCAACTGATTTATGCCAGAGTTATGGCCCTTTGTGTTTTAACCATATTATCAACAGTAGATCTTGTCTCTGCAACTCCTCTTACAGTTTTCAGTGGATTTTGTGAAACAGAAGGCAAGGCAATGATCATGAATCGATACAATTAACCCATAGCTCCCATCATAGACACCAAAGGGAAAGAAACAGAAACATGAAACAACTAAACCCTAATGGAAACATCAATAGCAGAAAGTCAAAAGGACAGTTTCTTTCTCACAAAATGGCCAATTGGCTATCCAAATATAAGCGATACGCACACTCAAAGACAAGCTATAACAAAAAAAACGCGACAGAAGAACCGCCTTGGAACGGTAAGTAAAACAAATTCCACTGGGGGCTGGGGGGGGGGGTGCTTATATCGATTTTACGGGGCCACAATCCTCCCCCTTACTTCCATCGCGATTTAGACAAATAATTTGTTCAGTCCGCATGAAGGTCTCCTATCGCATCAGTGCAACATCTCCGTGAACACACAAAAAAAACAACCAAAGAGATGAAACAACGGTGAGGTCTCGACAGCAAGAAACCACTGAAATGCTGGAGCAAACGAAAATCTTCCAATTATTGTTCCCATGACCTGAAGAAGATCATATTATATCGAGGTCACGCTTGACTTCTTTTTTCCAGACTTACGGCCCTTTGTCAGTTTTAGCCATTTTATCAACAGAAATTCTCCTCCTACGTTTCTCTTGGGATTTTGATAAAACTTTCCAAGTACTGTTTCATTACCTGAAGGATTGTCCATTTGTCAGTCCATCAGTCCGTTCGTCCATCCGTAATCTTAATGTTGTCTCCGCAACTGCTCTTACAGTTTTCAAAGGATTTTGATGAAACTTTCCAGTTACTCTCTCCAGGGTCTGAAGATGATCATATTTTTTCAGGTCATGCTTAACTGATTTTTTTTCTATATGAAGTCTTGCAACACCTCTTGCAGTTTTCAATGAATTTGGATGAAACCTTTCAGTTATTGTTCCCATGACCTGACGATAATCATATTATAACAGGGTACACTTGACTACTTTTGACTTTGTTAATTTTAGTCATGGGGCCAACAGAAAGTGTTATCTCTGCAACTCCTCATTCACTTTAAATAATTATCATTTACAGTTTTGGAGATCATTTTTTCGTAAATTGTTCCTTACAACAATTAGGAAAATTTAAAAAAATAGTCTGTTGAAAGGGTTTAAAAATGCCAAAACATTAATAAGGGCATATATGTTATACACATATTCACCACATACTGACATTTCAAACGTCGGGGGACACTTGGCCTGTGACCTTTTATTTCTAATTCAATGTTAACTTGTCATGTAGGTCGGTTTTATTCTCGTCACACTCGATTGCTTTCGGATATGTAAAATGACGAATATTGAAAAGGGAAATGACTAGGAACCGATGCAATCAGCTCCCCAATCCTCCCCACAATATCACTAGGGAAAGAAGTCGAAACATGGCGTCACGACAGTAAATAAAACAGACCACTGGCAAACCGAGCCAGCAGCTCTTTCCAAAACAGATGGTGACTCGGATAATCCAAACATAACTAAAAAGGAACAGCATTCATAATGAAGGCGGGGGAATTCAGAATCACCAATATAGCAAACAGTAACCATGAAGGAGAAAAGTAACTAAAAAGAATACCTAAAAAGGAGAAGAATCAGAATCGCCAACATAACAAAATAGATAATAAGGGTAAGAATCAGAGCCACCAATGTAGAACAGGATGGAACCACAGCAAATGCGTCGATTGGGAACGGTCAGTAAAAATCACTGGTGGGCTTACATCATAGTGTAGATTATATTTTCTTGTCCTTTGGGATCATTGATTCCATTGTGGAATTTTGAAAATATCTGAGGGTCACTGATGAGGCCTAATTAGCCGAAACTAGCTAGTCTGGCCCAGAAAACATGCGCACTCCTTATTTTTCAGTTCTGTGGTGTATTCCTTGCTTCCAAAGGATAACCCTTTTATAGAACATATTTAACTTCACTACAGCTGGTGTATGGGAATGTGTGGCGGCGGTAAAACGTCTCCCTGCCCTACATCATAGTGTAGATTATATTTTCTTGTCCTTTGGGATCATTGATTCCATTGTGGAATTTTGAAAATATCTGAGGGTCACTGATGAGGCCTAATTGGCCGAAACTAGCTAGTCTGGCCCAGAAAACATGCACACTCCTTATTTTTCAGTTCTGTGGTGTATTCCTTGCTTCCAAAGGACCTTTTATAGAACATATTGAGTGTACTTTACGGAATCCCAACCCTCGCCTTAACTTTCACTGTGGTTCAAATTTGTATTATTTATGTCCGGGCGAAGGTTTTCTAACTCATCCGTGAATCAACTCGGTTAACAAGGCAGTCACAATTAAACCCAAGTTGGCCCAAGGATTAGGATTCGACACTAGCATGCGTTCAGACAACCGGTACTGCACACAACGCCACAAAGGAAAACCATCAGTTAAACCCCGTTGGACCAAGCAACATAAATAAAAGTTCCGGCTCCGACAAACTAATTCTAGCTTGAAGCCAGATCTATCATGGAGTCTGAACCTTTCCCCACCGGCGTGCAATTAAAGACGAACACATAATATCTGACTCTGATTGGGTCAAACACAATGCATGAAGTTACTACCCACAAGATGGCCAGTTGGCTATCCAAAGCAAAACGATATAAACGATACACACATTCAAAGACGAACTTAAACAAAAATAAACTGCGACAGAAGAACCACCTTTGAACGGTCAGCAAAAAAAAAAACTATTTATAAATCGATTTTATGCGGCTGCAGTCCTCGCCCTTACTCCCGTCGTGGTTTGGACAAATAATTTGTTCAGTCCGCATGACTGTTTATGTAGACTCTCTCTCTCTCTCTCTCTCTCTCTCTCTCTCTCTCTCTCTCTCTCTCTCTCTTAAAATTTTTGTGGGAATTTTAAATACCCCAAGAGTGTAATAATTGCTATGAGATGACAAAATAACAAGCAAAGGGAAATCTGTGGCAATTCTACGAATATTTTCAATTCAATACTTAGCGCCAGCGCCTGATGAGCACTCACAGAGGAGTTTGATTTGCACTTCTCGTTTATTTTACATACGATTCATAATATTTAATATTGTGCGTGTCTAGAAAGGTGGCAAATGGAAACTGAAAAAAAAAAAACAAATCATGTAAAATCGTTGTTTTTCATTCATTTAAGCAAGTAACATTCACTGAAATGCATTTGGGATCACTGGAATAACGTAGACAGATCAACTTTAGCTTCATATATATTCACTGAAGACAATAATGCTATGGTGCATGTTTGTTGTTATTTGCGACACTTATAGGGCTGCATAGAATCAATATAAATTAATAATACAAGTCAAGCCTTTAAGAAGCTCGTCAATGCCTTCAGCGTAAATGATGATATCAGGCATTTTGGGGTAAGGCCTGGGTCTGAAGAAAAGCTCTTTGATACCATTGCCATGCAAGTCCTGCACTGCGTTCTGAGCAAGTAAGTTAAGACTTACTGGGCTCTTATGGCTAAACATTGACTGAAACTGAGTATCCATGGTATTTGCTCTGTCCGTTTCGGCTGAGACAGTTTGTCCTGCCCTTCCTTCTACTGATACAGGGATATGTCACATTTAACCATTACTCGCAATTGTACATTGCATACACTCCAGATTTTCAGCTATTTGAATTGTCCGTTTCGGCTGAGACAGTTTGTCCTGCTTTTACTTTCTAATGATACTACGATAGGTCACATTTGACAATTACTCGCAGGTGTACATTGCATACACGCCAGATTTTCAGGTATTTGATTTGTCCGTTTCGGCTGAGACAGTTTGTCCTGCTCTTTCTTTCCACTGATACTGCAATAGGTCACATTTGATCTACATTACACTCCAGATTTGCAGGATGAAAGCCTACACAGTAGTCCTGCAATTGGTTTAAACATTTTTATTTCTCAATTTAAATGCCACGCAATACATATAATCGTGTTATTACGGTAGAGATCTTTTATCTGCACAGGGGGTGATTCTCCCTGCACAGGGGCTCCAGGTAACGTCCACCTAACTAGGTACTTGTGGTAAAGGCAAATCCCAGAGATTTCTATAGGCATGCAAATAGTAAGAAAAAGACAAGCAAGATATTCCACCCCTGAAATAAGTGATGGCAGTGGTGTTGCAGAGTCAGATCCTGAACGGGCAGAAAAATTGATTGGTCAGTTCAATGACTGATTCAATAAAACTGAGTACAATGAGGTTCCATTAACTTTAAAGAGATATGCTCCTTTCATGGATAAGATTCTAATTCCATCGGAGGGAATTATAAAGTTACTTAAGGACTTAAATTAGGGTCTGATGAGCTTCATCCTAGAGTCCTTAAAGAATTGGCAAACGAATTGGGTCCAGTGTTTTCACATTTGTTTCAGCAATCTCTTGATACTGGTGAAGTCCCAAAAGAATGGCTTCTTGCAAACATTTGTGCCATCTTGAAGAAAGGAGTTAGAGCTCTTGCTCGCAAATATCGTCCTGTATCACTGACACGCGTTCCATGTAAGTTGCTTGCACATATTTGTTTACTCAAATATTATGGCTCACTTGGATGAACACCAACTTTTATCTGACAGACAATATGAATTTAAGGAAAAAACCCACAACTGACTACAGTAATAAATGATTGGGTAAACATCTTGGACAAAGGAGGACAGGTGGGTACATTTATCCTGGATTTTGAAAAAGCATTTGACACACCACCTCGTGAACTACAAAAAAGCAAATTAGATCGTTACTGCGGAAATACCCTAAAATGAATAGATTCCTTCCTTTGCTACAGAAAACAACGAGTTGTTGCTAGTTGGGAAACGTCAGGGTGGGCTCCGGTTTTGTCTGTTGTCCTCAAGGGACTATTATGGTCCCCACTGTTGTTTTCTTTGCACGTGAATGATATTTCCACTGATATTGATTCCGAAATAAGACTGATGACTGTGTTTGCTATCGTGAAATTAGAGATGCAGAGGACTCACTGAAACTTCAGAGGGATATAGATAGATTAGGATGTTAGAAAATTGGGTATGAGAGTTCAGCCAGTTAAATGCAATATCATGCAGATAACTAGGAAAAGATCAAACAAAATTGAGGCTTCTTTCACATTAGAGGGAACGGTCCTCGAAAATGTGGATTCCATTAAATATCTTGGTGTGACCATCTCACATGACTTGAGATGGAATACTTATATTAGTAACATGTGTACTAAGGCTAATAGAACACTTGGCTTCTTAATGCGAAATCTTTTTCAATGTCCCAAAGATGTAAAAGAAGCAGCATTTAAGGAACTTGTTTCCCCAATCCTGGAATATGGTAGTTGCGTCTGCGACCCCCATGGAATAGTTATTCAGGAAGAAATTGAAAAAGTACAGAATAGGACAGCTAGGTTTTTACGAGCAATTACAGCTGAAACTGGAAGTATGCTCGAATACTGAAAAACGAAGGATGGGAGTCTCTCCAGAAAAGGACGAGAGACGGTAGACTTATACTCTTGTACAAAGGCCTCAAGCGTGCTGCCAGCATCCAACAGATGACCCCCCCCCACCTCAGTTAGTAGCGGCTGAAAGCAACACTCACTGGCATTTCATGTGCCCTCTGCAAGGACTGCGTCTACAAGAGATCCTTCTTCCCTCAGACAAATAGAGACTGGAATGCCCTTCCAGATTCGGTTATTTCATCCGCGGAAGGTGCAAAGGATAATGTAGCTAAGTTTACTTCTTTGTAGAGAGCTAGGGACTATATAACATCCCTTTTCACAGGTCCTGATGATTGCATGCCTTTTGACGTGTCACCAGTAACGAGTTTGATTCTGATTCTAATTCCCGATCCGATCCGAAGATACTAGTGCACTTTGTGGCATTCATCCATGATGCCAATGGAACATGTTCGGATACCGAAAATTTATCACTGCTGCCGGGGATCGAACCGGGCGTCTAGCATCAGTCTTTTAGCGACCCTTGGGGTATCAGGGGACAATTAACCGCAGCACTTTTTTGTCCGCACCACAATAAGATTTTGAATCGTTATCGACAACTCCTGGAGAAAGCGATAACTTCTGTTTTGGTTTCAAAGTGCTCCACACATGCACAAAATCAAAACAGAATGCGAAAGAAACACTGACAGCAGCATCCTTCCA
This sequence comes from Lucinisca nassula, assembly GCA_963580285.1. Taxonomy (NCBI): domain Eukaryota; kingdom Metazoa; phylum Mollusca; class Bivalvia; order Lucinida; family Lucinidae; genus Lucinisca; species Lucinisca nassula. The sequence continues at coordinate 72,223,972 of OY757024.1, read as the reverse complement.
CTTACCCCACCCACTATTTTCACATACAAAAAAGCATGACTCCTGCTCACTTTGACAGATCCTGTGAATTTACTCCCAAAGCACCAGTACTTGGCACCTGTTGAAATGTCATATACACCATGGACCCAATATACACGGACTAGTCACAACAAGTTGTAAGTGATACTATTTATCGGGAAAATGCTGTCGTTGCTGAGCGTGGCTGAGACTTTTTGAAAGAGATATTTTCATTGTTGCATATAACTCAAATTTTAATACCTTTGGATTATTTTATTTTAAAACGCAATAGTTTAATGTATTGCTTGAACAAATGTAACATTTTTTTAATGAAACGTGTAACAGTCTTTGAAAATTTAACGAGAAACCCAGGCATCTAATATAGGCGTTTTCTGCACTTTTGACATAAATTCGTCAAATTTAGAGGCTTTAAGCTGCATTCAATTCAATTTTAATCAATACACTATTCAAATGTTTCAACCAAACTGTGTCAAAATTGTCAAATAACATTTAATTATTGATAAAATTAATTTTCATTAATTTTCGTTGACTATAATTAATCAAAATACTGTAAGTTCAAGACAGGGGAGCATATTTTCGCAACTCAGTCATGAACTAGTCCATGCATATTGGGTCCGAGTGTTCACGCAGTCACATGCAAAAAAAAAGACAAAAAAGTATAACACAACCAGTAAATTTTTTCAGGAAACCTCTTTGAAAAATAGCAACTTTTTAGTGCCAAAGCTACCTTCGTGAATTCAGATATGCCGCTGCACCTTGAACTTGCACGGCATCCATACTGCTGAAGTGTTAGTTTCGTATTCCATTTCATAAAAGTACAGATTCTTCTCAGCAAACAAGTTCACATTGACAAAACAAATCCACATATCACAATTTCTATGAGCAACCATGCCATTATTGACCCAACCACTATAGTATTTTGAAAATGAAAAACGTCCCTCAAATGCGAAACTGTCCCCGATGCCTGAGTTTGATGCTGGGCGATGGGAGATAATTGACATACAAAAACAACAACAACCTTGTCGTTAATTGTTTGCTTTGGTAATAATAAAAAATAAGTGTAGTTAGTTATTGAAGCTTATTAATATTCAGCGAAGGATCTTATCTAAATGTGTGTGTGTGTGTGTGTGTGTGTGTGTGTGTGTGTGTGTGTGTGTGTGGTTTACGTCGGAAAAGTATAAAAGTCGGGAGTAACTGCTGGGGCCTGAAGTAAATTCGGGAGTAAATTTTGACAATCGAATTAAGGTATTAAACATTCATCTATCTGGTGCAATGTGGATCAAAGTAGAATGTAGACTCTTCTTTAAAATGCATATACGTTTTCACATTATTATCAAGTAGTTTTCAAGATATGAACCGAAATATACGTCCATGTGCAAAATTTGGATTTTTTTTTTTTCAAAATATGTCCAGTATGCAGTTGCTACAAGAATTACTTTATGCGTTATCAATTATATCAGAGATAGAAAAATGTAAAAAATCATTTATTTCAGCGCGTCGTCTACCCGGGACTAGGTCGGGAGAAATTTCTGACTTGAAACCGGCGTTTATTTGTCTTATTCTCGGCCTTTTTGCTCGTAGCACATGCATTTTATTTCTTAAACGTTTGTCAGAAGAAAAGTGGAGAAGCAGTATGGAGTATTTATTCACTTGACATATCGGGACTCGCCACCCACCCAAACACCCACCCCCACCTCATACCCTGTCATCGCTCTAGCACCTAGATTTATTGACGGACTTAAATATATCTTCACACAAATGTTGCTTATGGAAATATCTCGAGTGAGTTCGACGTTCAAGGTCACTGTTCTATTTTTAGGCCATGTAAAATCGATTTAAGCCCCCCCCCCCAGTGGAATTCTTTCCACTGACCGTTCCAAGGCGGTTCTTCTGTTGCGGTTTATTTATATTATTGTTGTTTGTTTCTTACTGTGAGTACCACTTGTGTCTTTTTATTTTGGATGGCCTTTTGGCCATTTTGTGGGAAAGTAACTGACCTTATGGCCTTCCTTTGTTTAGGTTTCCATTATGGTCTGGTTGCTTCATGATTGTGTTTCTTTCCCTTTGGTGTCTTTGATGGGTGGAGTAAGTTAATTGTACCAATTCCTGATCTTTGTTTTACTTCTACTTTGGTCATCGCTCTTGTGCCTACATTTATTGACAGATTTTAATACAGCTTCACACAAATGTTGCTTATGATAATATCTAGAGCGAGTTCAACTTTCAAGGTCACGGGCTCAAGGTCAATGCCACTGTGGCTATTTTTGGAAAAACTTTATCATCGCTCTAGCGCCTACCTTTTTGTTGAATTTACTATAATTTTACAAAAATGTTGGAAATGATAATATCTCGAGCGAGTTCGACTATCAAGGTCATGGCCTCAAGGTAAAGGTCACTGTGACTATTTTAGCTCACCTGAGCACGAAGTGAAGTGCTCAAGGTGAGCTATTTTGATCGCTTTATAACCGTCATCCGTCCGTCCGTCTGCCTGTCCGTCAACAATTCTTCAAATGACATCTCCTCCGAATTCACTGTGCCAATTTTTAAATAATTTCACAGGAATAGTCCTTGGGTGACCCTCTACCAAAATTGCTAAAATTGTTCCGCTCCGGCGGCCATTTTGGCCGCCAGAGCTAAAAATAGAAAACATTTTAAGGACATCTCCTGCTAGGTCCAATTTTAAAATAATTTCACAGGAATAATCCTTGGATTACCCTCTACCAAAATTTGCTAAAATAGTTCCGCTCTGAAGAACAAAATGGCCGCCAGAGCTAGAAAAAGAAAAACCTTAGGAAACCCTTCAAACGACATCTCCTCCTAGGCAAATGGTCCGATATCAAAATAATTTCACTGGAATATTTGTTAGGTGACCCTCTACCAAAATTGCTAAAATCTTTCCGCTCCGCTGAATAAAATGACCGCCAGAGCTAAAAATAGAAAAAAAAACCTTTAAACCACATCTCCACCAAAGCTAATGGTCCGATTTCAAAATAATTTCACAGGAATGTTCCTTGGTCGACTCTCTACCAAAATTTTTAAAATAGTTCCGTTCCACTGAACAAAATGGCCATCAGAGCTAAAGATAGAAAAACCTTTAAACGACATCTCCTCCTAGGCTAATGGTCCGATTTCAAAATAATTTCACGGGAATATTTATTAGGTGACCCTCTACCAAAATTGCTAAAATGATTCCGCTCTGCTGAATAGAATGGTCGCCCGAGTTAAAATAGAAAAAAAATCTTTAAAGGACATCTCCCCCTAGGCTAATGGTCGATTTCAAAATAATTTCACAGGAATGTTTCTTTGTTGACCCTCTACTGCAATTGCTAAAATAGTTCCGCTCCGTTCAACAAGATGGCCACCAGGGCTAAAAATAGAAAAACTTTAGAAAAATATTTAAAAGACATCATCTCTTAGGCTAATGGTTCAATTTCAAAATAATTTCACGGGAATATTTATTATGTGACTCTCTACCATAATTGCTAAAATGGTTCTGCTCTACTGAACAAATTGGCCGCCAGAGTTAAAAATAGAAAAAAAAATCTGTAAACAACCTCTCCTCCTAGGCTAATGGTCCGATTTCAAAATACTTTCACAGGAATGTTCCTCAGATGACCCTCTACCTGAATTGCTAAAATGGTCCTGCTCCACTAAACAAAATGGCCACCAGAGCTGAAAAAAGAAAAAAAATGTAATCAACATCTCCTCCTAGGCTAATGGTCCGATTTCAAAATAATCTTTTATGCCGCGTTTTTCGTCGATAACTTTTTTTATTTTTTAATTTTGATCAATACATCACGCGACAAAGTTGCGAAGTAGAAGCTCCGCAAACTTCTCTCTAAGAACTCAGCCTCCTGAATGGTTTACTTTTTGCTCTAATCAGAAGGACATTTTACAATTTCCGAATGTTTTGATAAAAACCAAGTCTAATTCGGTCACACTATCGAATGTAAACAAATGACTGGCCAATATATAGATATCCCGTGCAGCCAACGAAGCGTCCAACTCAAAGGACGTTGTACAAATCCTTTAATAGAGTGTAGACGGTCAGAAACATGAAATACGTGGCTTTAGTCGGCAAACCATTTGTAAAGACGCCTTTGATCTATAGTGTTAAAATATTTTAAATACTATACCAGTCACTGCGAATGTCTGTTGTTTCATTCTCGAATGTGCACATTGCAAAAATGCAGGATGTTGGAATGACCCACATAATTATCCGTAAGTCAAGCCATGGGGAGCCGACAAATCGTCATACCACGCCGTCAGGGCGGGACCAGTGTAAACAGAAAATTCCACTCTTGAAATTTCAGAAATCTCCATCTGATTGCCGCTCTGCACATATAAATTATGGGCATGGAACCTTAATGAGAAGTTTGCGGGGCTTCTCCTCTACAACTTTCCCGCTGGATGTGTTGATCAATAATAAAAAAATAAATAAGTAATCACCGAAAAACGCGGAAAAAAAAAGATAAAAAAATCTACTTAAAGTTTTTATTAATTCCGACAGTAGAATTTATTTTTTGGCTCCAAAAACATATAAACCGTCTTGCATGGACATTAACGTTTAATAGCAACCAACAACCAGAGTTGGTTGTTAACAGTTACACGTGTATTTATTTAAGGAAACATACCCAACCCACTCAAAGCCTACTAAAACCAACAGTACTAAGGCTAAAAATTTCACAAAGCTTCCGGTTTTACATATCTATATATCTATATCTATGCAACTTCCTGTTGACTGAAGCACCTGATTGGATGAAACTTGAATTTCTTTTTACCATGAACACACGTTCATCTTTTCGAAATCTTTAAACAAGCATGGCTGGGCTAAATCAAATGTCTCACAATCCAACGTTTCTGATAATATAAAATTTAACTCAATGGTGAAATATGTTTCTTAGTTTACAGTAGGCTGTATCCATGGCGGTAATTGAAAGCATATGTGTCCCATCAACAACACCACTGTGACTTTGAGTGTCTCCCTTTTGATGACACACATCGCAGGAACAAAATGGTAAAGAAAAATGCTTTCTCACAGATTTGCTATTTTCTTCGACACAGCCGTACAGGGCACACCAGTCCACTTAAATGGAAGTGGAGGCAATGATCATCAGTTTACATTTAAAGGCAGCAATAAACGCTGAGTAAAAGTTTGTTCGAGGAAGTGGTTTTGGAGGAATCTGTGCTTAATCAGTGAACAATCAGCCGCAATCGAATTGGTTATAGAAATCTACACATGTAGCTGGGTTGATGCATGTCACACTGGCTGGGTGCCTGTCCCTCAGACCCTTTAAATAAGATGGACTACTGCAATTGCTAAAATAGTTCCGCTCCGTTGAACAAGATGGCCACCATTCGATTTGCTAGAGTGTGTAGTCATGTAACTGACTTCAACACTCGTAATAAATTATTAACGGCTAAACTCCTTAATCAGGGTTATCGGTACCATAAACTACGCAAAGCCTTTTCAAAATTTTATAGACGCCATTCTGATTTAATTTCAAAATTCAATATTGGACTTAAATCTCTTCTGCAACAAGGTCTATCGGAACCCGAATTTTATGTTGACTTAGTATATAAATTCAGAAAAATATATAACCGCAATGACTTCAGCACCCAATTTCGTAAAATCATTCTTCGATATAAAAAGATTGGGTACAACATGGATGTTATACGACAGACTGCATGCATGGTAGTTAACCCAATCACGGTTGGCAACTTTGCTTCCCTCTTTAATTGCACGCCGGTGGGTCAGGCTTCAGATTCTATGACGGCTCCAACGTAAAGGCTTATTGTGAATTAGAGAGATCTAATTCAAGGTAATGTTGGTTGGTGCCTGATGCTCTGTCTCTGGTCGGGCCCATCGGAGTCTAACTGTTGGTTTTCTTTTGCTCCAGCATTTCAGTGGTTTCTTGCTGTCGAGTCCTCACCGTTGTCTCACCTCTGTGGTTCTTTGATTTTTGTGTTCACGGAGATGTTGCACTGATGAGTTAGGAGGCCTTCATGCGGACTGATCAAATAATTTGTCTAAATCGCGACGGAAGTAAGGGCGAGGATTTTGGCCACGTAAAATCGATTTAAGCCCTACAGTGGAAATCATTCCACTGACCATTCCAATGCGGTTCTTTTGTGGCGGTTTATTTATGGTGTTGTTTGTTACTTACGTATCACTTGTGCCTTTTTGTTTTGGATGGCCATATGGCCATTTTGTGGGAAAGTAACTGTCCTTATGGCCTTCCTTTGTTTAGGTTTCCATTATGGTCTGGTCGCTTAATGTTTGTGTTTCTTTCCCTTTAGTGTCTTTGATGGGTGGAGTAAGTTAATTGTATCGATTCCTGATCTTTGTTCTACTTCTACTTTTCATATAAGCATAAAACATTCTGTAAAATACTTTGAAAGGTTTCTGTGAATTGTAAAAAGGCTGTATATTCAAAATGGCGATCTGTTTATGTTTTAAAACTGACAGTTGTGACGTCACAACAGGTTCAATTTGTGACGTAATTGGCAGTGCACTGATATACTGCATAAATGCTCTCTCTCTCTCTCTCTCTCTCTCTCTCTCTCTCTCTCTCTAAAGCTGTAAACAAAATTTCACAACTTTTCTCAGAGTATCCATAAATTCCGGCCAACGGATACGAGTAGCCAAATTCTTCCTTTGCAGATCGGGGATTAGTACACTTGCCTCAGATGATAATGAATAATGATCCCGGTTTCATCCCCGGCAGCGGTGATAAAATTTGGGTGTCGGAAAATGCTCAGTTGACAGCATTTGCAGGAATAAATGCTAAAAGGGCACCATATTTCGGATCGGGACATAAACATGGTAGCTCATTGGTTATTGCACTTGCCTCTGATGCTAGAGGTCCCAGGTTCGATCTCTGGTGGCGGTGGTAAATTTTCTGTGTCCGAACATGCTCCACTGGCATCATTTGCATAGATAAATGCCACAAAGTGCACCGTCCTTTCGATCATTAACTGGAGGACCCATTGCACAGAGAATAACGATTGCCTGCAAATCTGGAGTGTAGGCTTCAATTGCGAATAATGGTCAATGTGACGGATCGCAGTAACAGTAGGGTAGGGTTTGTTAAGTAGAGTATGGTAGGTAACTGGAGGCCTCACAGCTGTAATAACACGATTAATGCCATATAGACTGTTATTTTGTTTTAATTAATGACGGTTGGTGCCTCATGCTCTGCCTTTGGTTGAGCCCACCGGAGTCTAACTGATGAGAAAGAAGAAATCCTTCATGATGTGGATTGTCTAGACAGCGACAGAACAAAGCGCGAGGATTACGCTCACGTAAAATCGATTAAAGCAACCCCCACTCCCCCCCCCCCCCCCCCCAATTAAATAACTTCTCGTAGTCCGTTCCAATGCGGTTCTTGATACCTTTCGGTAACATTTGGTTGGGTATCGGAATAGGTAAGTTAATGGAGTAACTTCTATCTTGTGTTCCACGTTCCTGTTTCTTTTGATCCTTGATACGTATGTAGAATAGTTGTAGTATAGCACTGACAAAAAGACTACCTTCATGCCACTCTTTACAAGCAATTTTCTTAATTATCTAAGAAGGATGTCAGCATCCCACCAAGTTTTCTGTAGATGTGGTTAGTGTTGTAATCACTTAGATACTCAGAGGAACATTGCCCCTTATGTATCCAGTTTTAGGAATAGTTCCGATTTCAAAATTGTCCTATTTTATTTATTTTCTTGGGAACAAGACAATTCATCGACAAGACAACTCATCGACACGGTTTTTGGAGACAACTCATCGACACTTTTTGAAGACAACTCATCGACACATTATAATGTTGAAATTATACTGAAGCTGATAAAATGAAGACAATGTTTTGAAAATAAAATGATCTATTATCAGGTTTATGATCAACATAACGAAATTAGAATATATTAATTCAATATTTTGGCTTATTGATGACAATTAAGAAACCATTTTAACCGCATAGGATGGCTGGCTTTAATAAATATCTGTTTTAAAAAACATGATATAAAAGAAAATATATAGGGAACTTGGTCAAATATTATTCAAAACTTTCATAATTAAAATAAAAAGATGGAAAATGAAGCTGGATATTCGTTTATGTGAGTTACATGTATGTTTTCATTTTCCCCCTAAATGTTTGTTGTTCGAATTTTGCTAATAATAGGGATTTTGGCTGTTAATCACAATGAGCTTGTACTGGTAAGCTTTTATATGAGTTTTTAAACTGTCTGTCTGTATGTCTGTCTGTCTGTCTCTCTCTCTCTCTCTCTCTCTCTCTCTGTCTGTCCGCCCGCCCGTCCGCACATATGTATATATGTATGTATGTATGTAGGTATGCAATACTGGTGAGTCTTTATATGCATTTTTAAACTGTCTGTCTGTCTGTCAATCTATTTTTCTTTCTTTCATTCATTCTTAGAAATTATATGTCTTGTTTCTTTCGTTCATTCTGATACATTATCTTATTATTTTTTATTTTATTTATTTATTTATTTCATACTTATTTTGATGGTACGTGCAAGTTAATATAAAACATGGACAAACAATCAATTACATCATTACTCGAACTATTTTGTTAATCGGAGTGTGCCATAAAGTTACAAACATAACGATTATCATATTACTAAATTTTTTATCCTACATGTGTATTTGTATTTTTACCCCTCACAGATCAATCAAATACAACGTACCACTTATCCATAATTACCCTCAATTACCTATGATTGCCAGTTACCTTCAAACAAATGTGTCGATGAATTGTCTTCAAAAGGTGTCGATGAGTTGTCTTCAATTGTGTCGATGAATCGACTCCAAAAACCATGTCGATGAGTTGTCTTGTCGATGAATTGTCTCGATTCCATTTTCTTACATTTAAAGGCAGCATATAAAGGACTTGGAATATGGAAATTGTATTTGGGACCCCAGCGGAGTGGTCCTTAATGAAGAAATGAAAAAAGTTCAGAATAGAGATGCTAAATCTGTAACAAGCAATTACTGTTTTGAAGCTGGAAGCATGACTGGAATACTAGGAAAATTAAGATGGAGATGGGAGTCTCTCAAGAAAAGGAGAAACGACAGTAGGTTCATACTTTTATACAAAGGTCTAAATGGTGCTTCCAGCATCCCAACAGATCACCTTGTTCCCCCCCCCCCCCCACCAGGCACTGTAGAAATCATCATTCCTTGCTGCAAGAACTGGCATTTATAAAGAATCATTCTTCCCCCGATCCATTAGAGATTGGAATGTCCTTTATGATTCGATTATTTCAACGGCTGAAGGTGCTGAGGATTGTGTAGCTAAGTTTACCTCTTTGGTAAGAGCTAGGGACTAACTTCCCATCACAGGTCCTGGTTTATGAATGTCATTTGGCGTGTCACCAGTAACAATTCTGATTCTGAACAATATATAGAGGCCTCCGTGATGCTGTAGATAAGCTACTCTCCTCATACACCAGGGGTCTTGGGTTCGACCTCGGGTTTCTGTAGACTTTCGGATGAGTCTTTAAACCGAGGTCCGTTCTCCCTATGACCTTAGGACACAGCTCATTATTTTCTCCACTGCTCCCAACATAATGAACACAGGAAAATACTTCATGAAACTATCAATAGTATACAGGGGTTAGCAGATTCCAATCTAAGTATAAAACTGCTACTGAACCCAAACAAAAAAATATTCAGTTGAAATAAGGGAAGCAGTTTTTACATACATTAAAAATACAAACTACCAATCTATTATTTAAACCAAGTAGCAGGGATGACAGTGATAAAACTTTCTAATTATGATTGGTTACTGACCTCCTCCGCTTTCAAGTGGGGCGAGCTTGAATCGCGTACCACTGTCATCTGTACTGAAGAAAAATATGGGACAAAGATGTTATTTTTTTAAAATGTGAAAATTGGAATAAAAATCGCTTCATGTTATGTCTAAAACCTTCCTTTTTTGAAAAATAACAGTAAGAAGATAACTTTTTGTCATTTAGAAAGAAACTATCTTACTTTTTTCATGCTAGTGAAACAAGTAACACTCGTTACATGGTGTCCAACTCATGCCTGTTTTTTCCAAATGAATAGGATTTATCATAATGATTCTGCTATTAAACATGACGTTTCAGATACAAAAGTGATTCTAAGATGAAAAGTGCAAGATTTTATGTTTCACTTTATTGAAGAACCAATTTCAAATATCCAGCTACGACAACTAAAATTCTGTCCTTTTTTTATATTTTTTATGTTGGACACATTTATCCTTCCAATAGTCCTATGCCAAAAATTAAACAAACGTTATAGTTTTATCAAATTATTGTTAGCTTTATAATAGAATTTAATGGGGAAAAGTTTCTTAGAATTCTGGTAATATGGAATGCTCGTTACTGAGGACAACAAATCATGCACGTTACATGGTGTCCAACATAGCAGTGCATTATTGCTGATCAGTTAGAAAAATAGCCTTTCTTTGTAGTACTGCTGGAACAATTAATTGATAACTTTAACTATATTTTCATGAAAAGAAATACTTCTCAGTTATTTAACATTCTACGCATAACTAAGTTAGACACCATGTTACGATCGTGATGTTCATGTCGTTGTGGTTTTTCCTGAGTAACCTTTTCTAAACATTTCATAATGAACAGTTTATGATTCTGTGTACACTTATGAAGTTGTTTGCTTGTATTTGTCTGTACATAACAATGACTGTATTGCTTACTTGTATGTATGCTCTGTTTGCTTGCAATAGATCTGTATTAAAACAAAGTTTGACAGGAGTTGCTATTTCTGGGGCGATTTCATATCCTTTTAGCTAGCGAGTTTCGTGAGCTTCTGTTGATGTTATCAAGCGTGTAAGATTCGGTACATCACATGATGGATTAAACGGAATTTGGGAAAGACAATGTCATGAGGAATTTACACATCAGTGACCAGTGCAACGCATTCTGTGGTCAAAGCAAGTTTATCGTATGTTCAGAAGCGCTGTACTGGCCAACTAAGTATTCGAATTATTCCATATGAGGCACTTAAAACACCCGTCATAAGTTAATATACTAAAGTCTCAATAATCAAAAGTAAATTCCAGTCTACCTGCAAGCGAACAAGACCTATTGCCGGACAGGGCAGCTCGTCTGAACTTGATCTTGCCCATCATGTAAAGACTTTACTATAAACCATGTATACCGACAGCCATGTATACCGACTGACACCGACGCTAACGCGGATACCAGGGATACCGTAATATTTAGATCTTCTTGTACTTTCGTATATACAGGTGCGTTTCAAAAGTTTTATAGATAGGACTGGGTTTTTATTAATTAATTGCACACTTTGTGTATTCTCAAAGCTGTAACACAGTTTGCTGACGAAATCTGGGCTTTAATTTGATATATGTTTTACATTAATACATTGTCTTGAAATGTGTGTTTTATTTCTTTTTGTACAGCGCATAGTTGTCATTTTGGGCTCGTTCATACATGCACGCATTTTTGTCCTCGATTGTTTCACCCTTTCGAACATTGCGTTTCGAAAGGTTTGTATGTGGAAATGATAATAATAAAAATTGAACTGAAAATAACATTTCTATTCATTTATAAAGATCATGGATAAAACTAATAAATTTTATCGCCAATAAATACCTGGGACATAACCCAATATTACCAGATAGGTGTGTTTTCCCATTTTGCTGTAAGCAATTGTATATATTTAAAATATAAAATACTGAAACTACATTCTGAATATTTACTTAAACCTATTATCAGACCTTCATAAACACATATTTAATTCAATTCAGTCTTGTTCGTATCTACATTACAACTTCGCTGAGCTTAGTACTGGGTGACCCCACCCTTGTTTGTGATGATAGCGGCATTTCTACGAGGCATGGGGTCGTACATACAGTTCCATGAGATCTTCTATGTTGACTGTATGCCAAAGATTTGAATAGTTCGCCATAGTTGCTGCTTGGTTATTGGAGCTCTCCCCTTTCACATTTTAAGATCCAAACGTGTTCTATAGGAATACCCAGGTCAATCCAAAAGCTGAAGACCTTTTTCTTTAATGTACCTGCGCGTGCTTTGGGGGTTAGTTTGTTCCAACATCCAATCATCAACTATGGCGAAATATTCAAAGTCTATGGAATACAGTTAACAGAGAAAATCTTATGGAACTGCACGACTCCATGCCTCATAGAATTGCCGCTGTCATTGAAAACAAGGATGGGGTTATCCAGTACTAAGCTCAGTGAAGTTGTAATGTAGATATGAACAATAATGAATTGAATGAAATATGTGCTTATGAAGATCTGGTTATAGATATAAGTGAAGATTCAGAATCTAGTTTGTCTTCATAGCTTCAATATTAATCATTATAAAAATAAAGCAATTGCTTACAGCAAAATTGGGAAACTACACCAACCTAGTAGTATTGGGTTATATCTCAGGTACCTGTTGGCGATATAATTTATTATTTTTAACCAAGATTTTTGTAAATGAATACAAATGTTATTTTGAATTCGATTTTATCATTATCATTTCCAGACACAAACCTTTCGAAACGCAATGTTCGAAAAGGTGAACAAATCGAGGACAAAAATGCGTGCATGTATAAACGAATCCAAAATGATGATACCATGAGCTGTACAAAAAGAACTGAAACACATATTTCAAGACCATGTATTGATGTAAAACATATATCAAATTAAAGCACAGATTTGGTCAGCAAACTGTGTTGCAGCTTTGAGAAACAGCACCAAGTGTGCAATTAATTATGAAACCAAGTCCTATCTATAAAACTTTTGAAACGCACCTGTAGTTGAGCTAAAAAGGCAGAATACTAGAACAGTGACGGCTGCTAATATAGTGGGCCTTACACGAGTGGTCATTTAATATGTGATTTATGAAACCACTCCAGCCTTTGGCGAGTTTCATAAATTTAATTTGAAATGACCACAAGTGTAAGATTCTGTTTATAAACCGTATGAATGTTTTAAACAGTTTTATCCCCTTGAAAGTTAAATAATTTCAGTGGAAAACATGGTGATGTCATGTGTGGCGTCATAAGGCCACTAATCAAGTGTTATGTAGCGTGTGGTCATACAATTTAATGACATGATGTTACGCCACTGAATAACGACAACATCAAACAATAGGAGAAACAATGTCATTTTGATCTGTCGTAACATTTTAACCCGTTATGAAAGAAAAGACATGCCTGAGGTTTGTAGAAAAATCGATTTAAGCCCCCCAGTGGAAATCTTTCCACTGACCGTTCCAAGGCGGTTCTTCTGTGGTGGTTTATTTATGTTGTTGTTTGTTACTTACTGTGTGTATCACTTCAATTCACTTGTGTCTTTTTTATTTTGGATGGCCATATGGCCATTTTGTGGGAAAGTGACTGTCCTTATGGCCTTCCTTTGTTTAGGTTTCCATTATGGTCTGGTCGCTTAATGTTTGTGTTTCTTTCCCTTTGGTATCTTTGATGGGTGGAGTAAGTTAATTGTATCGATTCCTGATCTTTGTTTTACTTCTACTTTGCCGTATTGTACAGCGTTTTTACCAACAGTGAATGTGATTTACTCTGCTTTGTAAACATGCATGCTGGAAAGTTAAGCACCGTTAATTTGCAGCAACACTGAACATCTGAAAAAGATCAATTAATGATGCGGAGTGCCACAAACGATGGCACAACAACACTTTTCAAACAGATAGACAACTTGCCCTGAACGAACATAATAATTTCAGGCTTCAAATCAAACAACAAACAAAACAAAGTCAACATTGTAATCTTTAATTCCTGAAATAATTTAGGATTCGTAAATTTCGTAAACTCCGGAGTGGAAGCCCCCCACCCCCCGCTCCCACCCACACACACACCTCCCCCTCAGTAGTCTTACTACTGACCTTCCCAAGGCGGTCATTCCGTTGCAGTTTCTCAAACTGAATTCTTGGTTCTGTTTTGCAGGGCTTCCATTTACTCCCAAGTTCAGGAAGTCCCAGACTTCCTACCCTTGAAATCTGGAAGTCCCACTGGAAAATTCAGGAAGTCCCAATTTTGAAGCAAGGTGTTTGCGGATCGTAAACTTGTTTTGATGAAAAAATATATATTATTTAATCTATGAATCTCTTGTTTGCATTTTTAATCACCTGTATATTCTTTTAGAGGGCTAGTAAAGTGTGGATAGGTAAACTGAACGGCTCAAAAATGACTTGAATAGTGTTGACTGGGCTGTTAAACTCAAAACAATCAAGCAAAGCTCTGTGAGGAAGTTAAAACTACTCATAACTGTGACATACATGCGGTCAGTACAGTGCAGGGATGAGACCACATTATTAAGGAAAATGATAAATTCATGGCAAATCTAAAAAATGTGGTCTCACTCCCTATATAGAACAGAAAATGTGGTCTCACCCTAAATAACATACAAAAAGCCTGGGCTGGGGCGAGACCACAATATTTAGGCTAATGATAAATTCATGGAGAAGAAAAAAGCCTGGGCTGAAGGATTGTGGTCTTAATAATTTGGTCACCCATTAAAAAAACTTAAGTTGATCCCTATTATTATTAGTCACGCTACATACACGGAATGAATCTAATTTTGATAATGATTAGGGCCCAATTATTCTGTATGTTAATTAGGATATAACTGCGCATCCCTCTAAAATGAATCCAGAAATCCCATTGGTGGAAGCTAAAAATCTTGTTGTGCTTTAGAATGCTTACAGCACCCTTCAAAAATTTATGAATGAAAGGTCACGTTGTCTCTTTGATCCAAGTTAGTGGACGCTTGCATGTTCGTAACGCCCAGAGAGCTAAATTTTGCATTAGATTGTAAAATGTAGACATTTTAAAGAATTTACCGTCATCATCAGATGAACAGTATCTCTAGTTAAGTATTTGGTTAAAGATAAATTTGAAATCACAATGAAATATAGTTGCCAAGTCATGCAAATTAGACAAAAACAGTTGCTACCCCCTTGCACTAGAAAGCAAAATGGCGGAGCAGAAGCGGAAAAATTTCCATACCCTACCTCAGTTCATCCGATCCTAGCCAACCATCCTTTGGCCTAGGCTATCATTTTTCTTTGTGATATTAGAGATGAGATATTGAAGTTTGTTTTAAGACCTTATTTGGTGTGATTCACCTTCTTATAAGGCAGGGGACCACATTGGACCTACAAATTAAACTTTTACCATTTTTTTTTCTGGTTTTTATCTTCAATGCATACTCCTTTGTCATGTGTACACTTTTGGAACAAAATACAGCTTCAGAACTTTGTGAAAATGGTCGTTTTCATTCGTGTTTACCCTTCGCTCTGAACATGTGTTCGGAATTTCTGTTCTAAAAATAAGTCTGTCACTTTACACATACATGGCGACAGTATCGTCTCTGAGTGTCGATACTTATGGCATGGTATTCAGTGTCATATTTTTTCCCATTCAGGCATGGCCTAAGCAAACAAGGCCAAAAATGAACGTCGCATAACGTCATATATGGGGATTCTATTTTTGTAACGAACTAAAAATAGATCTAACTAGTGTTCGAGACCTAGTTAGGGAATCCCTCTCAAACTCGTTTACCTGTCATCATAATTGTTCGCATTTTTGCATAAAATGCATTCATTTGTACTGTTTTAAAGAAAAATACCGGCTATATGCATTTTATTTTTGGAAGCATTTTTTCCAGATAGCTCAATAATGCACCTTTAACACAAATAAAACAAACCTGACGCCTATTGTCATATATGGATTAAAAAGAAATAAAGAAAATTTCTTTTGTAAAATATTTTTGCCAAACTTTGAAAAACATACGCTTCGCGTCTTCATTGTACTCTATTAAAACACTCTGAACTGCTTCAGACAAACAGGCAGAAACACGTGCAACTTTGATCAATTGGGGCAGATTTAGACGAGTCAGTGGTACTTTTTTTTTGGGGGGGGGGGGCTTTTTGGATAACAGACAGATCAGACTGCAGCGCGGACCCTGACGAACCGGCCTGGTCACAATCGCCAGTTTTACGTATTTTCGAGGCGCCAAAATCAAACAGCGATCGCGACAACATTTTGGGATTTTATTAATTATTTTCGTCATTTCACCTGGTGAACACCTGCTATTTACTCAAGAAAAAAAAAGCGTATCTATCTTTGAAACTATTGTCGCACTTTGCATCTCTAATGAAACACCTAAATTACGACCCGCTTTAATTTAAACAGTAACAAGTTTACAGGAATAAAAAACACTTATCGTCAATGAGATAATTAGTTTATCCTCAACTACTAATCTGTTTAATTATATGCAAACACCCGAGCAATCACCTCGACACGTTTCTCACACGCCGATGACGATCAAAGGTGTGCCGACGCACGTGATTCTGACTGTCAATATAATACCGCGCAAGCAGAAAATCGGACGTCCTTAGTTCTCAATAAACACAGAAAGCTGTTTCAGCTAAGGAGGCGGAGCAAACTTTTTACAAACCGCTAAAAGTGGGCGGGTTTATACGTCTCGGTGAAGATTTTTGGCCGTACAGAGAAATTTTCGGGAATTCGCGGGACGCCCTTGATGTTTAATTTGGGCGTCCGGAAGCGATTTCAGGACGTAATATATGCCGTACATCCGCCTAACGGAAGCCCTGGTTTTGTAACGAGAAAGCATTTGTAGTGTCCACGGTAATGCTTAAAAATGCGCTTTGTTGTCATTTTGTAACGATCGTTATTCATCGTTGCTTACAACGTGACTCTAGCGACATTCTTTCTCGATTCTTTCAAAAAAAAAAAAAAAAAGGTTGGATACCTTTAAAGCATATAATGAGCAGTAGGCTATTGTGAGATGATCTTATTTTATAATATGACCGTCGGAATTACCAATCGTTACAAGTGACAGATGGACAACGTATTTTGGTGTCTGTTTGTAACGAGCAAACAGCTTTTCGTGTCTGTCTAAAGTCAAGGTGAACCATAATTCGTACAGCCCAATAACCATCTTCCTTAAGGCATCATCAAAACAAAATTAAAACAACAATTTACGTGTTGTTATCTGACTTCACGCATGAATTAGCGTCGTTCCGTCTAACATGATGATTTTGACCATCGCTCGTTAGCTCCACTGGCCGAAGGCCAGCGGGGCTATTGTCATGGCCCTGTGTCCGTCGTGCGTCCGTGTGTCCGTGTGTTAACTTTTTCTTTAAACATCTTCTTCTCCTAAACTACTGGGCCAATTGTAACCAAACTTCACAGGAATGTTCCTTACATAGTCCTCTTCTAAATTCCTTCAAAGAATTTTGTTTCACCCAGAATTCTGGTTGCCATGGCAACAAAACCACAAAAAATAAAAATCTTTAAAAATCCTCTCCTCCAAAACCACCTGTTGGATTTCATTTTTATTTTGCATGAATGTTCCTTGGGTGGACCTCTTTCAGATTCCTTGAAGAAATTTTGATCCGACAAAAAACATGGCCGCCACGGGCTGGGCTTATTTTCCCTATTTAACATATAGTGTAATGCTAAAACATCTTCTCCTCCTAAACTATTGGGCCCATTGTAACCAAACTTCACAGGAATGTTCCTCACTTAGTCCTCTTCTAAATTTCTTCAAACAATTTTGTTACACCCAGAACTCTGGTTGCCATGGCAACAAAACAACACAAAAAATTAAAAATCTTTAAATATCTTCTCCTCCAAAACCACCTGTTGGATTTCATTTTTATTTTGCATGAATGTTCCTTGGGTGGACCTCTTTCAGATTCCTTGAAGAAATTTTGATCCGACAAAAAACATGGCCGCCATGGGTGGGGCTTATTTTCCCTATTTAACATATAGTGTAATGCTAAAACATCTTCTCCTCCTAAACTACTGGGTCAATTATAACCAAACTTGACAGGAATGTTCCTTACTTAGTCCTCTTCTAAATTCCTTCAAAGAATTTTGTTATACCCAGAACTCTGGTTGCCATGGCAACAAAACCACACAAAAAATTAAAAATCTTTAAAAATCTTCTCCTCCAAACCCACCTGTTGGATTTCATTATCCCCTCGCACAACATAGTTGTGAGGGGGGATATAGCATTTGTCCCGTACATACGTACGTACGTACGTACGTACGTACTTTGGCATCGCTCTAGCGCCACGTACGTACGTACTTTTGGCATCGCTCTAGCGCCACGTACTTTTGTCATCGCTCTAGCGCCTACATATTTTGACTGATTTTAATATAACTTCACACGAACGTTCCTTACGACAATATCTGGAGCAAGATCGACTTTCAAGGTCATGACCTCAAGGTCAAGGTCACTCTGGCTATTTTTTGAAAAACTTTGTCATGGCTCTAGCGCCTACATTTCTCCCCCAATTTCAATATAACTTCAAACAAATGATCCTTATAAAAATATCTCGAGCGAGTTTGACTTTCAAGGTCATGACCTCAAGGTCAAGTTCACTGTGGCTATTTTTAGAAAAGCATTGTCATCGCTCTAGCGCTTACATTTCTTCACCAATTTCAATATAACTTCACACAAATGATCCTTATAAAAATATCTCGAGCGAGTTCCACTTTCAAGGTCATGGCTTCAAGGTCAAGGTCACAGTGGCTATTTTTAGAAAAACTTTGTCATCGCTCTAGCTCCTACATTTCTTCACTGATTTCAATATAACTTCACATAAATGTTCCTTATGACAATATCTTGAGCGAGATGGACTTTCAAGGTCATGACCTCAAGGTCAAGGTCACTGTGGCTATTTTTAGAAAAACTTTTTCAGCGCTCTAGCGCCTACATTTATTCACCAATTTCAATATAACTTCACACAAATGTTCCTTATAAAAATATCTCCAGCGAGTTCGACTTTCCAACTCATGGCCTCAAGGTCAAGGTCACTGGGGCTTTTTTTAGAAAAAACTTTGTCATTGCTCTATCGCCTATATTTCTTCACTGATTTCAATATAACTTCACACAAATGTTCCTTATGACAATATCTCAAGCGGGTTCGACTTTCAAGGTCAAGGCCTCAAGGTCAAGGTCACTGTGGCTATTTTTTAGAAAAACTTTGTCATCGCTCTAGCGCTTGCATTTCTTCACCAATTTCAATATAACTTCATACAAATGTTCCTTATGACAATATCTCTAGCGAGTTGCACTTTCAAGGTCAAGGTCACTGTGTCTATTTTTAGAAAAACTTCTTCATCCCTCTAGCGCTTACATTTCTTCATCGATTTCAATATAATTTCACACAAATGTTCCTTATGACAATATCTCGCCATTTCGACTTTCAAGGTCAAGGTCACTACGGCTATTTTTAGAAAACTTTGTCATCGCTCTAGCGCCTACATTTCTTCACTCATTTCAATATAACTTCATACAAATGTTGCTTATGACAATACCTGGAACGAGTTCGACTTTCAAGGTCAAGGTCACTGTGGCTATTTTTAGAAAAACTTTGTCATTGCTCTAGCGGTTACATTTTTTTCACCAATTTCAATATTACTTCACACAAACGTTCCTTATAACAATATCTCAAGTGAGTTCCACTTTCAAGGTCAAGGTCACTGTGGCTATTTTTAAAAAAACTTTGTCATGGCTCTAGCGCTTACATTTCTTCACCCATTTCAATATAACTTCACACAAATGTTCTTTATGACAATACCTCGAGCGAGTTTGACTTTCAAGGTCAAGGTCACTATGGCTATTTTTAGAAAAATTTTGTCATTGCTCTAGTGCTTACATTTTTTCACCAATTTCAATATAACTTCACACAAATGTTCCTTATGACAATATCTCGAGCTATTTAGACTTTCAAGGTCAAGGTCACTGTGGCTATTTTTATAAAAACTTTGTCATCGCTCTACCGCCTACATTTATTAACAGATTTTAATATAACTTCACACAAAAGATGCTTATGATAATATCTTGAGCAAGATCTACTTTCGTGGTCATGGCCTCAAGTCAAGGTCACTATGGCTATTTTTAGAGAAACGTCATCACTCTAGAATGTACATTTATTGGAGGATTTTTAAACAAACTTTACACAAATGTTGCATATGATAATATCTCAAGCAAGTTGGACTTTTGCCATTTCAGTGTTTTCCACACACGAAGTTGTCTAGTGCGAGGGGATTTGTATCACATGCGATGCCTTGTTTTTATTTTGCATGAATGTTCCTTGGGTGGACCTCTTTTAGATTCCTTGAAGAAATTTTGATCCGACAAAAAAAACATGGCCGCATGGGCGGGGCTTATTTTCACTATTTAACATATAATGTAATGCTAAAAAATCTTCTTCTGCAAAAGTACTTGTGGGATTTCATTGTAATTTGCATGAATTGTCCTTGGGTGGACTGTTGTCAGATTCCTTGAAAAAAATTTAATCTTACAAAAAAAACATAGCCGCCATGGGCGAGGCTTATTTTCACTATATAACATATAGTGTAATGCTGAAAATATTTTCTGCAAAAGTACTTGTTTTATTTCATAGTTATTTGGCATGCATGTTCCTTGGGTGGACCTCTGTCAGATTCCTTGAAGAAATTTTGATCCGACTAAAAACATGGCTGCAGTGGGCGGGGTTTATTTTCAATATATAACATGTAGTGTAATGTTAAAAAAGTCTTCTCTTCTTCAAAAGTTCTTGTTTATTTATTTATTTATTTATTTATTTAAAAGTACCTTCCTGTATCTGAATTAATCTCCTCCAATTTTGCTGACTATCACATATCTATAGAGGTCCACCTACAAATTGTCATTCTAAAATTCAAAACATCAGAAATTTCACTTGCCCATCACACTGGTGATAGAACTGATGTTTTCAACACAAACTCTATTTATAAGACTTGATGTTTCAAAATAAATTCAAAATACTGAGGGAGATTGATTTATTAGACCTAATTATACTACAGTGTCAACAGTTCTCCAGATCCCTGAGGGTTAAAATGGCTTTGTTGAAAACGGAGACATACCGAATCCGACGGAGGAAAGGATTTTTTTTTTTTTTTTTTTTTTTTTTGGTTTTGTTTTACGGCCCTTTCAAGATTATTTCACTCATATTGAGCCGATCGTTAATCAGAGGTGGGCGAAAACCGGAGTTCCCGGAGGAAAACCACCTGACTTTCCGTTGCAGAACTTGGCGTCTCACACGTGGCCCGAGCGAGGCTCGAACCTACGGCAGTGAGAGATCTAATGACGCTCTTATCCACTAGGCCACGGAGGCCCGTAAAGGAAAAAATAAAGAAATAAAAACATAAATCTGTTCATTTTTTAGCTCCACTGGCCAAAGACCAGCGGGTCTTATGTTATATGTTATGGCCCTGTGTCTGTTGTGCGTCTGTGCGGTTGTGCATCTGTGCGTTAACTTTTTTCTTTAAACATTTTCTCCTCAACTACTTGGTCGATTGTAACCAAACTTCACAGGAATGTTTCTCACATAGTCCTCTTCTGAATTCCTTCAAAGAATTTTGTTACATGCAGAACAAAATGGCATCGAAACCAAAAAAAAAATATTTAAAAATCTTCTCCTCCAAAACCACTCAATGGATTTTATTCTTATTTTGCATGAATGTTCCTTGGGTGGACCTCTGTCAGATTCCTTGAAGAAATTCGGATCAGACCAAAAACATTGCCACCATGGCCATGCCCCACATGACTGCCATGGCCATGCCCCTTGGCTCATTAGCTTTCAAAGACTTATATGGGGAAAAGTTTTAAAAACCTTCTCCTCCAAAACCGCTCAACTTATTGGATTTCATTCTTACTTTGCATGAATGTTCCTTGGGTGGACCTCTGTCAGATTCCTTGAAGCAATTTTGATCAGACAAAAAACATGGCTGCCATGGACACGCCCATTGGCTAATTAGCTTCCATAGACTCATAAAGGGATCTTCTTTTTTTTTAAATCTTCTCAAAAACCGCTAAATGGATTTCGTTCTTAATTTTCATGAATGTTCCTTGTGTCTACCATTGTCAGATTCATTGAAGAAATTTTGATCAGACAAAATATATGGCCGCCATGGCCACCACCTTTGGCTCATTAGCTTCCATAGACCAATAAACGGAAAAACTTCTTCTCTGAAACCATAAAGCCTAAAGCTAAGACATTTACAGTAAAACCTGTCTTAGTGGCCACCTCTATTAAACAAGCAACATGTCTTAAGCAAGCAGGCATTCAGTTCCCAAGAAAGGCAGATGTGTTAAATTTCACCTGTATTAAGCAAGAACCTGTCTTAAGCAAGCATATTTTGACTATCCCTTAGGCACTTGCTTAATACAGGTTGAACTGTAATATGTAGCAAAGTTATGTGGTCACCTACTAAGTCCTGCGAACTATGACTCTTGAGTCCAAATTGGCAACGCCCCGGTGCTTAGTAGCTCCCATAGACTAATAATGACAAAATCTTGAAACTTTTCTCCTCTGAAACCATAAGGCCAAGAGCTTAGTATGTAGCAACTTGAAGTATTCAACTGCATAAATCCTGCCAACCATGCCCCTGGGGTCCAAATTGGCCTCCCATAGACTTATACTGGGAAAAACTGACAAAAATCTTCTCTGAAACTATCATTGCCCAGAGCTTAGATATTAAGTATGCAGCAACGTCAAGTGGGGTACAAAATTGGTCACGCCCAGAGGCATATTAGTTCCCATAGACTTATAATAGGAAAAACTTAAAAAAAGTCTTCTTCTCTGAAACCATAAGGCCCAGAGCTTTAGATATTTAGAACGGAGCAATGCCAAATGGCCACTCACATAAATCCTGCCAACCATGGCTCTGGGGTCCAAAAAATATAGAATGGACATTCCTTGGGTGGATCACTTGTTTCTTTTTTACCCATTGCATGCGGGAAAACCCTAAATGGGTACCTTGGCAAACAGTGCTGGCCCAGATCAGACCCCACAGAACACCATGTCTGATCAGGGCCTGCACTATTTGCTAACAGAATTTTCCATCAAAAATAGAAAAAAATAGGCCTGACACCCCTTATATGACAAATGGACTGGTCCAACATATAGCAATAGAAGAGTCCACTAGTATACAATTGGTTAATGTAATAAATATGACAATTGTCTGAAGTTAGCCGGTGGAGCGACAGGCCCTCTTGGGCCTCTTGTTACTTTTCCTGCTCGTTACTTTTCTTGACACCATCAAACAATCACACCTACCCGTTGAAGCCTTTTCCGTGGAAACATGAGTTCTGCGACTTTACACATTAGTACCACATGCTTTTATTTGGCGGCACTTTTTAGCCAATGACCATTTGTTTTATATGTGTTTGATCGATTTTAATGCTCGTTACAAGTTGGACACGAAAGACAGGAGACTTATATTTTTACAGTCTTCATGAAAATTAGCCAACGAAACGAACTGAAATTCATTTACACAATGCTATATGTATTGGAAAACTTTACACACCAATCAATACACACACAACTACTTTAAACTTTTGACCCAAAAGGTTTCTTCAAATAGATATTTTGGACACGATAGTAACGAGTGCAATACACTTTTTATATTCACTGTTTTTTTTCACCTTTTGGGGGTAATCGTGAAATAATATCTTGACGAGCACATTATTTTACTTACCTTCTTCACTATTCAAACGATTTTTTAGACTTTTCGAATATACAGATGAAGAAAACGAAAGATAAACGACATGCCCATATGGCTGTCCCAATATCCATGCTAGAAAATCGCCGAATTTCGTCAAAACACAAGTCATATTTCTGGTCTCGGTGAAAAAAATCTTTATAATTTATCTTTTTTTTATCCCTTCAGTATATCATATCTGTCACAATGCCAGTCCTTTTTAGAAAGAAATCAAGTTTGTGCGAAAAATAACAGTTTATTGTATACACCTATGTTTTTCTTCAGTACTGTGGAACTATAAATTTATTTATCCTTTTCACTCCATTTTTATATAGTGTACTCAAATTTTAAGTCTAAAAAACAGCACTGCTCTTTTGTAGCTATACCAATAGATACACAATGTTTCTGTTAAGCTTTAATTATCATTACTTTTATGATTGTCATTATTATTATTATTATTATTATTATTATTATTATTATTGTCTTTACCATTATAATCTTATATCATATGCTGTCTCATTGTTGAAAGTAAGACTTGTGACCAGTCTTCTTCCTCTGAACCTTAAGCCGCGTGTGTTCCCGCATGGAAACCTTCACAGGCATGCTCCATTTGCAGCCTTAGTCAAATGGCCAATATCAAGCGGCAAAAAGAAAGAGCACTATTGAATCACTTATCGCTCTTGAGCATTGTATAGAAATCAAGATTTACAGTCGTATTGGCACTGATTTCTGTACATTTTCAGCTCATTTTTCGGCCAGCCTTCTAAATTTCAAAACAGGCAGTGCTTCATTTTCTACGGCGGGGCACAGGCAGTCCAACCCCATTTGCTTTTGTTGGACAAACTGCCACCATTTGCAGTCCAGAAGCACTTAACCTATGTCTTGTTGTGGAGCTATGGAGTTCTGTCCGCTTGACCATGGCAGACATAAAAAGCCTTAACCTTAACGAACGAACGAACCTAAGACCTAGCTGTTGGTGGGACGTAAAACTGAAACACACCCATTCACTCACATCAATATATAGCTAGCCTTCGGTTGCAATAAGTTGGTTGGTTGCAGTTTAGGGATTTTCAACATTTACTCTCGGATTTTAATGCCGGCTTCAGCCCGTTACTACCGGCGGTAAAATTATCATTGGAGGTGACTTCAATGCTCGTACGGGAGTTGAGTATGATTTTATCGCACAAGATGACAGTATTCATATACCTCTCTTTGACACATATGTAAGCGATGATATTCCAGTAAGAAGATACAGTTATGATAGTATTGTTAATAATAGAGGTAAACAGTTACTGAATCTCTGTATTCAATCTAGTCTTAGAATTCTTAATGGTAGAGTATTGGGAGATTCCCTCGGACAGTACACGTCACACCAACCTTCAGGAAGTAGTGTTATTGATTATGTTATTACCTCTGAAGAACTTTTCAGTATTATACCCACTTTTCAAGTCCATACATTTGAACCTGACTTGTCTGATCACTGTCAGGTCTCCTTTCAGTTGTACATTAATTGTCCAATTTACAAAGAGAAAAAAGAATTACAGTCATTGCCACTTGCATTTAAATGGGATGACCAGTCGCCTTCGAAATTTCAAGAAGCCTTGAACTCTAAAGAAATACAAGAAAGACTAAATAAATTTGTGTCCTCTACATACACAGCTTCTTCTGTGAATGATGCCGCATTAGATTTTAGCGATATCCTTACAAGTGCTGCATCACTATCACTTAAAGTAAAAAATAAAAAAGCAGCTCGTGGTACAGGCCCTGTGAAAAATAAATGCAAAACAAAACCGAAATGGTATGATTTTTCTCTACAAAAAGCGCGATGGGAATTATTACGTAAAGAAACACTTTTTCAACAATACAGTAATGATCCTTTTGTGAGGTCCTCATTTTATAAAGCTTTAAAAGAGTTTAGAAAATTACGTAAATTAAAATGCCGTCAATACAAACAAAATATCCTGAATCAATTAGATGCCATGAGGGATGATAATCCATCCGCTTATTGGAAGCTTCTAGATGAATTAAAGAATAATGAATGTAAGAATAAAAGTGCATCTATACCCAGTGATGAGTGGCAAGAACATTTTGAATCATTAAACCAATTAAACAAACCTCCCATTCCAAATATTTTAGAACAAATATCAGTATTGGAAGATACTACAAATTTTAATGAACTTGACTATATTATATCAGAAAAAGAAATTTACAACTGCATAAAAGATCTTAAAAACAAAAAATCTAGTGGGTGTGATTCAATTTTGAATGAAATGTTGAAATACGGTCAGTATTATCTTCAACCTGCAATTCATAAGTTATTTAAGTTAGTTCTGTCTAATTGTAGCTATCCAGCACTCTGGTCTAAAGGCATTATAACCCCTTTACATAAAAAAGGATCATTTAATGACCCTAATAATTACAGAGGCATAACTAGCAGCAGCTGTATCGGAAAGCTTTTCAATAAAATTTTAAACAATAGACTAGTTGACTTCTTACATAAACATAATATTATATGTAAAGAACAAATAGGTTTTACTAAAGAAACTAGGACGACAGATCACATGTTTGTATTGAAGAATCTGGTTGATAAACACACTCGTAAAGGAGCCCAGCCATTGTATACATGTTTTGTTGATTTTAAACGTGCTTTTGATACCGTATGGCATGACGGATTGTTCTATAAACTAAAAAAACTAGGCATTGGCGATAAATTTTATAAAACTATTAGAATTATGTACAGTTCAACAACCTTAAGTGTCCGTGTAGGCGACTACTGCACAGAGACTTTTCCCTCTAGGGTAGGCGTTCGTCAAGGAGACAATCTTAGTCCTACTTTATTTAATATATTTATAAATGATATTCCCAAGTATTTTGATTCATCTTGTGACCCTGTAAAGTTATCTGACATATATATTAATTGCTTGCTTTATGCTGATGATCTTATCCTCCTTTCTTCGAGTAAAAATGGACTGCAAAACATGCTTAATAAACTGTCTCTTTTTTGTGATGAATGGGGAATGGAAATTAATCTGAATAAAACTAAGTCATTAGTGTTTAGTGCAGGCACAAGAAACAGAAATGTTAATATAGATTTCAAAGATACACCCATTGAGTGTGTGAAAAATTATACTTATTTAGGTGTAACGTTTTCTAATTCTGGGAGTTTCAGCGATGCCAAATTGGCTCTATATCATAAAGGATTAAAAGCCCAATTTAAATTATCCAAAGCATTTTATCCCCAACCTCCAGGAATCAAATCATGCCTTCATATTTTTGATCATACAATTAAGCCAATACTTCTATATGGCTCTGAAATCTGGGGATGCCTTTCCTCTAGTAAAATAGAAACCAAATCTGATAATTATTTGTTAAGCATGTGTGATAGATTACCACAAGAAAAACTACATTTGAAGTTTTGCAAATATCTGCTTGGTGTTGGACCTAAGACCTCAACATTAGCAGTGAGAGGGGAAATAGGCCGTTTTCCTATGCTTTTAGAAATTTTACCTAACATGTTCAAATATTTTGACCACATCAGAAAATCCAATAATATTCTCCTAAAGGAAGCATTGACTCTTTCTGAAAATCTTAGCTTATCAGGCACAGATTCTTGGTTCAACTTCTTAAAAACGGTCTTGAAATATTTACATATTGACATAGATTTGTATGCATCCTCGGGTAAATATATATACAGACTAGTGTTAAGAGCTCTTTTGGTGAAATATAGAACAATTTGGAAAGAACGTATTAATTATACTCACAGCACCCACAATAAAGATCAGGGCAACAAACTCAGAACTTATAGTCTTTTTAAACAGCACTTTGAAATGGAAAAGTACCTTCTGTGGGGCAGTAAAAACCAAAGGAAAAACATTTGTAAATTCAGGGTTAGTAATCATCAATTAGAAATAGAACGAGGACGTTACAACAATATTTCTGTTTCGAAAAGATTGTGCAAATTGTGCAATGAAAATATAGAAGATGAGATACACTTCTTATTTCAGTGTCCTTCTTTATCAACGTATAGGATGCCATTTTTAAATGACATATACTCCCTATTTCCTAAAGTAAGTAAATTGCAAGATAAAGAAAAATTCATTTGGATTTTTAGTTGTGAAGACCAGAAAGTGTTTTGTATATTGGACAAAGTTTTGTCTGTTCTATTCGATACAAGGCAAAAAATACTAGAGACTGTTGGTTTTTAGTTGTGGCGTGTACTGTGCGGAGCAATTTCAGTTTGATATTAGTATTGCTATGGTCTGCAACATGCAGAGTAGCATGGTGGCTGTAGCTTTTGCTTGCCGCATAGTCTGGGACTCATGTATATGCATAGATATGTATACATGTGCATGTACGTTTATGTATGTGTATATATTTATATAAATATATCCTTTAGGGGAAGCGGAGGATCAAATATATAATGTCAAATTAAGACAGGAGTCCAGGCGCATGGGGTGGCAATTTGCTGGTGTGCTACCTACTTAACATCGATTTTCTTGAACGGTCGGTCATAGTCGTTCATTTCCGTAATGTACTATTGTGTCCATTGCAACAATTTGTATGTGATTTTTTTTTTTTTTTTTTTTCCTTATTTTTATTATTATTATTATTATTGTTGTTATTATTATTATTTTCTTTCATGCTTCTGCCTTTTATGGGCGCATTTCATGTATGTTATGTATGTGATTTGCAAATAAAGTTTCGTATTCGTATTCGTTTACGTCAACTGCCAACAACCAATCTATTTCCTCTTAAAATTTTGCGACCGTGAAGGTAATGGAAAACAAATGGTCTAGTAAACAAATCGCCCATTTTTGAAGCCATCTGTGGAAGGAAAAAGATTTAAGTCAGTCCACATGCATCCCTTGTAATCCAGTACTATACCGAATAGACAATTTCTTTCGCTTCGGTGGAGCTTTTGCAGTTTCAACCTTGTTTATCGGGACCAATGTGGTCAAATTCGGAATTTTGACATCAGACAAGTGGCACGTCCAGCAAAATTAATCCTCCACCAGCAGCCAAAAACAGAGATGTCAGAAATATTACAATTGTGCTTTTGAAGTGCATTATTGGCCGCATTATTAGTGGTGTATGAATCAGGGGTGAGAAAGTTCAGGATTAATCCTGATTTCAGGATTGAGAGCTTTGGCATGATGCATATAAATTGTCATTTAAATAGTCCATTTGAAGTTTTAACATGTCTTAATTAAATGATTAGCTACATCTAAGCATGAAGCAACAAATCGCCATTGATATGTGGAGCGTGATAGCTCAGTGGTTAGTGCACTTGCCTCTGATGCTAGAGGTCCCGGGTTCGATCCCCGGCAGCGGTGTGAAAATTTCGGTGTCCGAACACGCTCCACTGGCATCATTTGCAGGGATGAATGTCATAAAGTGCACCGTCCTTCGGATCGGGACGTTAACTGGAGGCCCCCCTGGGCAGGGAGAACCATCCCCTGTGCAGGTTAAAGAACCCTACCGTAATTACATGATTACTGTGTAGGCTTTCATCCTGCGAAACTGGAGTGTATGTAACATACACCGTCTGTGTCCCCTACTGGGGTTAAGGCGAAACCGGAAGAAGACGGGTAAAACCATTTATTTTTTATTTCAAGATAGCATTAAGGCCCCTTCAGGATTCAAAAAGCAGATTTTCAGGATTGAGATTTTTGGACTGTTCTCACCCCTGATGAATGTCATTTGACGTGTCACCAGTAACAATTCTAACAATTCAATTCCGGTTTCACCCTGCAAGGCTTAAAATACCTTTCCCGTTTTTATGTACTTCAAAAAGCAATTCATAATGTAAAATATACTTATCCTAGGAGATGACTTCTACAAAAGCGCTATGCTTACTGTCAGAGGTCGCCGGTCGTTTCGGTCCCGAGTCGTTTCGGTCTCTGGGTCGTTTCGGCCCTGAGTCGTTTCGGCCGGGTCGTTTCGGCCTGGGTCGTTTCGGCCCAATTTCGGGGGTGGGTCGTTTCGGCCAAATTGGTGGGTCGTTTCGGCCTGATTTTTTTATCACTTTATTTATACAGGGTGGGGGATCACGTGGTTTTATACGTCATCAAATATGGCCGACAAGGTCTAGAAACCTTTCACATCAGATATATTTTTTGTCGTTTATAAGTCCTTAGATGTAAATATTGGAATAATATACTGTGCAGAGTACAACAAAAAGTAATTAAGGCAAGACAGTGTACTTCAAAGTATCAAAAGATCTTTTTTGTTTGAGTTTAATCGTTTCCAAGTTGACAATGACTTATTATTACGGGGATTCCGTACACTGTTCTTGAACTTTCACGAATGGAACAGGAAATTTAGCCGTATTTACCAGAATAAAGTCTGGAATCACGCCTTCTGGCAACTCTTTTCATCAACAAAATTAGTGTATTTATAAAATTTGACCAGTCAAATCTGTATTCCCGCTGAAATTGAGCGTTTTTGTCCAGCTTGATCACGTACATCTGTTCAGTGTCAATGATCAAGTGCACTGATACTTTGAAGTTAATAAGATCTCGTGCACTGTAGTTAAATATTCGGCTTTAGTTAGCCTCCTTAACTAGGGCCAGATCCCCTAAAGATGGGTTCGGTTGCGTTGGTTCTCTTTCAATGTTAGATAACCCGTCTAGAAAGTAATGTCTCAGTGATCTACTTTGTTATTCGTAGGTCACGCAATGATGAACTCATTATGAAAAAGGTTTAAGTTGGTGATTTATTCTTTATCATCATTAAACAAAAGAAACCATTTTTAGCGAGAAAACAATAAAAGATTCAGTCAGTTTTACCTTTCAAATTCAGTTGATATATTCAGAAGTTGGGTTAGAAATTGTAGCGATCTCAGTCATATATCAAGGTTCAATATTGGTCTTAAATCTCTTCTGCAACAAGGTCTATCGGAGCCCGAATTTTATGGTGACTTAGTATATAAATTGAAAAAATATATAACCGCAATGACTTCAGCGCCCAATTTCGTAAAATCATTCTTCGATATAAAACGATTTGGTACAACATAAATGTTATACGACAGACTGCATGTATGGTAGTTAACCAATCACGGTTGATAACTTTGCTTCCCTCTATAATTGCATGCCGGTGGGTCAGGCCTCAGATTCTATGACGGTTCCAGCGTAAAGGCTTATTGAGAATTAGAGAGATCTAATTCAAGGTAATGTTGGTTGGTGCCTGATGCTCTATCTCTGGTCGGGCCCATCGGAGTCTAACTGTTGGTGTTCTTTTGCTCCAGCATTTCAGTGGTTTCTTGCTGTCGAGTCCTCACCGTTGTGTCATTTCTGTGGTTGTTTGATTAGGAGGCCTTCATACGGACTGAACAAATTATTTGTCTAAATCGCGACGGAAGTAGGGGCAAGGATTGTGGCCACGTAAAATTGATTTAAGCCCCACAGTGGAATTCGTTTCTGCTGACCGTTCCAAGGCGGTTCTTCTGTCGCTATATTTGTTATGGTTTGTCTTTGGGTGTTTGTGTCGCTTATATTTTTTATTTTGGCTAACCTATTGGCCATTTTGTGCGAAAGTAACTGTCCTTTTGGCTTTCCGCTAGATGTTTTGATTAGGTCTATTGTTTCATGTTTGTTTTTCTTTCCCTTTGGTGTCTCTGATTGATGCTGTGGGTTAATTGTATCGATTCCTGATCATTGCCTCCACTTCTATTTCACAATAAGTAAATCACCATATTCGGACTCGGATGACCTAGTTATATGAAGAATATTAAATAATTCTATACTTGCAAAATCGAGAATTATTCCATACAATTACAGCGATTTCTACCGCGGCGGAAGATGCGGATGGAGGTCGGGCCCCGTAAAACTGGTGTAAACCCGGCAGTAATTATAACTGACCGCCAAAAGAATTTTTTTACGTATTAATTCCAAATGTGCCATTATGACAAGCATTATTGTTACTCCAAACGCCGGTTGATGTCGGGGAATAGAATGACTGCCTGATGACGTAGGAAGTATAGTGATCTTTATCCTGGCTTTCCTACTAAGCGTCCGCAATGAGCATGGTTTCCAAAACGTATTTATGAGCCACTGCTCAAGATGGTATATATTATGTTTGAATAGAAGTTTAAAAATACAAGAGAAGGAGGTTTTATTAACCGTAAGGCGATGGACTTCCAGCCTTCATGCGGACTGAACAAATAAATTGTCTCAACAGGGCGAAGATTGCGGCCACTTAAAATCGATTTAAGCCCCCCCCCCCCTCCCTACCACTCAAGTGGAATTATTTTAACTGACCGTTCCATGGCTTTTTATTCATGGCTTACTTTTTGTTATTGTTCATCGAATGTATGTATCGCTTTCATGTTTTATTTTGGATAGTCAATTGGGTTTTCTCTATTGTTGTTTCCATAAGAGTCTGAGTCTAGTTACTTCATGTTTGTGTTTCTTTCCCTTTTGATGTCTCTGATGGAAGCTGTAAGTTAATTGTGTAGATTCCGGTTCGTTGCTTCAATTCTATTTTTTTAATTCATCCAGTACAAATACCTTTAAAAGTCATATACGTATTTATTTATATTGTTGTTTGTTACTTGCGGTGAATATGTTGAGGAGGTACCTAAGATGGACTAAAATGGTGTAAAGAAACCAGACAGTTGTTTAAATATAAAGTTAGATAGGCCAATTTATGTATGGATCTACTACGTACTTTCCCCTTTTCATAACATTCTACCCCCAATTTAAACCAACAGATAAATTGCTGAGCATTTTACTCCCTACTTTTGAACTAAAATAATCATTTACACAGCTATTGAGATTAATTACACAGTTTTACAGACATTTTGAGTTAAAAGAAATATCGCCATATCTTGATTGCATTTTAAAAGAATGATTTAAAAAAGAAATATTTCCAGTCATATGTTTTCGAATACATCTGGCTAGATTGGAGACGGACCTTCCATCTCTGGATTTGGAATAGGAGATACTTATTCGTTTTTGGTAAGATGAAGAAATGATCGCGTGCACTGCGCTCAATGTAGTTTGATCTCGCACACTGCATTACCAAACTGAGTTCTTAGTACACTTGAATAATTCACACAGCATTACATTTCGCTATAGAACTTAAATGAATGGCGATTAACTAGTATGTTGCAATGTTTTAAATACCGGAGTGTCTCCAGCAGCAGACATCTAAGATTTTATAGCTGTTTAACCTATAATTCTACGAGTATCACAGTTTTGTGAAATTGACTGTCTATTATCTGTACTCTCAACACTTAAAACCAAGAAAGAAAGGAATAAAATGAGTACTCCGTAAGAACAATAAATGTTTTCTAACAACCCAAAGCGGGTCAGACCATCACGAAAACACGCCTATATAATTTGGACACCTTCCAATCCCACATTTATATAGTTAAAGTGGGATTTAAGAGATGTACATTATGTTTCTTATTTCTGCTCAAAAACATAGAGTGTGGGTACTATGTTTTGAGCAGAAATAGAACAAATATCACAATTTTCATCTTAAAATTTCATTTTTTTTTTTTGCCACAAATTGGCATTGTATTTGTATAGACATGTTTTCGTAATGCAGCCCAGTTTCGGATACTAAAGTATTATCAGTTACCCTGTTAAGATTGAAGACGCAAACCAATGACAAAGTGTGCTGAAATTTCCTTAAAAGTTTCAAAGGGACAGTTGTTTCATTAAAAGTTTCAAAGGGTCAGTTGTTCGAAAGACTGTGGTATAAACAAAAACGTCCCGAATAACAGTAGTTTAGTTACTTGAGTCTAAACCATTCGTAAGTTATCAGAATATGCATAAAGATCTCGAAGGACACATAAGCTAAATAAGGTGCAAAAAGCTTGGTTTTCGAGCGAAGCAAAATTATATGAATGGGTCCCGACTTTTGCTGAGCGGGGTCAGATAAACATGCTGGTAAGAATTTCAGTTTTGAAATGAACACGTATAACAAACTTTTCGACCGCCCAAATAGGTTAAAGCGTGTTAGGCAGAGCTATGTTAATTAATATCGTGTACACACTAGAAAAGCTAATGCAAATTAACTTATTACATGAGTATTCTGCATTTACTTAATGCACATAGAAGTTTCTATAGTAGGGACTAAAATCGTACAGTAACTTTTTCACAGTCTGTCTTTGAGTAAAATCTTAATAAGCATTGCGTACACTCGGTGGCATAACTTTAAGCGTAATTACTTATTACACATTAGTGCCTGACAGGTTGTTTGCCTCACTGGGCGGTATGACGTTGTTCCAGCTGACAAGGCATCTAACAATATTGTGTTTGTTTGCAAAGCACACAATATAAACTGCTTAAAAGAAGAGCTTGGTTTGAGCACTATGACAGGCAACCCAATATATAATCTTTCTTCTTTGTCCAAAGATGAAATTCTGCGAAACCACCAATCGGTGATGCTTTCGTTCGGAATTTCCCTCCCAGAGGAAGATATGGAACTTACAAAGTTGTACTGGATTCCTAAGCTTCACAAGAATCCATACAAGCAGAGATATATCGCGGGTTCAGCTAAGTGCTCAACCAAGCCTCTTTCACAGATCCTAACACGAATCCTGATGCAGTTAAAGATGGCCTTCAGAAATATTGTGACACTGCATATGCAGGGAGTGGTGTGAATCAGATGTGGATCTTGAAAAACTGCAAAGAGCTTGTAGAACATCTTCTGGCACAGTCTTTTCTCTCAGTAAACAGCATAAAATCTTTCGATTTCTCAACACTCTACACAACTATTCCTTATGATAAATTGAAATCTAAACTCAAGGAAATCCTAAATCAATGTTTTTACCACAAGAATGGTAACCGTCGCTACCAGTATGTTGTTCTTGGCTACAAAGACACATACTTCGTTCGAGATCACTCTGATGCACCACAAAAGTTCACTGATGCAGATGTCATAAGGATGCTGGAATATCTAATTGACAATATTTTCGTGGAGTTCAGTGGCCTATTATTTCAGCAAACAATTGGCATACCAAAGGGTAGTAATTGTGCACCGTTGCTTTCCGACTTGTTCTTGTACTCGTATGAGGTGGAGTTTGTACAAGGTTTCCTCAAAGCAGGCAAGAAACGCCTTGCACAACAATTCAATTTCACCTAAAGATATATAGATGAAAATGCTAAATTCGCAGAGTACTTGGAATTAATCTATCCACGTGAACTCGAAATTAAGGAAACAACAGAGACTGCCACCTCCTCCTCATACTTGATTGTTATCTCTATATTGAGAATGGGAAGCTTACTACTAGGCTGTACGATAAACGAGATGACTTCAATTTTCCCATTGTTAACTTTCCCTTCCTGAGCAGTAATATCCTGTCTGCACCAGCATATGGAGTTTACGTTTCACAGTTAATCCGTTATGCTAGAGCCTGTTCCAAGTATCAGGACTTTGTGGAACGTGGGAAGGTGCTCACTACCAAGTTGTTACGCCAGGGGTATCAAAAACAAACTGGTATCAACACTAAAGAAGTTCTATGGGAGGCACCATGACTTTGTTGATCCGTACAATGTGGCCATTTTCAGAATTTTTTCTGATATATTTGCCAATGGAAAGCCATAGGAAGACTTCCAAAATCTCGGAAATACCTTCTAGTGATTTACACCTTTTCTTCGTTCGGGTCGATGGGGATGGTGGGCGAAGCTTGCTTACCAAGTAATGCTTACTATCCGCAGACGCCAGATTACACTCTTCTGGAATCCATGTCTGTTGATCTGAACATTGATATTTGCCATTTTGTCTATGCACTAATGATTTTGGATTAACGCTTTGGTACTACGACCTAAACTACATTTACGTGATAACACTAATTCTGCAGGTGTAAAGATAAACTACCTTCCCGTTTTTGATCGGGAAGTGTTATCATATTCTGATGTTACTTTTCCACGCCTTTAATGGTGTGAGTAAATGTAATGTACATGATGTTGCGCACATGTAACAGTAAACTTCTGCACGACAATCATTAAATAGACAGAATGGAATATATGGCAACAAATAATATCATGGAGGTTGGAAATTGCCCTTTATACTTATCTTTACCGGAATGCAATCTAAGGTTTCGGGATGATAATGGAGCTTCGGTTTGATAACGCGTGTCATAAATAAAACTCCATGCTACATGCGATAATCTTTAAGAATAATATAAGTACACGAGATCATCGATCTTGTTTGGCAGTGCACGGTATCATTTATGGGGTATGCAGTGTACGTGATCATTTATTAGTAGTTTTCAAATTTAATGGAGCTAGAATTTTTTTTCTCGCAATTTTATGGTTGAAGAGGGGAAAACTTCACTCACCAAATTTGTTTTCCACTTTTAAGTAAGATCTTGTCACTTTTCAGGTGTCATCACTTCGACAATATGGAAAGGACCCGTGTTAAATGTAAAACAAATGTACCCCTTCCCCAACCCCTGTTTTAGCTCATCTGTCACAAAGTGACGAGATCACTTTTCGTCAGTCGTGCGTACGTGCGTGGGTGCGTCCGTCCGTAAACAATTTCTTCAAACGACATCTAGTACACCTCTACCAAGATTTTCAAATTATCGCCATGGGGCCAAAAAATGCAGCCGCCCGGGGCCCTTTGGTTTTACATAGTCTTACATAGGGAAAAGCTTTAAAAATCTTTGCGCCTGAAACCAGAAGGCTCAGGTGTTTGAGTTTTGGTATAAAATCTTCGCCTTGTGGACCTCTATCATGATTGTTCGAGTTATAGCCATTGGGCCAAAACTGCCCCCGTCCCAGGGCCCTTTAGATTAACATAGACTTATACGGCGAAACCTTAAAAAGTCTAATCTGAAACCAGAAGGGTCAGGTGTTTGATATATGGTATGAAGCTTCGTCTTGTGGACCTCTATCAAGATTGTTTAAATTATAGCCATGGGACCAAAATGCCCCCGCCTCGGGCCCCCTTTTGTTTTACATTGACTTACATAGGAAAAATCTTTAAAAAAAATCTTCTCCTCAGAAACCACAAGTCCCAGGACTTTGATATTTGATGTGTAGCTTCATCTAGTGGACGTCTATCAAACTATAGACCTGGGCCAAAAATGTCCTCGCTCTGGGGCCCTTTGGTTTTACATTGACTTATGCAGGAAAAATCTTTAAACTATTTTGTTTCTGAAACCGCAAGATTTTTGGTGTGAAGCTTCATTTAGTGGACCTCTATCAAGATTGTTCAAATTATAGCCCTGGGACCATAAAAGTTCCTCGCTCTGGGGCCCTTTGAGTTTTACTTTGACTTATGTAGGAAATATCTTCAAAAAATCTTCTTCTCTGAAACTGCGTGCGTGCATGCGTGTGTGTGTGCGTGTATGAATTCGGGTTGAACGTCGCTTTCAACATTTTTTCGACGGTGTCTGGTTGCGACAGGGAGCTCAGTGCACTTTATAGTGCTGCCTCATTGAAGTATCATGTCCCAGTCACATTACATGATACCACACCCAGTCACATTTTCCTGACACTGGGTCGACCAGTCCTAGCTCTACCTCTAAATCTGAGTGCCAAGTGAGGATCAGCTAGTACCATTCTTAACAACTTTGGTATGTCGCGGCCCGGGATCGAACCCGTGACCTCCCGTTCCCCGGAGTGGACACTCTACCAACTGAGCTATCGGGGCCGGTCTAAAACCGCAAGGCCCAGGTCTTTAATATTTGGTGTAAGGCTTCATCTAGTGGACCTCTATCAAGATTGTTCAAATTGTAGCCATGTGGCCACCCCCATCCCCGCCCTGGTGCCCTTTGGTTTTATATTGGCTTATATAAGAAAAATCTTAAAAAATCTTCTCCTCTGAAACCACAAGGCCCAGGTCATTGATATTTGATGTGTAGCTTCATCTAGTGGACATCTACCAAGATCGTTTAAATCATAGCCCTGTGGTCAAAAATGGCCCCGCCCGGTTTTACATTGACTTACACAGGGAAAACATTTAAAAATCTTTTTGTCTGAGACCAGACGACGCAGATGTTTGATATGTGGTATGAAACTTCTTCTTGTGGACCTCTATCAAGAGTGTCCAAATTATAGCCCCGCGGCCGAAAAATGCCCTGACCCAAGGCCCTTTGGTATTACATTGAATTATATAGGCAGAATCTTTAAAATATTCTTGTCTGAAACCAGAAAGCTCAGTTCCTTGATATTTGGTATGAAGCTTTGTGTAGTTGACCTCGACCAAGATTGTTCAAATTATAACCCTGGGGCCAAAAATGGCCCACCCCGGCGCCCACTTGTTTGTCATAGACTTATATAGGGAACACCATTGAAAATGTTCTTGTCTGAAATTAGAAGGCCAGGGTCTTTGATATTTGGTATGAAGCTTCATCTAGTGTTCCTCTACCAAAAGTGTTCAAATTATAGCCCTGGAGCCAAAAAAATGAGGTCACCCCGGGGCAAACTTGTTTTACATAGACATATATTGGGAAAACGTTTGAAAAGCTTCTGGTCTGAAACCAGAAGGTCAAGGTCTTTGATATTTGGTATGAAGCTTGGTCTTGTGGATTTCTTCAAAGTTTGCTCAAATTAAATCCCTGGGGCCAAATCTGGCCCGGCCCAGGGGCCCATAGGTTTTATTTAGACGTATGTAAGGAAACCCTTTAAAATCGTCTTGTTTGAAACCAGAAGGCTCCGGTCTTTTATATTTGGTATTAAGCTTCACCTGTTAGACCTCCCTCAAGATTATGCAAATTATAGCCCTGGGGTCATTAATGGCTCTCCTCGGGGCCCACTTGTTACATTATAGATAAGGTGGGCGATCCAATGCCATCATGACCCTCTTTTTTAGAGAGGGACTTTTACCCGGCATTAAGATGACATGACATCTCAATCCCTGCCGCCCAGTTAAATCAATAGGGTTTATATGCATAAATGGTCCAACTTGCAACACTTTTTCTGGCAATGTTTGAACCTCTTACCGGTTAACCAGAACTCATGTGCGGTTGGTTTCAGCTCTGCGTGGACCCATCATGCAGCCAATCTATTTCTTCTATCTATCTACCTATCTTCTTGTACTGAGTCGGTAATATCTGGCCATTACCTAAGTTAGGTGGGTGGCTAAATTTAGAATTTAGCATAAAAATCATCACTGGATGAGCCCTTATAACTATTTACAATTCAAACACAGAGGTATCCTAAAACGCATACCTCCGAGTCCCAGTCTTATACTGTGCGGGCCTTGAACTCCTCTGCGGTCTTGGCATTCACCACAGAAGATGGAACTCTGCTCCACTGAGGAATGGTTCGAGGGAAGAAAGAGTTTTTCAGGGCACTCTTATATGACTGGTACCTACGATACTATGAGTTATTCGCTCTTAATGCCATTGTCCTGGTTGACACTGTTGCACCGGTCAAGTACCTACCTTTGTTAACTGATACTGTGCCAGAATGTATCTTGTAGAAGAAAATTAAGGAGGACTGCTCACGACGGGTCTCCAGGGATGGCCACTCTAGCTCATCAAGCATGTCACCGACGCTACTTCTATTTCGCATTCGTCCGCAGGTCCATCGAGCAGCAGTCCTCTGCACCATCTCCACCTGCTGAATCTGAGTTTTAATATAGGGATGCTAAATGGGTGATGCCTATTCAAGTTGAGGGCGAACCAATGTTTTATATGCAACACCCTTTGTCTGCCGAGGTGCAAAAGCCAAATAACGTCTAAGGAACCGTAAGGTCCTAGTTGCTTTAGATGCTATTTCCGAGATATGTTGACCCCAATCGAGATCGTCAGTGATGGTGATACCAAGATATTTGGCGGAATGAACCTGCTCCAAAGTTTGCTGGTGAAGTGTATAATCATACTTAATTTGCTTGTTCGGAAGGTGTAGTGACACCCTCATTGAATGGCATTTGGCCACATTGAATTTCATCCGCCAATCTGCTTCCCATTTTGCAAGTCGATCAAGGTCAGCTTGTAAAATGCGACAGTCAGAAGAAGAATATATGTCCCTATACAGTACACAGTCATCAGCAAACAAACATATTATCAGGGAGATCATTGATGAATAACAAAAAGAAGACCGGTCCAAGGACCGAACCTTGTGGGACACTGGATAAACAGGGACTGGATATGACGCTTGGCCATCAAGTACAACTTATTGAGAGCACCCAGAGAGCCACCAGCTAATACAACTATGTGTGGATCCTCTTATCCCATAGTAGTCCAATTTGTACAATAGCCTTCTGTGAGGTACCTTGTCAAAGGCCTTGGCGAAATCCATGATGATCAAGTCATTCTGTTTGTGGCCAAGTTTATGGCCCCAACCAGATTGCTCACAGCGTCATAAAAGATTTGAACTAGAGTTTCGAAAGACCTTTGACTTCGGAAACCATGTTGACAGTCAGCAAGAAAGCTTTCAAAGGCATAGTGCTTGTTAATGCTGCTAACTAATAAATGCTCCAGGGCTTTGCAACAGGTGCATGTTAGCGACACTTGTTTATAATTTGCTGCATCATATCCCCCCCCCCCCCCCCCCCCTTCACACACACACCCATGGGCCAAGGCGGAAAATCCTTCAAATAATCTCTGACAGACAATTTGAAAAATGAACCATAAAGCCACCTCTCATACTGTTGAAAATTGCAGTGCACCTGATCATCGTGCTGCAAAGTAGTGTACTTGATCGACTTCTAAAAACTTCTCCTTAATCGTTAGCATGAAATGTTAATTTTAAAGTTTTAGTCTTGCAATAACCATCTCTGTACAACTGCTCATTTTCAAACAGAAATAATATTAGTATGTTAGTAGCACATGATAAAATTCCAATTTTGTTGTCTAAAATTCAAGAACAGTGCACTAGATCCCCGCATTTATTAGTGTTTTTCCAACTTAGAAGTGATTAAACTGGAACAATGAGAATCTGCCCCGAGAAATTTTGACCTAAGCATGAAGTGATCCTTATTTGTCGTACTCTGCGTCATATTCCAAAACATTAAAAATTGAAATACAGGACTACAAGTGGAAAATCTTATTTGAATCGACACGTTTTCAGTACTGGAAGCCATTTTGTATGACGTTTTAAACCACGTGATCCCCCACCTTGTTTATATGTATATATATTTTGTTAGTCGAAGATCAGCCTGTGCTTATGCTATCTTCGCTTGTTAACACTTTAATAGGTCAGAAAACGGAGGGCTTTTTTCAAACTGTGTAGACACTGTTCTCAATGAACAGATTTATAGGATATAAGGTCTTTGAAGGTATCAGATGCAGGCTGATCATATAAAATAATTATAGCGTTCAGATATTAATAGCTAAGAAAAAAGGGGGCGTTTTCAAACTGCGTAGACTCGGATCACAATGAACAGATTTATAGGTTATTAAGTATTTGAATGTATCACAACGACAGATGCAGGCTGATCCTAAGACGAGTTGCTACGACTATTCTACTATCTCGTGAATGGTTATGTTTTGGCGAAAAATAGCAGACGCTTGGCGAGAAAAGTTGAACGCTTTAATTTTTGTTAACACATCTGTATGCTGTTGTTGGTTATTGACACAGAGCCTACGGAAAGCGCTGTTTTCCACAACCGTTTTGCTATCGAGAATTTTTTTACCGTTTCCAAACAATTTTTTATGAAAGAGATACGTGTGGGGTTGCTGGGGTCCGATGACGTCTTCTACTGAACGCGTGCATAAAAAACTGTAGCGGTGGTTTGTGGGCGGCGGTTTGGATGCCGGAAAAGTTTGATGTTCGCATGGAACTTGCTTGTTTATTTCGTTTAAAATCAGAGTTTTAGGAATGATACTCACAAAATCGGGCTTGCTAGTAATGGAGATTTTATATTACTCATGTGTAAGTAAAACTGAGTGGACAATTAAATGTTATTGATGTCGGGAATCGTAAAAGGATTGAGCATAACATAAATGCATCGTATTTTCAGCTGACAAAAGTAAAAATAAAATGGTCCAAAAATAATTCGGGCGGATTACCCGCACCCTAAACTTGGGCCTGTAATTTAGGGAAAAAACTGCGGGTAGTACACGCCCGAATACGGTAGCTGAAATGGAACAAAGTCGCGGGAAATAAA
Organism: Lucinisca nassula; assembly: GCA_963580285.1. Classification (NCBI taxonomy): domain Eukaryota; kingdom Metazoa; phylum Mollusca; class Bivalvia; order Lucinida; family Lucinidae; genus Lucinisca; species Lucinisca nassula. Next base: position 72,182,385 of record OY757024.1, on the reverse strand, counting down.
GCGAATGGCGGGAAATTGGCAAAAATTGTAAAAGAAAGATTCAGGGTCGGCAGCTTCTGGGGAGGGTCGGTCGGGTCACCTGAAACACAGGCATATTTCTTTCTGGCCTTACTGTTGATTGTTGAAGAGTTCTTTCTTTCTATTTCCCATATAGAGTGGGTCAAACTACCCCCATCTCCAACAAAATTTCATTGTCACTAAGGTTGTTGTCATTGATATCAATGAGCAAACAAGAAAAACAGCACTGTACCACATAAATGTGTTATTGTTTTGATTCCAGGTTAAAAGATGGGGCGTGTCATACGATCCCAGCGTAAAGGTCCTGGGAGTGTCTTTAAGGCCCATACAAAACACAGGAAGGGTAAAGCAGCATTGAGAGCTTTTGATTTTGCAGAAAGACACGGCTATGTAAAAGGAGTTATCAAGGTATGTTGTATGTGATAAACCCAAAAGCCGGACTCGGAAAAACAACACAGGCCCATATCAGATGCTACAGGATGTTTTGTACGGGCCTCCGTGGCCTAGTGGTTAAGAGCGCTGACCCTTGATCATTAGGTCTCTCACGGCTGTGGTTCGAGCCTCGCTCGGGTCACATGTGAGACGCCAAGTTCTGCAACGGAAGGTCAGGTATTTTTTTCTCCGGGTACTCCGGTTTTCCCCCACCTCTGATTAACGGTTGGCTTGATATGAGTGAAATAATCTTGAAAGGGCCGTTAAACCAAAAAAAAACAAAACAGGATGTTTTGTGACATTGCTTCCAATTTTTGTGGAGTTTTTACCCGACATTGAGTTGAAAATGACACCTCAAGTCCTGTCTCCCAAGGAAACCAATAGGGTGTATAAGCATGAATGGTCCGACTCGCATCGCTTTGCCTGGGCCGGCTTAGATCCTCTTAAGCGGTTTACAGAGGAACAGATAAGCAGGGTATTTGCGTAAATACCCAATAAAATTGAAAGAAAACCCAATTAGAAAATAAACTGATGGGTATCAAAACCCAAATAATAATCCAAGATACCCATATCATAATGAAATATTTGCATATAATTTTTATAGGCTTTAAACTTTCTGTGCACGATAACCTGTACAGGGTTGTCATTCATTATTTAATGTTGTTTGCCTTTGAGGTGCTTGCTGTTTTTCAAATGTACAAGGGATGAAAAGAACTGTTTAAGAACAAAGCATTGTGAAGATGCAATTTAAGCCTCTGTCAAATCGTAAGCTTTAATAATTATTTCAAATCCATATTATAGCCAATTAGTTGCAATAAAGTGGGTAACGAAACTTTGATATCCAGTCATCTATTCAAATACCCAATTGAAGTTGAACATAGTGGGTATTACCCAATTCCATACAAAAGCTTATCTGTTCTTCTGGGTTAACCAGTACTCGTGTGTGGTCGGTTTCAGCTCTGCTTGGAAGCATCATGCAACCTATCCCCGCCCATTGGTGCTTGAAGAAATAAATGGGCTGCATCATGCTTCCACGCAGAGCTGAATCCGGCCCGCAAACAAGTACTGGTGTGTGTGTGTGAATTCGGGTTTAACGTCGCTTTCAACAATTTTTCAGTCATATCACGACGGTGTCTGGTTGCGACAGGGAGCTCAATGCTCACTTTTATAGTGCTGCCTCACTGAAGTATCATGTCCCAGACACATTACATGATACCACACCCAGTCACATTATCCTGACACTGGATCAACCAGTCCTAGCTCTACCCCGTAAATCTTGAGTGCCAAGTGAGGAGCAGCTAGTACCATTTTTAACGACTTTGGTATGTTGCAGCCCGGGATCGAACCCGTGACCTCCCGTTCCCCGGAGCGGACACTCTACCGACTGAGCTATCGGGGCCGGTACACAAGTACTGGTAAACTGCTTAGTGGAACTAAGCCTGCCCAGGCTATGCGGTGCGAGTCGGACCGGCCATGCTTATAAACCCTATTGGTTTCATTGGGCGACAGGGCTTGATGTGTCATTTCATCTCCATGTCGGGTAAAAGTCCCACAAAATTGGAAGCAACGCCTCCAAAATGACATACACAGTGTTTAAGGGGACGTTAAGCATCAAATCCAACAAAGCCCATCTATTTCTTCAAGCCCTGGTGGTCGGGGGCCGCAGATGCTTCAGAATGAGACGTAGGATCCACCCTTCACTGCATTTCTTCAGAAGGCATCTGATCTGGATCTTCATATCCGGGCTCCGCAGCACAAGGGTCAATGCTTTTAACCAGAACCGTGCATATTCGCAAAATGAAAAAAAATTAATGTAAAAGGTGTTCTGTCAGAAATAAAATAGTAGCAAGATAGATTTTTTTTTTCATTGTTGGGGGGTGAAATTGTTTTATATTTTGCTGGAAGACATAAGGAAGAAGAACAAGGATACCTTTCCTTATTTCTTGTCAGAAACATAGGTACTTGATAGAATAGCCTCTATGAGGGTGTTTGAACAAGTACCACCAGCATACTTTTTAATGGAGAAATGAGATAATTATCCTCCGTACTCCACTGTCCTCGGTATCTCAGTTGGATGGACGACTGATTTGCAACATTCTTTTGCAGTGATTGATCATAGAATCTTTTTCAAATTTAATGTGTAGTTATAGCAACAGATAAGGTTATTTTGTGATTATTGAAGGAAAGTTTTTGTCAATTCTCCATAAAAACTTACGTTGTGGGTATTTATTAGAACCCCCTCGCTGAAGCGAGGTGGTTCTAATGAATACCCACAACATAGGTGTATATGGAGAAATAAGGGAAAATATCACAAAATACTTATGTCGCTATGTGTGCAGTCATCCTCTCCTGCTGATTCTAGAATTGTAGCTGTCAATTTCTGACAAAAAAGTGCACAAAACTGGTTAACTGCTAGTGTTTAAGCCTGCCCAGGAAAATTGAAGTTAAACTGACAAACTTAATATGACTCGGGTCAGTCTTGACTGTGCCATTAATCTGCAAGCAAATCCTCTACACTCTTTTACCCAAGCTGCATAGAAATCTACAAATTAAACACATTTAAGATCCCAAATATACAACAAACATAATTCAAACTTTTTAATTTCTAGGCTTCACCAAAAAATTAGGTATGGATGGGAAATCCTAAACACATATTTTTGGGGTCGAACTGACCCCAAGTTAGTAACTAATGATTTTTTGGTTGTTTGTATCGGAGTTTCAGCTCTGGATGGAAGAATCATGCAGCCCATCTATTTCTTCAAGCCCCGATGGGCGGGGGCTTCAACAAAATTGGAAGCAAAGTCTCCAAAATGACTTATATAGTGTTGATGGAGATGAACTTCAAATCAAACAAGGTCACAACCTATATCAGTACTTTCCGGATGGAAAAAAGCGTCTTTTTCTTGACTATGATTAAGATTATATGGGCCCCGTCAAGCGATTTTGGTACTAATCGCCTATGCGAGCAGCCAAGGTTCAGGCGAGCCTGCGCATCCGCACAGTCTCGCCAAAACCTTCATTTCTTGCTCATACAAGCAGTGAATCAAGAGGAACCTTCAGACAGAAAGTCACATCCCTGGCCCCTCTGAAGGGCTAGGCATGCGCAGTTAAAATTTGTCATGACGGAATGCTCGAAGACACAAATTCGCTTGGCGGGGCTCATGTATGCTTCGAACAGCCGAGCAGAGGTTGACATTATATGTACATTTACTGGTGCCTTGTTTGCAATGATGAATAAAAAGCATTCTTCACTTTGACCTGAATGTCAGTGCCATCTGTTGACAATTCTGTCTGAGCAAATACCGCACACATGTAAATGTCAGTGACTCGGTGATTTCACTTTTAAGAAAGAAATAGTGTTTAACCCTTATCTTGCTGAATATTCAGTTTAGCCCCACCCATTTCTGTCTATCAACTAGTCAAAATACTTGATGTAATTTATTGATGCAAATTCATAACTGAATGCCAAAACAGTGTAGATCCTGATCAGATGGCTTCTTCAGAAGCCATCTGATCTGGATCTACACTGTTTCAAAAGATAGGGGTTGCCGTGAGCAGCATGATAAGGGTTAATTAATCAATACAGATTTCCTGTGATCAATTCAATTTTTTTTTCTCTATAGGCATAACCAGCACTTGTTTCATTTTATGGTTAAGCAGCTCATTGTTCATGAAATTGAAGCATTTCAAAATATATAGATTATTTAGAAAAAATAACCATTTATGGACATTTTTCTATTCATCAGTAGATGCTGCAAAAAGTTGCCAGTTCTGATACATAGCAACCTGTATAGTTGGGAGGATAAATTATCTCTTTAATCCATAAAAAATGGGCTTCAGTTGTCATTTCATCTCCGTGTCAGGTACACCTCAAAGAGAGAAGCAATATTCACAAAATGACCTAAATAGTTTTGACTAGGAAGTAAAACCTCCACACAAACTTACAGCAAGTCAGTAGTGCACCATCGCGTATTCCTAAACTCATGTCATAACAAAAGGACCCAAACTGCTCCTTTTTGACCTCTGGTGATCAGCAGTCATGCCGATGGGTTAACCTTTTTGCTTTATAGTATTCTACTCTTCATTCGGGTCGGCCTCGGTAGCTCATTCGGATGTACGTCTTGACTGGTGATCATGTGGACGTGGGTTCGATACCTACCCGGCAACATTCTTTCATGGAGATTGATCATTCAATCTTTTCTACGGTCATTCTCTCCCTTCTGCTGATTCAAGAAGACCAGTTGTCAGTTTCTGGCGAAAGAATGTGCACTGTACTGGTTAACCGCTTACGTATCCGCCTGCCCAGGAAAAGTGTAGATAGGTAAACTGACCGGCTCAAAAATGATTTAAAAGTGTTGACTGGGCCGTTAAACTCCAATACAAACAAACAGATACTCTTCATTTCCTTTTATTTGATATGCAACATGACTATGTTAGTACCAAATGGATTTTGACCCCTTGGGGTCGGGGCACACTCACGGGGTCATATCCAAATTCTGAAGATGTTCCTCCAGTTTTCATCCATAGGGCTATTGCTTGTGACAGTTTCAAGGTTTTTGCTTAAAAAGCCAAGGAGAAGTTGTGTGACATAAAAATAGACCCAAAATCCTACTTTTAGGTTTTTAGACCTTAGATTTAATATGGAACATGACTGTTCATACAAAATGGAATTTTAAGCCACCCCCTTTCAGCCTGGCCCTGCCTTAGAGGGGCTCACAGCATAATTCTGAATACATTCCTCTGGTGACCCCCAGACTTGCCCCGGGCAAAACTTTTGCACCATTGCAGGAGTACAGACTAATCATTTTGCTTTAGGCACCCAGACTGCCATAAATCCAAATTTTATATTAAGTTAATAGGCATTTTTATTCAAAACTTAGGCACCCAGGCAAAAGTTTAGGCGCTTTGGAAGGATGGGTGCCTGTTAATCTGTATCCCTGCATTGTACAGGCCTCATATTTTTCAGGCATTTGCAGGATTTCAGGCTTTTAGAGCATGATTTTTTCTTTATTTCAGGCTTTTAGACTTTGATTTTTCCTCCTATATTCTATTTAAAATGAATATTTAACCTTTATCCTACTGAATAAAATTATTTGGCCGCACCCATTTCTGACTATTCACCAATCAGATTACTTGATATAATGTACATGTATTTGTTCAATTCACAAACTGCATTGCAAACAGTCTAGATCTTCAGAAGCCATCTGATCTGGATATACACTGTTTGCAAAAGTTATGGTTGTCATGTTCAGCAGGATGAGGGTTAAGCCTGCAAAATCCTTTCTTTCAGGCTTGGAAAAGCTTGGTCAGTATGAGGCCTGATTGTACTGTTCTCTTCATCACTTTCGATTTACTATGCAACATGATTAAGTTTGTACAAAATGGAGTTAGCCCTCAGGCCCAACTCCCCTTGCCCCACCACCAGGCCTCATATATCAAAATGCCAAATAAGTTCCTCTAGTCCTCATCCGTGGGGCTATCCGTGAAAGTTTTGAGATTCTAGCTTAAATGGTCTAGGAACAATGGTACAACATTCATATGGGTGAATGGGGGTATTACATGATCACAGTCACACAGGGATAAAAGCCAACCACTAGTAAATGAGCCTGCTCAGTCATCCAACTTGTGTCTGTGGCCACCCATAACGAAGTGTACACAGACTGCAGATGGTTCAGTAACATGAAAAACTTCTTTGCAGAAATATCATTTTATTACAGGATATTGTACATGACCCAGGCCGTGGTGCCCCGCTAGCTAAAGTGACCTTCCGTGACCCCTACCGATACAAGATGAGAACAGAGACCTTCATCGCTACTGAAGGAATGTACACAGGACAGTTCATCTATTGTGGAAAGAAAGGTTGCCTTCTTAGAAATATGTCAGTTTACACATAAAAATAAGTCTGGATAAGATGGAGTAACAAGGATAATACAGGGATATTTTTCTTCTTTCTTCTTAAACCCATTATGTACTGGAAACCTTGCCCGCCCATCGGGGGCTCGAAATAGATGGGCTGCATGATTCTTCCACGCAGAGCTGAAACCAGTCACACACGAGTACTGGTAAACAGCTTTAAGTAGAGGATTTAAGCCTGCCCAGGCATGCCCCCGCCCATAGGGGCTTGAAGAAATATATGGGCTGCATGATGCTTCCACACAGAGCTGAATCCGGCCCGCACACCAGTACTGGTAAACCGCTTAGAGGATCTAAGCCTGTCCAGGAACCGCAGTGCGAGGCGGACTGTCCATGCTAATAAACCCTATTGGTTTCATTGGGCGACAGGGCTTGAGATGTCATTTCATCTCAATGTCGGGTAAAAGTCCCACAAAATTGGAAGCAACGTCTCCAAAATGACCTTTACAGTGTTGACGGGGATGTTAAACCTCAAATCAAACAAAAGCCTGCCCAGGCAAAACGGTGCGAGTCTATAAACTCTAATGGTTTCATTGGACGACAGGGCTTGATATGTCATTTCATGTCAGCGTCTGGTAAAAGCCCCACAAAATTGGAAGCAACGTCTCCAAAAATGTCCTACACAGTGTTGATGGGGACTTTTAACCTCAAATCAAACAAGCAAACAAACAAAACCGGAAACCCTGGCAAACAGTGCAGGTCAAGACCAGTTGCCGCAGAACATGGCGTCTTTCTGCGGCATCTGATCAGGGCCTACACTATTTGCAAAAATGAGATGTCGATTTCATCTCAATGTCGGGTAAAAGTCCCTCAAAATTGGAAGCAACGTCATGTCTCAAAAATGACCTTTACAGTGTTGAAGGGGACGTTAAACCTCAAATCAAACAAACAGCTATTTTCCAAATAAATTTTAAAGATAACCTGTCATCCCCGAATTTGAAATGGACTGCTGCCATATCTATGGAGGAAGATTCCATTTTGTTCAAAAAGGGTTAAAATTTGCATGTTCGGGTATTTGTTGGAGTGGTTTCAGCATGGCAATTTCTAACAAGAATTTATGAAAATTATTCCCTTATTGTCCTCGTTACTCATTTG